>JAYKKI010000011.1:24740000-25487500 GCA_039881145.1 Druceiella hillmani | reverse complement strand
TTCAATTGTTATATTTATGTATATATTTATCGTTATTAATCGCACTTTAATAAAACGCGGGATTGTATGGAAAAGTTTTCCTTTTTTGCATTTTATGATATATGATTTTGCCGATTTTCAATCGCTCCTGAAAATTCGATTCAAAATTGATTCTTATATATATATATGAAAAAAAATTTTTTCGTAATATTAGGGATCGTATCTTCAGAGATATACTGAAAGATATGCAAAATATGCCCCTCCCCATCCTAATTCTAAGACTGTTGCACTTAAAATTACGAAAAAATACAAGTATTTAGAAGCCCACGCAAAAGTGGAAGGAAATCATAATCAGAAAACAAAAATAAAACACATTTTCATTTTAGTTGCAATCTAAGCGTTCAAAATAATGCGCATGCCTATAAATTTATTACACACGAAAAAGCGGCGTCGCTAAACGTGTGCATTAGTGAGTTTATGATTAGTAAATATTCGTTCTCGAGCTGCGGAATATTCCATTTTCTGCCCAATGACTTTTATTAGATTGTGATTTTGACTTAAACAGATGCATATTAATATTATTACCAGTAAACTATTTACGATACTTTTTTTCGAAAGTGTAGGTTTCTACTTCGGGTTATAACTAATATGCTGTTATGTACGTAATAGTAAATTATTATACAATAACGCTAAAGTTAAAATAATTGATAAATTTATTAGACAATTGCAGTGTGTATAATAACAAAATAAATATTGTACAATTTTTATATAAAAACATACAGGTGCTTTTTCCTAAGTTTACTGTGAAGTTTCAAAATTAAGGATGGCTTAAGGGTACGGAAACTCTTTATTTATTGCACTAAAATAGCGGCTCACTTTTTACGCCGTCTTTTAACTTAAAGTTTGCTTGTTTAAGTAATAAAAAATAACACATTACTATTCGTACTCATCATGAGCGTCTTCAACTTTAAAGTTTGCATGATTGAGTAATAAAAATATATTAACAGAGTGTGATAGCAATCTTCATGCGAGATGAGATTTGGTCCATTAGCACCCTTGCCGCATGGTGGCAGTCGATAAAATAAATTTTCCCGATTATATATATTTTTCCATGAAACCTATTAGATATGTGTAATCATAAAGAGGAGATCTCTTTTCACAGGCAATGCGATTTCCAATTGAAAGATAATTTATATTGTATTCAAATATCATGCTTGAACTTTGTTTAATTACGTAAGTAAGAGACTAAACATCATTTTATATGCCTATATTGAGCACCATCGTATATAATCCACCTTTCAGCCTAGCGTCTGAGTAATTATATTTTACATATGCATACGCCTACAGTCAATGTTAAACGTACTTTAGTTTGGCTCTTCGCGTCAAACTAAAGTTATGTTGAATAACAAATGTTTGAGAGTTTTACACCAAGTCTGGTAAAAGGATCGCGTATGCCACCATTATTTCTCTTTTTTTTAAAAGTAGATCTATTGCAAGTATAAATTACACTTTATTCTGCGTTCAATACATGAAACATCTACGTTGCCAGCAACTATTTCGTACGGGCTAACTAAATTATATTTGTAGAAAGAAAGCATCCGAATGCAAAAGCATTCTTTCGGAGTTTTTTTAATGCTTAGGCATCCTCGCTTTCAGGGAACCTGTTGTTGTAACTGATTACCTGCATATGTGTAAGAGTAAACAAAATTATTTAGTAAAATGAAAATTAACACTGCAATCATATGAAGTTCCTATTGGGTACTTCAAATCTCAATTCTTGTTTATTTCACATAATTTTTTAAAGCTCTTCATTTATTATATATATAAAACTTTATGGAAAACAACTTTATATAAAACTTATTGGAATTCCTTATTCTCGGCCTTGTTATATACATATTTAACACAACTCATACTCGACGCGCCTGCACTGATTGCACCGATGTGTAAAGTAATATTTGCTGCATCTATTTTCAAAATTTTTGTTTTATTATCGTAGTTAATATAATTGCCACAATTTATTTTTTAATTAATTCCTCACTATCAATAATTTTTTAACAATAATTAATTATTTTCAGATTAACATTTTTCTTAATAGTCTTACGAGAAAATAAGAAGAATTCGTTTATATTAATAATTTTTCTTCTCCTTCGTTTCCTATTAATTTTATCGACGTGCGACGTTAAATCAACACGTAAAATCAAACGTACAATGTTTAAACGCATTGTTCATTGCACAATAAACGTATAGTGCCTGCTTTAAGATTTCCTGATGATTTTTACATTATCTTAAATATTATTTAATTAGGAAAAAATTACTTTACGACTTTTCAACTGAAAAACAACATATGCGATTGAGATGACATTTATTTATTGTGCTCTCCCTCGTAAGTTAAACATTATGTGCTTTGTAAAAATGATACGAGCGGATATGACAAAAGTAAATAAAGGCAAAGAAAAACAATATTTTGCTTATCTTTTATCCCATTCACTGCCCAAAGCGCAAATATAATAAGTATTAGAATTGTGTATGGTAGAACTATTGGCAATGAAGTTTTATAAAAAAAGGTCAATGTACACATTACTTATACAGCTCACTACAACAAATGATTTGTGCAGTAAGAAATATAGCCGAAATAGCTAAGTACCGAGTGTCGTTCGGTCGCGAAATATGGGTATAATCGCCAAATATCGTGAATAATCGCCAAACCTTACTCCATAAATATAATGGATTTATGGAGTAAGGAGAAAGTGTAAAAAATTTCAGGCAAATCAGATGAAAATTGTAGGTGTCTAAAGAATGCGTTGCATTTTAATTACATAAATATTTATGTACTTATTTTTTAATTTACCTGTGAATTCTTATTGAATATATTTGGCGTTAATTTTGTAGAATTCATTATTCTCAATTTAAATGAAACTACGTGATGTATTATTTCTACTTTCTTTAATTTATTTACTACGACCTAAGTTTCATTGTATTACAACATCTTCAGGTGGGTTATTAGCAAAGATTGCTAATAAGCCCACCTGAAGATCTTTGATAATAACCCACCTGAAGATGTTGTATAACGAAACCTAGGTCGTGGTAAAGAAATTAAAGAAAGTAGAAATAATACTACATCACGTAGTTTCATTTAATTGTGAATCTGTGAATTCTTATTAAAAAAAGGTTGAGTAAACAATTAGCCGCCAGTGTAGATTAAATTGTCTTTTATCTATAGGATTAGCAAGTAAAATTTAAAAGATGAATAACATTTTAGTAAAACGGAGCGTACTCAACTTGTACTCAATAACAGCTTCACAAAATACTTAGGTGTTCTCCTAAAGAACGTACATTAAAATAAAGTACAGTAAAAAACGTACATCAAAATAACTGCTAAACAACGTTAAATTTCGAACTTGAGATTGTACTTCTTGACAGACCGTTGTCTACAGTTATCATGATCTTTGTCTATTAGCAGAATAGTATTCCATGTTACTAATTACGGTCATTCTTGTAGTATAGTGTCTAGGAGCGATTAATTAGCACAATTCACTTATACTTTTAATAGAGTCAGTTAATGTCAACGCTAGCGTTTCTTCCATTATTCAGATATTTGATTATTAATGTATAATATGGCGTAAAATAATAACAAATGGATATTATAGAATTTGAATGACCGTATTTGGTGATTTCCAAGTTAATAGGCATTGTTTGGAAATAAATCATAGTGATTCCATCTCACAAAAATGATTTATTTTCTTCAAGGTTGTGTCCAGTTTACCTAAATAAATCAATCGTCCAAAATAGATCTTGACAAGATTAATACATATACAGGTCAAATGCGTATTGAAATTTGTATAACAAGTCGACTTCTTTGGTTTAGTACAAAATAAAACAATTACAATCGGTAAAGTTTTCACGTAACTTCACTTTTCAATATAATAACGATTTTCATAAGTTTTTTTTTTCAATAGAGTTTCTTTATAATAGTGAAATCTTAAAATATAGTTATGATTACAAAGTGTTGAAAAAAATATTTTCATTAACAAGTAAATTATTTCTCCACAATTAAAAAAAAATTAGATTATTTTCGTGTTATGTTTTCGAGACGAATCCAAAAAAAATCCTGCTATACCAATTCTGTATAATTTGTAATCACTTGTTTTTTCGGTATTATCGTCATATTATGGTAGAAATATCAGTTTTGTAAAATGTTTTCTCAATGTACCCGTGTAGTAATTCAGTACAGACCAGTCCGTCTTAGCTCATATTATGGTAGAAATATCAGGTTTTTTAAATATTTTCTCAATGTATCCGTGTAGTAAATCAGTACAGACCAGTCCGTCTTAGTTCATATTATGGTAGAAATATCAGTTTTGTAAAATACTTTCTCAATGTATCCGTGTAGTAAATCAGTACAGACCGGTCCGTCTTAGTTCATATTGTGGTAGAAATATCAGTTTTATTAAATATATTCTCAATGTACCCGTGTAGTAAATCAGTACAGACCAGTCCGTATTAGTATTGTTACTAGCATCTAAGACAAATCTATGGATGTGAAAATAGCAAGTTAATATAAATTGTTACAAAATATTACGTTGGCGAGGAAAGTTTTGAAATGAACGCGTCCTAATTTGAGTGAGATGAGTTTCGTAATATAATTTTGTTTAACTTGACTCTTACGTATGTTTTTTTTAAAGCTGACAATTTAATTATTGGCTAATGAATGTTCTATGTATCATTGACTTATGGATAACCTTAATAAGAGAGACTGAGTCTTATAAGGCAGACAATTACAAGTTTGAATATGTTAATGTAATAATATTCATAAAATATATTTTTAAGTAATTAACTCCAGCCCGTTAATTTCGATTCATTTCCCTTTAGACATTTCAACGACGAGTGCAAGAAATATTTTAGTTAACCACAGAACAATAAATCGCTGCATACACCTTCCAGTATATAACATGATAGCGAGCTTGATAACGACAATTGAAATTATTTTAGCTTCTCGTGTGCTTTCCATATCTTTATATGTCATCGGTGATTAAACGGTTACTAACAATCGCTATCACTCTAGGCAAGGACAAGTTGACACCATCCTATTTATACCATGTTCCACCTCAAACTGATTAATAAATGTGATAATTGTGGCTTGACTTGGGAAAATTGACATAATAAGAACACAGGCAGGCGTTTAAGCAAATAGGTGGTATTTTATTACAATTATTGTGACAAAAATTTTGTAGTGTGTCTATATAAACGTTGAAATGCGTTTCAAAAATTAAAAATATCACTCCTTTGGGTGTCCGCAAGTCTTATTGTGATTTCAAAATAAGGTACCATTTAGACTCATGAACGATGGCAACAAGCTCTTTTTACTCTTTTAAAATTCTTTAGTGGTATTCCTGAAATAAATTATTAATTAATGTTTTTTTTATTTTATTTCACTCGACTGGAAGCAGCCATCGTTCCTGTCTTTAGTTTGTTCGTGAATTAGTGCATTCTGCAATTATTGTTTTTGTTGACTTGAAAACCTTACTATTAACTTAAATTGTTTATCTAATGTTACGGGACTAACTTATTTGGGACAGACCCACGCTCGCTTGACCACGCTGCCGCATGCTAACACACTAGAAAACTTCTCGCAATATTATATATGTTTATAGCAGCACACGAGTCCACAATCTCTGCTGAACAGATGTTAAAGGAAACTTCCATCCATTTTATTATTATTCGGCAAATTTACGACAACCAAGATCTATTCCCACAGCCCGCTATTGCTATCAGCAGTTCCCTCGTAATATTTATTATGATGCTGTAATTCTATTTGTAACCGAATTAATGATTACGAAACACGAAAATATGTCACTTCAGTAGCTCCGTACTGTCTTTCTCGCGTGTGTGCAAGGCCCGCTCTACACACGTGTGAGCGTGCGGTGAACACACATCTAGTGCTAGTAGGTGCGTGCGCATTTTATAATATTATCGATGTGGGCGATGTTTGGACGGCGTGTAACCAGTGCAAGCATCTAGGCCAAGTTCGTTGATTATAACTAGGTCAGAGGAAACAGAATAGTATGTATGTAGTACAATATACGTTTACAGATTAAGTCTGGTCCCGTGGACGCTTATGTTGTCATGTTTCCAATGAAACGAAGACAATAATAGACGTATTGAAAACGTTTTATTTAGTTCTTTGGTTTCTTTAAGTTTTATTGTGTGCTCGTGTATTTAATGAGTTATTAATTTAAAAATACGTTACGTAATCGTTAGACGGGTATAAAATACGTTCGACTTCTGACGTCTAATCACAAACTATTAAACAAAATTTAAGAAACTTTCGTTATTTTTTAACTTCAAATTTATTAAAAAGCTATGCGTATGTAACATTAATTTTTGTTTTCAATTGCAAATTAGTTTAAAGTAAATAAAATCACTATATAATGAGATATAATAAAGGGACATCCAGTATTACTTGCTGGTGGCATAGCAACTATCTTGTATAAATATGATATTCGATAGATTGAATATTTAGCCCAAACAAATTTAACTTGTAAAATGAAACATATAAGAGTCACGTTCACGATAGAAAAACTTTCATTTAAAAGTAAATTTAAGAATAACGATTTGAAAAGCTTATTAAAAACTGTTAATGCTTATAAAGTTATGTAAAATTGAGTTTCATTACAATTATGCTCGTAAAGAATAACGAAAGTGTAAATTTCCAGGAGATACTCTTCCTAATATTTGTTTGAGAATTTTCTTATGACGATGGTACTAATAATGAATTTCTTTTGTGCTTCATTTAATTAAATATTTTACATTAAGGTTAATTGATTTTATAAAATCCATTTTAATTTTGCCTTCCAAAAAAGTATGATGTTTTTTATTCGAGTGTAGTAGTTGAAGATATTATCTGAATTATTAATAAAAATATCAAAGTTCATTAAAATAAATACATCAACTTAAAAGTATCCTGAAAAATGTTACTAATCGAAACAATACAAAACCTTGATTTTCAAGCGTAAATTGCGTAACAAAAAACGTGTTTATTGTATATGCATGTATTTCTGTGCATAAAACTGACTACATTCGGAGCATCGTTTCTGTAGAAAGTGTACGTTTTTTTTGCTGAAATCGCAATTTCGGAAAAATTCGAGAAATTATGTATAGTTCCTTAACACTTTCTACTCAGTTTTATTCGTCTTTATGAATAATAGACTAGTGTTTTGTTACAATCTGTACACTTGTAAAAAAGTTGCGGTGCATCCCAATACCGTAACGTCGTTTATAGAGCTTAGGGGTGCCACCTTCTAATATTTCAATGTAATTGAACATCGGCTTAATGAAATAACTAGTAAACGCCTAAACTCTACGAAAATTAGTCAAAACTTGAAAATAATTTAATTTATTTACGCAATTTAATTCAAATGCAAAAAGCGAGCGGTGAATACGTTTTACCTCGTTTAGTACTTTCCCGGCTCGTGAAACGGGATAGCCCGTTTTTCAATAGAAATATAAAATTTATTGCACAAAATTTATCAAGCCGAAAGCATAAATCCGGCTTCGCCAGGTTAGTAACGTAAAGAAGTTTTTGCTACAAAGCGAGTGGATCGGTATATATACCACAAACATCTGCGATAAGACGTTCATCTTTGATCTTTGACATTCGATACTGTCAAATGAATGGAAGATTCTTCAGTCGAATGACAAATTTGAAAGATATTAATTAGCGTGTTTATTAGTAACTCATGGCTATAATGTCGAATAAGTTAACATTCGAAAAAAATTAAGAACGTAAAACATTACATTTAACTTATGAAGTTACGTAAGTTAAAAAAAACATTTCTATTTATCTATTTATACAATCATGTCAGAATCCACCAAGGTGAGGTACATAAGCAGCATTTGTGAAACTTCATTCTGACTTCATTATTACTAGCAAAGTTCATATTTTAGATGGAGTCCACTTGTATTTATTTCTACGCTAAAAATCATCCTAAAATGAGGACAAATTAAGACTAAATATTTTAAATAATTCCAAAATTAATTACTGTGTGATCTTAATATTTTCAATTGTTTTTTCCTACTAAACTACTATTGAAAATAATGGTGGGACAAACAAACCTTAAGATTGGCACATAGTACCATTTCCATACATAACGAAACTTATAAATTTGATTTTTATTAACCATATACCTACATGAATTAATCATTTTATCTCTCTGGTATTCTGTTTAAAACTAGTCGTATTTTAATATCATTTAAACTGGTTAAAACCACTGAGTTTCATAATAACGGTGAAGGTAAATTATATATCTTAGGTATATCACTTTTAATCCTGATGAAATCGGTAATTATAAAATGACTGCTTCACCAGCACACTGCATTTCGTACAAGCGTTGTTAACGCATTCATGTATCTCGACGTTCCAATAAACCCAGGGCGTATTGCAGATGTGTGAGTGGTTCTTGTGGCAGATGGCTCACTCAGTAGGTTGGCATGCTCCGGCCGCAGCCCAGCTAATATCGAGGCCGCTACCGATACAAAAATATCATCTAACAACATCTCAAACGTCTACGTTGAATTATCAAGTATATTCGGTAACGTAAGTGTGTAAATAAATAAATGCACATTAGTCTCAAAAACTGTAGTTGTTTTTATAAGCTTCGGAGTTTACTTGAATATTACTAAATAATACATTGAAATAGAGATGTAATACACAAATCATATGTGACATTACGAAGAGTTGATTATAGTTTTAAACTTCGTTTAAAGTGGTTTATAGTTTATCTAATTTTTTTTTAAATTCCATAAGTAATGTAGAAATAAATCGAAAGTCACAGCATCACGGCTTATTTGCAAATCTGATCACCAAAGTTAAGCAACGTTGTGCGAGGCGTGTACTCGGATGGAAAGTCGCACGGAAAACTGTATGACATTGGCTCCCTTTAGCGAATATTATCTGCGCTTGCAATTTTTATTTTAATTACTATTCTAGGTTCCTTTCATCTTTGCAAAAAGTGCCAATACTTAAAATAGACAGCCAAAAAGAAGTTGAAATAACACGCAATCATCAAAGCATGGTTAGCCACGGTTTTCTGTAGACTATAAAGTAAACTTCAGCATTTAATTGATACCGAATCTAATATATTACGGATTTTTATTGAAATAAAACTATTGTCGGTGAAAGTGCGCCCCGCACGTTACGACTGAACACATCATTTTTGTGATGTAAACATTTTTGTATTGGGGCGTAATTCGTTTTATGCAGCTTATCGCGTTCGTGCGAATTTAATATTTATTAGAACGAGCAACCGTTTGCATGTGGGTAAGATTAGCTAAATAATGCACTGACCCATTTCCAAATCAGTGATGTGTATATTCTACGAGAGGCATTTATTCGCCGCCAACTTTTGCCTACTTGAGTAAGCGCCCGTGTCCTACTGCTCCACATCATAAAGTATTTATTGATTAAAATTGATCTTAATGAATTATTATACAGGATAACAACATTACCCCAATTATAACATCTAAAGGGAACCTAGAGTGGCGCTTATGCCATATCGAAATTAGCTAACAGTGTTAAATTATATATCGAAGTTTAAACAATTGAATTCAAGATTGTTACTTCAATATAACTATGTAAACTGTTAGTAGTCATTTAACGTTAAAATTCACATTTAGATCATTGGGTCGATGTGAATACAAAATTGTGTTACAAAACAAAAAATGCATTCAAAAAATTCTTTGAATTTTTTTAAGACGCATATCATAAGAGTTTAAGTAAAAAATTAGATTAAACTTCCTATAATAATACTAACCTTTATATAATACAGGGTAATAACACTATAATCCGCCCGGCCGATACAAATTATTCCTGTGTGAACCGTCCGTGAACTATACATTTATAATTAATTTACATTAGTATAATCCTAACTTTTATACAATATATTTGGCGTTAATTTTGTAGAATTCATTATTCTCAATTTAAATGAAACTACATGATGTATTATTTCTACTTTCTTTAATTTCCTTACTACGACCTAGGTTTCGTTGTGTTATTAGCAAAGATTGCTAATAAGCTGAAGATCTTTGCTAATAGCCCACCTGAAGATGTTGTAATACAACGAAACCTAGGTCGTGGTAAAACAATTAAAGAAAGTAGAAATAATACTACATCACGTAGTTTCATTTAAATTGTGAATAAAACTAACTTCTTAATCTAACCTTTGCAGCTTTGATTTATTAACATTTCCTTTCGAATTTTCTTTCAGTTTTACGCGTCTTTACACTAGTCGAAAATGTAACCAATTTTTAACAATAAATTTTAATCACTTTAAGGCCGCCCCAATAGCATCCTAAACTAATAACAACATAAATAATAAGGCTGTATTCAAAAGCAATCCATTACCTATGTCTAACAAACAGGCCGCGTAAAGAACAATTCGTTCGGATACATTTATCAAACCACACCATACGTAAAGCGTGTGGTCTGTTCAATTGCACAATGCGCAACGTGTGATGCATGGTATTGTCGGTTGCTCTCAATCGTCAGTTGCGCCAAAACGGAAAGTTGACTTTTTTCCGGCCGTGTCGGATGATGGCAGCAGAGCGACCGTTACGTGTTCCGGTAACGCCGCAACCCGATGCAATCAGCCGTTTCTTTACTTTCACCATCTTTTCATACGTCGCGTCACCCATTTGCGTACACACACGTATACGAAGAATCAGCGTTTTCGATATAAACGATGCTAAACTCGTGTGCTACCTTTTCATCCGCGTGACTCATTGCATCCGTAGTGAAAATATGTGCAATTAAATTTACCAATACAAAAACTTTAATTAAATATCTATAATAAAAAAAAACTCGGTACAGTCTACTTTCTTTCCAGGCACTTTACCATCTATGATTTAAATTATAATTTTATCGCTGTATGCTCACCTTGACACCATTACGCATTGTCAGAGATGTGACGACATCGCTTGTATAGTTCCGTTCAAGTGAATAAATTAAATTAAAATTTGTATCCAAATTCGTAAATGTGTTGAGTTTGTCTGCGGTTTTGAAGCTATGACCTTCGTTAAAAGCATTTAGCCCAATTACTTTGTAGCTAATTTATAAATAATTTGACGGAATACTAAATGAGAAAAAAATTAATATGGTTTTCACTGTTATTTCAATTTATTATATATATATATATATATATATATATATATACACACACACATATATATATATATATATACACACACACACAATAATTTCTAATAAGTGTGTAGATGTTCTTGGGTGTATTTTCTTGATGTTGAGGGGGCGCCTCAACCGGAAAATCATTTAAATTATGACCATACACAACACTGTACGTGGCCAGTGTGTCAGGTGGCTCGCCCGTGAGGCCGTATCAAAGATGGCCTTATCCAAAGTGCCAAGCATGAGAACAAGTACCTGTCTGAATATATAATTTACGATAGGAGTCGTGGCGTTCGGTACCTGCGTTGGATACTACTAGACAACAACCTTATTGAGTTGCTTGTCGGCAGTGGCAATATTGTGTAGCCTATGCGCCTTATAAGTAAGTAAAATCAATACTCAAGACGTTCAAGCAACCTCTATTGGATAAAAATCAGTTCATGGTGACGGACGATACTTATCGTACGCGTATCTTACTTGGCTCATAATGTACATGTACATACAAATAAAGTTTTGTGATACTCCGCTGTATAAGGACGTTACATGTTATTATGAACTTAATTTCATGCAGTTCAAATTCTATTAATAAGCTATAAATTTGTGTAATTAATTTGTTACGAACTGACATAAAGACACTTAGAATACCGTTATTTTTAACTGACAATGGAAAACAGACATTCTGAAAGTCCTTGGTATTTGTCGAATAAATACCATTGTTTGAAACATTATTTAATCAACGCTATGTCCGCTTTGTAGATAAATTGCCATGTACATTAATTAGAAGAATTCTCCGAAAATATAGCAATGCACTGCTTTTTGATTCAATATTATTTAGGCGAATCCTGTTAAAACGTAATTGGGTTTGTCATCAATTTTCCTGCGAATTAATAACACTGTATCGCAGGATCATTATTGCTGCTATTATCATATTAAGATATTCGACTAGAAAAATAGGTATTTGGTTTTCCACCACGAACTATCTACCTATATTTTCTTGAAAAATAGCAAGTGTGACAAATCTACTTTTAGTGTTGACACGTTTTGATGATGAATTAAAATGAAGCACAATGTAGGTCGTCTATTTCCGTTGTCGTTTATTTTTTTCTTACACAATAACATTCACGTCAGCTTTTAAAGGTGAGCTAAGAGTCAATCGACTAATTGAAATGCACATTCTAGCTCCTCGTGCACCCCTCTTAGAATTCATTACTCATATCGCGACATCAGTACGCAATGAAAAAGTTTTGGAACTGTCGTTTAACGAGCTATTGTCTCCACAAAAAATAGCATAAGTTCGCATTGAGATTCAAATATATCCATAGTCGTTAAAAGGTGTCAAATTATGTATAATGCTTAATGATAAGCGATGTAGATACTTTATATTTTTAGAGACATCTCTTCATTATTTATATTTAAACGTTATTTGATAATATGAATAGCGCCAAGTATATATCACAATTTATGTCTTAATAAGAAATCATAAAATATATTAATGTAATTTATTTGTGCCTACAAATATTTTCGAGACGATGAATGTATATAATATATTACGTAATAAATATTGTAGGGAATTAGACGCTACTCATCAATAAACCGTACCTGCAAGATGCACACTCTCGTGATGGTCGTAGGTACACGCATAAGTGGTCACACGACCTCTAATATATCTCTCGAGTTCTCAATGAAATCACGCTGAGAGTAAGGGGATGCCTTAGGAGTCGGCGGGGCAGGGGGAGAAGCGACCTCGAGCGGGGCGCCGGTACCAAAAGGAGTGCCACTGTCACTGGGTAAGTGGGTCACTGTGTCAGTGGGACGACCGCACGTCATCGGTGACCCCCGACTCAAGGTCCCGCATCTACCTACTACGTTACCACACAGCAATTATCTCGTTTTAGTTTTCAGTAGTGCAGCTCTTAGTTATGCCGCTCTATAAATAAACAGCGATGTTGTGGATGGATGGACCGAGGTCGGACCGTGTGAGCGACTAGTGTGTGCCGGCGTATTATGTAGGTGGGGAGTGTCGCCATGTCGCGACGGGCCTTATCGGCCTTACCTGTTGCGCGTGTTTTTCATTTGATGTGCTATTATTAACAGTTGCATTGATGCTGGACTAACTTGAGCGCGGCGCTGGCGCGCTGCTTATAGATAATAAACTTGATTAGAAATAAGCGTAATTACCTGGGACGCGTTATTATTGTTTTGTTATTATTACCAATTACGCAATCAATTATTTTAGGTAAAACAGAGATTTGTATTGTAATTATGATAGACTTGACTGTCATAATTACAATACAATGTTTATACTATTAGTTATAGAATGTTTTACATACATTGAACTAATCAATTTCGATGTTTCATTAGGTATAACTTATTAAAAACGTCTTACGAAAAAGAGTATTCATAGTATTTCGAGTAAATTCATCTAGGTCAGCTCCATCTTTCAATAAAAAGTAACTGTTAGTATATTAAAATAAATAAAATATAAAGAAGAATAAATATTAATTTTTTTTACAAATGCTTTTTATTAATAAAAAAACATTTGTAAAAAATTAATCAGAAACCAATGTAGAATATAGGTACGTATCGCATTTATTTAGGAGATTTCGTATTTCATTTGCTAAAAAATGCATACCTTAAGCACGCAAGAAAACGTTCGGATAATCAACAATCAATGTTTATGCTCCAAAAAGTTGGTCGATAATTTAAGAAAAATAAAGGAAGTAAAATCGTAATTCCACTCTCAAGAACTTACTATTTTGTCAAAAATTAAAAAATACGGCTACCCTTAACAATAGCAACAATTACTTAGTTTAAGATACCATATACTTTTTAAGGGGAACCCTTTTTGAGATGTCATGTTGGGAGCCTGTTTTATTTTTACTCAAGAATATGTATTTTTTATTACTTATTTTTAGGATTCCGTGCTTCAAAAGGAAAAAAAACGAACTTATAAGGTGACTTCATTGTCTGTTGATCTGGCAAGATCCTTTTTCCAAGGAGCGCGTGGAGGTATCAAGTTGAAATCAATACCAAATACTTAGATTTACAGTCCTTTGGAGCTGTAAATCAAGCTTCTCAGTCAAAGCAGTCAAGAAGAAACCTAAAAAATACAATCAATTTATGCCGCATATGTTAACACTCGCAAATAAAACAACAAGGTCTCATAGCACAAATAAAAGAAAAAATCCGAAAATTGTTAATTTGTAGTTATATTACATACAATTTTTTTTAAATATGCGGCTGTGAAAGATACAATAAGATATATATTTTCGTTCTAAAAATTTAAATTTTATAAATAGTTTAATATGAATATTATGTACCATTAAATGTTTATAAATGCCTAAATGTGTACGAAACCCTCTCTTTGCAAGTTCCACGCGTGCTTGACAGGTTTTTTACTATAAAAATTTAATTGGAATTAGTTCAAAGTATTACTAGTATTCAAAGTATTACTTCAAAGCGATCGTATACCAAATTTGAAATTTCTTCCGACTTAATCAGTTCCCCCAAAGGTCACAAAAAAATCTTGTTTCTTGTCCGTCAATGTGGAGAGAGTACACACTTAATTTTATTCTAGACGGTATGTTAAGAACGTTGAATGTCATTCTATTTTAAACTTAGATGTGTGTTAAAAAAGACAGTTCTTTTAGGTCATTAATGGTCTTCCTTGGAGAGCCCGCTCTTTTAAGACATTAATAAATTTCATGTGTTTTATGTGGAACTAATTTTTGCAGATATTGTACATTATACCTATACGACATAAGCCAGATAGCAAGCTCAGTGGTTGAAATAAAACGACAAATTGTTCTTTTAAGAACAATTTCTGTACTTAGAACGTATATTTACCGAAATAAAATTTTACGTGTTTATCTATTTTAAATTTAATAATTATCATTAAAACATTTTTTTCACGTGACTTAAAAGTAAAGTAGCTTTTTTAAGTTGCTTTCATTTCATAAATACCATTCAAAATATTTGATCGCTTAGACAGATAAATAATGATCATATTATTGTTAATATTTATTAAATGCGTATTACCGAGCACCTTGACGAAACTCCGCCGCTTGCTTCTCTATGCAAAGTTGGCTAAGATATTAGGCAAAGATCACAACTGAACGTAAAAAAAAACGTATACAAATGTTGGCAGAAACGGCATTTCGTCACGTGTTGGTTAATACCGCGGGCGAGCGCACTGCGCAATGACACAACACCTGACCCCACCGCCTCCTGCAAAAACAAGCTCTTTTGTTTAGTCGCGATGCTAACAAACTATATCACATTTTTAGCTGTCGGTTTGGGCACGCATAATGTTTTGCGCCGTTTAACCATATGGCCGATTGTGTGTAGCATTACTAATTCACCATTGAATGTCTTTCCTACAAGCTTATCTAGTAATTAAGAAGGGGAAATCATTCTGAATTATTAAATAAAATTTAAAAAAATATATATTTAAGAAACGAGTGTCCTACTGTCCACTTTACTTTCTTCCACGGTTAGTGTCAAATAAGCGTCGAGATTATGAGATTAATTTCATCGACGTACACCAAAAGCATTGGAATACCTTTATCGCTAAAGGCATTTTACTACATTATATTTATATGGTATACAGAGTGTCCAATAAGGAGTGGACCAACGAAATGTCGGTATTAGATAGGGTTATTACACATACGAAACAATAAATTTTATTATCCTAGGCTTAATAGTTTTAGAGAAATGATTTTTAAAATTTTTGTTACTGCATATGAAAAAAAAATGAGGTATTATTATTATTTCTGTTGTTTTATTGTTCAAGGTCTTTAAGGGAACATTCGCTTTCCTAATTAAAATGTTATTCAATCGTTATTATTGGCAACATAAAAATTAAAGCTTTTTTGTGTGCATTTTTTTAAATACAAAACGTGAAAAGTGATTTTTGAACAATGCTAGTGTAAAAAAATTATGACAACCTTGTAGAACTTTATTTCGAAAACATCTACAAATCGTACAGGTTCCAAAGAAAATATCATTTTTTGGTACTAAGTCATTTCATACATGTTTTTATTCCTAAATCCATATCATTGATCATTTCTTCGGTCATGGTAAAATAAAACAAGTGTAGTATTTATGATCATACCACATTTATCATGTTTTTTTATTACAGTAAATTCTCAAAATGCCTTCCCCTAGCTCTTATGCATAACCAGCATCTTCTTACAAAGTTTTTTCTTAAACTTCGCCCTTTTGTTGTTTTTGTCACTTTAGACACATGGTGTAATTTTTGTCTTAATTGTTGTTCATTATCATTAGTAGTCTCATAGACCAACTGCTTGAAATATCCCCATAGAAAACAGTCCAATGGATTAAGGTCTACCGAACGTAGTGGCCATGCAACTGTACCGCCACGTCCTATCCATCGATTTAGGTAAGTTGCATTTAAGTATTCAGTTACTTGTTGCGAAAAGTGGGCCGGTGTACCATCTTACTTTAGCCACATCTTGCCGTGTACATCTTGTGCTATTTCGTTCAACAGATTTCCATATTCATCTCTTAAAAACCGTAGGTAATGAAATCCATTAAGACTCGGTCGGAGCTTAAATGAACCGAAAATTTTGCTATTCAGGAATCCAGCCCACAAATCGACTCTGAATTGATGCTGAAATCTATCTTACCTGGCCCATCGGTGTAAATTGCATATTAAATACTCCCGTTCTTTTAAAATATGATTCATCGCTCCATATCGAATTAAAAAAATGGAGCTTGCCTGCTTCGACGCAGCGTCTCCTGCCAGAAATCTATTCGTTCGTAGTCGTTTATAGTCAGTAGGTAGCAGTGCTTGCACTCATTGTACATGGTACGGGTAATTATTTCTTCTTAAAATTTCTTCTTGCGATACCAGCGCGTCGAGAAATCCGACGAACCCTAGTAGAAGGAGCTTCTTCCATCTCGGCCAGCACTTGGCGCCCATTAACGTTTCTAGGTCTTCCTTCAGGAACCAAATTTTCAGGAATTCGACCCTCTAAATATGTGTTATTTACACGAAGAAAGACTGTAACTGAGATAGTGTTCGCGATTAGGGTAGCGCTTGCGATATGTACGTGCGGCATGCCGAGCATTCCCGTCACATAGCCGTAAATGAAATACATTTCAGCAAATTCACGAGCAGTGTAGTTATTTGTTTGACCGACTGCATTTTGCAATGCAGTCGGTCAAACAATATCCAAATCACAAGCACAAACAAGGTCCAGTTAAAGCGTAGGTCAACAAATAAAATCAGTTGTATGGAAAAAACAGCAAAAAACACGTTGTTAGCTCCAAGCGATAAGCAGGTCACTAAAGAAGCGAAGTTATTGAGGGAAGGAGTAGAGTACATATACATACGTAACAATAAAAATACCACACGAGGAGAAAGAAATAGCGAACCAATTCTGACAAGCAGTTGTTTTGATCGTATGCATTTCTGTGAATGCGGAATTATTTCAATAAAGCAGGTATTTTTCAAATGTTTACTAAATTAATTGTAACAATGTTACCTTTTTGGAATCTGTGTGAATTGTAGATGTTTTTGAAATAAAGTTCCACAAGGTTGCCTTACATTTTTTTACACTAGCATTGTTCAAAAATTACTTTTCATGTTTTGTAATTAAAAAAATGCACATTTCAGCGTTTAATTTTTATATTGCCAATAATAACGAATGAATAATGTTTTAATTAGGAAGACAAATATTCTTTTAAAGATCTTGAACAATAAAAAAGCACGAAATAGTAATATTATGCCTATTAAAAAAAAATTGTTTTCATGCGCACTAACAAAAATTTTAAAAAAAAAATTAAATCATTTCTCTAAAACTATTAGGCCTAGGATAATAAAATTTGTTGTTTCATGTGTTTAATAACCCCCTCTATCACCGACATTTCGTTGGTCCACTCCTTACGGGACACTTGTATAAACCATTCAACCACTATCAAAATCGATTATAGCTCGGCATCGGCTAGACATCGAGGCATAAATAGGTTTCGGCCTAAATGGACGAACACTATTTCAAGTTCCCGATGGTACAAAAATGATGAAATACTGCTTAAGAGTGATACGTTACTCCCGAAGTGCCATCTTCATTGTTAACTAGATATATGTAAGTGTCATCTTTATGTGCTAACTATGTGTATGAAGTGTCATCTTCATGTGCTAACTAAATGTACGAAGTGTCATCTTCATTGGTAACTAGATATATGTAAGTGTCATCTTCATGTGCTAACTATGTGTATGAAGTGTCATCTTCATGTGCTAACTAGATGTATGAAGTGTCATCTTCATTGTTAACTAGATATATGTAAGTGTCATCTTCATGTGCTAACTATGTGTATGAAGTGTCATCTTCATGTGCTAACTAGATGTATGAAGTGTCATCTTCATTGTTAACTAGATATATGTAAGTGTCATCTTCATGTGCTAACTATGTGTATGAAGTGTCATCTTCGTGTGCTAACTAGATGTATGAAGTGTCATCTTCATTGCTAACTATTTATATCCAATCTAATGTCGCAATATTGTTTTTGGATTTTCTCATTGTGCGTAAATCTTTCTCATGTTTGGGATCCTTATTCTCCTGCAGTATCCAGTCCCGGCGACGGCTATTAATTCTGGGAGAAGTCACATCAACAACGACATTTTAAAAGAATACGTTATAATTTGTATATAAATACGTCTGTGAAGATGAACAAACAAGCTAAATCTTTGACGTGGACGTAACCCAGAAATGATCTCTTAATAGAGTATTATAGATAGCTGTCTGAAAACTTCAACTATATAATCGTTAATATCCTTCGCTCATTCTTTCCTCGATTATAACCCGAATGGTCTTGTGCAACTTTATTTAATTTCGTTTTTTTCTTACAGACTCTTTGTGTTGACTTAGACTGAACTATCGACACATGCTATTTGCATATACACTCGAACTGTCCAGTGGATTTAATACAGCCGTGAAATAATCGCTCTGGGTCAATACTGATCGTATTTTTAAAAATTCAAAATAGTTTGAAAATTGAGCATTTTAAGAATAATCTGGCGATTCAAGAAAACTGTTGAAATTCATTCGTTAAATTGATAAAGAATAGACGAATCGACGATAAAACAATTGTACCCTAGAAGCTTAAAACGTTGCCTTATGAAAACAAAATGTACTTTCAATTCGTTACAAATTCTGTCCTAATCGTGTGCTGAATTTATAACAGTATCGTTTTCTAATTTGAAAAGTACAGCATTGAATATATTCTAAAAACGAGTGAACATTAGATCAATAGCACTAAATACATTTTGTTTTTCTGTCCTTAACGCTCCAAGAGCATTTTAAAAATTGACCTTCAAAAATGTCACATCTACAACTCCTTTGACATTCCGTCCATTGATAGCGTAGGACAGGTTCTTAAATTTTAACAACTGACACTAAATCAGTTTCTACTGAAAGTAACGTGAAAATTTAATAAAAACGATGCTGTGACGACGACATGCTGTGACGTGTCAGGTATATCGTGTATACGAGTTAGTAGCAGCCAATTAAAATTTGTATGTATTTTTAGTAGTGTACAGTGTTGTTAAAAACAATCGCATAGACAATGAATGTGGAACAAGGCTACGAAGTCGTTTAAACTTTTATTTAGCTACATTAAAATATTAACTCTTTGTGTCATTAACTCAGCAGTTGCAGAAATATAAATGAATTGTTACAATCTTTTATTAAGGATTTATGAAATAATTTTCGGATTACGTAAACATTGTGTAAAAATAGTCGTATAATTGAAATCTTTAAGTTTTCATTCAGTCACGTAGTATTTTATAAAAAGAAGTTTTTTTTTTATCTGCTAGTTATACTTTTGTGTTTTCAACTTTTCCAAGACATTTATTTTTTATATCCTTTTTAATAATATCTGTAGTTGGCTTGTTTTATAAAAACGATATTATTGTAAATATTGCGATTACATGTATATATCGTTATCGATATAACATCCGAAAACCCCTTTGAACAAAAGCTAAGAGAAACTTTAATAACACCATGCGTAAACCAATCATATAAATTTAGTAGGCTTACTTTGAACAATGCTGCCACTCGACCTCTGTTAATACATATGACGCCGTACTGATCCCGAAGGTCCTAACTAGCCGCATTGTGAATTTCAATCGTTACTTTCTGCTGCTACTTTACCGTATAGAAATACATTTATATATGCTTAATAATTTTCTTCAAAGTGAAATCCCTTGTAGGCTAGATAATAAAATGAATTTAATACGGCTAAATAAACAACTTTAATCGAAACGAAACTAGCTACTGAACTATAAAGTACAGATACAGGAAACGATAGGTCTAAGCTGTATTAGGAATAAGAATATTAAACGTACGGCAGGGTAACGATATTGTTTTACTAAGACAATTGTTACTGTGACACAAATTATCGAGATATTTCTTTATTATATACCGTACCCAGCGATGTTTTTATTCAGCTGGAAGTGTGTCAAGGCGTTTCATGTTTACGTAGGCGAGAAATGTTTTTTATTAAATTTGTTTATTACAATCGCTAACCGTAAGGTCCGATTTCGTCGATGAGCTCACTACCTGGACCGTTCATATTGACCTAGGAAATGGTTTTACGTGTAATGCATTGGATGATAGAAGGAAAACTAAAATTATTGGATTGTTTTTGTGACTTAAAGAGTATTGTCTTGCTTTGTGAAATAAAGCTGGAAGGTGCGTGAGATTATGTAGCCAATAAATAAAACTGGTCAATTACGTAAGTTGTTATCAGGTAGTGAGGTTCTAAATCACTGATAAATGTAGGCGAGACATTTTCTTTTTCCATTTTAAAAATTTAAGTTTAAAGTAGTTTATGTGGTTGACAGGACCGCCAAAAAACTATTAAGGTGCTTTGGGGTAATTTTGAAAATTGACTTATTCCAAAATTATGAATTCCTATTAACACTATATCATCCTTGTGTTGGTAACATTCACCTAGACGCTCAGTCCGCTACGCCACTTGAGTTGACCAAGTCGCTATCAGTAACCGTGCGTGTGCAGTGTGATATTTTCTCAAATGAGTGCTTTTTCATGCATTTTTGAAATAATTTATTGTCTGTTTAAATGTTAGATTGTCGTATTTATTATCATTACGTAGGTTATAACGCTCTATATATAAGTAATATTTGGAATCAATATATAAGCGAAATTGCCCCATACTGCTTTTCCATAGAAATTGTCAGTGATTCTCAACCTTTGTGAATTGATTAAATTTAAATAAATTTGTTTTCAGTTACCTGTCATGCCCTTTAATGAATTTTAATTAAAATTTAAATTTAATTTATAAAAGGATTTCTTGTCATGTGTAAGTAAATTGATCAATATTAAAGTTGAAATGACACTTTGCAAACTGTTGTCCAAGACTTTCCTCACAGAGAGATAAGAATTCGAGACACACGTAAACACCAATATAATGTATATTCATGATTTTAACTCCGAACTAAAGATTTTAAGCATTACAAAATATATTGTGATCAGTTAGGAGTTTTTATTAGATTTGTGATCAGTTAGGAGTTTTTATTAGATTATTTAATTTTTTAGAATATCGGTTTAAATGAGCAAGCTTTATTAGAAGCTTGCTCATTTAAACCGATATTCCAAAAAATAATATATTTTGAGAATCTTGATAGTATTTTGCTAAGTATATTTTAAAAAATATTTTACTTTGCATACATTATTTTCTGATACAGTAGAATATTAAGAATACTAACAATTAATATCTATTTCAGAGTAACAATGCCGCTTAAATATATAAGAAAAACAAATTACTTATTACGCGCAGGAAGATGTAATCAATGCTATTGAAGACATAAAATGTGGCCAGTTGACATTATCTGCTGCAGCCAAGTACTGTAATATCCCAACAACTACTATTTTTGACAAATTGAACGAAATTTATAAATAGGGAAAAGTGAAGACCTTAAGCTCTATGGAACAGCTTTAACAAAGAGCGATTAGCTAATACTATTCGAAAAATGGGGATTTATCTTATCACGACAATATTACATATAGATGCTGAATACGAAAACATGATAAACTGTACACAAAAAATGACCATACATGTTTCAGACATCAGCTTTTTATTCAAAAACCCCAAGTAGTTGAATATATATGAAAAAAAATGACAGATAAAAAAGACGGTACTTCCCCAAAAAAAAGCGATTAGCTTAAGGCGCCAAAGTAATTACTGCGTCCATGGGTATAAAATTATTACAAGACAAAGAAAAAGTAAGTATAAAACAAGAAGTCGAGAGAAAATTAATTAAAGAAGGAAGTTGAACGAAGAAGCTGACTGCAATTCATAAAGATTCAAGACCAGGACCGTCAGGCGTGAATAAAGCCAACAAAAAGAAGGGCAAAGAACGTTAAGTTAAAACGACCGCGACAAGGATCAGATGACTCTCCAAGTTGTAATTCAAGCGTAACGAGTATATTTAGCGACACTGATATTGTTGATTATTATGATAATGAAACACTAATCGATCAATATTTCAATACAATCAATATTTCAATAATAGACATAGAAGAATGTAATTAAACTGATAAAGAAGATGAGATGAACGTAAGTGAACATAAATTACGGAAAGTCGAATCCAATATGAATATGTTGAACGACAAAAATGCATGCACTCCAAAATAGAGAAAAATGTAAAGGTAAAAAGAATAAAGAAAAAGAAAATGTATTTTTGAAAGAAGACTGTGATGAAGAAATAGATAAAATGGACATTATTGTTACTAATGACGGCGCTGCTATTTCAAAAAATCAGAAAATTAAAACGGTCCCTTACCTGACAACGCCCAAAAACCAGGATAAAAGTGTACTATGCAATGTATCTAATGAAAGTTAAACCGTATCCCAGGACAGTCACAAATTGAACAATTGTGAAACGGATAATAGAACTAATCATGATAATAAGGTTAAAGAAGTTGATACCAATTACAAGAGAGAAGGCTATGTCTTGAGAGATAAGACAGTACTTAAAAGTGATGATAATAATGAAGATGAAAAAGCAAATGCTGACGAAGTGGTTGAATATAATAACAAGGACGAAGAAGAAGACTACAGTGTTAATGAGTTTGTATTTATAAAGTATCACAACAGGAGGAAATGGACATACTTTATTGTATTTATTGAGAAAATTTTAAAAATGAATGAAGAGGCTTACCACACTGTAACCTTTTAAAAACAATTAAAAATACTTCGCAGTTTATGTTTACACTTCCTAAGAAAAAAGATTATGATGGCTAACTGTGAAAAAAATGCAAATAGAAAATCATAATGGAAAAGAATATACATTGCTAAACGAAGATGACAACGTATATTTTTAAGAATTTTTGTGCATATTGTATAAATCTTCTTGCAGTACATATATACATGTTATCATCTATCTTACCAAAAGTTCCAAACTCTGAAGGCTAATATAAAATGTGATTGAAAATAGTGAAAATAATATTTAATTTGATGGTGACTAATGTCATTTGCGATTTACATAAATATGTTAAATACAGCTATCGTTACCCGGTAAAGACATTTCAAAGTGATGCTAAAGACCTGCAATTCACTGAGAGATATTTAAAAACACTTAACTGTTACAATTTTATAATTTTAATTTTGGTAGTTCCCATTAAGGCAGCTTAATTTTCTATAACAAAATGCTTTATTTCATAGAATTGGACTCAGCATATTGAAAAAATATAAAAGTAACGTACAAGACGAAACGCGAGTAATTATTGTTAGTACCTACGAGATTTTGCAATCACGAAAATAAAATCGTTTCGATTCGAAGCTTTTAATTTGTTACTTATGTAATAATTTACCTATGAAAGATGTAAAGTGTTGAGTACCGCTAATTCTGAGCGGGGCAATTCTGAAACATAAGTTAAGTAAAAATTTTAAAAAAAATCTGCATCTCTAAAATGTTAAAGTCCCAACTCTGTGTCTTGAAAAAATATAACTTCATATTTATAACTTATGTAGTTTATGAGATATTTTGTTTTCTTACAATAAAGATAAAATACTCCTCTAGTACTTATGGAGTCATAACATACTTACATACATAGGTAAAACAGTATTTTTAATAAATATTTTTTCAGAGTTTTCTATACCACGAACAAATAATTTCTAAAGTATGTATTATAAATACCGTGTATTGATTTTAATTAAAAAAAATACTTATAACTTTCTTTGGGAGTAACACCCAGCAATCAGTTGAAGTCGTTGAAGTTCTTCCGAGCATACTCCTTAATTTGAAATAATTCTAAAATAATTTTCAAAAATTCTCTATTTGTTTAATGAGACTGTATATATTAAATTATTTTAAGGGTATTCTTATTTAGTGTAATGTGGCTCAAAAATAATCAATATACTTGAATTGTTTTGGTATGTAGAAAAAATATATAAACTCAACCAAATAAAAAAGCAGGTGTCTCGACATATTGATTTTTTATTGTTCGTTTCGTCTATTAATATAGAAAAGTTAATGTTTCTTTTTTTCAATTATTATGACAGCCATTAAAATCTGGGTGAAACCGAATTAACCTCTGACACTTCATTCGCACCAATGGCACTGAAGACACCACGCAGATAATAGAGGTAAACTTTATTTGGATAAGACTCGGAACATAAATACTTTAATGTATACCTAATTTTTGGAGTTATTGTTGAGCTATATTTAGAATATAAGCTCACGACTATTCGTTTAGTATATAAGGTCACGTAAACCGTATTTTCATAGTCGATAAGACAGAATATTTCTTAAAACGTATTTAAACATTCACTTATCTCTGATAAGTAACAAAGTTATTTTAAAACAGAATAACAATTTGATTTAAAAATAATTGTTTCGTTTGTGATTAACTATAGCTTCGGTTCGTTTCATTAACAAATATTTTAAAAATGCAAATCTGGCGTTAGTAGGAGTAAAATTAATCTTGGGAATTATCAGCTTTAGATGCATTCTTCCATATGAATGCTGAATTTAATTAAATGTAAGACTAAATATTTCTAGATTATATGCTCTTTTTCTGCTTACATTGATGGGGTCTGTAGTTTGAAAACAAAGCAAGCTTTGTAGTGGGACAAATGTCAATTGTTCAATTTACATATACCTAATTAAAACATGTCATTAAATATTGCCTGAAGACCCTTACCTAAATAACTACATTTAACTAACTAACTTACAATAATTGTATACTGATGCAGTTAATGCAGATACATTTATAAACTAGCAAATAATTTATAATCTATCATCTAACCACACGCCACTGCAATTACTTAACATATATATATAGTTAATTAATTAAAATAGTTTACTGTTCATTTGTGTAATATTTTTAGTTTTAATAGTAGAAGAAACGCTCGAGACGAATTAACCTCAATGTCTGAGTAGGATTAACACACGAATTTGGTACGTACTCGTACATTTATAAAACAAGTGGCTATAGATGTTTTGATCTTTTTAAATAGACGGTTCATAAAAATCATCGCTAATCGGTGTAACTAGAGCAGAACAAAATAATTACACCTTAGCTAACTTGATACTTAATAATAATACTGTTGAAGGTCGCAATTATTAATATACTGTAATATTATTTTGTCTTACTTCATTTTAATTAGAAGAGCAGACAAGCTAGCAACACGCTTTTTCTGCAATCGTAATAGCACAACGTACTACCAATTATTTATAGTATTATTGTTTAAAACATTGTGCTATGCATATAATTAAATATTCTATTCACACAAAACGTATCAAAAAGTTATAATCCAAGGACATGATATAGTCTTGGCAGATGTCTATCCGATGTGTTTACAGTTGCTGTTAAAATGTATACAGTTATAAGCTGTATTGTACGCAGACTTCAAATAGATATAAAAACTGCCCGCGCTTTAATGTCAACGGTTTAAACTAAAAGCGGTAAATATTACAAAGTGTTATAGAAATGATGAATGAATGCATTTGCCTACATTTTCTAAAAACACCTTGAAAGTATGTCGGAAACTTAAATATTATTTATGTACGTGCTCTTTCTGTCCCGTTTTCTCCGGGATGGCATGTTTAATTTTTTAAATGTTATGTTACGGTGCATTCCTGAATGTCCATAGATTCTTTAAATACAAGGCTCACACGTTCTTATTTTGTGTAATGTGTTTTTCTAATTGCAGTTTTAATAGTACATATTCTAATAATTTAATCAGCGATTTTTATCCTCTTTTCATTTCTTGTTACTCGAGACTATGACGGGGAAAAGTCGAAGTTGTCCCAATTTGTAGCAAAAATCTGTGGGCGGTCGTTCTAATTCCATAACGCGTGTCGTGAATATTCGAAGCATACTTGATGCACCTAGCACGTTTTTAGAGTAAATTTTGAAACGTGGTATTCGTGTGCTTTTCTGTATAATGAAAGCGTAAGTGGCTTTTGATGTCGTTCATTTAATTATATAATTTTTGTTATATTAGATTGATGTTTTCTATTTTTAAATAACGATAAATCCAAACAAAATTAACAACAATTGTATTCGTCCTTACTGTCGAATGGTTTATATATTAAAAGTATATAGGTGTTTATTTTAAAACGATACAAAAAAATAAAACGGCGCAAAGAAAGATGTAAAATATTAAATTAGGTTATATTTAAAATATGTAGATACTAAATGCATTTAGTAGTTATCAAATCAATGATAAAACCAAAAGGGTGTGTATATATATATATATATATATATACATATATATATATATATATATATATATATATATCGTGCAAATTGCATTACACAATGAGCATTGTCAACTTTTCCATGTAATCACTCGAATTTATTTCTTAGAACTGAAGCAAAATAGTAAATTGAGGTAAATAATTATGCTATTGTTCTTCTGTATATTATAAGATATTAAAAATGTATAAATGAAAATGCAAGAATAGTAATGACTCTTTCAATATAACTGTCTGATAGTCAGCAGTCAGCGAAAGTCTTTGTTCATTTAACAGACGAAAAAAATATAAAAATTAACAGGTGATTTCGTCAGAAATATAGCCCAATATCCTATGCACAAATGTCTGCCGGCCATTATTAAAATTTTATATGTGAAATCAACCGAAGATATTCTGAATAACATTAAATCACTGGCAGACTTACTCGATTTAATTTTGTTTAATTATTTATAAATAAGTTTTCTTTATTTGTTTTCACACCGAATACACATATTTCAAATAGGACAATTTCAACATGTCATGTCATTGTCTTTTCTTTTCGATTTGTTTAAATTTCAATGTATAGGTATAAATGCTTGTGAAAAAATGTTAAATAAGATAAACAGACTAACTTTTTAAGGACCAATTCATCTTCAAAATGCCTATATTATAGTGGCATTGCTAATTGATGAATGTACGTAATTATGGTTACGTTAATATATGTATTATAGAACGTATAAAATTGTTAAAAAAAATTAAAAATTTTGTTAAACAAATTTAATTTATTATTATGTTTTTTAGTATCGATAACTAATATTTATTGTCACCAACGACAATAAATGTTAGTTATTGATACTGAAAAATATAATATACAAACATTTCCAAATAATTACTATATTTTCCTCATCTGATGTATAAAAATAATGGAATATAATAAAAATAATGGCCTAAAATCATCGTTACTCCTTCTTTCATCACTAGTTCTTCACTGCTTTTCGATTCTGCTTTATATCAAAATGGTTAAAGGAAGATAGCAAAGAAAGAAATTTTGTATTTCAAAAATAATTTTTTTCGAGTTACAGAATTATTGAATATATTTGACGTTAATTTTGTAGAAATTCATTATTCACAATTAAATGAAACTACGTGATGTAGTGTTATTTCTACTTTCTTTAATTTCTTTACCACGACCTAGATTTCGTTGTATTACAACATCTTCAGGTGGGATATTAGCAGAGATCTTTGCTAATATCCCACCAGAATTTGTTGTAATACAACGAAACCTAGGTCGTGGTAAAGAAATTAAAGAAAGTAGAAATAACACTACATCACGTAGTTTCATTTAATTGTTACAGAATTATATTAATTCTAGGCCCATAGAATGTTTCTTCCTCTGCATCATCTTCATTACCACATATACGAGGAGTGTTTTTAAAGTAAATACCGTTTTGAAATGTTTTGTTTCACGTGAACGTGAAAGCCCACATTTTACTCTACTTTTCGAAATAATTCCCACTAATATTGAGTCACTTGTCGTATCGTGGGACCAGCTTTTGTATTCCATCCTCAAAGAATGTTGCCGCCTGATTCGACACCCAGCGTGAACATAACTTCCGATAATTTAATCGTCCTAATTTTTAACCCGTCATGATAAATTTCTCCTGTAAGTATACTCCTATTTTCCTTTAAACACCTCGTAAGATTACCACTTGCAGCTCAACAATTGTCGCACCAATTGACTCGCCATCATTGCAAGTCTCGTCCAACGTCACTACGTCGTACTTAATCTATATGCTTATATAATTATTATATAAGCATATAGATTAAGTATGACGTAGATAATCATTATATGTAAATATATTAAACATATAATGATTATCTATAGCGAAACATGGGGCAGAATGGAATAGCTTATATATGAGCTGTCATAATTTGATTTTTAAAGTAAAAATACCAATGAACATATGAATAATCTTCTATTTAACTTTCTAAAAACGTAATGACGATATGAAAGCAATAAATATAATAACATGTCTTTGTGAAAAAGTTTTGAAAAAGGTCCATTCTCCGTTTTAACACAACACTTTGGAACAGAATGGGGATATAACCTTATTGCGAGCATAATTCACAAATAATAAAATAAGGTCATAATCATTGTCATCACTATCTAACCCCACTTCTTTAGCACTAAAACAAAAATGCCATCTTTCGACTGATTTTAAGTAAATCACCAAATAATTGTTATGTAGTTTTTTCAAAATGTGCTTTTTTGTTAGTGTTTTCAGTCGCTACACGCAACTCTAATTTTACGGCAATTCTGTCAAAATTGCAGTTTTCACTCTCTTCTTACAACTGTTTTCTTTTCCGCTGACACTTTGGGCAATGTCATGACATATTTTGGCGAAAGACATGAAAATGTAGTTCTAGTTGTTTCTATGGTTGGATTATCTGGTATCCGTGGGCAGCCAGGCAATGGTTCAAACGCAGATAAACTGTCTTATTGTTTTTTTTTCTGTAAGAGGGTGTGGTATTTTATGTGCTTAATAGTTGTCTTCTAACGGAGCTCGTACTGTACTCCAACTGTAGTGTTGGTTCTTGACTTATTTTTCTCACTAACATCGATTTGTGTAGAATATAATTCAATGTCTGTAGTTATTGATGGTAGAAAATCTAAACCTTTGAAGACACTTGGATTGACAGGCTAAATTCCTCTTTTTTAAATCCATTCACTGCAGTTCTAATGTTAACAGAGCTGCGAAAAGCTTAACCTAAGATTTTAGTTACTTCGTAAAGTGTCATTACTTTCCCTCGATGTTTTCTCAACCACTTTCTTGATTCCTCTTTACAATAATAACTGAGCAGGTTTTTTTTCAAGCTTCTCTTTATAATAAGAGCAGAGCAGGATAACATCATAGTCTCCTTCTAAGCCTATTATATTAAAATTGTTGTAGGACCAACCACAAGAAATAATACAGAATTTTCTTTTTAAACCTTCGAAAACTCGATAAAGTCGTCATTCAGCTCATCCATCCCCAAGCAATCTATCTTCGAATTGTTTTTGTTTTCTTTTTCATGAAAATATTAACATTGGGGGCATATACCTGCAATGTTGAAAGGGCCTTACGAAGTTTAAAAAGAAATTCTATAAGAAGATGCTGGTTGTGCATAAGAGCTAGGGGAAGACATTTTGAGCATTTACTTTATCAATGGTATGGGTTTAGAAATAAAAAAACATGTTATGAAATAACTTACCAGAAAATTATATCTTTTTGGAATCTGTGTGAATTGTAGATGTTTTTGAAACAAAGTTCCACAAGGTTGCCAATATTTTTTTTTATACTAGCATTGTTTAAAAATCACTTTTCATAATTTGTAATTGGGAAAATGCACATGTTCCAGCGTTTAATTTTTGTGTTGCCAATAATAACGAATGAATAACATTTTAATTATGAAAACGAATGTTCTCTTAAAGATCTTGGACAATAAAAAGCAGAAATAGTAATAATACCTAATAATTTTTTTTCATGCGCAAAAATTAAAAAAACATATCTCTAAAACTAATAATTCCCTCTATCACCGACATTTCGTTGGTCCATTCCTTACGAGACACCTGTATAATCCACTAGCGATACATATTTTAGCACAAAACTGTATTTCCGCATTCAGCATAGGTTAACGTCCCTACCTATATTTGAATCCTGGCAGCAACGACCTTTCACATTTGTTTTATATTTACAGTGACGCCCATTTCATCGCAGTTATAAATTCAATCTCTGGTCAAATGGTGTTCGTCGACTATTTTAGTAAATAAATTGAAAAACCCTGAGACAGCAACTTTATTACATCCCATAGCCCGCGCGCCTCAGGTTTTGTTAAACTTATTTCAGGATTACATTTCGTAAAACTTCGGGCCTAATCCTGGCCTGCATTTATTTCTACCTAATTTCAGAGTCCCTATTAAAATGATGTAACATTTTATATTCTCGGCAAGTTGAAATACAAATTCGCGAAGTTCCTTCATCGTTACTCCATACAAGCGTCTTTACATCTATATCAATTGTGAAACGATTTCTAATTCTTGTTCTGCAGTGAAAACATGCCGATATTTTCCAACAATTTTGTCAGTTACAGACTCTTCGTTATCCTTTTTTTCTTGATATATCTTTCCGAAATTTGAAGAAGGTATGTTGAATGTACTCAAAGCATTAAGTATCGCATTTATCCTTTTATTACAGCTGGTACAACCTTTTTCATATCTTCAGTTGATCATTTTTGTCTATCCGACTTTTTTGTATGAGCGAACCATCTATAACAATAAAATAATTAACTAAATTTAATATAAAGCGAACATCAAGTAAGGGGCGCAGTGGAATAATACTCCATTCCGTCACACGAACCCGCCTACTTTGTTTCCTAAAATCTTTTAAGATTTTGAAAGTATTGTCAATATTAGTAATTTAATTACGTTACAGATTTAGCATTAGGCTGTATGAATTTAATTGTTACGTAGTTCATTTTCTATTCACATAATAACATTGTAAAATTGCTGTGTGTCCGTACCTTGAAGGTATTTACGAAAATATGGTCTAGGGGAACATAAAGTAAGTGAACATAAAAATATAGCTTTTGAAATATTTATCCGTTTGTGAATGAACCTGTTTATTTGTTCACGCATCACGCGACAGCAGCTAAAAGAATTTCGATGAAGTATTTCTTCTAGTTCTGGATGATCAGGATGCAGGAGAAGAAACATTCTATGGATTCAGTTCTCAGCATTAAAAAATAAGATAAATATAATTATTATAATATATGGTGTTACCTGTATAAATCTCAAAGTAAACATAATAATATTTTCTAAAAGTCCAAAAGCGAATTAAATCACGGGCATCGTTACTTTCTACTATAATTCGGATACTATATTTCGGATACTATATATCTAGAGATTCATGACGTCAGCTTTAATGCATCTTTTCGAAATGTGAGCTGAAGAACTTTATATTATCTAGAATTCATGTAAATATAAATTCTATGCAAAGAAACAAATAACTATAAAAATTAAAAACACAACTACGTAAAAAATCGAATGAATAGATAAAAAAACAAGGAGTTGCAGTAAACTTGTGATTAAGATTTCTAATAGTAAATTGCTCTTAAATTTTAACCATAGTATATCGTACTCTTCTTCTTCTTCATTGCATCTTTATTGAAGGGCATGCCCGTCTTTAAGTGCCTGTCAAGATCAGTGCACTGTCAAACACGCGCCCCAACTGTGATGCTAATTTCAATCAGTGAACGTAAATTTCTTTAGTATGAAAACGATACACTTTGCAAATTGAGAACAGTCTTCCATTAGAATTCTTAATCACAAGTCTGCTGCAACTTCCTTTCCTATTCTTTTTTTTTTCACGTAAGATTTAATATAATAAATATATTATGTCATTAAAATAGGCCTATGAACATTTTCCATCATCTGTGTAACTTACTTAGAGTTAGTGTGTAACGCTACATACGTTAAAACTTACTCTTAAGACTAGTATGACATACTAATGTTTGTTTGCTAATACAATCTTTAAACATTAATAATAAAAACAGAAAATCGATTAAAACTTCAGAATTTTCATTATATTTTCAGTGAAGGAGCTATGGACAAATAATTATCATATTAAAAATGGTTTTCCGTATTCGCAGAAAAATATTTGACTTCAGCGTCCTGTAGATTATAGAGAATACAACTTATTTACGCATCGCGCAGTTTGGTGTGTGCCATATAAGTTTCCTTTTCTTGCATTTTAATAATTCGATAATCGTAAAAATTGCGTTATCGTCTTCACAATCTGCAATACATATTTGCCTTTGTCATTTGAATAAAAAATACTTTGGTATTAATAGTGTTAAGTAATAATGTACATTTTAACACGTTATTAACAGTTACTATATGTAACTTATAACGTATAACTTTTTTGGTATTACAAAAACATTAACTAATAGTGTCTGTTCGGCCCTTCCCACGTGGAGAGCCGAACGAACACTTTTACTTAATATACGAATACCAAAGTGTTTTAGACCGTTTACAGTCAGCTGTTAGTGGCATGTTAAAAGCACTAACATTAAATATAGCGAATAGAAACAGATATAGTTAAATAAGTTACAGATATTGGTTACGAATTATCAGAAGTGATAAGAATCGTGAACTACGTTCATTTTATGTTTATATCATAATTAGCGGCATGTACACAGGATTATACATATTTTGTTTATCACAGAAACTAGTTTTTTAATAGGATATGCCTAGATGGATTTAAGAGCGATAACCCAAATAAAGCTTGATGTATAGGGCGTCCAGATTCCGGTGAAATTTAGTAATTATTTGCCATATAAGCCCAAAATTTACGTAAGAAGAAACACTTTAAGTAAACCGTGTATGCGTAATATTTGATGATTATTGCATTTTTTATAAATATAAATGTGAAAAGTATTTTTTGTCGACAATTTGATAAAAGTAACAGTATTTAAAAATAAAATAAGTTATACTTAAGTAAACACAAAGAATATTCAAATATTGATACCAATCATCAGTATTGTTACGAGATTCATAGTAATAGGTACTGTTTATAATTATATTCTCCATGTACCTATTTCTATAAAAAAAATTCTTTCGACACTTTAGATAATCCCTATTATTTTCAAATCTTAAATCATTTTATATATAAATGTCAACACCATTTGGCAATTTCATGTTATTTGTAATAGATATTAATATGACTAAGAGAATCCCACGTGTACATCATTGCAGTAATTATTTTATATTTTGAATTCAACTAGACGACGGAAGAGAACGAGGTCGCCAGATTCAAAGATGTATCATCACAACAATGAACACCAAAATATTGCAATCACTATTGATGGAACAATTTGGGAAAAAGGTTCCTCCCTTTAAGTTATTTGCAAAGATGTATCTGGTCCAACTGGACACGCCGAATACAATACTATGAAGGGACCTACTAATCATCGTATTTTATATCTTATTTGATAACGGTATTTAAGAATAAGTTGTAAAATGTATAGAATTGCTGAGCACAAAAGTTTTGGGAAATGAATTAAACGATTTCTAGATCTCTTCTATACACGCGAAGCATATGGGCAAAAAAATGTCAAAATTTCCCTTTTTTGGAATAAGAAATAGGTTCTTAATTTTTTGCGAATGCCATGAACCGAAATTGCTTCAAGGAAATACGAAAATGTTTATCTTTCAGAAAGAAATGAGCGAAGCAAACGTTTGAAAGAGGACAAATTTGTTTTGGTTTGGAGTATGGGACATATTTATAGATAATAATCAAAATGTTCTAAAGCTAAAGCCAACCGCAAATAATACAGTGACACATAGTTGCTCACAACCCGATATAGGTCCACTAAAAATATGAGGAACAAGCCCGATAAATTTGGCGTAAAATTTTGGTTCGCATCTGATGTAAAAATTAAATATGACGCTTGTTTTTATACAAAAACGACAGGTGAAAATATTTTATCGAACAATTTTTTATTCCAATTACGGCAAAAAAATAATAATACGGCGTCATCTTCAGCAGCTTCGGAAAAAATCTCTATACTTACAAAAAAAGAAAAAGTGCCAAATAAAGTATTGCTTAGGCAAGGTGCAACGTTAATCTGCCCCCAATGTAAAAAATATAGGAGCAAAAATCGCTTGACAGAGCAACCATTCATTTGTAAACGAGCTATTGAATAGAAAAAATATTATTTTATTTAGAACGCCCTTTTTATTATTGTTATATATAACGACTTAAAGAAGAATTTTTTAAGTTAACAATACTACAATATTTTATTATTTTTGTGATTAAAATAAAACAAAATTTAATAGAAAATATTTTTTAATAATTATTTTCATAATTATTTGGATTTAAAGGAGAAGGCGTCAAAAGGCACTTTTTGGTCAAAGAAGGTATAAACCAAATTGTGGTAACAACAACGTTAAATGCCAAAGTTAGCCTCATTTTTTGCATGATCAATTCAAAAGTAGAAAAGCAGACATGTAAAATTTTACAAAACATATTCCTTTCAGCTCACATAATGAACCATGCCGCTTTAAACATATACTGCTTTATATAAACAAAGAATAAACTTGGAATGCCATGAACCGAAATATTATTTAGGTACCTCGCTTTACGTAGAGTTTATAGTAGGACTATGATGTATCCGCTCTAACACTAATTAAAATAAGGAAACACAATAATAAAAAGGTCAAACGAAAGCTAAGTATAGGGATCGCAAAGAACATTCAAATATTGATACCAATCTGTATTAAAATATTTCATACTCGTTTCGATTCGACGCTCGATTTCAATAAGGCATTTGTAAGTTTTAGTATAGACATTTGAAATTACTTTGCTGGAAAATTTATTTGAGAATTAAATACTGTTACATTAATGATATACCGGCTTTAAACAGTTTCTTCTTTTTACTCACCCTTTTTTTCATCAATATTTAATTTACCAATATTTATATTTCATCCATTTCATAAAACAAACAAAAATATTTATTCTATTGGCTATAGCAGCTCTGTAAACGTTTCTTAAGCTATATCTTTATTTTTTGCATAGTCCTTATAACAAAACTGACAACCACCCCGATAGCATATGCTCAAAGTTTGAAACTTGACGTTTTCACAATTTATTTCCCTTGGAGTTCATCACTAAAACTTGATGCTTTTTTATTATAATTATGTAGTAACTACGTTATGTGTAAGTGTACGAATACTACACAATAGTATTGCGTGATTTTCGCCTGGCTTTGTGGAGGTGTTGCGATATGGTATCTGTGTATACTTGTATCTATCTACCTACACTCCCGATCGCGTACGAACGGCGCTGTATGTGCGATCCGTGCGTTAGTGTGCGCTCTTGATAAAAAAGTAGGTCGCCGCCTAATTATGGCCAGAATGTTGTGCAAACGTGTGCGTATTGACTGTGATGTATTTATGGTAATGTGCGAGTTGCCAATTTATGAGCTCGATTTTAGGTGGCGTCTCCGGCGAGTGTGTTGTGTTTTAGTGAATACTGTTCAAATTGCAGGGCTCTAGTCGCTCTTACATTCTAGAAACCAAACTTTTCCATTATTTTTTAAATAATCTTTTAGCATTATTAAGTTAATCCCTAATAGTTGATGAGCAACTGACCCATAACCAGTATTATGGCATTTGATCATTTTTCGCAGTTGATACTGAACCTAACTTCACTTTCCAAATCATTAACGTTTTTGTATTTCCTGAAATTTTACTTTATGGTTTTTCGTAATTGTTAAAAATCTGCAGAAATTTTAGGCGGTTTTAGAATAACCATTTTTAATCGGGGTGTAGTTCGACTCCGCGCTTACGTAATTAAGTGTGTGCTTATTATAAACTGAGTGTTATTATAGTCACACAGACGGTACAGTCTCCATTATTATAGAAATACTTTCCAAGTTTTAATCGCTCTCATGGTATATACACGTATACCCATACATCGCAGCTCTCTGCCCGACAGGCCGTTTATTGCGTCGGGACAACAATAAGGCCTCCATTACAACAAGCGCATAGTGTGGCTTCGTAACATTACTCACTCACTGCTTACTATCATCGTCTATTTTGCGGGGATTATTTGCATTTACTACTTTAGTATTTGCTTGTCAACTTAACTACGTGATTTCGCATTCAGAGCTATGTATTGTTGATGTTATCATTTGCAAGTGGTACATCAGTTATATTTATAAGTCGGACTAATTTATACATATATATATATATATATATATATATATATATATATATATATATCTAACTGACATAAAAACGGACCGTAATATTTGCTGTAGTAACGTGAGGCAAGTTTTTAATGTTTACCATGCACGCGACGTGCCATTCGGCCAGCTCCGCGTCTTGCCGACTCTTTCCGACTTAATTCGTCCAGCTTCGCATCTTGTCGGCTCTTTCCATCTTAATTCGGCCAACTTCGCGTCTTTTTGGCTAACAGTATTATGAAATGAAAAAAATATTTTCAGTAGATTCTTCAGAAATATTTCTGCGATAAATTATTTCATAAAAATAAAATGTTAAAATAGATTTAATGTTTTATTATTAACAACTATCTGAATATTTATTTTTTCCTTTTCATTTCGTTCAAAGGAAAACATTTTAATACAAAATGTTTAAAAAAAATACAGATGTTTCACATCTGACAGGCGTCCGATGACAGCTTACAATTTTGAAATATCAAAAAAATGAAATATTGATTTTTTTTGCTTATACATATTTGGTCAATCTCTAACTCAGTATAATAGGAAAGCCAGACTCTCGCGAAAAGTTTGCTTTCTGGATAACGATGTGTGCAATTTGGCTTTTCTTATATGGAACTAATTGCAAACTGCATCTGATATACTACATGTTTATTCACTTCATTGTTAACAATAAAGAGTATATTATAGGTTAAAATCTGATAAGCCTGTTTTAAGTTTAGTACTCAAAAAAGCCTTTCACTTCTGCTGAGGTATCGTATTTAAAACTAATAACTTAAGAGATGAGTCAGGCAATCTTCTTAGATTCCTAATCATTTAATTTGCTTAACGTAGCTTCAATGAGCTTGAATTACTCTAACCATTAGTGTATTGAAATTGACTAAGAGGAACATACTATTAATACATATGACGCCAACTCTAAGAGATTCAGTACTTTCGCATAATAAATTAATTTTCATTATAATTTTAACGCGGTGCGATATTATAAATGCAATAATTTACAAATCAAATATCCAACAAATCGAATACGAAGCATCTTCAAACAAAAAATTGCTTTAGCTTGCTAGCCAGACAATATTTAAGCTTTAGTTTAAGAATCTTTGTTTACTTGCGCATGACGTGAATACTGCCGGGACCCGACTATCACAAGCCGAATCTAATCTAAATATATTATTTCTAAAAGGTGTTTTTTGGTCGAGCGGCTCGATCTCTTTAACTACTGCACCAAAAAAAATTAAAAAAATACCCACTTAAAGCTTATGTTTTCTACTTTGGGCGAAAAATATAAAAAAATTCGAAAAAAATCTTTTTGTAAATAACAATTGGCATGAGCGCCATCTGTGGGCGACACATCAAATATCTTAGCCAAATTGTATACTTGGAACACGCTAGATGGCGATATAGTGCGAAGACTTCGCACGGGTCAGCTAGTCTGTAATTACAAGTAATTAATTCATCTTGGGTATTTAATGACTACGACACAATATTTGACGATCAACAAAATAACCACTTAAAATATTATAATAAAATATCCGGTAAATGACAAAAACCGCAGAATTTGTAAATTTTTAACAAGTAGACTGCGAGTAGACTAAAAAAGGCGAAGGTTGTAACATTCCTACTAGCTCTGTACAAGCAGAGTAAAGGTTGTTACATTCCTACTAGCTCTGTACAAGCAGAGTAAAGGTTGTTACATTCCTACTAGCTCTGTACAAGCAGAGTAAAGGGTAATGGTGTGCTTAGACATTCAAGAAAATGTTTACCAAGTTGATATTAATATTATTATTTGAAAAATATGTCGCAACTTCGTAGCCCGGTAGGTTTCTCTCGCTTTAGTCGGCTAGACGATTAGTGTTAAGTAACGTTACTTTCTAAACGATCTGTATTATTTGTTCACTTTTCTAATTTGGAAATACAACAATCCTGATTATTTCAGTGAAATGTAAATTTCACTTTTTCGTAACCCATTACGTATATTTTTATCATCACGCTTCTTAACTCCTATGTAAGATATTCAACGACGGAGGGGTAGTGTTGGCACGTGCTATTCTATCCAGATATATTATTTTTATTTTTACAATGACACCCGTACGGTTTGCGTATAAATTAAAATTTCTAATTTTTTTCTTAATATTTGTCATATAATAAAATTGTAACAGAGTGAATTCTGTACATTTACAATATTTTTAAAAAAGTGATTGATTTACCGTATTGAATGATAATAGAAGTCAGAAAAACTTTTTTAGGATTCTGTCTATCTACATGTTAATTTGAGCGGGTATCACGCAAAATCTACTAGATTTTGATAAAATTTAGTATGATTGTAGTATATTATATACCTAGAAGCAACATACAAGAGAAAAATGTTTTTTTCCTAATTACATGCGGACGAAGTCGTAGGCACAACTAGTAGTGAATATTTTCCATTTACAAGTATATCTATTTGTAACACATATATAAAACATTCTAATTTAGATTTCGCCTCATAAACGCACGATCTCCCTGGTCCAACTTGTCCCCGCTAATCTGTTTTTCGAATTGTGTAAATAAATGAATTAATTAAAATCTCTTCAACATTTCGACATGTAGCTATAATTTGAAATAACCTTAAAATAGCAGACAGCGATTCCATCAATTGCGCAAACCTCCACTGGCGATCTCACGCGTTAAATTCGTGGTTTAATAACGTTAAACGCGAAATGAAAAGAATGAATGACTTATGGAAATATGCAAGAGAATTTCAATTATTATATTTTGAAGGTTAGGGAAAATACTCACATGAGGCACTTGGTTTTAGAGCAATAGTTATTTTTCTCTGAAATTGGGTTACTTATTCTGATACTCGTCTTTTCTTCGTTGTGTTGAAAGAAGACGTCGAAGTCGGTATAGAGAATACGATAAACTGACCCCAAGGTCCTTACAGAGGTCGAACTGGAATAACGTGTATGCCATGATACGCTGGAAGCGAAATTTATCCATAATAAATGCATATATAACAGGAAATTTTGAATTCGTTCGCTACAAAATTATTCGTTAATGATGTTTTTCAGTCAGCCACGCAGTATCCATAATTATTATGCATTTGAGGTAGTTATGTCATTTGTCTAATTTGTTGACCTGAAACGTTAGGTATAAAAATTGCAGAATAACATTCATTATTTCTTATGTAACGCATTTTTGAACGTAGCAATCAAATTTGCTTGTTTACAAAACTGATAGAAGGCATTAGTTGGCAATGAAACTTCCAGCCTTTAAACCTTCTACCCAAATGTTTCTCGTCTCTCTTTATCGATAACATTGGAATTGTGCTTTGTGGGGATCGGACGTTGTGATTAGTGGAAACAGGTAGTTTCTACCAGCCTCAATCTATCATATGCTGATGTGTAAACCTAATGGCTCTTGAATAATCTCGATCATTCAAGAGCCATTAGGTTTTTGCATTTCTTACTTTCACGAATAAAACATATTGATTCACCATCCATTTTAATGGTTTTTCTTAGCATTCATTAATATAAATCCGGTATTTCCACACACCCCAAAAACTGCAACAGAAAAATAAAAACGCAAGAAGAAGTTGCATAGTATAAGAATTTTATTTATCGACATTTGTAAACTGATAGTGGATGTTTCATTTTATCTGGTTTACACTCTTAGAAGTGGTGGCCATCAGCAACATCTATCACTCTGCAGAGGGATTTGAGAGACCGACAGTTTTAAATAGATTTCGACCTCCATCAAGTTTAGTTGCAGGTAAAATCGAAATTCTGATCTTGAAATAAGAAATTATTTAACACGTTAAATATTTGAATACTGGTTTCGATTACAATATGCTATCTTCGTTGATTTTATACTTGCGATTACAGAAAATTATACAAGTTATAGAAAATTTAATTTCTCATTTAAATCTAGTTCAAAAATGTCTAGTAGATTTTGCGTGATATCCGCCTGCCTACTGAACAAATGTTGATCGAGATTCACCAATTTGGAAGGGTATTTTTGAAAGTACTCCGTCTCATAATCAATAATCCTATATTTTCTTAATTGCATGTTGATTCAAGTTTCCTTAACCTAATTACACCGATATATGAAAGGTTGAATTTTATTGAGGTTTCCATTTTATATTTTTGTTTTTAATTCTTCATATTTTATAACGCTCTGTCGGTGCCGAATGATACCAGAGGTGAAAAAAAAATATTTTAAATTTAATTTCAAATATTGTAGTCTCTTGCTAAATATTCGATCAAATTCTAACAGAATAATGTACCTGTTTTCATTAATTATTTTAATTTTAATAATTGAAACCTTGAACATTATATTTCGACCGATAATTAAATTCAGGGTGACTTCATCATTAGTCAATATTGACACTAAAATATTTTATTTTGGCCAAAATTGAAAAAGGCACTTTCGGTCGGTCTCTATATGTTTGAATTATTACTGTACGTCCGCCAAAGTAACGATCATTGTGCAAAGTTCGAGTTGCACGTGCGCCGACAAGGACCGAAACAAGAGGCCGATTGTTAATTTCTAGTGACGAAACAGACGCGTGAAAACTCGCCGGCGACTCATTTATTTCGAAACGTTAAAAAAACGTCCCCGATAAGACAGCGTTTGTGGCGCTCGCCGTTTGCCTGTCGAGCAGGTAGAGTATTTTGAATTTTTGCGTTTCGTTTTATGTATGCGGGCGTGTATGGAAGGAGATACTCATATTATTTTGGTCGTCTTACAAGAGAATATTAAGGACAACATACGTTGATTAAGTTATTTTAGCATAATTTTTTAGATCAACAAATTCCCTTTTATAAAAATGGGCATCTTTAACATGCACAAATACTACTCGTGGTTAATTAAAAATCCCCACTCGCTGCTTGCTGACAGTTTCTAGCATCATTACAGAACAACATGCCGATAATCATTGAAGAGGTGTCGGCGTGTCGTTTCGATATGAATAAGGTTTGAAAGAACAGTCATAAGTCACTTACCCTGAACTGTTGGGGCGGCTCAATAGATTAAGAATTTTTTTACAAAGTATTTTTTCTTAAAAAATGACCAAAGTCTATAGAGAGTTATAACAGTTGTAATATTTTTGAATTCTTCATTTTTTTTTTGAAAATTACTAGCCGACATACAAATGAAGTTCATAATTTATAAAACATTAATTCTATTAGAAACATTATTTCTTGGTTACAATGTGTAGAAAATGACAAATCTTAGTTCTGTTTCTCACTTTACCTCAGAAAGAGTAAAGTAGGCGTGAATAGGAGTCGCACGCTCCTTTTATTCGAATATATGTACAGTTCACTGGACCAAAGGTCGTTATCCTGCTACCAACTCGTTTTTTATTGCGGCCCTTGTAACATTTAATATAGACATACATAATATATGTATGTTTATATCACTTAAATATATATAAATGACTAGGGAAAAACATGAACAGTATAATAAGGGACTATTGATATTGGCTGATAGATAAAGCTGGGTAGACAACATTCAGAAGTTTTTAAGTCAGATCAAATCTATTCCTGTGTTATGTTCAACTCTCCAGAAAATCTATAAAAATTCTGTCCATTCGTTCGAACTATTTAAACGGTCTGAATTAGTTTCCAGAAAATCAATCCAAAAATGAACTATTTTGTATGTTTTACAGACTTTTGATATTCGAGTTTGATCCAGCAATAGTTCTAATCTAACTTAAAAACTTAGTATTCACGTTTCTCTCTGTTCCACCTTTATCCTATACCATATCCATACATATTTATGGATTTAGTAAAACTTGACAGATTTTTTGCCTCTGTAAAATATCTTACGTGATTTAATAATAATATAATCCCACTTTTGTCCTTTGAATTGCGTTATTGTTTTCAGTTATCCACTATTTTTTACAGTACACATATTTGCGCTAAAATGGATCAACTTACCACTGACACGTAACGTTGAAATTCAAAACTCAGGGCTTATTTTGACCCAAACCCCGTCATTCACGTTCAATACCACTCACGCGTCTCGGATCCCGCCGCGGACGTTTCAACCTACATTACATTATTCTCTTCGCACTTATTTAAACGTAATTAATTGAGTGTTTATTAAAACGTACGGCGACGGTCGAGTGGCCTACTTTTTTTTAATCAGACCAACACATACTAATTATATATATATATATATATATATATATATATATATATATATATATATATATATACATATATATATATATATCGCGTTTGATGGTACTCGGGAGTGTGTTTAAAAGTAAGAATTATATTACCAATTCGTTATTTGCACCGATCGATTCGTGATATTGCCATAGTTTAAAATATTGGCGCCTATCATTTTTAACCCCTATAGAAAGAAACGGATTGACGAATGATAATTTTACATTAAATATGAATAATTTAGTGCTCGAAATGACCCATCTAATCACAGACTTATATTTTGTGTTCCTACTAGCCCGTTTTTTACGTAAACACTTAAATCTACAGTATGGCATTGATTTCAATGTAACTTTTTGGATCGTGGTTTGATGTTATCGTGGTAGTCCCATTCTAGAAACATCAAAATACATAAAGTGAAAGGTTAAAAAAAGGTACTTTAGGTGTACAACAAAAAAATACTCGTAATATTTTCATCGTGCATTTTCATGAAATGTGTTTATTCGCTAATTTTGTTATAATCCCACTTAAAAATCCGTTTTAAAAGTGCAATAATGAAAATATTAATATTTTTACAAGTTCAAGTTTCAAGAAACAAATTTCTAAAAAAACTTGTTTTGACGTTTACTCCGTCTATAATTTTAGGTGGTACACCTTAAAAATTTATACCTAAATATGCAAAAAGTACAACCTCTTCCCTATTCCTGAAACTACCCCTATTTCCGAAACAACTAAACCAAAAACAATGGAAATACAGGCTTGGTAGAATCCGACCACAACATTACAAGAAAACTATAGGGATTATCTTTGGTTTTAGAATTTTTTTACAAATTCACGACATTTTTACGCCTGTAAACGATATACTTGGCAATATGTTAATATTGTGAAAAATAATACTGAACTTATAAATAGTTTAATAGAAACACATTGTTGCCTTAAATGCTTACACTTTTATATATATGGAAATATGTACGGAACCCATCGTAGTGTTAATTTCAGGTTTTTTAAAATGGCCTTTCAAAGCATTTGACACGTATTAAAATAAATTTTCAGGGGAAAAAATCGCATTAGTAGCTTAGGAATTATGAGGAAATGTATGGTTTACATACATACACACATCAATCTAATTTCATCCCTTCTTTCACCGTAGTTTTATAAGAAATAGGCTTGCGTTTGCAAAGTATGCGCTATGTAACTGCATAGTTTATTTTTTTAATGATTGGTGTGTGTAACTACAAAATGAAAGTTATTCATAATATATTAATATTATTTTTATTATTCTGTATTTTAAAATAATTGTGAACCTATGCCGTGGGTCTAAACATTAACATAATTTTATTTTCATGGCGGCTACCACATATGTTATTATAAGGGTGCGCTTATATGAAAATTATTTGGAAGTATTCGTAAAAATAGAGAACATTTTAACGGTAAAGTGCGATTATTTATATTTACGTATTTGTCCAAATGAGATGGTATATTTAAGCTCTGTATATTTGACGAATTTCTTTAAATTGCACTGCACTTTAAAAAAGTTGTGCTCCGAAGCCACTAAAACGGTTTCGGAATCAGATATATGTTTCGTTTATTTTCGGCACTCAACTATACGATTTTACATTAAATTGCATAAGCTTACTCGTACAACTAAACTGAAAAGCGACTACTTAGAAAATAGCTATTTAGTTTATTCGCTTAATGTTAAACCAATTATTTTGTTATCAAAATTTCATTACATGTTTGATATTTAAATAAAAAATGTTTGATTTTACATTATAAAACTATTTCCGACCTCTTACCTCAATCCAGGAGCTACAACAATACCTTTAATTCTGTGATTTCATGCATAGAACTTCCCTAGGTATAGTTTAATCATCTCTAAATACGCCATTCCAATTTTTTTCAGTTATTAAATTATAAGTTAGGTTTGATCTATATATCTAAGAGGCGAGCTTACGAGTGTTAAGTAAGGATAAAAACGTGAGGACGTGTCTTGTGTAGCACAGCGAAATTTAGATTAGTGAGAAGATCCCGTGTCTTTTTCTTAGGTGGAAATGACAAAAGTGGAGGTTTGACAAATCAAATTTATGTAATAAGTAAATGAAATATTAATATGAAATAATGGTTTAGCAGCTTTAGAGTTTTTAATACTCGCCGTAACATTTTGTCTGCATATTGGTGGAAAAAACTTTGATACTGATATGGTTAGCTATTATTTATTGTTATTGCGATTAATAAAATGGAATGCTATACGGAGGAACAACGCATTTATATTGTTAAAGTTCAATAGAAATATTTTGAAATGTATTCAAAGTTGGCAAAGTGATAATCGTAATATTGATTAAAAAATTCAAAGGAACTGATCAATTATTATACAAAAATGTAGGACATGTTCGCTATGTTTGCAGTAAAGAATACCGCCTCTGTAAATCAAAATGTCGCTGATAATCTACGAAAATCGATTCGCCATCGTGAGCAACATTTGACCTCAAAAACTTTCCTGCGCCGAATTCTAGTGAAAGACCTACACGTTAATCCGTAAAAAATTCAGTGTACTCAGGGACTTAAGCCAGCAGATTATTATAAGTGGCTCGCTTATAATGATCTGCTGGCTTGAGTTCCTGAGTGCACTGAATTTTAAAAAACTACTAAGCTTATCTCGTTAGTTGGATTTTGGCGAAGCTAAGTATCGACGATAGTTTCGTGAAGAAAATCTTAAATGGTGAAGTGCATTTTGAACTGATTTATATCTTACAAAACAAAACTGCCGCTTTGTGAGACAGAAAATATTAACGAGATCCAGGGTAGATGAATGCATCCTCGACTAACCACTGTTTGTGCAATATCGAGCCAGATGAAATGCATATTTTTTTCAAAAATGTCGACAGAAATGTAGTTACCGAGAATGGAATTCCTTACCTCACTAAGACAACCGACATTTTGTGGCCTTGTATAGTTGGACGGCGGGACAGTGATAGTTGAACGGCATCACACCCCGCAGCGCGCGAGAATCAATTGACTCATTGCATACACAATTTTCAGGCCGTGTCATCTCCTGAAATGTCGGTGCCAATTACCGGCAACATCCTGAAATTTGACGATGTGCGAATTTGTATTATGGAATTTTGTCAAATCAAAGCTATATGCTTACAAACCTCGATCAGAACTCAAAGCAGAACTCAATTCAACGGGTTATCAGTGAGATTGAGTCGTATCTACGTGAAAATTTAGGTTCAAAATTTTGTCAAAAGAACACATATTTTCACACAAAATAAAATTTCTAGTAACAAAAATACTTCATTTGTTTGCGTGCTTACACATTCATTATAAACTGTTCGGTCACGCTGTTCCAAACGCGTAAACAATAAACAATTGAAAAAAAAACAACAGTCGGAAATGAAAAATACAAGAGCATTCAAATTCTCTGGGGAACCCGTTGCGTAAGGAGCCGACCGCGCGAGTGAGCCGTGCGGTATGTTACTTCACAGAGTTACCCTCGCCTATGCTCTCTAAACTTCCACGCTTCTTTCGCCTAACGAGATCGATCGTCGAGATCGGGAGTATATTGGCGAGAAAACTCGAGATGATCAGTCGGTTTCTGCCTATATTGTGCCATTTAAGTAATGTTTCTCGACTTTTGTTATATTTTTATCACAGCTCTTTCTCTGTAAAGAGAAACGTGATGATATTTATTACATTGGACTTTCTAATGCAAGATTTTTTTTTTAAATTCCTGAGATTAACGCGAAAAAAAAGTAAACGAAATGTTTTTGTTAACTTTATAAATTTTTCTGCCTGTATAAATCGTAGCATGATGTGATATAGTCTGTAATCATCCCTAAAGTACAAGCTTTCTCACACAAACAAAAAAAAATTAAGCGGGACGTGTGGTTCCAGACATTAGCGGGAACAAAAGCAATTAATTAGTATGGAAGTGTGAATTGAAAAAAATTCAATTTTATTTTACTTCAGCGGAGGTGAAGATATTTTTGTTCCCTCGCGTTACCAATTGACATTCCTATTCCGTTTTAACGTACGGCGCATTCAATATAATCGCCGTTGCTTACATCGAAGATAACATGTGACACCCTACGGCGTACTTACACGCGATGTTTACTGCTAATGTGTTATTTTTCCACGTCGACAATGATTCATCAGCACTATCGCCATCGATAGCATCCGAAGTATCCTGCGTGGCCCTTGCGATGACACTGCCGCGCCGGCAGAAGCGCGGCGTGGCGCTCGCGGGACACGGAGCGGGGGGAGGGAGATGACGACGTTAACAAATGGTAAACCCACCTCTCGTCAATTCACGTTTGTCAGTGACCTATTTGCATTATTGTGGAGTTGCGTCATAGTCGGCTGCGGTGATGTAAATGCAGGTTTCCACACTAACACACGGACGCGGGCCCGAGTGCGGCACGTGTGTGGAATCACGAGCGCCGCGTACACGGTCAATCATATTGTGTCAATATTTTGATGTCAGTATGACTTATGGGGCCCTGTGGATGTTGCTAGAATGGCACAATATTTGCCGACATCGAGCGGTTAGGGTGTAACGAAGAAGCAAATATTTGCAGGGCAAGGGTGGGTAGCTTTTAACCTACGTATAGACGAAGTTTTATTTTTTAATATTCGGATATCATTGACAGGAGAAACGATACTTACTAAATTTCTTTTAAAATTTGTTAATCATGTTTTGCACCCGGTTATTCCATTAAATGTAAGAAAAAGTAAATATTTTACATTCCAGTTAACAGTAAGGTGAACGTCAGAGTATTGTTCGTTATTATTTTGACGATGCACTACAATTTTATATTGACTCTGCTTACTGCTATATCCCATTGTGAACGAAAATATGAAACTAATTGACTACGTGAGTTAAAATTGTCTGAAATTAATCAGTGTCTAATTTGAAATCTTTCATGTTTCGATCGCTAATAATATGTTCACATAGTTATGTATGAGTAATCGTGGTGTTTTTATCAATTACGTAAAATATGACAAGTATTATAAATACACTTGAACAGAAATCACACTTTACACAATAAGCACGCGTCGTACGTAAACATCTTCTTGGTAATCGCCGTCGTTAAATGATGGACTTGTATTTCAACTAACTTAAATTTTCTAGTGCGAATAGATTTTACATTTTTCTATTCCTCATAGACTATTAAGTAATGAAGGCGTAATTGTTATGCAAAATGTAATTTTTTTCTTCGTATTATGACAATAAACTACATACATGTGGACAATCCACTCGGCAGAATTTTATTTAAGCTAAATTTAAAATTCATTTGTCTTACAATAGGTGTATAAACTCATAAGAAAAAGATTATCGAAAATAGCGAATAAAAAATACTTGTTATCAGTATGACTTTTAATAATTTGTGTTTTTATGAGTAATTAAATAAAACACATTTATTGACCTTTTCTCGATTCACCCAACCAAATTTAAAACTCCATACTTATATAATTGTACCATCGCCCATCTCGGACTAAACAATCAAATATCCAAGGGCAAAGCCTACTGACATAATTTTACAACCCAGAATTAAATCGGAACGGAGTCGGTAGTATTCGGCCGTGATTGGGCCACCGAGGCGAGCCGCGCGGCGTCAGTGTATGCGTGCGGCGCGATGCGGACAGGGTGGTGTTGCCGTTGCTATTGACCTACTGACACAGTGCTCTTGACTCAGATACGCTGCTCCCCACTCGGCAGGCCACGCCGTCCCCACCTACCCTCGCTTCTACGTCATGAATGAATAAGACTACTATCCTGCCATTATGTCGACGGGGCTTCGGGATATGGTGAGATGAGATTTGCTATGGAAGCTTAGATTTTGCTAAGTCTACCATTATTATTTCAAAAAAATAAGTACTTTCATTATTTATCAACATTTTTTTTCATTTTATGCGATTCATAAAATAATTCAAAATCTTATTACTGTTTATGATTAAATATATCTCCCACATATAAATTTTCAATCAAATTAAATGAAATATAATCTGTGCCAGTAAAATGTCTTCGTACAAGTTATTCTAAAAGCGTGCAAAAATAATGAAATCACTTGGTTTACAAAAATGGATTTCCTCAAATTATGTTAATATGAACAAAGTATATTTGTTTTTGAGTTTTTTTTTCTAGTCTCGACTTTTTATTTACAAACTTACTTTGTATCAACTTTTTTTCAAATGACGTAGAGTAACACTATCGGATATTCTAGTAGATATTAAAAATGTTAGTGACATGGTGACATCACAATTATATTCTTAATAAAAAAGTGAACATCTATTGAAGATAATGACAAGATTTAAAACATATTTATTTATTTTAATACACACAACCAACCCTGGAAATTGGAAATTTAAAAAAGTTAAATATTTTCTTTAGACAGAAAATAATTGAACATGAAAGGAATTTAGGTAGAAGTAATAGAAGTCCTACCAAATTTGAAAAATTAATTTCAGATTAGAGAAATATACATTTTTACCAAGGTTCTAAAATTTCAATTTAACTTAATGACATATGTATTGGAGTAGATATTCGAGACTCGCGGTTCTTTGAGCTTAATCATATAAAAGTATTTGAACACTTGATAATCGCAGTTGCACAGGTAAACAGAGTAAGTTACTTTTTTATTTTATAAATAACATTAAATATAAATATTTGCTATTACATAATTAACCTTATCCATTATTGAATTAAAATAATGACAATTATGAATGATTGTTATTATTTTTATAAATCGTTAAAATCAATGTTAAATGAGTCCAACAAATTCAAGAGGTTAAGCCCCTAAAAATTGCTCGCAAATAGAAAAGTGTAAATTTTAAATGTAGAATATAATAGATTGCTGGAAAATCAGTGAAAACTAAAATATATAAAAAAAAAATTGATCGCCCTGACTAGTATTGGCTAAAAGTAAAAGCGGTCGCTCTGACTAGTATTGTAAACGCGTTTTTTGTGGAAATTATCTTCTGTTATGCTCTTTTATTTATTCTTAAAGGAAAATATGTTAATCGCCCAAATCCTCCTTTAATTTGACGAAATTAGGATAAACTGCCCATTCCACCACAGTTTTTTAAAGTGAATGTTGATTAAAGTTTAACTTATCGCAGCTTTAGTCTTCTTTAGACTACCTACTCGCATGACTCGGAATGAATTTTAATAGTCATATAATTTATATACATAAGAACAACACTTATCTCTACCTCCGGATTATTGCCAGAGTGGGACAATTCATGTAAATTCGCATGTAAATGGTTAGCTGGCAACCATTGTTGCCAAACCTCACGAAAGGGACACGTTCGTCAGATGACAGAGTCGGCTCTACAAGCGAGTTCTACGTTTCGTTCCGTCATATTTACTTAGTCTGCCTCGAATGTGGATAACAATGCAAGTAATAAGGAGTAATAAGGAATGCAAGTATGTAAGGATAAACTTTCCAAAATCAATGGAACGAAACAAAAAGAGCTCAGTATATACATCTTTATTAATTTCCGACGTAATATTTGTAATCTTTAACACTTCATAAAGATATATAGAAATTATATCCGATTATTATCGATTATCAAAACTCACTTAAAAGTTTGTGGGCTCAGCACCGCATATTTGGCCTTTTTAATTCTTTTTTTTTGTTAATATATATATATATATATATATATATATATATATATATATATATATATATATATATATATATATATATATATATATATATATATATATATATATATATATATATATATATATATATATATATATATATATATATATATATATATATATATATATATATATATATATATATATATATATATATATATATATATATATATATATATATATATATATATATATATATATATATATATATATATATATATATATATATATATATATATATATATATATATATATATATATATATATATATATATATATATATATATATATATATATATATATATATATATATATATATATATATATATATATATATATATATATATATATACACATATATATATATATATATATATATATATATATATATATATTGTATTGACTTGAGATAAGAAATGTAAAATATAAAAAAATCTTTGCTTTAAAGTTATACTAAAAATCACAATTTCTGCCGGTGTTGTGATAAACTTAGTGTTTTGTAAGCATAACATTACAAATACTTTATAAACCTTACAATAAAATAAAACAATATAATTTTATTTCGATATCGTTAAAAATACATATACAGGCTTGCGTATGTTTAAAGTTTATATTACATGATTATGCGAAAAGGAATGTAACGAATTCAGAATTCTCACGTACAATGTAAGTTTCTTTATCCCTTCGTAACGACAGAAAGGTACAGGCGATTTAATAACTGATATACTATCAATAACGGTGTATTATTCCTATTAATATAAGCTATATGAAGTCACAAAAAATGAAAATGGCGCCCACAATCTTCTAATGCAGTGTTTCTCAAACATTGTTCTGCCATGGCCCGGTAATTTTCACACTGCGCCTTCGTGACCCACTAAATACTTTTAAACCCAAGCTGGTTCCATTATGTAAAATAATACACATTTATTAGTAGTAAAAAGGTTTTATTAATACCACATACTTTGGTATCGCCTATTTAGTCACTAAATTTTAGTGCGAACTATGGAGCTGCTGCTTATTTTTTACTAAAGAATCCAAGTTCGCTGAAAATGACGAATGTTTTATTTTAAGATCTGGCTCCACTTCAAGTCGGTTTCAGGTTTAGGTATTATTTTGTAAACAAGGCGGGAATGTGGCAACCCGGTATTTTATTTTGATGGCCCGGTACACCGGGTCGCGACCCGGCAAATGGGAAACGTTGTTCTAATGTATAATACGAAAAAAAAATGTATAGAGTAAAACTTAAGTGTATTGTCAAAAGTTCGTTTATATGATTCGGAAATATGATAATTATGTAGGTATTTACTTTATGACAAAAAGGTAGAAGTGATAAATAACGAATAAATTGATAATAAATAACGAGAATCTGTGGAGGAAAATTAGTGTTAAAGATTTATTGTGGTAATTGCTTACTTATAGCCGGTCGCGCACAAGGCAGTGGAACAGCGACGTGTCGCGTGTGCGGCGAGATGGGAAAGAACGTTAGCGAGTGCGTAACTCAAAAGGGCACACGCATAAACATCGTGAAAGTGGGTGTCTCTAAGCGCTATTTTTGTTTTAAAATTGCGAATGCAAAATCTTAATTCCAGGAAATATTATATCGACATTGGATTAACGTTAATAGGATTTTCTTTTTTGCTTTTGTGATTTTAAATAGTTCATTATTTAAAATTACTATTGTTCCAGACCTAAGGCAATATATTGGCTTTATATGATACTTTTCATTTTTAGTGTTTATTCAGATATTTAGCTTCTGTGGCAGTTGATTGCTTAGGTACTTAAGATAAAAGCAAAATATGACTGTCAATTAAAATCAAATATGAACCCCACAATAAAAAAGCCACTCGTGGAATTGAACCGCTTAACAAATCCATAGGTTTCTATTATATGTCATTTCCGTTATTCCGCACAACCTTATCGTCGTTTCTACGTGTAAAATATAAACCGAAATATATAAACCGTAAAAACTGATAAACAAAATTTTAAAAGTTCCTCATTGATAAATAAAAAATAATTAAAAAAATTCAAAACACAACTGTGTGAAAAAATTAGGGGGAGAAGTAAAAAATAATGTTCTCTAAACAAGTATTTCTTTTAAGCTAAATTTTCAAAACAGTTCATCAGACATCACAGATTTAATCTAATATAAGCCCTACCACTGCTATGAAAATTTAATTTAAAAAACTATCTATTTAGAATATAATATGTTATGCTTGATCATTTGTATACGCCACCAGACGACCTCCGAACTATGATGCAAATTTCAATCAAAGAATATAAATCGCCTTGTGATGAGTATTACTTTAAGGTTGAAATTTAAGAGCAGTTGGGGAAATATTTCACATATCTTGTGTGCTAGAAGTGATTTCCATTTCACCAAAGTCATGAATATTCGTTTTTATAACTCGATCTGTATTTGTAACATACGACCGATGACATTGCTTCGACAATTTTTTGAAACTGAATCGAATCACAAATTAATCAGGTATGGCAGAAATACTGTCATACATTTTCCATTTTACTCATGTTCGCTCCTTGCGCTTAGAGAGTCGTACGAGGTTACGAGGGAACCATATTGGATACATTACATTGTGGGTAATGTTTTGTGGTACAAAGTTGTCCATAATCATAAATCGTAGTCAGTTGAAAGTTCCTGTAACTCGTTTCTATTGATTGTTGTAATTTTTTTATTAATTAATTGATAGGCGCCCTTATGGAAGTTGTGCTTTTTACTCAGTTTCACTAGAAGCATTTAAGTAGGGATTGTAGATTATGACAAATATGAGAACTGGTTACAATCCTCTTTGCAATCAATAAACAGTCCACATTACTAGATTCAAAACCGTATTTTTATACTTTTAATTGGTTGTGTTTTCTAAGATGCGATCAACCCATATCCCCATCGTGTTACTTTCTGAATAATATAAACGTTTCGGAATTATTAGCCTTAAAGCAGATGTCCGCATGTTGTATCCATTATGAAGTCTTTATTTTGGCAGCTATGTACATATTTTAAAATTGTGTCTTATTTCACTTTAAAGGTAGACTAAAAGAACCGAGGTTAAAGTTAACTTTATAGGTTATTTAAATATTTATTTCGGTAATTTAGATATTAGCCTTATATGTACAATTATTTGAATTGAGCAAATTGAAAGGTAAAACGACTAATTTTTATAGTTACCTTCTAAACATTACGTATTAAATTAGACACCAACAAACGTCATAATATATTGTACTTCATCCCATAAAAAGTGTTTTATATTTGCAGAGACGCTCGTAAATTCCGTATTCGAGAATTGAAGAATGTCTCGGAGTCATTTACTTTCACAAATAGTACTTTCATAAAACAATTTCGACTATCTAAATAAATAACACAACTTCGACAATTTGCGGCTTTTGCTGAAAGTGGACACGACGAATAAATCGTACTTGACGCTCAATTAAACAAAATAACCTATAAAAGGTATTTCCTGTCATACATAGATATAGTGTACATAGATAATTCTTTTTCCCAAGCTACCTAACTTTAACGAAAAATAACTGCAAGTATAACGCCGGTACGATACGTAACGCCGGCCGTACAAACGTTATTATCGTGCGTTAGCTAACGTATACTTTAAGTAAAGTAATTGATACAACGTAGAGCTGAATGTGTTAATTTATTATGATGCGGGTATTTGTTTGTGTGACACTAATAGAGGAAACCATTGCAATTTCGTAATAAAACACAATATACAAATTTTATGTTATTTTACGCCATACGAAATATACGTTTGCTTTTTCCGAACAATCTGCTTGAAATATTTTATATAGCTCTTTAAAAAAGATTATGTCGCTTGTTCAGCCTCTTACCTATGAATGTAAAAAGATCGTTGTCTAAGATTCAAAAGAACGCAAAAAATAAATGTTCAAAAATTTGTGTTAATGGTCTTAAATATCGGTTTGATGATATTATTAAAATGAATTAGTGGTAATGCTTTTGCAGACACCACCCTTCAAGCATTTCTATTCAGGTAAAACTTATATTATGACTATCTGCCTAGTTTGATAGCATATTTAAAATTTATTGATTCTATAAATATTGCAACTATAGACACCTGGAGCTACGTACCTGTTTATTAAGCATCATTAGACAATTGATTCTAGAACCGTGTATGCCACAGATTATAAATGTTGTTCATTAATTTGACGTTGTTTTAAATATAACTTATATATAAAATTCATAGAACCCGAATATTTAAATAAAGCTAAGTTATGATACAATTATTATATTTTATGAGAAGTCATTCCTATATCTGCCCTACTTAATACTCCCATACTTGTGTAATTACCGTACTACTTTTGAAACCGAATATATATATATATATATATATATATATATATATATATATATATATATATATATATATATATATATAACTTACAGCTAACCATAATAAATTATGGAATGGATAATTAACCTTTTCATCTATCTCTTTGACATATCTGTTTTAAAATGATGTCCGAAAATTAAACTTGCTGTACGTTCAATTGAATGGTTGTGTAATAAGATTCGACTGTTTGTGCAGTCAAATCCCATTATAAAACCGTTATGTAAACAATTGTTTGAGACTTTATATTTAACCCAACTTCAGGTTATTGGCTACAAAATGAACATACCGATTAACGCTAAACGATCATTTATGCATCTAAATTACAGTATTCGTTGAAGCTCATCTAGTCATCTTTTCTTCAATTGCTGGCTAAACTGCGGCTTTTGGTGCGGATCTATTGTTGTCAGATTCAATTTGCTGAAAATTGGGATTGGCGACTGAAAATCGTTACAGATACCTAGATCCATTACGAAGAAATTAGTGACTAAAAAAGCGGCAGAAAGGACTGAAAACGCTATTATTCGCGCTTAGGAGCTTTCGCATTACGTGTAAAGATTAACTAAATTCAATTCCCGGAAATATCGGGACCTCTGGCCCTCTAGTTCTGATAATCTAGCTTTATTTTGCAAACAGATCTAGATTATGTACTTTCGTTTTGCAAACAGATCCAGATCTAGATTTACTACTATAATTAACATTTTTGCTAATTAATTTATCACTAAAGCCTAGAGAGGCGTCCAACTGTAGACACGTTTAACTCTCTTTGAGACAAAAGGAAAATATCGCAAAAAGTAAAAAGGAAAATGTCAATTACTTTTTTGAAATAAACGATGTTTTACCAATCGTCGACTATTTTCAGCGATAAGATCTAGGTAGTCGTCAAAATTTTATTTTAAAATTAGCCTTAAATAAAATTTATACACAAAGTGTTTCAATACAAACCTCAATATTTTATTGAATGTTTGTCTTCTGTTGCAGTTGCAATTATTGTTTCGTCCATGTCATCGGAGTGTGGTTTTATAAATCTAAAATTCTGTAAAAAAGTGTTAAGAGCAATTTACTCATAGAATTTTTGAAAATAATGAAATTGAATCCCTTTTTCAAACTATTGAAGGCGATGAAAAGAAAACTTCCAGAAATTTAATTATGTTCCTTTAACCTCTCCGTACAGTGGAGTCGATATTTCATTCCCAATATATCCTAATACATTTTAATTAACATGCTTCAATGATAATCATGTTACATTGCCTCTTAAGAATGATGGGAGATTAATTTTGTAAAAAGCTTCAGGTAAGACTGGTGAAATAAAGTGCCTAGCTGTACTTGAAATACTCTAAGAATTCATCGTCTAATGAAAATAAACACGTTATTTATTAAATATTAAGTTATATTGGTCTGAAGGGCTATTAAGTTACAATGACCGGTTAGGCCTGACATTAATCCGAAAAGAAAGCTAATTTCAAGAATTAGTACAGCCAGTTCTAACAGATTAAGGTATAACATCGTCCTTATAGACCTCTTCGTACGACACTAATGTCAGGTTAGTTAAGTCTTTCTTATAAGCCGAACATCTATACAAGGGTTGGTTGATAGGTATTACAAGATTTTTTTCGAATTTATCTCGAAATTATGGGATTTATTTTCAACATATGTTTTTTTAAATTTTTACATTTAAATGATTCATTATCATCAACAGGACCTGTATGAAAAGAAAATTGATGAAAAACACTGAATATTTTTTTTACCTAAAACACTGTATTATTTACACGCATTATCCGGATACTGCTCGGACCATTCAATATTTAAAGCCGAATAAAGGGTTTGCTGCATAGCGACGTATCTCTTTGGCGATACGGCGTCCGGTGTATCGCTGCTCGGCAGGATGCACAACCTTTGCATTAAAGTTGGAACAGATGGCGCAATGACATACGAAAACGATTATTAATTATGAAATAATTTATATGCTTGTTCCGAATTTGTCTTCTAAAATTTTATTTTATCGTAATTGGGTTTTTTTGCCTATTAGGGGCATAACTTGTATAATATGTTAGGTAGCAAGATATTCTGAATTTCAAGAAATACTGTAATCGGTTTATTTTCATTGTATGTTAAAGGAAATATTAATGACTTTTTTCATTGATAATAATCGCTTAATAAGACTAGCTTATTGAATAAATACTTCTGGGTTACTTGCGTAGACCATGGGCAGAGGAGATGTATTTATATTTAAATTTGCTGAATTGCCTGTGCTGTCATTACTGTAATCAGTGACTTTATTTTTCCACTGTTCGCCATGAAAATTAAAACAAAGAGTGATTATATCTAGGAATTATATTAATCGGCTGGAAATTCACATCGGAATGGCCCTTTGTAACAGGCAATTCCCAACAGTGTTATTGAACATGCGAAACCTCGTTTCTATTTAATGTTTCTAATATTAATATATTTTTACGACTATACATGTTGAATGTTTTTATGACTATATATTATAAGAATTGCCACCCACTTGAAAAATCTGTGAAAACCGTACAAAATTATGGCATTTAATTAACCATTCAAATATTCTTCAAAATTCGTGAAATTCTCATGAACTTACTGAAGTTTTTGTGCTGTTTACTGTTTATACTGAAATATTATTTCTAGATTTCATTCTGATTGCCACAACGTAGATAGCTGAAGAAAATAACTAAGTTAACAAAACAATGTATGTAATGCTTCCATATTACTTACTGTGGTATTAAAATGTTATGCATCTAATTCAGTTTCAATTGTAAATACAAGTAAATGTGATATATTAATAACGATATTTTTATTTATAATTTATTTGATACTTTTTCTCCTAAATTCTTTATAATAGAAGCAAAATTTCGTTTACTTTTAACACAGTCATCCGACAAACATACCTGTACAGGGTAAAGATGGAAGTGTGCGAAGTGATGAACGTAACAGTTCCTGCCCTACAAACTTTATAGAGTTTTGTGGACTTGATTCAATCAAATTCTATATCTAAAAAGAAGATTTAAAATTCCACTGATCTTGCCATGATGCAAGGCGTTTTTCTTGCATATATTATTTTAATAAAATCTCGCCACGGTTCTCAAGTCGTCCCCGGCATTTATTTTAAAATACTATAATTAAACAATTGTCAACATTTAACAGAGTACGCATACGAGAAATACGTATGTTTATATATTTAATTTTGGTAGGAATGAAAAATTGAAGAATTAATGTATGTGTGAACGTAAAACAAGTATTCTTACATTTATTTTTAATTTATGTGACAACGTGTCAACATTAACATGCAATGCCGACGTAATAACGGCGGTGTGCTTACAACATCAAATGCCTTTGCAAATACATTGAGATGGGTAGACAATAATGAGGGTGCATATGTCATTTATGATTAGTTACCATAAACTGACACATAATTATGTTTCTTTTTCTTCCGAAACGCTCATTATATAATGACCAAACCAATATTAATCAATGGAATCTTGTTCGCAGCTGAACACCGTCATTTGAATCAGGCAGCTGTTATTGTTATGAGCATAAAAAGGAGAACAGTATAAACTACTTCATTGAATTATTCGTGTTTCATCTAACCGTTTCCCCCAAACGTCAGTAGAATTATGGAATTCAAAGCTTGGTCACGCGTTTTTAGCTCCCTTTATCGTCAAACCATTTTTAAATTTTATTTTATGGCTTCGAAAATTACAAATGATCGGAATTTCAATCCTATTGAACGTATGTGAGAATATGTGAGAAAGTCAATTTATACACTGTGTGACGAATTTCAATTAAAAATTGCTCACATTTCCGATTAATTCATTATTTTAACCAATGAATACTGTAACTTATGGCTACATAAGTGTCTCATATTTTTGAACTTTTTCTAAAATCTTTCTTTTAACAAATTTACGAACTTTTGTTAAAGCAGTCGATTTCATAACGTTCTTTCAACTTTCCCACTCGTAGGAAATGAAAACTCTATGATAACTTTCTTACAAAGAACAAATCATAATCTAAGTTTGCAAGTAAATAAATATAATGATCTTTGTACCATAAATAAGGGTAGGAATAAGAGTAATCATGAACCGTTGGACAAATTGTTATTAAGTAAATATTAAAACGTGGCACGCCCATATATATATATATATATATATATATATATATATATAAATGTGTGTGTGTGTGTTTGTGTGTGTGTGTGTGTGTGTGTGCGTGCGTGCGTGTGTGTGTGTGTGTGTGTGTATATATATATATAATGCATTCGCCCACAATACTTAAAGTAATTGATTAGACGATAACTACAATATGTATAATAGTTACAAATTTTATTTGTAGGCTTTGACGAGGATAATTTTCCAATGCTCATTAAGTAACATCTCATCAGCGCGTAGTTGGATGCGAATTATTTAGCATTTCACTATTACAAAGAAGGCAACGAAAAATTAGTATAGAAAAGCGTAGACTGGCATTCTAAAATTTCACCGCTCATGGAAAGGAAAATAAGAAAACTTCACGCTTCTCAATGGACCGATGTACGATATAAACTAAGTGAATTTTAAACAGTTTTGCTGATTGTACAAATTGCAGAACTATGTAAAAATGTTTAAGAAATGCTTAACAATAAGGAAAACTGTGCTTGTTGTAAGATTATGTAATTCTTAAGTTTTTATTTTTTTTAGCCAGGCGTATATGTAATAATTTAAATCCATTATGGATTTATGAATTACGTAAAAAAACACATTTTATAAAATGTTCAAAGCAAGATATAGGTTGCATTCTTGCTAACCTAATAATCTTAGCAATTAAATAGATGATAGTACGTCAGATCAGGAGACTACGAAAGATAACATTGTTGTCATAAGTAGCCAAGAAATCACCTGGCCGAGACCTTAATTGAAATAATTATGCAGTAAATAATTAAAACCGCAATGGTCATTGAACAAAACAAAAGTGTGGTCGTCTTTCTTCGACCCAGTTGCATTGAATGGTAGTGCAGCCTCGATTACTGCAGCTATTTGCATTTTAAACGTTTGGTTAATGTATTTTACATGTAACTGGTGTTAAAGACACTTCACTGAAGAATGTAAAGGCCGAAATGATTTTAAAATGTTTCCTCATCATTTGCAGTGAATGAATCGTCCTTAACAACGACCCGATTAGATCCGTTTTTAATTACATCGTAATCCAATTGTACATTTGTGGTATTTTATGTATTGTATATTTGTTAATTCTACATTTTAGTTTATGCAATTTAATTTCGCAGCAAGGTATATTTACAAACTCAGGAAAAACTTTTCAGCAATCGGTAATTAGTGTTTGGATGTGTTAGAATATTACATGTTTTTAAGAAAGATAATTTTAAATAAGATATTCTTTCTGTTTCATTTCTTATTACCCTTGAAAATATCAATTATATATTAACAGAGTGTACATAAATATAAAATGGACAAGCTACTTTAGATAATCTAAATATTCCCTAACTATACTGTGACCTACAAAACTATTCAACTACAGAGTATTGAACATTCATTACGCCCATAGATCCCTAAAAGAAGTTCTTGAATCCATACACACCTTAATCTGTTGGCTTGTGATTACGAGCTCAGCCTTAATCTTATTTAGAGCACGTCTCCTTATCCTTATTAATACGCCTGACTTATGCATTGATTTATTTTTTATGTATTTGTGTCACGGAATATCCAGGTCTGTGTTATATATCGAAATGCTTATAGTTAATAAGAAGTAAGAAAATACTCAAATTGTAAATTTATGGTAACAGACAGGTAGATAATAAGCAGCAATAACATTACGTTAGGCTATGTCCCGTCCACCGTTATATATCAAAAACTTAAACTTTGGCACTGAATATAAATAGAAAGTATATGTTATAGTGAATTGCAGTATTTGAATATCCAATTCGAGTTACTTAGTTTTTTTTTCGTTTTAAATCTAAGTGGATTTAAACTGAAAAAATCAATTAACATCTCAAGAATTGATTTGAATTCACTATTAGGTCGTATACAGTTAATATAATATACTAGGCTGAATCGAGTTTTCGATCTTTAGATTTTCGAAATGGGCTGTTGGGGGAAAGATACTGAAAGTAGCGAAATAACGAAATATATATTATTAATTTTCATGTCTTGATTTAATTTGTACTGCCCAACGTTAAGCAAATTGTGTACCCCAGACGTTAAGCAAATTATAATTTTCGTCGACAAATTCATAACTAAAAATCTTTAATTAAAGTTTTCATTATAATAGTCATTTACAACAACAACAAACTATTAAAATGTGTAATCAAACTAAAATCCTACTTTGTATTGAAAATGACATGAGTTTGTTATCTTATTTTGTAAGAGTGATAAAAGCGGGTATTACTAATTGCGTTCCCAGTCTCGTTTTTATAAGTCCATGTCTCGCGCACCATTGCCGTGTGACATGGAAAGGTCTTAATGTAATACAAAATTACGCCTTATATCATAAAAGGAACTTGTGTTATTGTTATTTTATCCCAATTTACAAGCTCAATATAGCATCTGGCGTTCAAGTTAAATTTTGGCAGCATTAATAGCCAGATGTGTTTGAATGTGATTCGATTTTTCCTCGGCTGAAACACTTTCTACCTATACAGAATCATCTGCCGGCAGAGATAGTAAAATATTTTCAGATGTGATAATTTCCTAAATAACGAGAGAACATAATAGTTTCACACAATTTTGGACACCGTAAATGAACTGTGGTCGAATTATTCTCGTAATGGTTTTAAACCATTTTTTCTGAAACCTGCAAATTTTACATACAACACACAAATACCTACAATTTTATAAATCATTTTCACAGGAAACGTGGAAATTTCAAATACGAAGCCAGGTTTTTCAAATAACCCTTTTAAGAATTTTTTTTCTGTAAACTTCTTCAAAAATGACTTTTCTCTGTGAATCTCTCATCCTCTCTTTTTATCTATCGGTCGAAATAAAGTATTTTGCGGTAATCTTCCCCAATCGAATATAGATGTTTTAAATACTCCTTAATAACACGATCACTTAAATAATAAAAATGACAAAGAACATCCGATAGCAATGGTAGATTTTGTCACTACTAACATCGCGGGTAAATTGGAGTAGTTGCCCGTATGTGGACGGATCACAGGATAAGAAGTAGGAATTTCTACATGTACTTCCATTTTTTTACAGTACACATAAAACTACGTACCTAATAAGAAAGGATTATGGCATTGATGTAATTTTTTCAGTACACCAAAAAAGTAATTTTTTCTCGGAGTTTTGGGCAACATTCAAAATTAAACAATTATTAAATAATTTTCTGTTCTTATTTCGCAATTGAGAGAACACATATAGTGTTATCTACCCTAATATACACACATTATATAGTATATGATAAAGAACGATAGAGAAAAATTATCTGTCTCTTATACAATAAGAGACAGACAATTTTTCTGTAAATATCTCAATTATATAAAATAATTACTTTGTGTATCTCAAAATATAAGTAATTATTTTTTTTTATTGTTTGTTGTGAAGTTTTAGATAAAATTAATGGAAGTAGACCTTGTCTAGGTAGGGTTTTTGATTCATTTTGCCTTTATTTAGTCACTAGTACGTATAAATGTTTTCGCTAAATTATTCAACATGTTGCCTGAAAGGTATAAGTTTGATAAATAATTTAAAAAAAAATAACAGACATCTTCAGGAAACAATTATGAGAATTGGGTCATTATCGGCGCCATTGAAAAGTTATTATTCATTTTATCAAATCCATTTCATTTTATTATAACCGTGTCGACAAATGTATATTTAATGTATGTTTTACATGTGTAAAAATGTAAATATCTCGTAAACAATGAAATTTAGAATCCTCTATAGTTTCCCGGTAAACATTTAGTAGTGCTTTTTTTAAATTTTAACTTTAGAAATTTTCGTAGCTGGGAGTGTGGTAAAAATGTGACATATTACTTGTGGACATATATATATATATATATATATATATATATATATATTCATACAAATATTTTTAAGTGTTGGCTATTGAAATATATGCGAGATAAAATAGTAAAGAGATAATATGTTTTCCGACTATGCCAAATTTCAAGTTTCTATGTCAAAGGTTTTTGAGTAAAACAACTGGGACAGACAACTGACGCTTGCTTGAGATACGAGGTCCTTTCGTTTGAGATACGAGGGAAATTATGATTACGGATCTACCTAATGCAATAAGGTTAACACCAAAATAACTTGACAGTTTCAATAAAAGAAATATAATATCTCTTAGCAAATTTTTTGAATGAGAAAATTATTGTATACAACGTTTTCAAAAAATTAGTTTTACAAAATTTTGTAGTATGTATGACGAGACGATACTGGACGCAGTACGGTAATACTAAGTTTGTAGTAACTTTAGCCTATTGCTAATAATGTACAGACGTGAATAGAGTACGATGTATCATTATCTTAACTTAATATACAATTAATGAATGTACACCTATGTACGATCTGCAAAATTCTGTCCGCGAAATATTAAAAAAATATGTGTTCTTATGAAAAACCAGTAGGATTTCCAGTACAGAATTCTAAAAATACGAAAATATCTCAAAATTGGCTTGAATGTTGAAAATAGTCTTAAAATTTATTGAATGTTCAACTCTTATTAGCAAAAATAAAAGGGTGGATATCCCTAATCCATGACTGATACGCGGGTTATTTCAATGTTGCATTCAAGCCGTAAACGGTAAGAAACTAGGTTATGGTAACTAGCGAATACAAAATCAAGGACTAATAGCGGCTCGTCTTACAATGCATGATGAGTATTACATAATGACACCCGAACGGACAACAATAAACGCACACATGTGCTGCGTCATAGTAACTCGTATATCGATTGCTTAACTTAGCCTTTATTCGTTTACGCACCAAAACTCGTATTATTGTTTAATCATATTTTTATGTTTTGGCCTTTATTCACTGGTATTAAAATTCAAACACTCGTCGTCAAGTGCAAACCGACTATTATTAATTACAACGAGTGCGAGAAGAATATAATTGTCATAGCAATGTTGGTTAATTGATATACTGAGAGAACTGTTCTCGTGTTCCTCTCGAAAAAAAGAGACGAACTTAATCTACTATAGATTTTTGATTTGGTTACTTTATTACTTCGGTTTGGGGCTTCATTCTGGAATCTAGAATTCAAGAATGGTGTGGAGAATATTTGTAAAAAGAATTTTTTTTTAAAACCATGGGATCTTGATATTTTCTCTTCATTTTCGCATACTCAGTATGTGGAACATTCACGAGCAGGGTTGGCATCACCCAAAATATTGAATGGGATTGAATGCTAAGGAGTGCTTCAAAATCGAAACGCCAAATTTTACTATCGATACTTGCAGGCGAATCTGAATAGGAGAGAAATCTAGTTTTGAAGGTGGTGCTCTGATCAAAGAAAATTCAAATTAGTTCCAATAACAAACGGTCATTTGTGTTGCCAAAATTTCGAATGTACTATACTGACCTTGTAAATTGGGCTAAAATAATCGTAACAGACTTTGATTAAGTATATAGCAAAGGAAACCGTTTCTCAATCCAGAGAAATATCAATAGACATAATTTTGTCTCAAATTCAGATCTGTCAGGAGACGTGGATTTATGAAAAACAAGGCTTGTCCGTCTATATATAAAATATTGCCTGCTGCAATTGATGCAAACAATTTAATTTCCAATATTACGCAGGATTCTATTAAGAGAATATGCTATGCGAAATTTAGGACTTTGATTGTTAATTCTAATTGTTAAGACTTTCCTCGTGTTAAAACTTTAAGCAGTTTAATTAAATGACAAAGCGAATTCGACGGCAAAAACAGTAATTTGCTTCAAATTTAAAACCCTCGGAGCAGTACAAAGCAAGTGAGAAATATAGAAAAATTTGATTCGACTACCTACAGAGTGTCGTTACCCCAGTGGTCTGTTTCGAAAACCGAAACATAAAAAATTCGTTCCGTTCTAACGTACACAGCATATAATAGTGTAACTTCCGTACTACTTTTTTTGAATTTCCTCTAAAGAAATGACGTTATTGGGGAATAATAAAAAGAAAAAAGAAAATTAATATATTGACAAAATTTTTTTTTTAACAAACTTATTTTTTTTCATTTTTTCCTATTGTGTGACAAATTACGCCTGTAATGAAAATTATGAAAAAATCTTTAAGACGACACTGCCTGGGTTGTCAGCTGATCTTATTAGTGATATTTAATTTTGAAAAGGCGCTTCGTAGATAGTTGTTAAAGATTTATTTTCCCAGGAATATCGGAAATAAAACTTTGAAAATCATCAGAAATTAATTTTTCTTTTAAATTTGATATGATAAATGTATTGAAGAGATTTTATGATAAAAAATTGGAATTTTTAAAAAATTTCAAACTCAAAGGCAATTATCATCGAACAGTTGATTTTTTTTAACGTTCATATTATATGAAAATATTTTAACGTTCAGAACGATGAGAGATAGCCCTGTGAAAGTGTATCGTAAAGAAAAATACAGATATATATATATATATATATATATATATAGATATATATATATATATATATATATATATATATATATATATATATATATATATATATATATATATATATATATATATATATATATATATAAGCGCTAATAATGTTAAGTCATTATACATTTAGTAGAAATCAATACTTTTTAAATCCAATGATCAAATTTCGACAAAGGCTGACTGTTGGTTTTTGCTCACTATGTACAAAAACACCATACGTGTGGCAGTTCTTGTTGAATTAATCTTTTCAGTTTTTGACATTACAACCGCAAAAATATATATGGAATTAAGTAGGTGTCTACTTGTTCATACGTTCGTCTATAATAATAATCTAATAACTGTAATAACCCAAGCGTATACAAAGTACAAAAACTTTAATTTCTAATTTTAGAGGAATTTTGGGTGGTCAAAGTTTTCTTTTCGCGTTGGGATTGGACGCGAAAAGAAAACTTTTGTGCGATCAAAGGAAAACTAGGATGAAAACTAAAATGGGTAACGTACAAAAAGTAACATTTATTTATCTATAAAATAACCTGTTTTGAACAAAATTTTCAAAAAAATACTCAAACTCGTCCGGTCTCTTAATAAAGTAAGTTTCAGAAAAAATCAAATGTATCTGACATTTAATTTTTTTTGACGTACGTCAGAAAGAAATAAATATATAATGGTGCCTGTATCGAAGGAACATATATACATTTAATAATAGTTAGGGTACTGTAATTTGTACCGTATGAAACACAGTTCGACTCGCACTTCGCTCTTTTTTAATTCATACTATTCGTCTATTATCAGAATAAATGTCTTCATTATAGTAGGATTGAAGTTTGATTGCAAAAAGTAGATCATAGACATAGATATTTCTCATTGGTAAAACAAGATAAGAAGTGGACATTTCCAGTTTACATTTCCGGACATTACTGAGAGCTGCTACCATCTTATAAATGGAGTGACGTTGGCTTAACGAAATTTTAACAATATTCTGATGATAAAATATTACAAAACAATATTGAACAATACAACATAAATATGAAAAAGACAATATTTCATTTATTATTACTTTTTTTTGTTCTACGGTTCAGTAGCAGCTTAACCCTAATGATTAAAACATTTTATCAATAAATACGAGATTGGTCGAAAGATTCATTGTAATTACGAATTGGCCGTTCGTTTTGTTTAACGAAACCATTTTTAAATTGTTTATTTTACAATTACATAAAACATTACGCTAGACTACGCCCAAAGACCGAAAAATATATTTCGGTTCTAATAACAGGTTCATGTTAGTCCACGCACTTTGAATTTGATCTCATTTGCATCGTAACGGTTCGTTTACAGGTCACGCTGCACACTGCTACACCAAGCGTTACGGAACTGCCAAACCCTTAGTAAGAGATAAGAATCCATTGTAAAGAAACGAAAAAAATTGTAGCAAATATTTTTTATTGAATGAATATGTATGTAAGTACTATGTATATAATATATATGAACACGCACGCACGTGCACGCGCTCGGGCACGTAAATTAGGATTGAAATAGACACTCCAGTAACAGTTCCTGCATGTTTTCCCACTTATCATCAATTCCAAGACCATAATCGAACTTTTTCGCTGTAGGCAATGCCTCTAAAATTTTTATTTGCTGTAAATTTCTAGCCGTCTTTGCACGCTCGCAGACTGTAACATACAGAGATGACTGAACATTATAATTATATTATTCAACATATAATATAGTGTGTACTACCATTTTACCTGAAAAACCATTATGATTACATGAACATGGATGTGTTCTAAACCATTGTTCATATTTAGCTCTTCTTTTTTACCCTAAACTTCATACCTTTTTACAATCAGACTTTTTTTTCATCAAGAACTTTGCCACTAACTTGCAGTAGTAGGGACATGAGTAGATGTGGTAAAGATCTCTTTTTCCAAGTCCTATCGACGGAAGCATATGATTTTTTATCATCGCCGAGAGGCACGTCAATCTCTCTATTAGCAGATGTTGTTTACAATATTGTGTCAAGAATAATTTAAAGACAATATGTTGTGAAATAAGATCACAATTACTGAGCACCGTTTAATAGTAAACCGAGTACTGTAATAGTAAATGTGAAAAGTGTTTTAATTGTGTGATTAACTTAAAATTATGAAGGAATTACCTGTGTCACATAAAACTATGTTCATAAAACCGAGTCCACGTATAAAGTATACTACTTGAAATTTTATTTAATTTTTTGTTTTACGTTCTTTTAAGAATGAAGTACGGTTTTCTCTTTTTTGGTCAAGATTCTTGCGCTTTTCGCGAAGGTGTTGCACTTCGCAACGTCTTTTAGCTAGCATTCATTTTCTTAAATATCAAAAATTACTTAATTTTGAAAGAAATAATATGGTCCATTATAGTTGAAGTCAACTATTACATTGTGATAAACATTCTGAAGTTGTCTGAAATTTTTTATGTATATAAAACTTCAATGTTTCCTTTAAACACCCATCTATCATACATATCTTCTCGCAATATTCTCTTTTTACAGTTTAACAAATATTTCCTCTTTAGAACATAATTGTAAAACTCGTTACATTTTTGCTTAAAATTAATTTTAATTTGTACTTGACTTCGCGTGTTCTATCGTTAATTTATTTCTGCTGTCCAGGTATTTCCACAAAGGACAAATATCTTAATTACATAATTTTGATTACGTTTTCTTAATTACACAATACCCATAATACGTTTTGTCTATATCCAATCGATTGTTCATTTCTAACGTATTAGAGTGCTCTGCAACATTGGACATATATTTTTACGAAAATATCTTCGATGCTGACGTACAATTCTTATCAAAGAAGTTAAAATGACTTTCCACATATTTTAATTTGACTTTTAGAACGTCAGATGTTTTGTATTGACCTCTTATTTTCATCAGGTAACCAATTAGGCAAGCATTGGCAAATAAATCCAACAAACAACATCCTCAATTCTTTGTTTTATTTCGTAAGTGATTTATGATTTCAAAAGTTTAACAGCAGTGTTCTAAAAACAGTATCGAATCTTGAAACATTCTTAATGTGTTGTAAAAAAATTGCTGGTATCTGCTCATGACCACACGACAGAAGTGAAAAATTCATATTTTAATATATACATGTACATATAATAATAATTACAATTATTTCGGCTAATCAGGAACAATGCGAAATTATTATTTTAAAATACAATAACATATCCGTATTATATTAAATTATACTTACGTAAAATATTATTAAAAAATTGCATATAGTGCCCCTAAAAAAGTAGTTCGCTTGATATCTAAAAAAAAGTGCGCATGGTGCGCCTAAAAAAGTAATTTACTTGGCCGATCCCGAAGGGAGCCTAGTTTAGCCTCAGAGCTTCCCTGTTTTCCCAGTTTTCACTTTAAAATTTTTATTCAAAAAATCAATTTAACATACACTTCTTTTGATATTGTCAAAATATTTAAATAAAGCCATAGGACAACTGTGTCATAATGACATAAAGTATTCTTTTAATACCCAAAATCTGCCTAAAACCTTTATACATCAGAATACAACGAAAGCAGCGTACGATAACGTATCTGGCACCGTTTTGCTATTGCAAAACGACTTCCTCAAAAAATCCTTTAATTTTTGTACTTTTGGGCACTTGCTATTATAAATAAAACCAAATTATCAATATGAAAATTGCACCTCTTTTTTCTAAATTTTAGTGCATTATGAAACGTGTTAGATGGGGTTTCTGAAAAAAAAGACATTTGTATTTTCTTTTAAAAAAAGTTGATGTACCAAGTTATGGGTTCCAAAATTAACATTGCAGTTGTTAGCGGAACATTAGTGAAGTTTAAGTAGGACTACGCTTCTAATTTTGTTTTCAAATTTGTAAAAATATTTACAGACATCCCATTAAGAATAACGAAACTATTTTTAGTACCGGTGATTTACTTGCACTGGTCCTGCAGTTATAATGTTCTCTTCGTCTGTATAATAACTCTAAGATCATGTTTTTTTTTTGTAATTTATTCCAACCTTATGAGTTGCATTTCTTTTTATCTCATTTTAATTGCTAAGTGAAATAGAAAATTTTTCGCGGATTATTTTGTAGGAAAAGGATTTTCACACTGAAGGTTAAGAAAAACCTAAGTAAGCTCTCATTCTTCGCGGTATTGCAAAACCTTTTTTGTTTTTTTTTACTTGTTTTTCTTTAACTATCTATGTCTGACATCGTCAATGAAAATAACAAACACACAAGTGCCCACAAGCGATTATTATAAAAATCAGGTTTACAACTAACGACAGAGCGGTGAAGTGTGTGTATAGATGAGTAAAACAAAAATGCACGCGCGGGATACGACAGGTTAGGCGATTGCGTGAGAGTGGCAGGGCGGTGTGTGGAGTATAGCAGACAACTAGTGCACAGACTAAAGCCTTTGGCCCGTCCCTCATGATCAAAAAAATACGTTTCGCGCCGATTTAAAAAAAAAATAATGAAGACTTTGGTATAATTGATTACTGGAATACACACCGCAAAGGCTGTTGGCGGGATAGTTACAAATTTCTCCAGAAGCGGGTCATCTAGTAAAGTCCGTGACGTTTGGCAACCCTACGTATACAGGGATGTCAGAGCACAATGTTCACATACTTTAAAAAAACAGGTGGATCTTAGACCTGTTCCAATCTCGTAGTCATAACGCATTCTTTTACCAATTACTTCCTGCTTATATGTAATTTTCTATTCCATCCCAGCCACTTCCTACTTATGTATGTATACTTTGGACAATTTTAGTCATCACTAGTAATAACGATATGGTGAAACAGCTTTAACGTATCCGCTGTCTGTATTTTATATACAGGATGTCCAGTGGCAGATTTCAATGTTTGAAAAATTGTAAAAAAAACTACACGTCTAATACAAAGTAGGTTTATTTTAACTTTATAACAACAAATGCGGATTTCATTTTTTAAAAACCACGTTTTCCAAATGGCGGCCATCGAGTCTGACACACTCTTCGAGTCTAGCACGCATGTTTTCAAAAACGCGTTTGCAGAGCGACTGGGGTATCCTACTTGACTTCGGCTCGAATATTTTCTTTAAGTTGTGTCACAGTGCTCGGATTTGTTTTGTAAACAACGGATTTTAAGTATACCCATAAGAAAAAGTCACATGGGCTTAAATCGGGTGACCTAGGTGGCCACGGTACGGTAGTGTTTCGGGATATGTTTTTTTCTGGAAATAACTGCCGCACTGCATTCGTGGACACATTAGCAGTGTGAGCAGTGGCCCCGTCCTGCTGGAACCATGTGTTTTGGTTGAAGGATGGACTATTCTGTAGTTCTACTCTGAAAAAGTCATTTAACATCTGGGCATATCTCTCCTAATTCACAGTTACAGTTTGGCCACGTTGATTTTCAAAGAAATAAGGCCCTATGATTGCAGATGCAGTCATGGCACACCAGACAGTTACTTTAGGCTTCTGTAAAGGCTCTTGATGCATTTGTCTTGGGTTGTGGACATCCCAGTAACGAAAGTTCTGCTTATTCACATATCCTCCAATGTGAAAGTGAACTTCGTCACTAAAGAATATGTTGCCCATCCGGGTAGCAGTACGAAATCTCAACAACATCACCTCCGCGTAAGTTTTTCTTAATTCAAAGTCAGAATCGTGTAAATCTTGAACAATTTGAATTTTATATGGATGGAACTTGAGCTTTTTTCGCATTATTACTTGTAAAGTCGGAATTACCAATATCGATGAACGTGTACGCAGTGATAAACGGGGATTTTCAACGACAGAAACCATAACACGCTCGACATTTTCATCCGTGGCTGCCAATGGTGTAGGTCCTGGCCTGGGCCTATTTAATGTTGATCCTGTAGCTCTGAACCTTGCTACTCATGACTGAATGAGGTTGATCGAAGGTCCATCACGTAATCGACGAATACTGTAACGATTATTAAATCGACGGCGTGCTACAGACAGCGAAAATCCACTCGAAATGTACGCCTCGACGGCAAAAGCGCGATGCTCTCCACTCCACTGTTCCATGGCTACTAAAACATCCGCACCGCTTGCGCTTCTAACGACGCCCCCCGCGCCCCTCTTATGTGTTGCGTTCAGAAACTATGTTTATTCAAACTTTGAAATCTGCCACTGGACATCCTGTATAACAGTGTTATGTTTATCTCCTCATTTGTTTCAATGAATGGTTAAGATCATGAAATTATTGATTAAGCATATTGAGTAGAATATTGTCTTGAAGTGAATTAAAAAATTTTATTATTAGTGAAAATTATTCCATAATGAAACAAATTTCGACGTATTTCCGATATATTTCTAACTAACCGAATATCAGTTCTCAGTTGTTATTCTAGAAATACATTATATTAAAGTAATTAACATACTTTTGTGGTTTTGACCAGGATCGTTTAATTTGAAAATACTAAATTGATCAAAAAATCTATTAATATTTAGTTTTGGTTTCGCCATCCTCGTTGATGAGTTGGGCCATGAAATGTTCTTTATCATGTCATTAAGACTAACTAATACACCAGTTAATAGGATATCATAGTACATATTTTTCACTACGTTTATACTGCCGTCACTATAGTAACAAGTGACCGCTTTTTACCATGTCATATAACAGGTCTAAGAGACTTCTTTGTAAACAAACTTTGAAGTTGATGTCACAAGACCCAATAAAATGATTGTACGGATCTAACGCGTGACATAGCGATGTAAAATTAAAATGTTTGTCAATAATTAATAAGGATCGACTAAAATTATTATTAGTTAGTTACTCCAGTTATTTAATTCGAAGTTCACCGACTTTTCACTATAAATTTACGTGTATTAATAATACAGTTATGCAAAACTGAAATAAAGCAAATACATATGTATTAAGTAATATTTCTGTATAAGAAAACGACGAATACAATCAAAATTTGCGAAAATTCAAATTAAATGTCCACTGCCTTTATGTTATTCAGAAGTAATGTTTAATCATCATAATATTCAAATGTTAAATATTCAAATTTGTTACAGAGATATATTAGACCTATATTTGTCTCTGATATCCTGATCGAATCTGCCATTTAATTCTTCCTTACTTAATCTATAAGATTTGTTGAGAAATGTTTCAGACCTGAATTTCAAAACTCAACTTTGAAACGCATAGTGTAACTATGTCCTCTGCATTTATGCAGTTTCTCTGACAGTATTTTTAAAACTTGGATCGTAATGATTGCACACAAACGTGCAAATAACATTCATTATTGAAATCCATGATTATTTTTATAAGTCCCCATTCATCTCGGCTTATATCATTCATATCACCTAACCTTGAGAAGTTTGACTGTTTATTTCGGAAATACTCAGAAAAGAAAGAGAACTTACAGTTTCCCTCTTTGGTCGCTTAAGCTTTTCATTACTTCCGCATAGTACGAAATAGTAACAGCAGCTTCCTTCTCTGAATAATTCACCATGTAAATTATATTTTCTACATCCAAAAAAGCGGATGCCAGCTTTTTCGCTGCTCTCGTGGCTTTGAATTATGGAGATGATCATTTCCAGGCCATCAAGTACAATTTGGTCTTGGGATCGAAGTGATTGGGCCAGGTTTCGTCTGTGGTAAGAAAACGGAAACAATGAATCAGCTTGCCGAGTTTCTAGAAAAGAACTTAAAATGCAAAGTCGCTTCTTTTTTCTTTAAAATTTTCGTGTTTTTTCATATTTAGCTTTTTATGGAACAAAGATCCTTTAAATACTTCCATATGAGGACCTTGTCACTTCAACTAAATATTTAATGGTTTCAATTTAGCGGCCGCGGTTGCTTGGAAAATATTCATTGTTTTTACGTGACTCATAATTATCTCAAAGAACTCAATCGAGATGTTTAGAGGTTTACGAATTGGTTGATCAAGTTCAGTTGATAAGTCCTGTTATAAATCTGCTATCGGGTAAATTATGTGTTTCTGATTATTTAAATCCCTTCAATTATATTATTATTGCGGTTTGTTTGTCACTTCAATGTCATAGGAATATCATAAGTAAGCCACTATTGATTAAACTACTAACCAATTAAGATAGAATGTTTTGAAAAATATAGGCATTGACTGAGACACAGACAATATCTGTATTTTATCGGCGGATTTAAAATTTTCAGAAATACATTTCCATTTCATTAGTACGACAATAAAGAAGAAAAGAAGAAGCCCGAAGCGTAATTATTACACAAATGTATATGTACATCAATAGAAGGCATTACGAGTATTTTAATTCGCGTAATTAAATCCACCTGGACATACGGGTGCATTGCCGAAATGGATGTGGCCAGAGGTGAAGTGTGGAGCGGTGGAAAAGGGTTACGTATTTAATACGTGTAAGTAACGTGTTGAGGTACGTGTAATAAAGTCTGAAAGAAGGCAGACGAATGAGACAGGCATAACAAAACGCAAAGTAACTGAACATAACCCAACGTAACCCAACCCAACATAATCCAAACCAACATAACCCAATTCAACCTAACATAACCGAACTCAGCCCAACATAACTCAACCAAATCCAGAATAATCCAATCTAATATAACCAAACTCAACACAACATACTCCAAAACAACATAACAACCAAATTCAACATGACCCAAAACAAGCCAACATAACTCAAACCAAATCAACATAACTTGACATGATCCAACACAAGTCAACCCGACTCAACATTACCCGATCTAACTGAAGTCAATATAACCTAACCAATCACAACATAATCCGATGTAATCCAATCCAAATCAACATAATCCAACTTAACCCGACCCAACATAACCTAAAATAATCCAACGCAAAATAACCCATCATAACCTAACGTAACCCAACACAATCCAACGTGACCCAGCACGATCCAACATAACCCAAACCAAATCAATTTAACATAACCCAACACAACATAACCCAAACCAACATAATCCAATCCAAGCCAACATAAGACAAATATTCCAAGCCAACATAACCCAATATAATACAACATAACCAAACTCAAGACAGCATAACCCTGCATTAACCAACGCAACTCAACACAACCCAACCCAACCAAACCTAATATAATCCGAATAATCCTGCCCAACCCTACATAATCCAACACAAACCAAAGTAAAATTGTAGAATTAGCGTGTCTGCAAATGGAAGATATTTACGAAAAAATTTAAAAGGTTACATAAAAGTAATAGAACATAAAAATTTTGTGTTTTGGAATTTTTGCCTTTTTCTGTTTGTCTATTTGGTATCACAAAAAAATTGCGACTTAATCAGAATTTTGTTTTCTTATTTGAGGGGTATTTAGGGTTTGATCTGAAATAACATTTAGTTTTCATTTCATCGGAATCAATATTTCTCAATATTTACTATATTCAATATTTTTAAAAATTCGTTTACATTGCAACAACTAAGCAGTGCATGGCTATTTATATATATATATATATATATATATATATATATATATATATATATATATATATATATATATATATATATATATATGTATATAATGTAAGAAAACATTTTGTTAGTGAACAAAACGTACCAAGCAAACTGACAAAGTTAATTAGGTTGATTTATTTATCCTTAAATAAATTGGCTTGAATTAATCTTGAACTCAAAGTACACTTGATTAAAAGGGGATTACAATATTGATACTTTTATGTAGCAGTTTTATCACTGTGGTAGAAATATTCAAACAATCACCAAGTGAGCGCATGTTGAAATAAAAGCGGGCCAAAAATGTTTTCTATATTATAATTTTTAAATTTAATATAGAATTGAAGTGGGTAACTTAATTCCTAGTATGGGACGACTATTTTTACCGCCATTTGGAATCGTAAGATTCTAGATACCTCAAATTCAGAGTGCTAGCCATTTTCAAAGATTACTGCTCTTATTGATACTATCAGCAATAGTGTACGCTCATTTCGGCCTAGCTACTATTTCTTAGCTGAAGAAATTAACATCGTAGTACTTGTATTTTATGGGCTAAATAAGTAGTGCTTATCATCATGATGAACCTACTACAATTGTAAAAAGTGAAACCTTTTACTGTTGAGAGTGGATCTGATTTCAGCTATTACCGTGGTTGGTTTTCTGCTGTAGCTGCCATGTGTAAATAATATGGGCCTGTGTGGCTAATGGAACTATTATAATAATCGACAGTCCTTGGACGTTAGAAAACAGAAACAATAAACAGGCGTACGGCGGCAACATTGTGTAACCTCATAGATTTTTAACACATAGCGCGGCCCTAATTCCCCCTGGTGAATTTCGTAATATTTTGTAACGTGGGTAATTACTGTTCACAAACCGGCAGATAGTGACCTTGGCAAGTACACTTAGTTAAATAGAACGTGAGGTGGAAATAGCAATTCCGTTGTCTAAGCCATTATTCTTTGTTTCCACAAAGACGATTATAAACATTTGCTCCGTTCCGGTTTGTGCGGCGTTGGATCTGCAAGTGCCAGGCGAAGTGTATTCTTCTAAATGGTTTACGGCTAATAAGCGGCCCCTGTTGCATCTTTGGATGCACCAATACAACAATGGAAAAATAAGTGTGTGTCTATAGAATTGGTATTGTTAATAGTCAATCATTTGTCCTGCATAATGTTTTAGATTCATTTTATTTTCACAATTATATTTTTTTAAACGTTCGATTAAATATAAAAAATGAGTGTTTGCTACACTTCGCAAAAAAATTTTTTTAAAAAGTTATGGACTGTGCCATAAGTAAATTGTACCAAGTTAAGGATTAGTATTTGGCTTAGACTAGAAATATTTTATATTTTACATAATTTTTGCTTCAAAATTATTTAAGCTATGAATTAATCTACTAAACGTATATGACATTCCGTACATATTTAAAGTACAATAATACATACCACAAAACCGTACAATATAACCGTGTTTTATCCAAACTCTAGCTAGATACAGCAATTGTTGTATTAGCTACCTGAACATTTCTTGTTATCTCACTGTTATTAGTTGACCCTAAAGTATAGCTAATTGTTTGCTTATATTACAGCTATTGAAATTTACGTATATATATATATATATATATATATACATATATATATATATATATATATATATATATATATATATATATATATACATATATATATATATATATATATATATTATATTATATAATGACACCTTTATAAACATGGAAAACTCACTATAACGTGACACTTGGTTAGCTTGCCTTCTAACCCATACACTGATTCATCTTTATAACCCACCATTCTCTATTACGAACCAAAAGACATTGTTTAGGCGACAAAAGTTGTTTATTGTTACTAAGGACATATTTATTCTTTAATGACCAATGTAGTCTATGTGAGCCTGTCACATAGACTCAGAAATTTTCTTGACGAACGCCGACAATTCTAAGAGTGAATAAACACAGTTTTATTGCTGTCATTGTGTTCAGTCATTACAGTTATTTTAGTAAGGCGCACGTGTTTACTAGGTAAAGTTGATCCTTAACACATTATCGCTTTCGTATAATTACTTGGTCAGTAATAAGCTGGGTTTTAAACAGCAAATATGGCTACAAAGAAAAAAGTTTTTGTGTAGATCAGAAAGTGGCTTTAATATGTGCGATAGAGCAAGTAAAAAAGAAAAATGGTGTTGGGAGACGTTTTGGACTTGGTGCCTCAACTGTGTCTACCATTTAGAAGAGAAAGGAGAGGATACTCTAGGCTTAATTGTAAGAAGTTAAGGAAGCCGAAATTTGGGGACTTAGATCGTATAATATGTATTATATTTACACTAATAACCCTATATAACGAAAGAAAATACTTTGTCCCTTGAGTTTCATTATAAAGAGTTTACACTGTGTATATCTATTATATGTTTATCATAAATGTTGTGTTTAATTTATTGTTAAAAACGGTAAGAAGTTTATAAGTGATTTTCAGCATTTTTAGGGTTCCATTCTTCGAGACGAAAAAAACGGAATCCTTTAGGATTGCTTAGTTACCTGTCCATTGGCTGTCAAAAGTCCTTTTTTCTCAGTAACGTCTTGAAAACTTAAATTAATATCGTGTAGTGAAGTCTATGACCTAGGTTGCTGTAAAAAATTCATGTCTTTTGGTCCACGCGACAAACAAATGTGTCCCTTTAAAGCGTGTTTCGTTACTATTTATTTTATTAAACATTCTTTTAATTTTATTATACAGTTGACAAACTATAGGATACTACCAGTCGACTTACAATCTTGAAAGTCGACTTAAGGGGATTTCAAGATTGCAAGTCGACTAGAAGTAATTATTCACCCAAAAATCAATTATTTCTAATCCTATACGAATTTATATATATATATATATATATATATATATATATATATATATATATATATATATAATCTATTTTTTTTAATATGCGCCTGTAACAGATAAAATAGGCCATATACGTAAAAAATTAATTTTGTAAATAGTTTAATAGAAATATTACGAAACTTTAAATTTTTACTACTCTTAATTGTGTGCTTGACATTTTTTCTATTTATTTGTTTTTTTGTTATCTTAAATGAACATGCGAATTTTAACAAAAATACATTACACTGACGTTATTGTGGTTTGGTGATATTAACCCATCGACACTTTTAATTTCGATTATTGTTTAGGCTACTCATCGACTGAAATGAACAGAATCTGGAGTTAACATCTCATAGTTGTAACAGAAAGTCGTCGACGCAGCTACGGGAAAAAAATTCATACAAATATATCGTGCATCGGACGGTGTCAGGGTGTTCTCTTATCTTTGATTTTTCAGAAGACTTACTCGATAATGTCGAGTACCTTTTGAAGTTGCTGTGCCACAAATATAACTCAGGGATTATTTTGTTAAAATAATTTGTCTGTGACTTTCAACTTTACAAACTTTCAAACACAAGTAGATCTCGCAATACCCCTCGTATTGCGTATATATCTGTACTTTTATTTAAGCGCTCATAAATATTTAAGGGTACGTAGTATTTCTATTCCTACAAATATTGATTTTGCACAATGCAAATATATTTCCTAATACATATGTCACAGGCGTAAAAACCATTTAATTCTACTTCTTCTAAAAACCCATTTAATTCTTAATTTTAGTTTGAATAATTGCAGAAACAAGGGGGATAACATCTTTTTATGTCACATTTTTCAGTATATTTCTAAAAATATACATAGCTACTAACTAAAATTATTAAAAAATATTTTTGATACCTCCCGCTATATAGGGAATTCAAAAATTTTGAGTACTTTGCCCCCATAAATATTTCCATATGAATATTTTTCAGTGTTAGCTGTTGAAATATACGCTGGTTAAAACGTTTTATCGCAATAGTAAATTTGAAGTTTCTATGTCAAGCGGTATCCGAGAGAAACTGCTGTGACAGACAGACGTGAGTGATCTTCTAAAGGTTTTAACCTATGTTAGGTTGGGAATACCTTATTAATGTTGATAATTCTTCCCATAACTTACAGATAATGGGCCCTTCCTCGAGTGTGTGGTACCTACAGCGTCATCCTCAATGTATACTACGGTACGTCTACAACTCGACTTAAATAGCTTTGTGACATTTCCATCTTTTCGGCAACTTCGGGCCGAATTCAAAATTATATCATGGTTTTACTTTACGTTAAAAATTTACGCGATTATAAGAATTTGTGAGTGTAGTTTAAACAAGAAAGAGTGAAGTACAATATGTACTTCATATAATGTACTTCACTCTTTCTTGTTTAAACTACAAACCTTAGTGCATAAAACTTACATATTTTATACGTAATTTCAATATACGTATAAAATATGTACAAGTACCACCGATGCTAGACATTGGAAAAATGCAGACCACTGCCGAGGCCAGACCACTGCAGTCAGAACGATTACATATTTACGCGCACGCCGCAGACGTCATACCTGCAATGAAATGGCGTACATTAAAAAGCAAAAGTGGCAAACGCGTGCACGAAGCGAAGAAAGTGGTCGGAAGATGGTCGCGCGCGAATCTGGGGCGCGGCCTGCTCAGGCGCACCATCGTGCCGTAGAAAGTGTTGCGCAACGCTGTTATCCAATCCTTGACTGAGTGCTGGTAATGAAAGTGAAATGGTATCGGCTGGGCCGCGGTTGCGATGTTGGCTCGGGTTAGACCGACTAGATCGCGTTTTTTTCTGTATTATTGCGTGTTTTATGTGTTGACGGTTGGAGTGCTGTTTGCGATTTATGCATTTTTGGGATTTATAAGATTGAACTGAGTGCTCTGGTATGAGATATGTTTTGACTTTAAACCTATGTGTATTTTTATATGTATGTGTGTTTAATATATTTTGACTCTACAAATTTTGTCTAGTATAACAACATCTTTTCTAAGAGACAAAATTGTTTAGTTTTGCTATCTTCAGCCTAAAGTATTCGATGGATATATAATGAATTGTAAGTTTAGCATAAAAAATTAATTACAATTATCGCTTCGTCTAATTCAAAGGGTCGATCGTTAATTTATAATCTCTTCTTCACTTTGAAAGGTAAAAACCCAATCGAAAATTCTTGACTATCCGTTCAGAAATGGCGTGTATAATATTATTGGAACATATTTTAATATACCGTGGAAAATTGTAGATCACGTGGAAATACAGCAATGGGCAACAAGACTATATAGGAAATAAATGGATTGATTCGCCGCGAAGCTGATTCGCACTGTTCGTGTCTTAAAAGTTGTTCGAGAGATAGTGGCAAGGGATACTGTAAATAAGTATTTACATAATAGATATAAAGATATTTCGGCAGACTGGTTAAAAATTGAATTACTTTTATATAGAAATGAAAAGAGAAGCTTAAATTATTTTTTAGGTTATGAGCGGTTGTAAATTTGTACCTAACATAACTTCTGATAAATAACCGGATAATGGGATCATATTTAAATCCAGCAATAATTACGTCTGTCTGGGTAATATAAGAGTTGAAGCGCTAAAAATAATCTTGTATTTCACTGCACTATCGTGTGCATAGTGTTGAAATGAACTGGCACATAATTTTTTATTACGGTGGCAATATAAATATTATATCATCGTTACTATTTATGTTAATCCAAATTAGCCATACTATGGAGCTTTGGCTACTGCATCTTCTATCTGCGTACTTTACATGTGCGTCTTGATATATATGTTAGTATTCTGGACTTGTTTTTCGGTCTTAAGTAACATATCGAGAAAACGACGCGCGTTCATTTTACAACTGTTTACTGTTGACGCGTTTCAAGGTAAAAGATTATATTTTATTAATATTGCGTACGTCTGCTTTGTTTGTCTGATTTATTTCATGGAAACCAGAAACTGGTTCGTTTTGGCCGGCTTATCTTTTGCTATTTTCATTTTAAGTATAAAATAATATAGATTACATAAGGTCATTAAGGTTTTGCTGCGTATAGAGTTATCATTGGAGATTAAGTATACAAAACTATTTTTCAAAATTTCCTGTTTTTTAGTTACTTCTTCACATGGTAACTACCGATATATATATAAATATCATACATTGTCTCATGTAAATATTGTCACATTGTATCAACAAGTGGCTGAGGAAATTAGTAAAATATTGTGTCGTCTTTTGAAACAAATTTATATACAGAATCTGCATAATCCTCCGAGTAGACCCGGGCAGAAAAGCTAGTAGTAATTATTTCGTTACTCTTAGTATTTCAGGATATGTAACAATATCAAATAGAATATCATCATATGTCAATGTCTTATGATTTTCTGATCAGCCATATCATTTATTTGAAATGTAAAATAAGTAGTGAAGGCGAAAGTCCATAATCGGGTATATTCATTGCGTTAAAGCATCTTCATAGACTTACTCCAAAGCAGACTAATGTTTGAGAAACTCTCATATCACTTTATAGACTTATGTTATCCTATGTCATCAGGAAATTTCTTAAGGAGCCTTGAATTGTTTGAAAACCCATTTTAAAAATTAGTTTCAGTTTTGGTCTTAGAATGGACAGTATTACTCTGGTGAAATATGATCTTAAATATAAATGAAATACAGGTGGACCATTAGCAGTAATCCAAATTTTTTTATATAGAGAACGTCGGGATAAGTTATTTAAAAAAAAAATTAGTTCCACGGAAATCAATAGTTTAGAAATTATGATTTTTTATATTTTTTTCAAAATTTTCACTCCGGTCACATAATTCACTTTTGTTCAAAAACTATTGTACTAAATTACATGAAATTTGGTATAGAAGCTGTGACTTGGACTTTTTAGCGTGTTTAGTGATTGGGGAATTGTTTTGCCGTACATATGGCTGAAAATCGACGTGAGTTTCGTGCGCCCTATACCAACACGCCATGAAGCTTTAGTTTTATGGCGTTGCAAAGGCCCATCGTTAGAAGCAGCCTGGCTCTATCGCCCTAAATCAAGGAGGATCAGTCTGCTTTCCAGACCACCGAGTTTTGACGAAACTACGTAATTCGTCGTTGAAATGGGTGGTTCCTAGTTTTCTTGGCGATAACCTGGACGTCTTGATCGTGTCGTTGTCTTACAAGAGATACGTCGTGATTCGACCACTAGTCAATGACACGCTGGTATTCCATGATCGATAATAGTAAGAATTATTTTTGCTAACGATCTATATACACCATTACCATAACGATAGATGTGTCGCTCTCTTTCTGATATGTGTAAACGACAAAAACGCTCTGTCTAGCAGAGCCATTTTACCTGAACACGTTTTGTGTATGTTAAGACTAAAAAACATTGATTTGCGAATAATTTAGGTAAATCTGAGATTTCACATTTAATGAATTAGTGATATAATTTCTGAAGACGTTGCAATAGTTATATCACTACGATTTTTTGTTTAGACTTTTACCATATCCTAAAGTAGTTTCTAAGATCATAAGCAAATTTCTAGTTGTACAAATTGTATTACAGTGATTTTTTTAAATTTAATTTTTCTTTAAAAAAATTAACGTAAAATTTCAGACAACAGCAGAAGCTAAGAATAAGCACAATCATTTGTCATTGCGTGCTTGGTATATGACTACTCTACTTTTATACCAGATTTCATGTTATTTAGTGAAATAGTTTACGAACAAATGTGATTTATGCGACTTGAGTAAAGATTTTTAAAAAATGTTCCAAAAAAACATAACTTCTAAACTATTGCTTTTCACGAAACTAATTTTTTTTGTAATGATTTATCACGATGTTCTTTACCTAAAAGAAGTGCCGGAATACTGTAAATGGCTCCCACATATATACGGCGAAAATCTACGTAGATTTTTTGTCGTTCTGACAATATAACTTTATATATACAGACATTTATAAATATTTTTTTTCGGAATTTACCATTTACTCAAAAAAAGTTGTCCTTTTCGTAACTTCGGCTAATCGTAGTACAAAAAATTTACTTCGACAATTTTTCCTCAAAGTTCACGGAACCGTAATTATTGTTTAAGAGAAATATTCTTAAAAAACTGTGTCACTTCATCTGTATTTTAGTTTTCTTAATAAAAAAAATTTGATCTGCAATAACAACTCGAGCAAGTTACTTTTCCATAAAGTCACTACACTTTTGAAAAACTATTGGAAACAAAATGAAATATTTCCCTTCCATTAAATATGTGTTAGAATCTTAAATTTTTTTTAAATTATTTCCTCTGACACTTTCATATAAAAACGGCTTTTTAAGTAATTTTTTCATTTATCAAATAGTTTTAATGAGTAATTTTAAAGAGAATAAAGTATTTATGTTCTTATCTTTCGTAATTTTTCAAAATAAATGCACCCACAAGAGTAGAAAATTTGAAAGATTGCCATGTTATTGGTTTCCCAACACTATCTTTCAAAATACATTAATCATAAATTATATGATCAGAAAATGAGTGTTCTGATTCCATTGTGCTTGATTATTCACAAAAAATGACCTAAATTGGAATAACCACAGTGTGTTAACGGACATCTTATCTTTTCAAAATAGAACCCTGTTTCAATTTAGTTATGTACTTTACCGCAATTATAATAACGTATCAGGCCAGGCATACACTGATGTTATTACAACTAAATTGAACATGAAAATTTACGATTTATAGTGTACGTCGCGATGAAGAGCATTACTCTAGTATCTTCGATGTGCTCATTCCGTGTAGTTCTAATGTTAAACATTGTCCCTTGATAAATTCTTCTATTTTAAGGAAAGTTTTATTATATTTAATCGCGGCTTTAGTCCAGTGTGTGACAGGACGCTACGCTACTTGCAGAGCGTCTTGTCACATACACGTGTCATGGCATACTTTCGAATCATATTTGGATTTTAAATATTTTCATTGTTAAGTATTTGTGTGTCGAAATTATAACTGTAATAACAAAATTAGAAATTTAAACTTATTGTCACTAAAATTCGACGCTGTTAGCAAATGGCTAAATTGTTGGATTGTCACGTGCCACTGTCTCAAAAAATCTGTCTTGGTTTTCAATTTAAATTATCCAAGGTCGCAACTGCGTAATCTAATATCTGTAGTATATATAGAAGAAACACACTTCAGTGTAGAATTTAATATACGATCGAATAAATGGTGTACGTGATTGTTTTTTACTTCCCAACAACCAACACTAGGTGGGAAGAAATATCTATCCAAAACCTTACGTTCGTGCTACCTCATTATGTTTCTGTTTAATTCCTCAAACAGTATTTTGTAATTCGACGCCGGTTTTAAAAATTCACTGACGATTAGTAAACTCATATTAAATATGTTTACTCTGCGAAGCGCGCCGGCCAGCGCTTCAGCACCTCAACTTAATATTGTGATGCTATCATCGTAGAAAGCCATATATCTGTAATTCGTACTTGACCGCATATTCCCACAGCGGAATTAAATCAGAGGACGATGGAACAACTTCGAGCTGTACCGAGCCGGCTTGCCGTGATTCTCGCATGCTCTCGCTGCTCAGGTATCCTGCAGTAACTTGCCATTTTAAAAGTATAATATATTTTGCTATTTATTATTTAGTTTATGCCTGTTTATCCCGTTAAAACTGAGATTCCGCGCCCCATGTACCTATCCGTGTCTGGATATTACGTTACCTATATGACTATATATACGTTTTTATTTAAACAATTCTATGGTGAAGTACAATTAAAATGAAATTAGGGATGCAGCTCTATATCAAAGGCATGAAAAAAGTATCTAATGAAAAACATACATATTCTAAGTATTTTTGCAGATTTCCCATGTTTTTGGAATGAAATGGGCGATGCGAATATTCTGCTAAACTTAATGCAATGGAAATATTCTGCTAAACTCTTACTAGTGTCGGTACATATTAGTGAAAAATAATAGATATTATTAAAAAATATATGACTAAAAGATTATAGAGGGAACCTAGCGGGCGACGGGCGATTAATAACGCCCTCATAAAGCACAGCTAGCTCCCAGGGAAATGGGACTGTCCGCTTTGAGAAACAGGGACACGAGTGAGGCGCAGAACAAGATGCTAAAACTGAACCGAGATTCTAATTCATGCGATGGAAAACTGAGTGATGGCCATACATTTCAATAGTTGTCGGTTTGAAATGTTATTTTGCCTTATTCAAGCGAGAACCGCTTACAAGTTTGCCTACTTTACAAATATATTTTAATTTTGTCGCTAGAAACGAATGTCATTAATAATATCAGGTTTTACCACTGGATCGAACTAAATCTATCTCAACAGTAAAAGCGAGATCTATTTTAAAATTTAGCAAATATGAAATCAGATAGACAGTGTTAAACATTCCACCACCACTATTTACGCTACTAACGTTAGGTACAACTTTAAATGAAGAATATATAGGTTAATCTACAATCAATATTGGGAGTCCATATAAAGCTATAAAAACCACTTGAAACACTTCAGTATTGTTCATTCATGAAGTGATTGAATTTATCAATGTAGGTAACTATGTCAAACTTTGTTGACAATCTACTCATGTTACGATTAGATAGACGTAAAGTTAAACAACGTTTTAAAATCGTCTGTTATGAACATTTTGGTATATTTATGTTTTTACCTTTTGCAAAATGCAACCTACGTCGATTGGTTTCTAGAAATTTGGCAGGATTTTAACGGGGTCACCCATGAATTAAGTTAAAAAGAACCTAAAGTGTGTAAAAATCCGATAATAAATTAATATAAACTTTGCAGGCTTTTTTCATTACATGTTTATGTTCGAGTGTGTGTGTCGTGTGCCTTTATATATACTCTCACATTTATGTATATACACAAAAACCTAGATAAAATCGACCTTTCAATCAGCGATTGTCGTCTTAGGTTTTTTTTTTCATTTGTCTTCTATATTTTAAATACAACACTTGACATAGTTAAACCGAAAATTAATGAGAATCGATCAATGTAAAATAATTAGTAACGGATCTATCATATTTCCATCGAATAAAAAGTTATTAGTACGATACCTACAGCGAAATTTATCTTATAAAACATTGCTATAGACGAATAACTTGCAAATGTATGCGTGTTAATTATTATATATGAAAAATAAAGCTTAAGTACTCAAATATATATCGTGGCCTTGTGGATGAGAACGTCCGACACAAAAAGCTTTACCACTTTCGAACGACGTGAAAGAAAACAGTGATTCTAGAAAAGATCAGATTATTTGTCTGTCAATTTTCAGTAGACTAAAATAATGACGTATAATACAGTTATTTTTGGACAAAATTTGTAAAAACTTTGATCGGGATTCTCAGTAAATATTTCATACTAGTTTCATAATTAAACTGTATATAAATATATATATATATATATATATATATATATATATATATATATATATATATATATATATATATATACATAGACATATACCTATACATATACATATATATATATATATATATATATATATATATATGTATGTAATGATTAGGATTGTTTATAGCAAGGCTGAAAAAAAGAACAGAGGAAAAGCTCTAGTGTGTAGTGTATGACTGTAGCGCTGAACGAGTGGCCCGCGTTCCATTCTGCACATTGTTACGAGTTACGCGGGCAGCAGAGCGCATGGCTGCTCTGTTATATCGGAGTTACGACATCATTTAGCTATTCGCCATAAGACCCGGCCGACGGATGTCTGCCAGTTAGCCAAGTGTGGCAAGCGACCAAATGACCTTGAAATGACAATTTAATGTCACTTTCAATTCCGATCTTTCCAATTCGTTTTGATTGCGAATTTGTGGGAAGAATTTTTGAAATAGTTATGAATATTTTAAATGGTTTTAAAATATGAATTTTTATTCTTAATTTTTTGAGCCAAAAACTATACTTACATCTATGATTCATTTCATTAGTGAATTATTCAAAAAAATAATATTTTATAGTTAATAGAGGGTCGTTCGTTGATAATTAAAAATAGCTACGTATTAAAAAAGGTTATAAGTTCTATGTTTCATTGCAGATAAATTAGTTAAAATAAAAAAAAATAGTTGAGGAACTCGACAATTCTGCGGAATTAATTTTTATAAAAGATTGTTATAAATAATAATAATTGTTATCTACAAAATTTAATTTAATTAAATTAAATTGTTATCTGCGTTGTAAAACTACCAGGTCTATGTTTAATTAAAAAAAATATTTTTTTTTAAATAAGAAAATTTTAATTAATTTTTTCGAATAAACCGTATTAATATTAATCTGAAATTAAAATACATAATTAATAGATTGGAGTTTAATTAAAATTTTATCTCAGTTAATTTTTTTTAGATATTGGGTACGAAATATTTTTTTAAATTTAAAAATGTATTAAAGTATTTATGGCCACCAATGAAATCATATTTCAATTTATGTAATTTACACAGTTTAATTTATAAATCCGTATTTAATTTATATTAAATATCAAGTGTCCCCCCCCCCCTCCTAATCTTGAAAACGCATCTAAATATAAAATAGAAACAATTATTGTATTTAGTCGGGCAGGTAGCGAAGTTTGATTGTTTACGTTATAGTGGATATGTGCGTTTTAGGGAGGCAAGAGACGGAGGGGCGGGTCCGGGTCGGGGAACCCTGCCTTGCAGCAGTACTCATCTCGCAAGTGGGTCAGTGGGCCGGCGCGCCGCGACCCGCCCCACTCCGCCGGTCGCGCGGTGGCGCAACGAGCGCGCACTAACATAGACCTGGATCGCGGGAAAGTGGGTCACCGACTCACTTTCACTTATTACACGGGCTCCTAATCATTTTCCATTGTGCGCGCGGGGCGCGGGGGCAGCGCGGCGCATGCGGGAGGCCCGCCGCGACACGCGGCCCTCTCGCCAGTCGATCGCGTACACTCCCTCGAGCGACACGCGCGCGTCGCGCTGCTGCCTTGCCGTTCGTCCAAACGCTCTCCGCTCGTAGTCCGCGCCGCTCGTCTCTCGCGCGCTCGCTGCGACGCTCCTTCCTCTAAACAAACAAAATGTGCATACGCGTGTCGTGCTCGCAGATAATACCAAAACATATCCGACTGATAAAGTGATAGACATTCGTGTTTACGGGATCTGTGTGAATTATCGCCGAAGTGCGATGGATTACGGCCTAGGTGGGCCGGTTTAGTGTTGCGGCTGTCAAGCCGTCGTTGTGTTACCGAACAATCGGGCGATGATCATAGGCATGGAGCAACAGTCGGCTCTAATGTCCCTCAACATGTCCCCATTTGAGTTGAGTCCGGGAGATTCGGCAGGCGGGTCGGTGGGCGCGCCGCCGCCGCCGCAGTACGTGCCGCAGGGCGCCGCGTACCAGTGCGCGCCCGACCAGCAGTCACCCTTCGTCTATGCTAACCTCGACGCCTCGTACTTATTCTCCACAGGAGGCGTTGCCGACGGTGGCAGCTACCTACCTGCACCGGGCACCGCCTGTGACCAGACCGACTCCAAAGACGTCATCGAGGAGCTCTGTCCCGTCTGCGGTGACAAGGTCAGCGGCTACCACTACGGTCTCCTGACCTGCGAGTCCTGCAAAGGTTTCTTCAAGAGAACCGTTCAAAACAAGAAAGTGTATACGTGTGTGGCGGAACGCGCTTGTCATATCGACAAGACGCAGCGGAAGAGATGCCCCTTTTGTCGGTTTCAGAAATGCCTGGAGGTCGGCATGAAATTAGAAGGTGAGTACTCATTAATTGTCATTTTGCCTTGCGCCCCCAATACTTACACGAAGATGTCCACGTCCCTCTCTATTAGTATACATTTGAAGTGTTGTAAAACTGGAGACTGTAGCATGTAGTAGTAAATTACCCATCTTTCAATTTTATGTGGGTGTCGTTGGCCAATAACTTCAATTACAAAGACGAAAATGCTCGTATTATTTTGTAACGCCTACGAAGTTGTTGCAAGAGTCGGCGGCCGCGATAGCTGCACGTCTAAAGACAGTGTCGAAAGCACCTTAACCCAGTTCTTTTACGTCATATTTATTACAGTTGGCAATACTATCTCGTCACCGTTCTCTATCTCACTTCTGCCTCATTCGAAATCACCAAATATAAGTTTTAACGTGTAAACTGCATAAGTATGTACATTTTGTTTACTTTGCTCGATTTGTATTATTGAGGTTGCTGATACGCATAGCGCTGTTTTATTCTTGTGCATATCTTTGCGAATATTGTCTTAGTCATAAAGCTGGCGAATTTCTTTAATTATACTTGTATTTGTCCCATTTATTAATTCACTTTAAGATTCATTGTTAGTAAATAAATTTTCACTTACACATACGCTAAGTATATGAATGTTACGTGTAATTTATAAAAGTTGTTCATAAGGGCATACATATTTTCACTGCACATTAAACGTGTCCTACATTAAATCCTATTCCTCGTATTAAAACGATAATTATTATATGACAGTTTAAAACTGTAGAGAGCTATACCAACATTGTCTGTACTTACACATATATGTAAGTACAAACAATGTTGGTATAGCTCTCTACAGTTTTAAACTGTCATATATTGAAAATGGTTATAAATTTTCCAGAAAGGGAATAAACTTTGAAATTTGTTTCAACTAACTTAAACGCCAGTAAACCTTCCCCACTATCTCTAAATGTTATTATTATCATTTGTTCAAACAGGCTTATTATGTTGGCCAACCTAACGTAACCTTAAGAATCCGCCGTAGGACTTGGTTATTGTTGATCAATTACAATCTTATTGAAAATAAATATAAAATGTTTATGATTTCGAATACAAACAATTCTCTTTCAAAACGAAAAGGCACAAAATACTTCGAAGGGACATTTTATTTATGTCAAAAACACTCGACCTGAATTTAGTTGAAAAATAAACGATTAGACGAAACGTCAAACTTGTAGCTTTTTGATAAGTTTTTGTTGGCAGGGCTAAAAATTTAACAAAATTCTAAATTTCATTAACTCCAGGTTAGAGCACCACCAAGCCGACATAGGAACGTCAAATGTAGAGGTATTTGATATATTTTCCTAAAGTTTATTCAGAAAGTTAGTAAGAATGCAGCAGTTTTGATTTGTGATTTTAATAAATATAATATTGAAAAAAGGAAAAAAACTCTAAAAATAAATATTGTAATATAGTTTAAAACATTTTGTCAAAAGTTATATTTTCACGCATATTTTTGGATTCGTTCTTTTCAAATTTACGTCCCCAAGTTTGTCCATTCAGCAAAACAAACTGATATCAATTTGACATGACCTTGAAAACATTCCGTGCAATCGATATCGTATACTACGTTAACATTGTGTGTTTTACGCGCTAAACCGTGTTTTGTCTAAACGCGTTCAAAACTATGCTTTTTATAAAAAACTTTTTATCAAAAGTTTAATATTAGCAATTTAATACTGTTAAAATAAGATGCAATTTGTGACAAGTATCGACGACCGCATATACTTTCCAATACTGAGTAGTTGAATCAACAATTTGTACTTACCGCATTTATAAGCATATGTCTATAATTTACTGACGCAAATTGTCCCAATAGCGTTACTGCACCACTTGTCGTTTATTGCAAGGGGAAGACCCTCCCACTCACTAGTTCGCATGTTCCCGGTTCAATTTCAATTGCAGAGCAGACAAGACTCCAGTTTCTTTGTTGCGTCCGTTTACTTTTTTTTTTCTTAGGCCGAAGGAAACACGAGCATTATTGAAATAAATGAATGAGACGTCGCCAGATTAATTCGTTTCAGGCGATAAATTTATTTTGCTAGAAGTACGTATCGAATGCACGTTGAATAAATTAATTAATTCGTTGTTCAACTTAATGTGTAGGCTTAACCGAAATAATTGAAAACACTATAAAAATACTACATGTAATAATAGAGTTACCCAAACAACTGATTTACCAAAGCTAAGGCTTGATATGATTTGTTTGTCAAGCGCAAAGTTTATAATCGATCGTGCCTAAAAGTAAAAAAAAATTACGACTAATCTAAACTTTACATGCATTTTCTCAGTTGTGTTTATAAAGAAAAACTAGAGTTCATTTTCAGTTTACCGTAGATAAATTTAATAGCCTTACACATTAATAAATAATATCTTAATGTTGTGCCGCAGTGTAAATCTGACTTATATGAAAAACAATATACGAAACGCAGCATGCGAAAGTAAGCGATCACAACACATTCTCACTGACTTTGAAATACAGATTTGTACCTCGCAGGCATTCTGAAAGAACATATTATTGTTATGCTTACTAATTCCTGGAAACTGCTTCAAATTGTTAGTGAACAACAATTACTTTGTCTAAGCTTAAGGATTTAAAGAAAAACACTATTTTTACAATGGTTATTAATGAAATGCAAGATACACTCGAAATGACATATCTCACTTCTTAAATCCACATCAATAACCGTAATGTCGTAAGTTACAACTTACAACATTCCGGTTATTGAGGAACATGTTTAAAAAAAATTATCATAGAATAAATTATGTGATAAAAATTACTTTTAGGTAAAGAGAAACATGTTATGATAATGAATATGAAACGTAACCGTCAGTAGGAGGAAAGCTACCTTAACCAATTACGATGCGCTTGCTCGAGTGAGATCCCCTTTTCTGGTGCGTTTAACAGGCGTTATTACTTTGAATAAAGAATTAGAAATATGTTGAGATATCTTTAGCTAGATGCACGAGACTATTATTTTTAACTAAATCTAAAATATCTGTCGAACGTCGTAGCACGCAGCAAAGAAACTTCTTTTGTTACTTTTTCGTAGGAAGTTAAATTACACATCCGTGCATGCGTATGCAATAAATAAATACTAGAACTCTTGCTTTCCATAGTTTTATTGCCAGCTTTTTGGCTTCCTTTATATTTTGGCCACTTTTTGGGTTTAAATGACGAAATTTGTTCTATCACGCGTTATATTACTCGACCATTCGCTATGTCAGAACGCCAACAGCGAAACGCAATTAAACGGTATATCCGTCCACATGTCAGCGTGTGTGAAACTCGACGCGGCTGTCGCAGCGTTGTCTGACGACTAGTCACCCGCTCTGTCGCTAATTGCCGCCACGTGGCTCCGCCTCGCGAGAACGCCACTCGGGCAAGGGCAGTGCAGATGGTTAAACCTGGGTGGAGGAATGGAAAACTCTTACACAACTGGCACTGAACATATAACATCACACAATCACATGGTATTAATGATAGCCGGCGGCAAAGAAAATAAGCTTTACAACATTTAGTCGCTTGACAAATTAATGCAAAATGTCGAAACGTTGAAGTAATTATAATAAGACTATGTAAGCTACGCAACGTGTAATATTGGTATTAAGAAAAAGACACTGCCAAAGTTGAAATCCTAGTCTGGCAAAATCATTTTTCAGGTTATCACGAGACTACGATGCTTTAATTTGTACTATGAATAATTATTATTACATTTTGATCCGAAAGCGAGTAAAAGTCCTAAGCTTACGAAAGTTTGACGCTTTTGTAGATGCATATTTAAATACATATTTAAAAACTTATTTTCGATGTTATTATTTACAATTACATTTTCCGACACTAGTTGTAACAGACCAATCTATCTAAAAAGCATGTATTCATAACGATTACAACAAACAATAATAATTGATACCGCTGTAATATTGGATGCTGCTATATAGCTCGACGTTTGATAAGATTGTGGATTGATAAGTTAGTAGACATAAAATTGTATAAGAAGGTATAACATGCAATGTCACGATTCTAAAATTAAATAATCATTTATCAATTGAAACAGATACATTCTTTATGAGATATGAAAAGTCTACGACCTGTACGCTGGTTTGCGCATTGGCGTAAACGTAAACTTACGGTAGTAAGTAGAGATGAGGAAACTGAGAAGCTGAAAAGTTTCTGAGTATTTATTCTGCAAATATCCGCGAAGCGCAGAGTGGAACAACATTGTTAAGAAAATAAGTTAGCACAAAGTATGAAACTCTCAAAACTCGTGTCGCAAATCAAAGAACTAACTGGCGTTTAAAACACTATGTGAGCCTGGCTAGCCGGTTTTATTTTTAACCGATAACTGATATACGTACGTGTGTGCACTTTGCAAAATAATATAAGTACAGGAAACACTTAATAAATAGTTATCAGTAAATATACGGTACATCCTTGATGATGAGATCCCTTTTCTGAGGTATCCTTTTCTGTTAAGAGCTGCCTCTTATGATATAAAATGGATGACCTAATTTAATCTATAGCGGAGAACTGAGGATCTGTAACTGCAGAACTGAGTTTCAGCGACCTGCGATGAACGGTAACGGCCGACAATTTGGGAGCTCGTCGTCGTCGCTTCTAGGGGAGTTCCATCCACATCTATATCGTTACATATCCTCTGATGTACATACTTATAGGTGTATGTTCTGCAAAGGAAGACGTATAAATCTTCAGTTGTGGTTCATTATTAATAATAACGTCTCCGTATTGTGAATTCCATGACAATATTTTCAGCAACAGCAACGTGTTTCCTAGTCCGGGTAATCCAATTGCAGACCACATTGAAAGAAGTAAAACTGCCCTCTTTGAGGCACCGTCCGACTCGTAATTATAATTACACACGGAGCCACCCGTCTCGCCCGCAGAGAATGAGAGATAATTATCGCTGATTACTTGAATAAAAGAAAAAAAGTCAGTTAATATACACGGGCAAAGTTACGCGCCGCCTCTGATGTTCAGTATATTTTTACCACCTTTTTCATCCGAAACTCCAGCGCGAATAATAATAGCGCGGTAGGCGAAGCAAAGACCGCGTCTCGCAACCAGTTTGCCTTTCATTGTTCAATTAGCTCGAAGCAAGTCGGTAAAGGTTGGGTGACTGTTGACATTTTTTTATACGGCCGAAGCTTTAAAAGCGGCCGCGTTGCCAGTGGCAACGGCGCGCTCGGTTTCTGTACGCGGAGCTTGAGCATAATGAAGTGTCCGTTTTCACTTGAGCGTACTCGCAGATATTTTGGATTGCGGAGTCGGCGGCGCGAGACTCGGCCACCGCGCAGAGCAACTTTTTAACGTTTTCGCAACGGCCGTTGTGAAATTGAACGCCTCTCGGCATAGACGAGAGTGAGCTCTGAAATGGATCTTCTTATGTAATATAGCGATTGTCCTACATTTAACTCGTGTTTCATTATGTTTTTGGCCCGCTATATGCGTACAGATGTATATTTAGACGTAGTAGGCACATGGGCGGTTTTAACGTAGGTTTGCAAGGTATTGCTTCTGGAATATGTCTGTAAGAATCGTATTGAAACTAAAGTATATTTGCATAGGCATCGTCGAGGCAGTTAAAACGATTTTGAATTTGGTGGAATTGGGGAAAACGGTGAGTGTAACTATATTATAATTACACTCACCGTTTTCTCGTTGCACGCAAAACAGAGTATCTTTCTAGTTTAAATACCAACGTAATCAGTTAATATCATACTATTTTGTTAATATTATCAATGAGACGCGTCCTACAGTTTATGATTATATTTCGACCACGCGATAACCCGAGCTGGTGCCCCTTCGTGGGCTTTTACATTTCATTAACCCAATTTTATGACCTAATTTCGTAAGTACCGCGGCGGACATTTTCATTGACTGCAAGACGAGTTTCATTTTTTGTTGAAAAATACGCAAATTTGACCTACATTACGGTGCGCACGCGCGATTTACTCGTTATCTTCTTTGTCACTTATCTGCGGACAAAACTCCCAGGAAATATCGTGTAAACAACGTTTTAATTTCCGATCAAATCGATACTCCCCACAGTCGTAGGCGATGTAAAATGTATCATAGCAACTCTATAATAATTGTTTGTTAAAATTTTTACATCTTTTTAAAGAGCTCATATCCACAAAGAGTCGTTTGTCGACCACTATACGGGCAGGTTGCTTACTCACTTGTTTATTAGGTACTTCCGTTTACATAAGCGAACTTACAACGAATTACGCCACTGCTGTGACAACGTACGCTCGCGTATCGACACGCTCCGAAATGAATTAACTCCCATTAATTATTTTTGCTTTCGATAGACGTGGACTAGTTTTTTGCACTCGTAACGCACGATGCTAATATTATTAAGAGTTGAAAATTAAAATACGACTTCGTTGTAGGGTGGCTTGTCTTTATCTCTTTATCAATACTTTAACTGTTTAACGATAAAAGGTGTGTTGAAATTCTCAATAGTTCGTTCACTAGAAAATCTCAAGGGGAATAGTTCGTTCACCGGAAATCTAAGATTTAACTTTCAGTTCGCGAATCTGGAGAATGATTCCTCATTTGGAGAGTTTCATAAGAAGCGCGAGAAACTTATTAGCGCACGCGAACTTCATTGTGCTAGTTGAATTACCGTCGAGGGTGTTTCGTGGCGATACCGCCGCACTACGTTCGATTTAAACGAGCGAGCAGCGCACCGCTGCAATCATGATTCCGACGTAAATTGACTCACCGCTTCAGCGTAGGCGGTCGATCGTAGTCTTACTGTTTGCGCCTAATTCGTGATCATAACAGCGATAATTTTCTGTTATTTAACATCGAAGTACGCAAGAGTTGCGCGGGCAAGGTGCGAGATGGACGAGCGGAGCGTGCGACTTTATTGTATAGCCGCCGCGGCGCCACACTCGTGTGTGTGCGCGCGTATAATTGGAAAGCCAATCATCCGTCAAAAGTGCGAGGCACAATTATAGTGGGCCACGGCGATTTCGGTCATATCGACTCCTTGACCCACTTGACTGTTGCGCCACGCGCCCGCGCGCCGCCGCCGCCGCGCCGCCGCCGGGCCTTTCTATTTTTTTTTATGTACGCGCGTAATAACATTATTATTACACCGACTTAGCTTTTACAATATTTACTTACGATAACTACCACAAACGCCCGTTTTGACGATGTACATGACCATTTTAGTATACGTATGCGACTAGTTGTGTGTATACACACCATTGTTGCACTAAATCATTATAGGAATTTCGTAACCGCGCGTAGCTCCGCAGTACTCTACTGATTTGCCTTCTGGACATGCGGCCAGACGATTTTTTACCGCCGCGCATGCGTGTATAGTTTTGTACACGTTTATATTATCGTGCAGCACCGTAAATATATTCATACGTACTGCCTGCACGAACAGAGTTTAGCTTTTTTTATGTAAGCTGTGACGCAGATACGTATGAAGTTATAACGGTTGTACGTTGGATGTAAATCAAATTCGGCGAGCCTTTACGATGTCGATAATGACCGCTTATTATTTGGGTAGTGGAAGATATTGCTTCATTTACTTCGGCTATTTACCTAAATTTACATTACATGTCAACATCTCTTACGCTCCAGGATGGAAACCTGCAAGTTAAATGGGATTTGGATAAAAGGTAAGAGGGATGACCGCTTTATATTATAGCGATACGAAGAAGCATGTGGTAACTAAGTCACTGTAATTGGCTTTCAAGAATTTTAGCTTAAATACTTAGGATATACAATTTACTTTAAGAAATGCAATATATAAGTTGACGCAGTGTATTCGAGAAGCCGCGCATGCTCTTAGGATACGGTTAAATGGAAATTAATTTTCTGTGCAAGCATGGAAGTTTGCGAATGCCGCATCCCCGTACATAATGGCTCTACATCTAACCAGCGGTTTCAAAACTAAACACAGCACTAGTGCGGCACGCGACTAGTGCGAACCCTATTTGCTTACGCATGCAGCATAACTCCCAACTAATTTGCACTCCGATATACATTGATTACGTATCCTCCTCGTGGAAATAGGTCGTTTACTTTTGTGTAATATGAAATGATTGCCATTTCGTATGACGTTGCTTCAAGTAATAATTATTTAACATCGGGAATGGGGACAAAATTACCATCTTAGTTTACTGACAATTTTGGAAATTTTTTTCGAGTGGTTTTTATTCTATATGCAGTTCAAGGTCAGCATATTGATCTTTATCTATAATCTATCAAATCTAATGCGTATACAACATCCTTACTTCAACAATGTTAGCGGCGTTCTCGAAAAAAGATCACAGCGTTTTAGCTGCAATTGTCTGTTTCTTTAACTACAAGTTTACAGCGTACAGTATTGGCTTTATATTACAACGGGGCTATAAACGGAGAAGGTATTACTTTCTCCGTTGTAATATTTTCTCGACCAATAATCGATATTCTTAAACATTTTAAAACTTAATAGAGTTGTCATTGTGGACGTTTTCACCTGAAACTGCCCGCCGAGAAAGTCATTAAGCCCACATAATAAGAAGTTTGCTGGTGCGAGTCGGGTCGGCGTCGAAAAGAATAATAGTTGTATTGAGACAAAGCTTCCGACTGCGTCGTTATGTGCGCGAAGTGAAACATGCACTGCCTTCGTGACGGTTGGTGCGCGCCGCAAAGGGCAGCATTGTCCCTGACATTTGTGAAACGAAATGCGTATTGTAATATATATATATATATATATATATATATATATATATATATATGTATATATACATATATTGTGAAAACTTTTTTTTTTACGAAGGGCCTGTTTATTGGGTGATTTAAACCCTTCGGCTAGACTAGTTAATTACCAGGCGTGCGAGTTATGTTTTCCAACAACGGCATGCGCGCATAGTACACGGATGAAAAGTTGAGTCACAGTGTGCTAACGACTCGTTTTATCGAAAGCTTCACATAGAAAAAGTATTTCACAATGTTCGTTAAAAACATTCATTCCAAGCTGTAAATATCAAGCGGGATGCTAATTTTATTTCACAACACGAAGAGTTTAAACAGAGAATTATATGGCCACTGAAATTAATTGATAAAAATATTTAAATAAATGGACAGCAATTAATTTTAAAATAAAACGTAGAGAGAAAAGTTTGAAAATGCGTCCCCGTTTGTTTTTACAAATCGTTCCGCAAATATCCGCAGTACTTCAATCTGATTGCGAATAATATTATCTATTTCCATACAGCGCATCGGAACAAGCCGAGCTCACTCGCTTGGCGTAAGTAGAACATAGGCTGTGTACCTACAACTTGCTTATCGCCCGCGCGCAGATATCGGACGGACAGCTTCGTAAGGAAAACATGAATTAAATATGGCGGCGCCAGTTGCATTGCCGGCATTTTAGTATAATAAATCGTGAGAATGCACATTTGTGTTCAGTAAAAAGTGTAGTGTAAAGTGCTAAAGAATATAAATAATTTTTACAAATGTATTGTAAAAACATATCAAGAACGCCTAACATAATAGTCGCTTATAAACTAACTAAGAAAATTTACAAATGTATCGTTATAATTAAAAAAAAGAGTTTTTTTTTCTATTCGGCTAGTCCGCGACATAAATCAAAAGCCAACGAGAGCCAGCGTCGGTATCATAAACACCGCACACAATTTGATAAATAATTCCTTATCAAATGAGACTAGTATTTTTCAGTCCCTGTCTGCTCTGCGCGTAAGCAACGATCTGTGTGTAGTACACATAATACGAGAGGCGGTTACGCATTCGGGTTAGTTCGGCGCCGTTCGTGTCGTCGATGTACTCGAGCAGAGCCGCTCGGGCGTCGCTCGGCAGCGGTGGGGGAAGCGCCGTGTGGACCGCGCGGCCTTGACCGAATTTCAATCGTGCCGCTCTTTGTGTGTCGAGTTAGCCTCTGGTGTCTCCTCAACGCTAACATCTTTCTGCGTTCCGTAATATTCTATATGTAATAAACTTATATGCATAGCACCACCGTACGCTTAGTACGTCAAGTGTGTATATATATATATATATATATATATATATATATATATATATATATATATATATATATATATATATATTACGCACTACACCTATTAATATACATATATCTAGTATTTTACTGTGATAGCCCACACATTATTGGTAAAACTGATAGGTTATATATTCATTGTTGCTATTACCCAGCGGATGTTTTTTATATCAGTTGTGACAACTGTTTACTTTTTAGAGTTGAATTACCTACGCCGTATTACAATCAGTTTGATTGTAGTTTTGTCGGTAGAGAATGTGCCCATCGTTTGTAAGCTTGCAGTGTTTGCCGTTTGATGATTATGAATACGTACAACATACGTAGGTTATTCTAGATATAGTTTAGGTTTTGAAATTAGTTCTCTGTAATGGTTTCTACGATATAAACTTTGCGTTGTATCTAATAATACCATCATTTTATATACACGTTGTAAGACTCTATTATCTTGAAAACTTGTATTATTTATATATGATGGATATTTTATTTATTATAAATATTATTATTTAAGGGAAAAAAAAAATAAGAGTATTGAAATGCAAGCAAAATGGGAGCAACGGGAACGTGTAGTTTCTTGTCTCGTTATGCGCTGAAACATCGTTTATTGCTCTATTGTCGTTACGTTTATTTAATTATACGAATTATATAACAGCCTAAAAAATATTATCAGAAAATATATAAAGCACTGAGGAAATTTGTAGAGGAATATTTTGAAAAGTTTACGATAGATAGATTCGAAATGATCTTATTTACGTCAAAACAGAGAGGATAAATGCTTGCTAACATACTTTATTTTATTTGCATATACTCGACGTTATTCCCTACGATGCGCGCCCATAACGGAGCCGCAATCCGGCGTCATGAGTCGCGGTGGAACTGTGGCATTGCGTATTGTTGCCTAACTCTCTTCCGCTCGGTACAGTGCTTACGAGATTAGCCATTTTACGCGTGTGTCGTTGCGGACTCCAGAATTGCAATATATATCTCCGCGGAACGTCTCGAGTTCTTAAGAAGACAATTAATATCTCAGAATCCATTTTATCTATAAATATCCCGTTTCGAAATTTAGGAAAGTATATTTTAACACCACAGTAGGAAAGATAAAAGCACACCATTTTTAGAAATAATAGCTTCATTAACTAATGTCCTGTGTATTTTTAAACAGTTTATAACGCTATGCAATACGTTTTTAAAAACCCGCTGCGCACGATATTTAAAATAAAATAATCATTAACTCAATCAAAACATAACATTTACAGCTAACTGATAAGTAGAGGTAGGAAATTCTGAAACTGCCGGTGTCCAGTTCAGATGCGAGACCGCCCGTATACACGTCGCTCTGGTTTCATCGTTGCCGAATAAGTACGACAAACGCGAGAGAGACATAAACGTAATATAAGGTTTCTTTTGCTTATTGAAATCCAAAGTTTTCATTACCTAGTGGCCGGCATAAGCGTCGTAGTCATATTAAAACAGGAATAAAGTTTTGATTCGTAGTACGTCTCAATTTAAATCTTCTATTTATTGTTAGACATTCGGCGCATTCGACGAATATTAAAGAACAAGGCAATTTTTTATTAATAGAATTATAAAAGTTAGGATCGTTTTATTGCACATCGATACATTAATAGTCTGCTTAATCATTGTTGCATAAGCGGATCAAACAAGACGATAGATGACGTTTAAGTGCGGTTCGTCTACCAATTAACATCAGTCGATGAACATAGCGAATCGAAGACGTCATGAGGAACCATTAGGTCTGTGTTGATCCATGTAACCACGTACGGCGATATATCGCTAACCGACCAATGGGTTACTTGAGTAATGGTGGAGAATTGTTTTTAAACAGGGCGTTATTTTATAAAACACGGTTACTTTACCGAGAAACATTGATCACAAAAAAGAAGAGCAGAAGAAAAACAATGAAAATAAAGGACTTATGAAAAACTTATTACTGTTGTATAGTATAACGGACTATACAAAAGTTTTACCGATATTAAATTAAATCGACTGCTTCTTTAATGTACTCTACCTGAAACAGCGAATAGTTCACTGGCAGCTCTATTTGATTTACATATTACATCGGGCAATTTTTTTTTTAAATATAATGCAATAAATAACACAAGCAGGGGAACTTTAGTTAGCGACAGAAAGCGAAAGTTAAATTACCGAAAGGCCTACAGTCAAAAGTTTAGCGGCTCACGGAAATCTTTTGATTATTATGAATTTCTCTAGTTTCAGTGTGGTGTGTGCGAAATGTATTCGTGAGCGCGCCATTGATGACTTTTGTTATGCGGACCCGTTCAGTAAATGTATTTATTGTGAGTTCCCTCTAAAACATTGAAAACTAGTAGTTGGGGGCTGTTTGGAGCTCAATTGTTGTGGGAGTCCACACAGTACCACTGAAAGCAACGTCAGCGCGGCCTGTGCTAAAGTATTATGACATTTCAAATATTTGTGTTAGGGCTTTCGTCACGGCGTGTATTCTAAAATGAGAGGATTTCATTTAGAATCTGGTTAGAAATTTGGTAATTAAATTTAATGTGAACTTTACGTAAAGCGGACAATGTTTTGATATTATCTACGAAAAATTCAATCTTTTTCCGAATTTGTATCGTTAATCCTCGATTCTCTACTATTCAGATAAATAAAATAACTTTTATCGTTTTAATTTACTAATTGCATTTAATTAATTGGATTTAATTAATTCTAATTGCCTATGCTAAGCAAGTAATCGTAAAACCAAATCACTGTCATGTCAGTACAACACGCCTAAGGACGAACATTGTAACTCAGTTTTGACATTGTAACATGATTTTGCGTTATGATATATTTTTGCTGTTCATTTTTTCTCACACGAAATAAGATAATGTTAAAAGATGTAAAGGAGTGTGAAAATCCAATACATTTATATTTATTTTTTAAACTATGTCACTTACTCCTATAAAATAGTAAAAAGTTAATTATTATGTTCTGCATTTGGAGTCGATTCATTTGATTCACGGATGTCGTCGCCATTAATGGATTCTATCTATCTGTCTACAGATCGAATTCGAAAATTTAAATGATAAAATGTTATAGCTGAAAAAAAAGTGACTTCATTTTCATTAAAAAAAATTTAAATGAACTTATTAATCCCGCGTGACCGGATACAACTGGGCAAACTCTGGAAAGATGGCAAAATCGTAAATTTATGTATCCGCACGCAATCTAACAAATTTGCTCGGCACGATAATTATGCGCGTAGTTATTAATATGACATTTTACGTCATTCAGTTCAGTGGGTCTTGCGTGACCAGATAGCCCACACGCGACTGCCGTGAATGTTATTGATTTAATGTCGGTGCCTCTGTGAGACGTCATGAAACGTTGCTAGAGTCCGAGGGACCAGTGGAGTTCGTTCGGCATTATTTTAAACGTTTTCGAAGAATGGCGAACGGTCATAAAATTTCAAACTTTGACAAACTCTGACGAAATCAACTGTTTCTGAATATTATTGTTGCATGATTTGTAAATATAGGTTAAGGAAATATATCATCAGAGAATAAACACCAGAAAGTAATTTGAATAAAATTATAAGGCTTTGATAAATTGGCGATCCGCACCAAATTCGTTCGGTGTCATTTAAGGCTCTGCGACACAGGTGTAAAATTTTGTTTAGGTAATCACTTATATTTTGAACTAACCTATTGCGCTTGTAATCCCATTTTCTTTCCGTCTTCAGTTAGCTACAATAGTTTTAGTAACATTTTGAGCAATTTATACTCAATTTCTATCGACAAACCAAACTAATTTCCTGACTCTATAAAGAAACGATATGTCCAACATTTCTGATATTATATTTCTCAAGAGATAAGCCAGTGAATAACGAAATGAGAATGAAAAACTGTGTTATAATGTTATAAAATATGTGCCCTCTTATTGCAGGGGTTCAACGAAAAGATCCCACTATTTGGTTGTAATTGTATAATTCGTTTCTTAATTACTACGAGTATATTGGCACAATATAAATTTTTTTTACAATCACCGCAATCAATCGATTACATTTCGAACTGATGCGTTCGAACCGCAACGCTTATAGGAACCGCTATACCTACCCGCGAATTGGCCCTGTTCCCCTCACCCCTGTCGCGTGCCACCCTGACCTACTTCGCGCCGCCGTCTGCGGCGACAACGACGCGCGGTAGTTACGACCCCCTTTATTGACTGGTGATCGTTGTAGGTTAGGTGGGCGAGGGTGGGCGAGGGTTTCCGATCCTCGAGATCTGGATGAATACATACAGTAATTACGATTTAAACGTAAAAACTAACTTCAATAATCGCTGGTTAAAATTCGTATAAGGTAAAGATTATACGAATGATAACTCACGAGTAGATTTAGTTTAACCACACTTACAAATATTTATTTATTAAATATTATCTTAAATATTATCAAACACATTACATAACGGAGGTGCTTGATATATCAAGTTTTCATTGATATAAAATGCTAATAATATTTGTAAAAATGAAACAGTTACATATAAAAATGTAACATCGTCTTCGTAATCCGAATGATTATTCAGACATACTTGAATATTTTCTTCAGTACCTATAATTATGCGAAGTCTTTTACACCCTCCGACGGCTAGATGAGCGGCACTAATGGAATCTCCTATACGTTTTGTTGACACACATCGATTTTCATCATTCACCTTTTCGATATTCAACAATCTGGACGTAGCATATCTTGCTTTTATAATCTAATGATTTATATTACAATTTTTTAAAAGCATATTTAAGAAAAATAATAATAACTTATGACAGAAAATGTACACTTGAAGACAGTTTACCTAATACATGAACAGCATTTATTTTTAATAAAATAATCCAGCTAGCCATAAGCCTTTACGGCTATAACAATTATTTGAGTTAGTCCGCAAATATTTTCATCATACTAGGTTTTAAGCTGCAAACAGAGGCAACCGCCTATATCACTATCCCGCCTAGCATTTGATAGTCTTCAATCGGAGCGGGCCGCTCAATCTCATTAGGTGGTACGCCATGTTGACGCGTTACGTTACGTAACTAACCGCCTTGCCCGCTGACACAGTTCTGGCCCGATACCTGACCGACGCGCGTGCGGTGTGCCGCCTGCCTTCTCGCCGCGAGTCGCTCGCTGCTTCGGCTATTGGGTGATTATTAATGGCCAATGTGTGTGTGTGTATTCGATTTTTGGGATAATGTTGTTCAGACCTTTTTGCGTACGGTCAGCTTTTATGTTCATACATATATTGCCGCTGATACGGTTCTCGCCTGTTATCTGTTCGAAGTGCGTACGGCGTGCTACGTGCCTCCTTAGTTAGATCGCCGCTACTCCGGTTATACATTTATCAGTGAAATTAGTATGTTTGGTGTGCGCTTTCGATTTTGACAATGTATATCGAATCCACTATGTATATCGGCTGTGCTAATTCGGCGCTTACCGATTTTTGTTTTACGCGATTCGTACATACCATTTCATATCTCATTAGTGACAGTACAGATGAGAGTACAAATAAATTATCGACATGATCCTTATTAAAACACAACAATTGTATAAGGTATGAAGAGGTATACCTCCTCGTTATCCAAAGAGCGTGCCTAGACGCCGGGCCTAGTCGACTCCATCGCGAGCTTCATTACCAAGACTAACGACAAACTACCGCTATAATTGAATAACAAAATACTCCTCTACATTTTCTTTACACCATTGAGTCATATCGTGAGAATTATTGTCGTTACACCATTGAGTTTCATCGCCCGTTACATCCGACCGGATTCATAGATTGCGATTGCTCATTTAGTCGTATGTTGCGAGAAAAACCACAAATAGTATTAGTAATCGTACTGGTGTCGCGATATATACAGCATTATTTCTTGCTAAATATTTGCAATCGTGACGAATTAACCGACGCGGTCAGCCTTTACAAATACTTTCTCACAAAGTTCGTAGGAATTAAATTATCGTAAGGCTATTTAATATCCTTTCCGTAATCTGTACTGTATTGTTTAGCTATACTCTTGAATTGAACGGCATAGATTTCAATAATTACTAATGCTCCCTAAATTTCAATTATTTCTAATAGTTAACTAAAATCACGGAGTGAAAACCGCCAAAATTTCGTCTCTAATAGATTACAGTATTATGTGATTGAAATTAAAATGGAAAAATACTTTCTCTTTCAATACTTTTATTTTTTATAATATATATATATATATATATATATATATATATATATATATATATATATATATATATATATATATATTATTTCAATAATACGATAATCTCAGAGTAAGACTATTAGAGTTGTTCCCCAAAGTGAAGTTTAAAGCGGGTAACGGTTACATTGTTAAATTACCCTTATTATAGTGACATATATACATGTCAAATAATCGTTGCGTGTTTTCACAGTTTACGTTCTGACATTTGTCTTCAGTGAAGGCCTCTTTCCTGTATACCTCGCTAATGCTACTATCATGGGCAGACACGTGACTCTCTTTTATTAATAGATTTTAACGTGCAACATTGTCACGAGGTAGGTATTCTCACTCATTACAACTACCGTCCTCGAGCACCGTCCATGTCGATACACGTACTATTAATAATACTAACGCTGCTAATATGTGGAGAGATAGTGCCGACATTGTACGAGCAGTGTCCATTGATCGTCGGCCGAATCGAGTGTGTGTTTATCGTCAGCTTAATCATGAAATTATGTATAGACTATTTTCGTTACGATAACACTGGTAAAAAAATACTACTTTAATTTTTTTTGTTTCAATATTTTATTTAACACACTATTAACATCATTTAAATTGTCATGAATACATCACTTTTTATCTAACACCTTCACCTTTTGAGATAATTTGAAACTACCCTTATTTGGGGTGTAGGCGGTAATTTTAAAGTAATTTGCAATTATCAAAAAACTTTCGGTATGGCTACCTCTCGGAGACGTTGTTTTAATAATCGAAACACTTTTTGTTGTATCTGAAAAATATCTTCAAATGATATCGGAAATCCGTTTTTAAGTTCGTTAAAAATGCGTGTTTAAATTAAATTGGAATACAATTATGCGACCGAAATGAGCTATGTATATCATATTGTATATCAAAAGTATATTCTTTATCTGCGGTAATGATCTAATCGAAAAAGAAGTGAGAGTCAATTCAGAACAGCAAGTATTTCAATAAAATGTCCAAGATGTTATTTTTGCGTTGTGAACATTAATGGTATTCATTTTTAAATCGAAATAAATAGACGGTATTTTAACTTATCATCCGCTCAATAACCTTTTCTACATTCAACCGATACATTAGCGTCAGTTTCATGTTGATGAACACAGCTTGCTTCGAAACAATCCTACACGGAAATTGAAAAAGAGGATACTAAAAAAAATAGCCAAGAAACAGATTCAAATTTTCCGTGTCCTCGTGATCTTCAAGCTTTAATAGTAATATCTTGTATGACTTGGTAAGAGAACGAAATTTGTCAATAGAATTAACACTACATTGCTATTGGTAATATTAGTAACCCGTTTAAAATAAAAGAATTCAATTACACCACAAACCAAAATCATGTTTTCTCGTACCCATATAAACCAAATATTTGGGGTCGTTTTAAATACGGAGGTAAGCGAAGTGTGTAAGTACAAAATGACTTCACTGAATACGCACGTTTGATGTGCTAGTAGGACAATGCCCACCGTTTGTTTAGAAAAGTGACCAAAGAGAAATTAATTGTTAATTGGCGAGCAAATCCTCCTTAATTTAGGGTTAGTAAACCGCTATACAATAAGCTTGCCATAATAAACCGAGATTGTATCCGTATTACCAGTAAACCGAGATTGTATCCGTATTACCACCGCTATACAATAAGCTTGCCATAATAAACCGAGATTGTATCCGTATTACCAGTAAACCGAGATTGTATCCGTATTACCACCGCTATACAATAAGCTCGCCATAATAATACAGCTAGTGATGGGTCTTAATAAAGGTCGTAAATGTTTTTCACACCTTTCAACAAATTCTTAGAGTTAAAGGAAACACGGAAAAGTTAAGAGGCTAATTTGATGGGCTGCCCTTTAGGCAACTAATAAAGAACCCAAAATTTTTAAATGGAGTAAACAAACTTGAGTCTAACACCTGGAAATCGTCTGAAACCGTATGACAGAAATCAAGAGTCAACTATTCTTTGTGGATTGAGCTTATGCCGTCGAATTTGCAAGGTCTGTGCCGCAATACTGGTATTTATTTTTACTTTCGTCTGGAAAGATTACCAGAGAATTCGGGCAATTTTTGCGAGGAGCAGGATGAAACATTTCGCTAACATGTATGCAACTATGGAGGAGCGTTTCCAACGACGAACATTCACATGACAGGAGTTTACTAAGAGATTGGCCCGAAAACTCAAGTCGAAGGAAATCTTATAAGAGACAATTTTATAGAACATTTCAATTTTTTTTAAATTATGTATTTGTCGTCGCAAAGGAATCGTCGGATTATTTGCTTTATTTTTTATATATTTTTTAACTAGGGACAGTAGAAAGGATAATTTAGTTTCTAGGAAAGTTTATTATCATATATGTTAATATGTTTAGGCGGCTAGATAATAATATCGGTAGGACGAACAACGTAATTATTTTGGAACATCATATAACGATAGGAAGACGCTCGCTTGTATATAAACGCCCGTGAAAGATGCTATTTACTACTTACTACTCTATTAGTGTTTTATGCATAAGAATACGCTCTGTTGAAGTATGTATTTGGTAGACGCTCTTTGACCATAAAAATGAACCATCCAAACGTGTCTTATTAATTTGAATACTCAACGGCTTTATTTGTGTGTTGTTCGTCGTTTTCGAACTACTATTCGCGTGAGGCTTTTATACTTCCACTGTATACATTTTAGATCAAACCTTTTATTTCTCATTCAATAAAACTAATTAGGTACCATAAGTTGAATTATTTTGTCTATCAAGTTGTATGACAATTTGATAATGGTACAATTAGAAAACAGTTTTGAGTTTCTAACTCTGTTTATGAGAATGAGTATTAAGATATTGAGAATTATCAATTTGATGTTATTGCGGAGATGTTTTAGACTCACTAGCTACCCTACCTACCCTACGATATTATCAAGTTGAACTTTGTAACAGGTGTTATATAAGTGTTGCATAAATTATTCTAATTGGATTCTATGTGGATATTTAGACGGAATATTTCTTATTAGTTACAAACTAATTAAATATTATGTTTTCTGTATTTTCTGTATTCTGCCTTTCTTTGGCCAGCACATTCTTATAAGAACGTGTCGATTATAACAAGAAATTCGAAAATAAAAATTATACCTCCTCATCGTCAAAAAAAAAACAACATAGATCCAACGTAAATCACTGATTGGTTTATTCAGCAAAATCTGTATTTATAATTTGCTAATCATTTATTGAATAAAAGGTATCAAACTTGTAATTAATTATTTTTAGTCGGATATAATGGATAGCGTGTCATTTGATTAGAGGTTTTCCGTATTTAATATTTTTGTCAGTTATATCACGTGCCGTGTTTTATACTGTCATAGGTAGGTGGATAGGATTTATTAAAATCCTGACAATATTATAACTAACTATTTCGCACATTCCTACTACCTTTTTATTGCGGCTTCGCTCGCGCGAATTCTATCGACGCGCAGGTATTAAAGATATATCGAGGCAAATTATCATAATAGGTGTATTTTATGTTAACATACTAACTTGAGGTTATGCTAAAGCGAGAAAGTTCGACCTAATTTGCCCGCAAAAACTTCATTGTGAACGCTCTACAGTAGACGACGTTTCATACGTTTAATGATGACCGCAATGGAAGATATTTATACTTGTTTTTTTTTTGTTTTTCACCAGTCACATTAAAGTGAAGCAAATATGGACCAAACAATTTATTGCAGTGCCAAGAAGTTTATAGGCGAGTTGTGTTGCTTTTGGTCACGTCTTCCGATGTATCTACTCGTATGTAAGTATGTGACATAAGACGTAAAACGTGTTCTTACCGTCGCCTCGTTAAAATATTTGTGCTACTGTTACGTCACGTAATAATTTTTAATATTTTCTTTTTCATAATTAAGTACGTAGCTGCTCTAAACTTCCGTTCCCGTAATTTTCATTATGAGCTATCTATTTAATATAGGTTAAGGATACCACAGTTTTTATTAAAATTTTCTCATATTTCTTCTACACTAATACAAAAAATTAAGTAAGCTGAAATTTTTTAAAGGGACAAAAAAGTTTTTAAATGCGGAAAAAAGTTTCCGAGTCTGTGTGAGTGAATTAATAAAGCCAAAAAAAATTTAAAATTTTACTCGCGATTTTTTTTCTTGCGCATAAACTGTTGCCGAAAAAAAATTTGGATGAAAAATTAAAAAAAATAGAAAGTTTAAGCTTTAAAATGCTTTTTTATTTTTGCTGTACGATTACTTTTTTGCATAATTACGGCGCTTTCAAAATCACTAAAACATTAAACAAAATTTTAAAAATACTGTATTTTCCTTGTTTATGAATTTTTTTATCAGAAATTGACTAATTTATATATTTTCTCTCTACGTTCCGTTTCTGTTCGCTATAACGTATTATTTCAGCTTATATTACTTTTGAAGGTAGAGACCAATCAATAAATTTAGGAAACAGTGTTTTCTTAAATGTTAAGGTAACTTGACGACTTTTCCATTATTTTTCGTACTAGAAATAAACCTGAGAGCCAAGTTGCCAAGAATTTGAGATTACTTTTTAGTTATATTAGCATCAAATACTTTTCACGTTATATCGACTATGCAGGGTATGACTAGGGTTGTCACTAACGAATAAGCCACCGCGTAGCGCGTGTCGATTAACGAACGGCTTAATTGGCCTGGTGATCCGCTCTTGCTAATATTATGGATAATCGCAATGTTGTGTTCGCGTATCGTAATAAACTAATAACTCGGAATCATTTGCGTTAATATACTGCCTGGCGGACGGTTTTATTTCATTTATTCGGAAGAAAATAATTTTTAAGACATCGTATGCACCTTTAAATTAATGTTTAATACACATTCAGTATATGCTTGAATTTTTAAGTTACCTTCTTACAATTTTAAAATATATCTATACAGTATTTGATGATATACGGTTTTGTACATTTGCGAAAATTAATAACCTATTACTTTTTTAAAAACAATTTATCGCTTAATAAGCGTTTGTATTAAAACTCAAAATTACAATTATATTTTTTATTAATATATAAAGTTATTTAAAGTCAACTGATGTTTACGCATCTTGCATTCCGTCATTTACTTTGCTCGTTCGTACCTTATTACATGTCGAAGATACAATTTGGCCGACTGCAATAACCTATATGCACTTAGTCAGTGAATATACATATACATATATTCCGTTTAAAATTGTGTTGGATTCTTCTCGAGGTATGCACATGTATAGAAACGTAAATGTTAAGGACCAAGTGTTCGTAAAACGACTATGTAGACAAATTAAGTGTGCTCTTAACTAATTCTTTACAAATAAAAGAGCTAATAAAATAAGTATAAATAGTAAAATGTATCGTCATGTTTACTGAATAAACTGCAATCCCGTCATTGTTAGCCGACGAAACAATACATTTTGTGTTTATAAAAATTACACATCAATAATTGTTTACTTTTGAAATACACAAGTAATACATAAATATGTACTGCATTTCATGAACAAATCGTTAATATGTATTTATTTAAAACGTCTTTAAACCGCCTATTTATATAATAGTTACATGACCAATGCTGCGACTTCCACAATAATGATGTGAATAGCGACCACATTCGCGCATATATAATCGCGACCTCACTGCATCCCAATTCCGACTGGCGATAATTAATTATAATTTGTAAACATCATACGGGCATTATATATGAAATTGCAACGCGGACGGCCTAAAGTGGCCCCGCAATAAAAATGTTTAGACATTGACTTTATGCCCTGCGGCGCTAGGCGGAAGAGCGCGTACGGTGCAAGTTTAGCAGACCCGTTGACCGGCAGCGTGTTAGAGCGCGACGGCTATAGGTTGTGCAGCTTTACGTCGAAGCGGCGCCGCGCCCCTCCGTCGCCGTTCTATATTTAGGCCACCATTCAGCTTGCTACACGCGGCCTATTGAGTCAACGCGATTGCACGTTGCGTTACTGACGGAATTCAACCGACGGACAGAGGCGAACGTTTTGCTCTGGTTGGGGAGTATAACCCTCGTGGTGTGATGCATTCGAAAATGGTTGAACACATGTACTGAAACGTATATGTTTATTCACGAGTGTATTACCTCACAGTAATATTACCCATACAGGAAACCAACCATTCGAAATTATTTTATTTTATAGTCTTTTGCCGCTGTTACAGTAGACTAACGACGCGAATGTCCGTAAAAAGTGTGTAAAACGGTGACGTTAAATTTTCTATAGGTTAATCGCATACTAATAACATGAAAGACGTGCACAATTTCAGATCTAATTTAAAGAAGCCGAAAATTTCTAGGTTTGTCCTAACACACCTTAGGAATTACTTAATGTGTGCTACGTTTGCTGTCTCTGTTTCTTACGAGTACGGGACCATTCTTCACACTTCATGATTTACATTTTACAGATTTTAACATTGCCTTCTTTTGACAAATCAAGGACCTTTCGTCTTAAGTTTTTATTTTACTCTTCTAAGTGTGTGTATATATGCATATCACTTAATAATAGCGGAAGTCGAATCCTTGTAATCTACGATATAGTGTATATATTGTAGATTACAAGGATTTACCGTTGATTCCACTTTGAATTCACGGCTGTCACCCTACCTGACACCTGTCATGTAGGGTGACAGGTAGGGTATATTGGTATATAGTAGGGTATATTGGTAGCGCAGTTTTCGAGCTTTTTGTAGTGCTCATATCATAAGTGATTATTTACTGAGATATGAGGGTTCAAAGTTTTTACCGAAGAGGTTGATATATGGAGGAAAAATAAAAATGCTAAGGACTAAAGTTCTATATGCAGCGCCGAGCGCCTCCTCAGAATGGCTACCCGTTAGCAAAGCCACGAATATAAGCAGCCAGTCGATGATGATGAATTCATACGTGGTGAGCACTCTAGGCATTCGAACGCTACTTTGGCGGTGAATGATAATGTGGTGTCTGCGCGAGTGTGTTTCGGTTCAGGCGCGGCGAGTGTGCGCGCGCGTGTATGTGTCGTGTAAATGGCGCTGTAAAATTACTGCTATTAGCCATGCGCGACGGATAGAGTACTAGCTTCGAGCAACCCACTTGTGTATTTGTTTATTTACTACGTCTCCTCTCGGCAGTACTCGTTACACACACACACAAATATGTATGTGTGTGTGTACATATATATATATATATATATATATATATATATATATATATATACATACATACACACACACATATATACACACATACATACATACACACACGCACATATATGTCTGTTTTCATCATTTAGTCACTTGGAAAACTATAGGCTTCACAATAAACAACTTGAGATGGTCCATTGACGTCGATTTTACGCGGACGCACGCGCCTCACGCTGAATAGAGAGGGATTCAGATCGAATCGCTCTCGGCCAGTTTTAGACGAATTGATGAGAGTGGATAACTGACTTGTTGTTGCAGCGGTGCGCGCGGACCGGATGCGGGGCGGACGCAACAAGTTCGGGCCTATGTACAAGCGGGACCGGGCGCGCAAGCTGCAAATGATGCGGCAGCGGCAGATGGCGGTTCAAACGCTGCGCGGCTCGCTGGGTGAGGGCGGACTCGTCTTGGGGTTTGGTTCTCCGTATGCTAGTGTGCCCGTGAAGCAGGAGATCCAAATTCCACAGGTGTCTTCGCTGACGTCATCGCCCGACTCGTCGCCGGGGCCGGCGCTGCTGGCGGCGCCGCCAGCCGCACCGCCCGCACCGCCCGCGCCCCTCGCCGATAAATGGGCTGCACGTTCACCCCACTCCGCCTCACCGGATGCCTTCGCTTTCGACGCCGCCTCCACGACTACAGCCGAGGCCGCCTCGACGACCGAGCCGCTCCGCGTCTCGCCCATGATTCGCGAGTTCGTCCAATCCATCGATGACCGCGAATGGCAGAACTCCCTCTTTGGTCTGCTCCAGAGTCAGACTTACAATCAGTGCGAGGTCGACCTCTTCGAGCTTATGTGCAAGGTCCTCGACCAAAACCTCTTCTCGCAGGTCGACTGGGCTCGAAACACCGTCTTCTTCAAGGATCTCAAGGTGAGTAAATTTCCACACTCGATCTCCGCATTGTAACACCTCCTTTCGCCCAATGCCCTCTTCCTGAACCCTTTCCGAGCTGATCAATCCTCATGCTGATAAACTCCGTATACTCTGCGTTTGCGATGCTTTCTGATATTGCCACTTGCGAGCGAATTTTTTCTACGTTTGCGTAGTTACATCACATTGAATTAAGGTGCAAGGAGATGTAATGCTATTTAAATGTATGCCATTTTGTATTTGTAAAATGAAACACTTAATAAACTTACATTCCTTTTTCAGAATTTTAGGGCTTAGGGTAAGTAAGTCATATTGAATATTACCTTAGCATTAAAGTTTATTGAACTATGTACATCGGTTTTCCGAAAATATATTCCCCGAGGTAAACTTTTTTTTTGAAATGCTAAAAATATAAATCCGCAAATGGCCATGCCCCGCGAGTTTCTAATAACTAGATAATACCCACAGATCAGATGCTGTAAACGTTACCATCATAACAATCGTATGAGGCATTACTATATATGACGTAATACCGACGCAACGCGCTAGTACGAAGACATAACAGTTAAGTGAGTCGAGTGAAGAAGAAAGTAGGAGGCGAGCGCGTGGCGCGGTATGGTTGCGTTTAATTATCGCCGTTACGCAAGCGAGACTTTCTCCGGGCGAGCGAGACGGCGATACAACGACGCGCACTCAGAGGAAGCACTTTCGCCCGCATGCACTTGACACAATGACAGTGGCCCGGTTAGGCCGAGCCGCCACTAGATTACGGTGAAAGCCGACGTAATAGCACGCAACACACACGGCTGACTCGCTATACCGTTTCAGCGCCACGTGTATTGCCGATTTATCGATTTGTGTTAAACGATTTATATTTAAGGGTACGCGTCCGCGCGCGCTCCTTACATTATACATTGTTAAGAAGAAAAGGTCGCATCGAGACGTTCTCTTGTGTAGTTCCCCGAGTGAGATGCGGTCGGTTAGAGGCGCGCGTTACCTTCACACGAGCGCAGGTTATCGTCGGGACGAACGTTCGGCCGTACTCCGTGCATGAGATATTGTCGGCCTCGTTCCACTTGCTCTCGTGATGCAATCGGTATTCCGGCTTCAATATTGCCGCGCTCTTTTTTACCTTCGCGCGCGGCCGAATTAAGCAAGAAATTAAAAATAATGAAGAACATTTTTTCTCGTAATTTTGCAATATCGGCATTACATATTCGTGCGAGTTACACGGGCAATGAATACGGGATGCTAATTTATTGTATCGTGCACACTGGTGGCGTATTGTCGGATGTGCGTTCGTTCATCAGGCGCGTCGTGTGGTCGAGTTGTTTCGAGTGTGGAGTGCGAGTGCGCAAGTGGTGCGAGTTAGAGACGGCGGGCGGCGGCGCATGGCGCGTCGGCGTGACTTTGACCTACATAAGAGGGCCCCTCGCGGGAGGTGCGGCCCTAAGCCGCCCGCTGCGCCGTATCGCGTTACTGCCGGGCTACAAGTAAACGTATCTCGCCTTGCCCCAGGTTCGCGCATAGCGCTGACAGTTGTCGCTTGAACTGAAATGACTGCACGCTAGCGTAAATTTACTATATGCAGTAAAAATAAATAACATTTAATATTTTGCATTTATGTCATCGCTCCTACAAAAGTAGCACTGGTTAGATAAGAACTTTTATCTATATATTACATACATACATAACTCGCATATTAAACTTTTTGTTATTATTTTAGCGACTGAAATGTAATATATATATATATATATATAAGTTTTTAATTGTTATAAATTAAAACGATTCTGTTAGTGGGTTGACGTACACTCGTAATAACATCATTTTTTATATTATTCTGGCCGGATAGTTGTCTGATCACATTAACTGCACAACAGAAATGTTCATTATTCTTCGAAAGTAATAAAAATTATTTTGATTAACCAATTCACAAAATAACGGCCTAGGGCATGTCTTACGCCTGTATGGTCAGGACTGTCAGTCGGACTTACTGACAGTTAAAACGTATTTTATATGGATATTTTAGCGATTGGATCGTGCAAAGTAGACTCTTGGTTCGACTCAACTGAAACAAATATATTTTTAACTATACGGTTGGTAAAGTAGACTCTTGGTCCGACTTAACTGACAGTAAATGAGAAACAGAAATATATTTTCACTACTATCAGAAAGAAGAAATATATTTTTAACAGTCCGACTGACAGTCTTGACCGTGTGTGGTGCATACGTGTGTTATATGTCATGCGTCATAGTCCGCCGTCCATTGGGTGTGTCGCAAGTCGAGTTAAGATCAAAAGGCAACAGTTTCCACGGCGGTGTAGAGCTGCGCGTAGGCACGCAGTGACGCGCGCCGCGTGAAGAAAAAAACGTCAATCAGAACAGGTTTAAAGCGCCGGAGGCTGCTTCTCGCACCGGCCGGGATCGTTTATTCCTGCTATCAGCCGTATTTCCGTTAGCGGCATTCCCTCGCACAACTCCTATTCCGCTAGCCGTGCGGATGTTCAATACAGGATAGGGGCGGTGTTAGCTTACAGTTTAGTCTGTTTCTTTTATAAGAGAACATAGCCATACAAAATGATATGGAATTTAATTAAACTTTGTAATGCTGTTGTTACTCAGTGTTAAACAATGGAGAGCTGGGAATTATCCTTTAATAAACAGTACTTTACAATTTATCTAATGACTTTGTTACTGTTTCACCTGGTTCCGCTATTTTTAATCCCGAAGAGCTTAACGCAAAGAAGCATATTAATAAAAAACTATATAAAATGGTCAACGATCTGTGAAAACGTCATGTATTCGGTTTTTGAATAAGCTTAGTAGTTATTGCCTTTTAATAACGAGTCAATAGTTTTAAACAAATTAACCATATTTCTGCCCGATATATATATATATATATATATATATATATATATATATATATATATATAAAACTATGTATGTATATATAATGGCAACCGTGCAAGAAACCTCTTAAAAACGACAAATAAGTTTTGGTTGCATGTTTGTCAATATTTTATCGATAGAAAATTGTAATGAATAAGAAGAGGTTATATTACGAATTAATATGAGTTTTGATTTTAAAAAACTGAACGCTGTATTGTCTTATGAATATGCCACTATAAATAATTTTGATTGATTACAATATTTACGCTTTGGGAATTTCGCACGGAAAAATGACAGCAGTATTACCAACAGTATATTAATTAATTAGGTACTCTGATAGCAACATATATACGGATATGAATCGAGGAGTCGCCTCTTGGAAATTTGAAAATAACCAGCGTAAACATTAATTATACTGACATATTAATTGTATTGTAATAATAATCAATAATAATGTTTTTATAGAAAATCAGCAATTGGCGTATTTTTAGCTCGCGCTTAATATAGGAACGTGTCTCACGTTTCGCCAACCCATTTTACAATGGAGAATAAATGTATAAATGTAACGTCATGGTGGGTGGGTTTCGAGTGCCCGCTCACCATACTCGAGTTGCGCCACGACCTGTGCATTCGTCGAGGATGATTAAAATTACTCTACGATTTAATAGAAACGATTAGATTTATATTTCGATTTTATAGAATTTAATATTCTAGTAAGAGGAATAGAGGTGTGTACCTAATATTGATTTTAAAATTTGAAATGACAAATTCAATAGTACTATCTCAATAGTACGTGTTTTAAGATTATCTGAATTGAATACGAAAATAAGATAAATTTTTTACTTTGTTGATTGCTATCAATATTATATAATCATAATACAACTTGCGAATTATGTGAATATACAGTAATTTTTATTAAACAATTTAATTGCGATCTATATAGAGTAACTGAATATCCTTAATATTCCACATTCCATCCAATATCCCAAAAATCTGGCGTGACAGAACTAAATTTAAGCATAAAATGCAACGCGTCAAAATAATACTAAGCACTAAGACAGTTTACTTCATTTTGTAAACATTAATTGTTCTCAGGTTGATGATCAAATGAAACTACTGCAACACTCTTGGTCAGACATGCTGGTGTTAGACCATTTGCACCAGCGAATGCACAACGGTCTCCCTGATGAGACAACATTGCATAATGGCCAGAAATTTGATTTGCTTTGTCTAGGACTATTGGGAGTGCCAGCTTTAGCGGAACACTTCAATGAGCTGCAAACAAAATTAGCTGAATTGAAATTTGATATTTCTGATTACATTTGTGTCAAATTTCTGCTTTTACTCAACCCAGGTTAGTAAAAAAAACCCAAAATACTTCTAGAATAAGTAATGCAACATTATTCATGAGTATTACAATATTTTTTTATAAATCTACATCAGAGTCCAAGAAAATAACAGAATATGAAACTTTTCCATCAATCAAATCATTTTTAAAACTATCTTATCCTTAATAATACTGGTGATATGCTGTCATCATTACACATTGTTATCACTATTGATAGTTTTAAAAATGACAAAAGTAAATTCAAATCAAATTGTGTGTCCTCATAAGAGTTTTTTTAAAAATATTAAAATATAAAGTATAAGATGCTGAAGAACTCGATTGTATATTAATAAATTTAATTATTCATTGGCTACTATGTTATTTGCATGTATATTTGTCTAATACTTTACCTTTGTGAACTTGTTCTTCTATTGTTGGTAGATTGCATTGTCTATTGTTGATGAATGGTTCGCTGTTGCACAATGACCTAAATTACAGACCTTCAAATGACTAGTTTTACATCTATAAAATCTGGCGAAACATAGCTTGTTGAACTAAGGTATCAATAATTTAGTTGAGGATGGTTTACGTTGATATGTGTTACAACTGCGTGCACTTTTGTCATAGTTTACAACTGTCAATTGATACGATTATGCCAATTGTAAATTGGTCATTGTAAGATAAATTTAATTTATAACAATTTGAAATAAGACACTGAAAAAAAACACACATTACATGATATAAATAGTGACACTATTTATTAATAGCGTCACTGTAGTAGTCCTTTCACCTACTTATTTACTTTCTATTAATTTTTTAGTATAATCTGGACACAGTATTCTCATATAAGTTGAAACTGTCGACATAACCATTTCACATTCCAGATATTTTTTCTTCCGAGCTTTTTAAAAGCGCCAATGCATTACTATATAATTTGCATCTGGTGACTGCAATATTTTCACGCTGCTCTGCAATATAACACATTTTTGATCATTTTATTCTTGCAGTAGTGAATTTTCATTTTCCTTCATAAACACCTCTAATATATTGTCGCACAACTTTACCAATGTTCAAATTATTGAGTAACATCACTAGACGTGTATGCTTACTGGTTGTTTAACGGTCTGGGATGAGACTTGATATACGTAGACCAGGTATGATGAAATAACATGCTGAAAATGGAGTTTTATCCAAAAATATTACTTTGCCCCAATATCTACTCAAAATTTTTTTCATTTAAGTGGAGTCTTTTTTGATATGTTTTTTGGACAATAGTTTAGCTATACAATAGTTTTATGGACAATAGTAGCATTACAGTTTTTGTTCTTATCGTATCACAGGTCACATATAGATGTTTCTTACATAAAAGTGCACCTGTGCACCACATAATGATACATGAGGATTTTTCTCAAATGCCTGTAAAACCGCATTTTTTTTTCTAAAAAGAGAGTTTAAAAAGAGACAGGAAAAGAGTTTTTTATGTCGGAATTGTGTTTCACCTACCAAAACTCTTCGACGAGTTCTTCTTTTGAGCAGCAGCTTCTTGCAAAATGTTTGGCCCAGTTTGTTGCAAACACTGTTTCATAATATGTTTTTTATTTGACGACGTGTATAACAAATTACGTTCCTCCTTTATCAAGGTCAAACATCTAACACTTTCAGCATAAAGCATCTTGGGAGAAGGATCCCACTCATTGCTTTGTTTAAATCTATCCTCTTCACTAAGGGTTTTTAGGAAAAAAATTAACTTACACGATTTTAATGAATTCTTTATTCTTAAATTCTCTATTACATGATTATAGTTTTATAGCTTAATAAAAAATTATCCTAAATGATAAAAGAAACAAATTTTTTCTTAGTGGTTATATGTTCTGATGAGGGAATGCATGTTACGAATAAAAAAGTACCCCAAGTTAGCTATAATTTAGTGATTTTATATAATTTATGGGAAAAAGTATAATACCAAATGCGAGGTATATATATTTTTGTTTAAATGAGAATGTTAAAATATCAAATTGTCAATTATTAAAAATGTTTTACAGAAAATATTACAAATAAGGCACTTTTGCTTTTGTTGTAGGTATAAATTAAGAAAGTTATGTTGCAGAAAAAGAACTGTATTATAGTAGTGATTTAATTTTAATATGGTTTACCATCATTTTCAATAATATTAATCTTTGTATTATGACTTCTTTTCACAAATTGCGCCTTTTTTCATTACAGATGTTCGCGGCATTACCAATCGAAAATGTGTCCAAGAAGGATATGAGACAGTGCAAGCTGCTCTGTTGGATTACACACTAACTTGTTATCCATCCATACAGGTAAAATAAATTTGAATGTAATTCTATAAAACATTTATTTAATCATTTTTATATTGACAGTTGTAGTGAGTAAATTTTATAAATCTGACTTTACTAGTAAGAAGGCTGAAGATTAATGAATTTTATTTCTTACCATTCTAGGACAAATTTAGCAAATTAGTAATGGTGGTACCTGAGATACATGCACTTGCTGCACGTGGGGAAGATCACCTTTACCAGAGACATTGTGCAGGGCAGGCACCGACACAAACCCTTCTTATGGAGATGCTTCATGCCAAACGCAAGTAATTGGCAGGTAAAGCTTTAACCAAATGTTTATTATTTCTATTCAACTGTAATACCTTTTGCTATTTCAGCCTTCATTTATTTTAGCGTTGGTTTCTGGTTCTCACTCTAAAAAAGTTTATGACATGCATTGGGCTGAGATTGATTTCTACGATTTTTGTATCTTTCTAATTTATAGATAAATTCACTTCTATACTGAATTTGCCCTTTATAAATTGTGCCACTTTTAATAAAAACTTATATATCATTCAGAATAAGGTTTTTATTATAATATACATTTATTTTATTATCCATATTTTTATTAAAATAACATGCGTTAAATTTATCATTTTAGGTATTGTAAAACCGGATTCAGTAGATGAGTGCGGCAATAAGACAATCGTCGCTCTGCCGGGTGGCGGTATACAGTAAAATTCATTAAGAGAAGAATATGAATTGTTTTATTAAGTTGGACATGTCTAATGTGATTGAAAGTTCGGAAGTTTATTTTGGTGTTAGATAGATATTTTTAAAAATAATTTTAGAATAAATACTGTTGAATGTATGAATGTAACTTATTTATACTTACACAATAAATAGTACAGCTCTTATTACCACTTTTTGTGAAACATATTTACTATTTGTTTAATGATTTTTCTGATTTCAACACTTTAATGCGTATTGTAGGTGTTTAAAGTAATTCCTTAATTAATAAATGTAGGAAAGCGTCTGTGATTACAAAAGAAACTATAACCTATTAATTATTTAGGATTGTGTGAGTTATGAATTTATTTGAGTTAAATTAGTGATAATAATTGTTAAAGCGGTGGTTGGAGAATCAAGTATTTTATTAAGTTTTTTAAAATATTAGGCTCTTGATGAAATTGTTGAGTTTAGTTGCTATGTGTTCATTGTTTAAAAAAAATCCAGTAACCAGTCACTTAATTTTTTTCTGACATAGTAATTATAGTATCGCTGTATATTTTTTATATATATAATTGTTACGTACGATGGAGGTAGATGAATGTTGTGAAGAAATGTTTTCATATTAATGAAGAGGTATATTTTTCGACCAGAGAGTTTGCTTATACTATGTATCAATTTAAATTTGAATAGTGTTTGCATGCACTATAATATTGCCATAAATACTCCATTGAGTAACAAATGTTATTTATTTCAGACATCAGAACTCTATAATAATTGTTAACTTGCATCAAATTTGATTGTACATAATAAGGTTAACATATATTTTGACACCATTAGTATTAGGCCCCAGAGTTACTGTTTGAGAGTATGAATGTTATATAAAGTACCTGTTTGAAAAATTGAGTCTCATAAATATGATATTTAGTGGCTCGTTAAATATACATTTGACCTGAAACATGGACGCCTTATTATAACTAACTAAAAAGTTCATTGATTTGACATAAAAAAAGCTTTATGTAGTGTTATAAGCAGACCAACCGGTGTGGAGTTACATTTTGAAAGTATATTTTTGTAAAACAAATGTACAACGGTGTTATACATTTCATGTATATTTATATGTGTATATATATATAAGTATGTGTGTATATATACATATGTACATGTGTGTGTATGTGTATATATACATGTATATATATTCATGTTCAAAATAAATGCAAGTAATGGACGTTATTGACGTGTCTATTCAATGTTTAAAAGTAAATCCGTTGATCACGGTTGGTTTAGAGGTTAGTTTTTATGATGGCACAACATCTGATTTGAAGCTACCTACTATTAATGAAATTTGCAATCTGCAAAATACCTCAAAATCTTCTTTTTTGACAAAATGAGTAGGTAATTTTGTTAAATATATAAAATATGTGTATTTAGATTTCATGAAACGTAATCATAAATATTGTACATAGTGCAGAACAATCGTCGAATATATACACATTGTCAGGGAATCAGTGTCGAATAAAGAAAGACGTTATTTGTTGACTGAAAAATGTTGGTTATCGTTAAAATAAAATTTAAAAGATGACTTTTTCAGAAAATTTAAAATAATATTCATAATTATTTGTCATCATTTTCATACACACGATACTTGGGCAAATTATTCAGCACCACTCAGTGGAATAATCCGTGAACAGCTACAAAGACATCTAGCTGCCTTGGTAAGCATTGCGCTCCAGGCTAGTATTGACTGTGTTAAAAGAGTTATGTGTAATATTTTGGTTTGCACAAAAGAGTTATATGTGCTATTTTGGTTTGCATGAGAAAAAGGGTGTGTTACATTTTATTTTTTATAGCGACGAATAGCGTCTTTCTTTGTCCGACACTTATATTCGGGCACCATGTATATTTATATTATATCTGTGTATATATATTGATATATGCATATATATATATATATATATATATATATATATATATATATATATATATATATATATATATATATAATATATAATATGTATATTTGTATAATCGTGTGTGTGTATACACGTATATATTTTGTTTTCTTTATTTTTTGGGTGTATGTAAAAAGCTCAGCATTATGCTTTCTTTTATTAGGCAAGAGGCCTCCTGGTTATATGTGATTTAAAATGTACAATAGTTTTTGAGCTTTATTTAATTTCACTCTTGGGTACTTGCACATTATACCCTATTCAATATTTCTCTGTTTGTCTATTATGTTGATAGTTTATGAACTTATGAGCATATTTACTAGTAATTGAAAACCAGTGATTTAATTTATACATACCCAATATGTTTCATCAGGTCATTTAACAAAAAAATTTATTTAACAGCCAGTCGCTGGATAATGTGTTTTATAAGTTACAAGCGAGTAATACTTATAATAATAATGTTACCTTAAAAATATATAATTTTTCTTTATGTTTTATAACTGATAATAGTGATGATTGTATTTCCTCGGTTCAATAATGCATCTCATGTTGAGTTACCAATGAAAAACAAAGTAAATTGTTCAAACATGGAGGAAATATTATCATTAATTATTTATATTCAACCTTACAGTGGTTTGAATATTGTGGGTCAAATTATAATTCATATATTTTTCAGTTTTAACATTATTCAGTCTTCTTAAGTATCAGATGGGTATATGTTACCATTTAGATCACAATTAAACTTTATTAGCTTTATCATCGAATATGTAAATTTGTATTGTGGGTAGAAGAATGATACCAATATCATTTGAATTCGTATTATACAAACATGCAGGCACAAACATGCAGGCAATTGTTTCAAAATATTGAAGGTTAAAGATTACAATGTTTGTTCTAAATGTAATAATTTGCCAAATTAATATGACATTTATACTTTCGAATTACATACATATTCATGATGCTACGGAGTCATCATATGGACCTTCTGCAACCACTGTGTAAAACAATATTTAGAAGATGTTTCCAACTGGTCAATTAAATTATTTTTCAGTTTATGAATTATTTGCATATTACTAAAACATTTATAGGTAAAGTGGGACAGTTATTTAGTTGAAGTTAAAAATAATATTAGCTTAAATATGAATTTTTACCACAATTTATTTAGCTGTTTTTTATATAATGACAACATGGGATACTTTCTACATATTTATTTAAAATCTGTTTTCAAACTGTGAATATAGATTAATTCTTACATAATTGTACATACATATTAACTCTGTATGAATACACATACATATACACAGAAGGTTACAGGAAAGTTTTTCTGTTTTAGTATTTAATAAAAACAAATCAAAAGAAAAAATTTGTACCTTATTGATTAATATAGTTTCTATCATTCATCATAATCTATAAAACGGTTATCACGAAGAGTAAATATTCCCCATCTATAAAATTCCTAATTTGTTTAAGGAAAAACTTTTTGCTTTTATCTTTATTTTTCTCGTTTCTTAAAAGAATATTCCAGTGACAGAAATAAATGTTAGTAGAGTATGTAAGGTCTAATGTGAAGGGAGGGTGTGGTAGAATCTCTGAACCAACTTTTGAATTTTTTTTCCTGTTTTGCTGGCTTGGTATCAAAGGTCTTAATTTTTGGTGAATAACTCCTTCTTCATAATTTCTGGTCATTGTCTGATTAAGTTCTGATTCAAGTGACCCAGTCGTTCACAGTAAAGATTAGAATGAATAGTTTATCCTAGTCCTAAAATCTTCTAAGTAAATTCTTTGTAATCATTCCAAACACAAAGCTTGGTTAATTGGTCAGACTGTGCATTCTTTATTTTGTTTTTTTTAAATATGAAAACAATTATTAATTTGTTTTCTTCTTTTTTTCAGAACTTTCCAATTTTGTTTCATATTTCTTAACACTGTTGACCCGAAGTCTAATACATAATTATAAAATTTGTGAATATGACTCAACTTCTGCCTGTAACTTTGCCACGTGCAAATTTATGGAACTCACAAATATGAGTTCATAATCCAGGCATATATACCCTAACTTAAATTGTTTAAACCAATGTAAGACACTGTTGATGTGTGCACTATTATATTATCCACTATAAACATTGCAAAAGTTCACTTCCACCTTCGTTCGCCATTATAAATGTAAGGGATCACAATAAAATGAAAACAATAATGAGGTACTTGAAGTTATCTAATCCAATCACAATACAAAACACGTCTGTTAAATTTAGCGAACAAATCATAACAACTTTGAATATTGCAATGTAATAAAGACAAAACACTTTCCGGTACAAAGTTCTCCTTCTTTACATATATTTACATATGTACATATGATGTTATAATTATAAATTACAGATATTTCTTCTCAAAGAGACAATCATTTGCCAAGATATTTCCGCATATGGTGCATGAATGAGTGTAGTTTCTTGTTGATTGTGTTAAATGTTACAAGTATACTTAATACTTGCACATATAACTTGGCGGCAATTGTTTTCATGAAATAGAATAATAGCTAAATTGTTTATCAGCTGAAAAAAAAAATTTATAACTATTAATTATGTCATAAGTTATCATATTAAATTATATTTTTGACATGCATCACAGAGTATTTTCCACATGGTAATTTATTTATGCTCTTGGAATTTTGTGTCTGAAGAAGACTCAAACCAGCTTTAATCTTGGAGGAATATGTTCATATCAAGTGTTTGTCCTAAATAGGAAAACTATCTAAATATTAAAGGGCATCAGTTAGACTTCGTAATCAAGTAACAAAATCCATAATTTGTCATGAAATTAGTCAATGTCTATTTATCATGTATTTTATATTCAATTTACTATTTTTAAAGAAACTTTTGTTTACAATATATTGAGGTAAAAGGAAATTAGAACTCATATTTCTGATTATTATTATAGACTTGTTGAAAATGGGAATTGAAAATGTTTTACTATTTACAAACCAATATATATATATATATCTATTTTGCTGCTATCTGAATGCAATCTTTATGCTTTCTTTAATTTTACAAGGTTCCGTCCTTTTACTTAGTGCTACGATCTTTTCTTCAACTGTTTAAAAGATGGTCTTAAGAAACTCTCAGTGAATATGATAAAAAGGCAATGAAATAAAAACATTGTAAATTTATATCAACTTATTTCTATCAAGTTTTGTATGTTAAAACGCACCTAAAATCCCCACCTCTGTTTTATTAATCTGTATTAAATACATTGTAAATATATTTGACCACGGTAAGGCAGCGCTGAAGTATATTTTGTTAAACATAAATATAAAAAAATATGTATATAAAACCGTCCATTTGTTAGTACTATGATGAAATAGGTACATTGAAATGAGGTTTTAAGAAAACCATTTTTAAGAATGTAAATTTTAAAAGTACGTTGCCCAGATTAAATACAGCTATAATTTGGAAAAGAAATTAAATCTAACATGCCATGTTAGGTCATTTTTAACAAACACTCAATGGACAAAGTTGTATATTTATTTACCAATTTACAAAAAAGTTTATCTATTTTTTGTATTCGATAGTATATTATATATATATATATATATATATATATATATATATATATATATATATATATATATATGTATATATATATAAATTTATATATATATATATATATATATATACATACATATATATATATATATATATATATATATATATATATATATATACATACATATATATATATATATATATATATATATACATATATATATATATATATATACATATATATATATATATATATACATATATATATATATATATATATAATTTCAATTTACATATTTCATATAAATTAAGTTATCTTTATAATCTTAACAGTTTGAATTCTTTATAACTATGTTGTCATTAAACAATTTAAGCTTTGATAATCAAAATAGTACATATTCCTATAACATATGAAATATGCTTTTAAGTAATTATTAATAAAATTTATTTAAATAATTAACAATAAAAATTTAAATTTACGTGGAGTCTTGTGACAATTTTAGTAACGCTATTACGTATGACCGAAGGTGACATATTAAGAGTAAAACATGATAATTTGACCATTTGTTTTCTTAGGGCATCAGTATAATTGTATAAATCAATTATGATTTGAATATTATTAAGTAAGTATTAGTAATTATTTGACGTGTATAACTGTATAGAAAGTGTAACTGCCACCTGGTAGTTTCAGTTAACTTGAGAGTGTTTGTAAGTAAAGAAAATGAGATATTATGACAGTGTTGATAGTTTCTCATAATTAATTAAATTCGGATGATTTGTAAGAGTTATGAAATCTCCAAGAATTTGATTGATTTTGATGTGCTTGCGATGAAATTTGTATGGTCTGTGGTTGGTAATTTATAATTTTCTATTTGGCAGTTTATATTTGTTACTGCTGTTTATTTTTACTTTATTTATAAAAATTTAATTAAAAGATATTAACAAAGAATGATTGTAATGCTGTTTGTCTAATGAAAGAAAAATTATACATTAATACACTGTTCACTTAAGCATCATGCAAAAGGATGGAATTGCAAGCATCTTCAATACAAATTTAAGGTGCATAAAATATGTATATATATATATATATATATATATATATATATATATATATATATATATATATATATATATATATATATATATATGTATATATATATATATATTTAGGAAATTGTACATATTTACATATAATTGGGTTTATATTGTATAAAAGTATAATTGGCTTTCATTGTATTTTCTCACAAACTAATTAAGTATAATAGCATTAAGTAATATTTTTTTGTGTGTGCGTATATATATATATATATATATATATATATATTCACACTGAAACATACAGTACACTTACACTTTTACAGGATACACATAAAATACATATATAAAGATGTGTTATTATAAATTTGTCTTTCAAAAATAGTTACAGTTGTGTAATAAAGATTATAAATTTTACTAAGGAAATAGAAAAGGATTTATTTTCACATACACTAAAAATTTTAATTACATTTTACTGAAATTATTTTCATGTGATGGTCGTGTTCCTCAAATGCTGTAATTAAATACATAAATATTTTTATATAATGTATATTTATTTATTTTCGCAACTACATATTATTTTCTAACTTTGATTCTTTAACAAATCTTGTGACTAGTTTTGAAGCAGATTGTATAATTTAAAATGTTGCGTTTGTTTTGAACATGATACGCAACATCAAAGTCCAAATATAAAGAAAGAGTACATGATAAATGTACGAGATGCACATTCCAAAATTTTGTTTTGTAAAGGATTCATTATTATTTAAGCTTGTTAGTTTTCGAAATTTAAAACCACTTGATGTTCATAAGTAAGTGTAGGATATAGTATAGAATATCTCGTGTACTTTGTATATAGTTACATTATTATTAAAATAGTTTTTGAGTTGCGTGGATACTTGAAATTCTATCGTTAATTCAAATTGCACGATGTTTGTAATTATTATTGTAAGTGCAGCAGCGAGATGTTTGCTTGATATATTTTATTAACTTAATTCGCCCGTAATTTAAGTTTAAACTAAGCTAGGAATCCACTGTCATACAATAGAAGTACACATTAAAAGTAATGTTTTTTCTAAATTTTATTCTTTGAGGTTCTATAAATGTAAATATAGTTTAATGTAATCAAGTGATAAGAGGAAATAATAACTGTAAGTGTATGTCATCGACATGTAAATAATAACAAAATATATAAATGTAACCTTTACATACGTTAATTGAAAGTTTATTTCTTTCATGTGCAGTTTCAATTATTTTGAGAGGTTATAAATTGTGTAAATGTATTTAGTATAATAACTCAGAAAATCACCACACAGTTACCTAATTTGTTAATTTGAATTTGCTTTTAAAATAGTTTGATTGCCGTTCTATCCATGTGCAAATAGTCTTGTCTTAGAAACAGAAATAGGGGGACTAATATTAAAAATCATGTTATTTTGAATCTATTTTCAGAAGTAAAGCGTACGGAGGTAAGATTTAATTTGACGACCAATTATTTTTGTTTTATTGTGTTGACCTCTCTAGTACAACTTTCCGTAAGCTCAATCATGCTTAATACTAGTAGGAGGGATAATTAAACACTCGCCATTGATATTTGTTATTTGACCTTGAAACAGAAAGTCCATTGCAACATAAAATGTTGAATAGACCTCATAGATTTTGCACCCATCGAGCTATTAGTAATTGATGGAAAACACTAAGGTAGATTTAATAACCCTTGAAAGTTTACAATTTAGTATGTTCTGATATTTGATGTACATCAATATACCTCATTGTGTAAGGAAATAGTGATTCATTAAATGCATTTTTAGTTTACATTATAGAAGTATTGTCATGAAGTTCTGGTTAAATGTATTTGAACAGTGTGATATGTAAATCACTAGATCAAAATTTGTCCAATATACATTTACACAGGTATCAAATTTACATCTTTGGACATCGGTCAATTTACTTATATCTTACTTGTCAGGTGAGAAAAAGCATCACATTATGTGATATATTAGTATTTGTATGAGCTTCTAATAAGTGTCTACGAGAGAAATGTTATAAGTGTTACATTTATACAATGTGTATTTATTTATGATAACTTAATGTGGGGACGCACTTACATTTTTCGTGTGCCAGCATTTTTCAAGAATTTATTGTGATGTTTACTTTTATCAAGAAATATGTTGGCAAATATACGTAGAAATAAAGAAAAGAGTATTTTCATTCAAATCAATCTATGTGTTTTATTAGCTATTAGCATTTTGTTTGAATCAGGCCTAATTAAAACTTTGATTACTTTGATTTAAAAAAAAGCAATTGTTTTACCTTATTTTATGCTATTACGAAAACAAATATAGATCTATATTTCAAAATAAAGCAGTCAAATAAATAGGATTGTGGATTATTACCAATAGTCCACATATAATATGAAAAATATACAGACACAAACATATAAGACAAGTAAAAGGGCAAAAAAGTTCATATATTAAAAATTTTTTAAAACCTTTTCACATAATTCACATTGATTAAAAGTAAAAAATAAATTAAAAAAACTTGCATTAAAAAACAAAAATACATACCGAGCGTGACTAGCTTTATGATATACAATGTCCTCAATTTCTACATAATCAACAGAATTTTTACTTGATAGTAATAATATATTATATGAAAGGTAATAATAATTAACTTTAATTATGAAAAGTTTTAATCTTGAAATTTTGTACCTCTCACAGTAAAAGGAAACTTTCTGGTATTTACTTTGTCATAAACTCTTTAGTGGTACAAACATGACTGACAACCTTGAAGAACCTACAACTCTGCTATCATATAATTACAGGGTGAACATACTAGATTACAAGGTTTTTTCACATTCAAAGCACACAATACGGGTCCGGGGCAATTGACAGTTGATTCTCCAATAAGATATTTGTTTTATAGTTAAATTTCAAATAAAGCAATATTTAACAGATATGTGGAAAAAATTCAGCCATGGTGCTTGCAATATGACTTGAACACTAAAAACTTGAATGAGCACAAATTTTTATGGTTTGGCAGAGGTCTTTAATCTTTGGCTAAGCACTTCTAGTCCAAATACTTCCCAAGTTGAAACTTCATTAGCTGTACCTTGCTACCACAACAGATTTGATGTTGACATCATGGGATTATTCACAATCCATAAGCTGAAAAGATCAATAGGATTTTGTTTGTTTTGTGTATAAGAGGAAATAATAACTGTAAGTGTATGTCATCGACATGTAAATAATAACAAAATATATAAATGTAACCTTTACATACGTTAATTGAAAGTTTATTTCTTTCATGTGCAGTTTCAATTATTTTGAGAGGTTATAAATTGTGTGAATGTATTTAATATAATAACAACTCAGAAAATCACCACACAGTTACCTAATTTGTTAATCTGAATTTGCTTTTAAAATAGTTTGATTGCCGTTCTATCAATGTGTAAATATTCTTGTGATAGGAACGGCTTAATGAAATAGGGTGACTAATATTAAAAATCATGTTATTTTGAATCTACTTTCAGAAGTAAAGCGTACGGAGGTAAGATGTCACTTGATGACCGATTATTTTTGTTTTATTGTGTTGACCTCTCTAGTACAACTTTCCATAAGCTCAATCATTCTTAATCCTAGTAGGAGGGATAATTAAGAATTCGCCATTGATATTTGTTATTTGACCTTGAAACAGAAAGTCCATTGCAACATGAAATGTTGAATAGACCTCATAGATTTTGCACCCATCGAGCTATTAGTAATTGATGGAAAACACTAAGGTAGATTTAATAACCCTTGAAAGTTTACAATTTAGTATGTTCTGATATTTGATGTACATCAATATACCTCATTGTGTAAGGAAATAGTGATTCATTAAATGCATTTTTAGTTTACATTATAGAAGTATTGTCATGAAGTTCTGGTTAAATGTATTTGAACAGTGTGATATGTAAATCACTAGATCAAAATTTGTCCAATATACATTTACACAGGTATCAAATTTACATCTTTGGACATCGGTCAATTTACTTATATCTTACTTGTCAGGTGAGAAAAAGCATCACATTATGTGATATATTAGTATTTGTATGAGCTTCTAATAAGTGTCTACGAGAGAAATGTTATAAGTGTTACATTTATACAATGTGTATTTATTTATGATAACTTAATGTGGGGACGCACTTACATTTTTCGAGTGCCAGCATTTTTCAACCCAAAGGTAGCCGACGTGCTTTCATTTCTCCGTGCTGGTGTTATTTTTCGTCATCCGGCTGGTGGCATCCTTCAAAGTAGTCCCTATTTCATTGAACAACACATTTCCGTGGCTGATTATACTTTTTGAAGCAGTGCTGGGACTCAGTTTTCAGAATGGCTCTCAGTGCACTCGTATTAGTTACAACTGTCTCTTTGTCTTCGAACTGGTGTCCTTTGAGCAGCGTTTTCACCAGTGACCATTTCCCAGTTATCCTGAGTAATTTTGTAGTGAAAGTTTTTCTGCTATGCCGTAAACAATTTTGGAATGAATTTCACACACACACAAGTCATTGCCAAATTTTTCTATTTTCAACAGTCAACCAAAGATCTTCTTCAACCGCAAGTCTCACACTTATTATATTATCTGGTGTTGTTGTCAACAGATGCGTGAAAATTTTTAAATGGCTTGTACCTCTCTTTTATCTGCGTTTTGTCCATACGCAGATAAAAGAGTGGTACAAGTGTTCCATCCCCAAAGACCTGCATCATTTCTATAGTTTCCGCACAGATCTTTCCAAGTTTGAAGCTTTGTGTTTGAATGCTTGAAACTTGATACAAATTCATTGATCTGAACTTTTTGTCATTTTTAGTAATGAAAAAATCTGACAAATGCAAAAAACTCTGTAAATAAATAAATGCTGCGCACAAACCAAGGCGTTCTGTTAGTAAATGTGGTTAACGCTTATGCCCCGCAGAGATTACTTCAAATATTCTAGCGAGCAGATATGAAGGTGATCGGATACTTTTGGGACAGACCTCATATACTGAAAGAAATATCAGCAATCCTCACTTCAATTTCTTTTAGTTAAAAATAAAATTTACTAGCCAATATTTAATTTTATTTATGATATCAGACAAGATGTTATATTTGTTGAAATGTTATATTTGTTGAAATTGAATTACACATCTGTGATATTAAATTAAGAAGGCAGATGCCTCTGTTCATTTTTATGCAGCTTTTTACAAAACAGGGGAGATACTGAGGCAAGTGGAGATATTACGATATAGGTACAGTGGATACTTTTTTCTTTAGAAGAAACTTGTCTCACCAAAATTGAAATAAGAATGTAATGTATGATAAGCTATTAAATGTATACTTTTTTTTTTAATCTGCTTTGAAATTCTAACACTGTTATACAGAATAGCTCTGAACAAATCATACAGTAATGCTATTTTTCTGCCACTAACAACAACAATATAATCCGATGTTCTTTGGCAAGAAGCCCCAACATCATCATGTTTCTATGCCTTTTTTATGATGGTTCCAGGTGAAGATTACTAGTTTGAGAAAAAGTATTGTAATTGAGCGGAAAGTAAGTAACACATAATTTCATTATGGTACCCTTAAAAAATTCTGATTCTTAATACTGATTGGTAATCTTTCTAAAAAACGGTTGAAGATGAGTCAAAATAGATCAAAATTGAGTTAGATTTGGTGACACAGTGCATTAATGCTGGACTTATATTTTTAAAACTAGTTTGGTATCAGTAAAATAACCGATTTATTGACATGAAGTCCGAAACAGAAGGACTGAATTTCATGTGCTTTTACTTTTTTCTTAATCTTTTGTAATGCAATCTTTTTTAACTTCATACATGGTTCTATTTTCTACTTGGAATATTTTCAATGATTAGCATTACAAAAAATGTTCCATAATATTTATTGATAAAATGTTCTGCCATGATTATTGTCAGTTTCTCCTCTAATGGCATTGTATAATTATTGTCAGGGTAGATAAGTTTTTGTGGAAATTTTGCAAATTCATGATAAATATTTCAGTCGTAAAAAATACCCTTTCAGGATTAGACATATGTAAAATTTTTTGGAACAAGTTCTTTTACACAACTTACAGTAGAGCGAACTGTAGAAATCGTCACGTAAGAAAAAAGCGTTATGCGCCCCCTCTAGGCGACCTTTCCTTCTCTTTCTCTCTGTCTCTTTCTATTATATATGGTTGTATGTGTGTGTGTTCGTGGTTCGTATGATTATCGACATTACTTAATTTTAAATTTTATTAATATATTAAAAAAATGGAACAACATAATAATTAAATTTAAACTTAAAATTAACTTTACATTTGATTGATTTAATAAATAAATTTTAAAATTATAAAATGAGAAAACATTCAATTGTTAGAATAATAAAATTCACTCTTAAATTTAATTTATTTTTGAAGTAATTAAAATAAAAATAATTAAGTATAAACTTAAAATTAACTTTAATCATAATTTAATTGATTTAATAAAAAAAATTAAAATAAAATAAAAAAATTTATAGAATAATAAAATTTAATGTTAAAATTAATATTGAATATATTTGGCGTTAATTTTGTAGAAATTCATTATTTCACAATTAAATGAAACTACGTGATGTAGTATTATTTCTACTTTCTTTAATTTCTTTACCACAACCTAGGTTTCGTTGTATTACAACATCTTCAGGTGGGATATTAGCAAAGATTGAATATCATTGCTAATATCTTAATTATCTTTGCTAATATCCCACCTGAAGATGTTGTAATACAACGAAACCTAGGTCGTGGTAAAGAAAGTAGAAATAATACTACATCACGTAGTTTCATTTAATTGTGAGTTAAAATTAATCTTAAATTTAATTGAATTAAATTTAAAATTAATTTTTACATGGAATTTTATTATTTTAAAAATTAGTTTTTTATTTCATCAAACAATCTAAATAAAGTTTAATTAACAATGGAAATAAATTAATAAGCTGATAATTTATTATAATTTATTAATTTTAAGTATTATTGTTTTTTCTTGTTTAGAATTGTTTTTATATGTAATTTATAATTCACTATCTTATATTTAATTTTTTGTAATAAATGACTATTTTTCCTAAAATATTAAATGAAATTTATTGATTTAAATCCTTACCTTACATTTTTGCTTTGAAAAAATGACATAAAATATACAAATTACAGAGAGAGAGAGAGAGAGAGAGAGAGTTGATTAAAAGAGTGCTACGATTTTTGGCGCTACAAAAATACACTAATATAATCAATAGAAATCTACATATTAAGTCAAGTTTAGAGTTGAAAAATAATGTAAAGAGCTTCGTTCCTGACGGGGCTCCCCGACCGCACAGTTTTTTATTATAAAAAATAGTTCACAACATATATCAAAATGCATTTAAATTGAACAATGTTTTTTAAACAACTTATTGCAAAAAAATTGAGATATTTTAAATATTGTTCTGGAAAATAGTCACAGGACATGACAAGGTAGGGAAATTTTCTGGGTAAAGTTCAAACTTCAGAAACTAAATGCTAAATTTTGAACTTAGTCATTAAATATTTTGTAAAAAATATTTGTAAAATGGAAAACTAGGATAAAGCTACTCAGATAAAAATAATTTAATGTATATTTTAAAATAAAAGGTTTTCGTAATCACACACTAAGATATTTATTGAAAACCATAAGCAAGTCATCAATATCTCTAGAACAAAAAGTGAGCTTAACATAAACATAAATTCTGCAGTTCATATGCAATAAATGTATCATTAGTAGTGGACGCAGATAACTCAAAGTCCACAGGTTTAACACCTAAATACATTCCCGCGATTTCATTGCTTTTAATCAATCAGCCAAAGTACATGTCATTTTAGTCTGAGTAGTACTTGCCCTTAGCTTATACCTTGAATAATTGTAATCTTCACGCGATTACGCCCCCTTAAGGAATACTCTTTTACAAACTCAGAATTAATATCAATAGAAAGTATATCATGACCAGAAAAATTAGCATCATCCCTATTATTATCAGTAAATACATTGAATTACGACGGAAAAGTAGAATCCTTTTAATCAATTCTCCTTTCATAAAAAATATTTTAGTCGCCTCAATATTTTTAATCAAAAATGTAACTTTATTGGCAATGAATCTTTTATACACAGCGGCAAAATATGGAAAAAAACCGGTATTATAAAATACTCCCCAAGCCCGAAAATATGATAGATTAACTGATTAAAAAAATTTGACCTTCGTAAATTTTATTTAAATTCAAGTGAACACAGTACTGAAAAAACGTACCAATTATCACTTGCTATTAATTACATAATGAAGTTGAGAATTTATTCTATATTATACTACATAAATTGAATCTTCTTACGCCTAGAATTAGTTTTTCCTGAGTTCGTTCCCATAACACAGGTTATAGGCATCGGTTCAAGAATTAAGCTATGAAAGTGGAAGAAACAAATAAATAAAATCATTTTCGACAATTTATATTAGTTAGTACAAACTAAAAAGGATTTATACAAAACAAATTATATAGTAGTATGAATAATACGTACGGAAATCCTACAAAGTGAACTTCGCTTAATTACCTATATTGTGAAATATTGAGGCGACTTAAGTAATTCTACCACTAGACCTTTACCCATATAATTATTAAAAAATACCTGTTTACCACCCTTACACAGGTAATCCCATTAGACTCCATTAGCAACATCGCGACGGCGACAAAATGATAGGTAGTTATAGGTGGGTATAACTTTAATTTTATGATTACACAAGTTAGGCTATCTTATGTTAATGGGAAAATGGTAAGTATTTATAAATAAATATCACTTGAGATTGATTAATATGATATGTAAATAAGGCTTTTTACGTTACTTGACGCCGCAGAACACAGTTTGAGTGACTGTAGTCTACTGACTCCAATGAGAAAAAATGAAATAAGCTTCACACCCTGTCACACCTTGAGCTGATCCAGGTAAAGTAGTGACTTCGATTAGATTTTGATAAAGAATTTTGACTAACAACCTCGTGCCATTACAAAGTTTCGGCGACTTGAAATTTCTAAACAACATCACCACGTGTGTATCTATCAACACGAAGTTTAAGCCTATAGTATGGGAGACCATTAGGTTTTAGAAACTAAAAATTTCACTGGATAAAGAACTGCTTCGTCTGTGTTTACCACCGTATCTGTGAAATTGTATACCACTTCTGCCCCTTCAAATATTTTCAGCTGTATGTCACTGATGACCGGTGCTTCTTCTTTTTTGGGATCATTCTGATCCCAAGAAAAAACCTCTTTCTCACGATAATAATATAGGCCTGTTCTACATATAAGCTATCACAATTCGTTCGGGATTGCCATCATGTCACCCGTTTTTGGATAATCACAGTTTTCTAGTCTGAAAATTGACCGACAGAAACGTCACCTCTCAATTTTTTCTTAAATTGTTGATATATTTTGGCGCAAAACATTAACCGACTGCTGCAAAGAAGTATTTTGAGGTCTTTACCAGCATCACTATCACACCAACTATTAATCATTCTTACTCCTTGCGTCATATAGCTTCCTATACAATGATTCAATATCTCTATACCTCCCTTGTACCAAACTCAGCAACATTTTGTTTGTATGTTAGTGTTTCTTAATACTTCGGAAAGTTTGTTCTATTTCAAAATGTTGTATATACCCGACAATTATCAGGTTTAGTTATAACTATAATGCAACGTCCGTAGTAAGATCCTAGTAGCGTACATCCTTCATCACAACCCCCGGAAGACGAGATGGCTAAGGCAATGCCGCGAGTACTCCTTACTTTCGCCATATTTAAAAAAATAATGTTCTCCCTGCTTGCGTGGAATATATCTGGAATTGTTTAATCGTAAATTGACTTTTATTCGTTTGTTAACCATTGTTCCTTACCAACCTCTCTAAGGCTAAAACTTCGTACTTAATTTTTATAGTTATCTCAGGGCCTATTTTCTCGTGGCAAGATGTTCTCTGTAATAGTTCGTCAGTCTAAACTAAAGTTTTTTTCCAACTCAAGATAAGTACTGAACAACTGATAATTGCTTTTCATCGCCTGCTACTTGTCTCTCAATCATTTAAAGTCTCCTAACTTATTCTTTGAATCTATGTTATCTCACAAATTAAATGAATCCAACACTCGACAAAATATAAATATATTACGAAAAGCTCTGCCATCATCCAAATGATCCTTGACAAAACACGGCTTCTTCCAGTGCTGTAAACCATTGTTGAACTTTTTAAGCAGTAATGCCCTAAAGTTTTGCATGTGGCTTGAAAAGTAGAATATATCACACTATTGACTGTTCTTAATACTTTGAAAGATGTTGGATTCGGACTTCATGGAGAAGCATAGAAGCATATATATATGGAAGCACTTCGTAACAATTGTATACATCTTGTATACTTTGCCCAGAGTTGTTTCTTGACACCTGGTCCTCCATTGATTAGATCCTCTTTTTCTCCTTTCAAATATACAGTTATTTCCAACGCAACATGCATATATATCGGGATATACCATGGTTTTCGCAAAGTTATCTACTTAACATCGTTCGAAAAAAGTAATTTTCAACGAACTTAGAACTATAGACGTGGTTTGAAAGATAAAAATCCTTTTTTTTTAGATAAATTACGAGTTAAAACACGGCGGGGAAGCGCGTTTCAAACCCGAGCATCCGCCATATCACCTCCGAACTATTTATATACCGTGACTTTCGTATATCCTCACCTTACTTTTTCATTCCTATATCACCAATAGCCTGATCAGATCAATTATTTGCATATTTACCAATACCAAAGCAACTTTTTTATAGTCTAGCTGTTAGTACAGGCTCGTGGTCTTCAAGCTGTATTTACAGCACAGATGAAAAACTAAAACGTTTCACAAGAGGATGTTCTTAGTAATAATACATTTATATTTGTAATTTGACACTATTGACGGTCTCTCTCCCCTCTTTGCTTTCGATGTCAAGTGTGTGATCTTTTTCTGTATAAATTTAATAGAAATAAAGTTATATTTAAAAGACAAAATCATTATTAGTATTAAATCAGTAAATTAACATGATAACAGAGCATGATCAATTAAGAATAAAGAAAATGCTCGTATTATAGAAATGAAAAGTGAAGTGAATTGAAAAGGTCTTGTACAGCCAAAATGGCGTTAATGAAAAATAATGACATTGTGATTCCAATATTTGACGTATCCGACTACAATAATATAATAATATTAATTTTTTTCAAATTTAAAAAGTGCCGAGATGTCGTATTGTATAAAAAAGGTATCGGTTATAAAAAAAAACTGAATAGGGCGAGCCAAGCGTATCCAAGGTATGAATTACATCCATAGCGCAGTTACAAATAAACAATTAGAATGTACCAGTGATATTGATTTTGCTTAAAATAATTTATGTCGTTCTAAATTTAATGTCGAAGCAACCTCGAAAGTGAAAAATTGTTTCTTTAGCATACTAAAAGACCAGTTCGAAATGTTCTCCCGACAATTCATAAAACGTAACGTCCTTTTAAAATAAATGCCTTAATAATTCTAATTCTTATTATGAAGCAAAGACAGCAGTTAATCGTCCAAGGTTCTATATTTTATTGTCGTTGTTTTAATTGGCCTTTTTAACTCTGTGACCTCTTATATTACTTTTTTCATTGTATTTTCTTCTCATAGACTTGCTGCCCCTTTCTTTTATATTAGTTCATCGACTGAAAAGACAAATTATTATTGATTACCCGAATTATCCATATGTACAAAAACCTTTAAAAAGCCGCCGATTTTACATTATTTATACTGAATGAATAATTGAAAAGCTGATATTTTCCCTTTGCTAGGTAATTACAATTTTGAAGAATATAATACAAGTAAAAGCTAATTTCTATCTAACATAGCCATAGAGTGTACAGCGCGCACTTGATCGTTTCGCTTTGCATTTTGAATCGCATTCTCATCAAAATTAACCTTTAAATATTGTGAAACATTCCAGCAAATATGACCAAAACAATATAAACCCAATGCTCAAAACAATGTAGCAAGTATAACCAAAGCAATATAGACAAAAACTCTTATTTTGATATTTACACAAAATAGGCAAAGCACATGTATATCGTGCTCTTGACTTTTTCATAAAAAAATTTCAAAGTTCTTTTTTTCGCACAGGAGGGCATTGCAGGTAGGCTTGACTCGAGTAGAGTATGGTGAATGTCCACACGATACGGGGCCCCGGTAAATTTAAGAGGAGCGCTCGCTTTATGTTGGGTGCCCGTTTTGGACCCTCCTCCCCTATATTTCATGTGTGGATAGCCCTGTCACAGACAAAATGTTTGTTGGTATGGAAATGCAAGCCATGAACATGGTCGTGGTCTTCCAAACAATAGGTCGTTGTTTCTCAAACCGTCGTGATCCAGGAACATTTAATTTCATTTTTATACTGCTGTAAAAATAGTTTAAATGTCCATCAAATAAATGCAGAAACAGTTTTTTTTAAATAACAAAGTCATATCTGAAGTATATGTTAATCAGTCTGGTGTCAGTCAGTCATGGTGATGATATGGAGAAAGTTTAAAGTCTTAACAAAACCCTCTACGGACTTAAGGATAGTCAACATGCCTTGTAGGAATGTTTCAATGAATATGATGTAACTTTCGGTTTTCGTAAAAACAAACATGATTATTGTCTTTATGTGAAAGCAGTAAATGACTTGAATTTCTATATTGTATTATTTGTCTGTGATTTCTTGTTATGTTGCGAAGAAAATAATTTGCTCACAAAACTAAGAAAACAGCTATGTAACAAATTTAAAATGAAAGATTTAGATAAAGTAAACAACTATATTGAAATTGACATTGATTATAATTTTAATAACTTTAGAAGTAATATGACCTTAAGTCAGCAAGACTACAAAGTATCAATAGCAAAAAAAGTATAACATTAAAAATTCAAAACTATTAAAACTCCAATGGAAATAAACCTTATTGCAATAATTTCGACGTTAATGACGATCTAAACTTAAACAATTTGATTGATGCGGTATTGTAGATTGATTCTGGAACTAGACTGGAGGTATCATTCAGTGTTAATTATCTACGAGTAAGCCGTTTTCAAAATTGTTATAATGAGACACATTTCAAATAAGCATTCTAAAATACTTGTATTGGACAAAGGGTATTAAATTAACTTACTGTAATACTATTATAATGGACTGCTTTGTGGATGCCGATTGGGCAAATGACGTTGTGGACAGAAAGTCTATGCAGGATATTTGATCAGATTGTTCGGCAATAAAAGAAATAAGTTAGTGTCCCTAAATCATCTACTTTTGCTGAATATGCAGATTTGTCAGAGGCTGTGACTGAAATTGTTTTTCTTGCTCAATGTGGTTAATGATGCGTTTGTTAAAATTAACCAGCCCATTAAAATTTACGAGGACGATACAGAAAAAATTCCGATTGCTAAATATGGTAATTTTACTAAAAAAACTCAAAGCACAATGAAGTCTATTATTATTTAATTATGAAAATTGTAGAAATGGAACCGTTGAAATTGTTAAAGCTAATTCAGATGACAATGTTGCTGATGTTTACTAAATCTCAGGGAACAGTGAAATTTGTTAACTTCCAGGAAATGTCAAATATAATTTTGCTGCTTTGAAATAAGTAAATATAAATGTAAAGAGTCGTATCAGTAATACTACATTTATATTTGGAAGTTGGCAGCACCGCCAATCACCTTCTCATCTCTTTGCTGACAATGCAAATATGTGATCTTTCTTTATATAACGTTAAAATAAATAAAGTTGTATTTAAAAGAGAATCTCGTTATTAATATTAAATTAGTGATGATGAGGTTCAGAAATGAACGATGAAACTCTTAAACGAATGACAGTAAGTAAACTATGATTTAAGATGTTTGCTACGCGTAGTTGTACATTGGTTAGGATTGTGCTATAATCCTAACCAATGTTAAAAATTCGAAAGTGTGTTTGTTTGTCGTTCTTTCACGTCGCAATGTAGCGACATATCGAAGTAATTTTCTGCACGGAGATGGTTGGTAGGTCAGGAAATAACCTAGGCTACTTTTAAATCTGAAAAATATTTTCTTAACTAAAACAAAAATCCCAACTAATATTAAAAATTCGAAAGTGTCTGTTCTGTTTTCACGTCGCAATGGTGCAACAGATCGACGTGATTTTCTGCACAAAGAAAGTTGGTGGGTCAGGAAATAACTTAGGCTACTTTCCAAACCAGGAAGTTTCATCGTAGCTAATATGGCAATTTAAAATAAAATTGTTATATAAAATGCATAAAAATGAAGTAAAGAATATATAACTCATAATTTCTTCTACTTTACATTTATTTTGACTACGCTAAAATCACTGAATATCCAATTTGACGGGACATCTAAAAGAAATAGTAATACAATTTTACAATTAAGTCCACTATACTGTAGATTGGTCGATTTAATTGTTTACAAAATCAGATGTCTGTATTTATGCATACATACATAGGTATGTGTGTGTGAGTGCGCGGGCACGTGAGCGGGCGCGTGCGCGTGCGCCTGCGTATGCGCGTGTGCGTGTGTGTGTGTGTGTATATACACATTATTTTCAACACCTTACTTAAACTGTTCTAAAAAACTGAAAAATTTTTCAAAAATTAAATATTTCATTTATATAAAAATATAAGAACAACAAAAAGTAATCTGCCTGAATGAGAAATGCAGATTTGATCTATTTCTGCATATTAAAATAAATGTAATACTCCGGTGTTTTTCGTCAAAGATGTAAATACAAGTAACATTTCAAAACCATATTAACATTTCAAAGAGCATGAATCACAAATTATCATCCGTGCGGCTAGCTATATATTGACGCGGTTAATTTAGTTTGTTAATACGCCGAGCGCCTGGCGTTAGCGCTAATTTATCGGAAAGACAAAGGGGTGAAGCTTGAAAATCGAATTCTTCAAGGTCGTCGACAGATCTCATCGCCTTAATTCACACTATAGGGCCGCTCTCGGTCCAGTAAAATCTTTTTAAATGAGAAACAATGAGCATATTCACACTATCGCTATCGCTCAGGTAACGATCACATAACTCTCCGATACTGATACAATCTCAAAGAGTATTTTATCAGACCGAGATTAGACTTCGCTGCAACTTTTGATTCTAGCTTTTGATTTTATTTTAATCTTCGTCCAGAAGAGTAGATATCGCAGCTAATTATTCTGTGGAAAAATGTGTTGTCGTGCTTAGCCGAGAAACTTCGGTCAGGCGATAAGAAGGATAAATGTCTCGTTAAGCTTATAGCCTATGACTGTCAAATTTTTTCAATCGTATTTTATAAAGAAAAGGTTAATTATAGATTACATTAATTAATGTGATGATTGTAGATATGCAGAGAATCATTTTCTAAATTTAGGCGATTTCTCTATTTGCTTCTTATTTGACCTATCAACGAAAACGTCAACTTGTACAAGTAGGAGGTGGAAAATTGTATCAACATTTTAAGGCTCCTTGTGGTTAATTGTGGGTATTCTGTTAAACAAAAAGGTATCCAAATTGACAGACTTAAATTCCAAGTGTAGCATTCCACCTGCGGATAATTCCGGCAGATTTCCTTTTAGGTTGATTTGAAAACTTGCCTCATCTGTAGATGCATTTAAAAACGGATTTATGATCACCTTTGTCGACTGAGTTTATGGATAATGACTACAGGTTTATTTATTTCGTGAACCCGTGCATTTTATTTTTAGCAGTAAAGACATTTTCATCCCGTCCTTAAAATATTTTATTCAAGGTATTTATAAACTCGAATACGTCAGAAAAAAAAAACCAGTTTTAAAAGAAATTCCGGTCCGCAAATAAATTTAGCATACTCTGATTTGTTCTGTTCTAAATAAACCAAAAGTTTAAATCGAAGTCTTAAAACTCTTGTTAGTATTTTGCTTTATGATAACCACCTAACTTCTGTGCGGTAAAGCAAATTTTGTTGCAGTGAACCCACATCATAACAAATTTTGTTGCAGTGAACCCACATCATAACAAATTTTGTTGCAGTGAACCCACATCATAACTACTTTTATGATTATGTTGAGAACTTCATTGTACTCTCGTGATAATCTTTTAGCCCGAGAGCTTTACGATGAAGGAAACAATGTATCCTATATGCGTTTGACATCAGTGAATTTAGTTTAGTAATAACGAACCAGTCATATCGAACCAGTTATAGCTTTTGCTCCATCATTACAAATAGCTATGCATTTCTTCGTCCATTCGATTTCTAAGCCTTGTATAGCTTTAAGGCACATTATATAAACTCTCACCTGTTGTATTCGTGGGGAGAATTAATTTATTTTATTAATTTATTTTATAATTATTTAATTTTTCATTGGATTCAAAACGCAGAAGTTAGCTTAACTGTGCACAACTCGAAATATTCTAAATATTCGGCAGTCGTATGAGGTTATGCTGTTTTTGCCACATAAAGCTACTCGATAACTAGCTAGCAATGCTCTTTCCTTTAGGTTGCTCTGCAGTTTTTTGACCATTGAGGCCGTTCAACTTTTTCCCAAAAAAATTGCAACGGTTTGTTTTTTTTTCATTTGAATGTATGGTATTAAGGTATTGCTAGTTTGAATGGCTTCGCACTTTCGCGTGATAAAGATTCAAAACAAATAACGCACTGCTGGTTATTTTCAATAATAGTAAATCCAAATTTTATAGAATTGTCATCATACAGATGTTTTTTCTTTGCTTTTGTTTCACTACTCTTACTGGAACCTGAAGTTAACGGTGGTGCAGATCTTTTCAAAAACTTATCCATTTCCAATAATTACAACGAGTCAATTCAATAAATTCAAATACTAATGCGAGTTCGTAATTCAAACAATAGCTTGCGTTCGGCTAGTGTTACCGCTCGTTCACAACGGAAGCGCGACGCGCGGGAGCGGGCGATGGCGCGGGCAGTGGCGGGCACGGCGGCGGCTGTTCACGCGGGCTGTGTTCACAATGGAAGCGCGGACGCGGGCGCGACTTGGTGTTTTCTGTTCTCTCCTTAGTCAAACTTGTATGAGGACTACAGGAGTCATGAAGATTTTTTATGGTTGTCCAAGAATGTCTGTAAATTCATTCAATTTATTCCAAAGGAATGAGACAAGAATTAGAGAAAACGTAATCTAATTTTCGAAATTTTTTTGTGCAGAAGAAATGCTATTAATCACATTAAGGTAAAAGTTCATATTTATTTAGAGAAAGGAAACAACCACTAAAGAAACATTAGAACAACCAATGAGTATATTATATATTTATTTACATTTCGTTAACAACAAAATAACGTGTATCTACGCCTATTTTAAACGTTTTTATAATACTAAAGTAATCATGTTAATAAAATATCGAGTGTATTCATTACCCTTGTTTATTTATATAGTATTTGAAAACTAAGTAATATCTTTTCCTATCACAGTCAGTCTCACAGCATTATTATATATAATAATTATTAACGTAATTATTTATTATAGTAGAGATTTATTGTCGTTATTTATTGGTATACTAATTAATGACAAAGTGTCTTTCGCTGTTATATGCAATATAATTTATCATAATTTTTGAAAGAAGATAAAAATTATTAACGTAATTAATGAGCATATGTGCTTTAGACACTTCCTTAATGCCCATAATCACCACTATAACAGTTTGGACTATGTGTTTCTTCATAATTCGCAGTAATATATTCGTAATAATCACCTTGAAGATTTTTGTTTACTCCAAGATCGCCTGATTGTAATTCCATTCGCCTAGCATTATTTTCTAATTTTTCCATTTCATCCAATATTACCTGATTAATTTTATTTCTGATCCTCAACTTCTGTGGATCAATATTTTTTTTCATTAACGGGATCAATGTTGGGAAAAATTGTAATACTCACACTTCACCTTTTTATTTTTTTTGAATTTTCAATATTTATAAATAATAGTTGCAACTTTTTGCTTTCAATTTCTATAAAATCTTCACGTGTTTTAGACGCACTTTTACGTTTTTTGCTACTACCAGCAGATGCTCCAGTTGAGAAAGAACCATTATCTAATAAAAATTTCAATATCTTTATTCCTATTACCGTAATTTTTTTCAAGGTTTTCCGACTTATTTACTGGATCAATTTCAACTAAACAGAATTTCATTATCTGATGATACGTCCACGTAGGTTTGAAATCTTTATTAACGTCTCCACCGTCTGGCGACGCAAAGAGCGGAGTTTTATTCACTGCCTTTCGAAATTCGTCTTTGAAATTCTTTGATTAATTTTCAGCAGAGCAACTGCAAATAGTATAATATATTTTTTATTTATTACAGATGCCTTTAAACTGAAATGAGCTTTAAATCATTAAGGCGGAGTTTTCTTCACGGGACAAGTATTAGAAGCAAGATTATTTGTGAAACATGCAAAGTTATTTGGAAAAGTTTTAGGGATAGTATAATCCCAAAACCTACAGAACATCACATTTGAAAAAAGTCATTCAAGACTTTTATTTTTTATGGAAATTTCCCAATTGCTTCAGTAATATAAACGGGAAGATACACAATATAATACGAGATAGGGACAGCATTGATGATATAGCTCATCAAATTGTTATATCGAGATTAAATAGGAAAGGGATAAAGAAGGAGAAATAACACATTAAGAAATAGGCAAAATAAGACGTACATAATATTTTTCTATTTAAATGTTGTGGACGTTTTCTCATCCATATTGGCATAATTTTTTCTTGTACAGCCGTTATTAATAGTTCACAATAAATCGTGTCTATATTATTATTATTTATTGTATTATATTAAATGCAGAATCGCACACTGTGAACGCAAATATAGATCTGCTCAGAGATTACCTTTAATCCACGGATCTGCTATTGTTTAAGATCACCACGCCCGTGCGCCGCTCCCGCGCATCTCCACAATCGGTGCACACACCGCACCCACTTGTTCATTACGAACGAGTGCACGCGTTTCCATAATAGTTACAAAAGTTTGATTTTGTCGCGCCGCGCTCGTTCCCACGCCCACGCTTTCATTGTGGGGAAGGTCTTAAGCCGGGTCCAGACGGGTGTAACATGTAATGTAATCTACCGTGTAATGTAACAGGAATTCTACGTGTGGACGGCACTACGAGCATTACATGTAACGCTCGCCCGGTGCTCGGGCTGATCCGTCGGCTGTCGGTTTTTTGCGCGAACACAAAGGCGCTCGCAGTGCTCGATTGGACGGTGTTCGTGACGGTTGTGTCGTGTGGATGCTCATGATGTGGAGTGACGAACAATCACTTGAACTGATTAGTTTATATCAAGATAAACCTGTTATATGGAATCCAAAAAATCCGGATTACTTTAAAAAAAATATTAAAAACGATGCTTGGAGTGATATTGCTCATTCATTGGGAAGAGATGTAGAAGAATGCAAGAACAAAATGATTAGTTTGCTTGCTTCACATCGAAGGGAAAAAGGAAAAGAAAAGAAGAGTCACATGTCCGGCAAAGGTATGTTTATTATAATTATTTCTAATGCATTTACATACATATTTCATAGTTTTATTTATTACTTACCATTTACATTATGTTACTTACTTATATTAGTTACATAATGGAAATAGTAATATCTGAAATGGATTCATCTTGGAAAAAAAAATAGGCAAAACGGTGCTTATCAAAAGTGGACTTTTGAATTGACTTGGCTTTTACACAATCACAGAACTGGAACTAGTATAAAATATAAACAAATAACAAATAAATATTTTGCACGTTTTGACTAAGTAGTGTGAATACCCCTATTATCACATACTTGCTATTAGTACAATGATTACTTCTATTGTATGATCTTCCGTCCTTGTCTTTTGATTTTTTGTGTTAACTGTTATTTATTTTACAGGTGCGGATGAAACGTACAAAAGTACATGGTTTGCTTACGAGGCGCTAGCATTTTTACGAGATAGAAATAATCCAAGGAAACGAATCAACACAGAGGTAACTGCATTCAACTAGTTTTTTCCGAATTGATAAAAAAAATTAACAATACGTATTCTGCCAAGGAACTTTACCCTCGTTCATAAAATAGTCATTAAACTCGTCTCTAATTTGTTTTGCTGTTAAGGCAGCCCTTCTAGGTACATTATTCAATGGAAGTAAAGATGACATTTCAGTATCTCTCCGCCAACTACCTTCACATAATCTTCCGTTTTCGTCACTATCAACTGTTCCGGGGGGCGCATACAAGTTTTTAGATGTAGCCGTGTTTCTCAAAAAATTATGCAAGTGCGCAATAGCCATGACTATAGTCTCCGCAGTTTGGGGCTGAAGAAGCATAGGTTTTCGTAAAACTCTGAACACAGATGCTGTGATACCAAATACGTTTTCTACAGTCCTGCGAGCTCTACTAAGCCGGTAATTAAAAGTTCTTCGCGGTGATCCCTTAGGGTATTCTCCTGGATAAGGTTTCATTATATTGTTTTGTAAAGGGAAGGCAGAGTCTCCTACAAAAACATATGGTACTAAGTTATTTCTACCTTGCACTGCTTCAGATGCAGGTAATCTTAACGAGCTATTTTCTAGTTTTTTTATATAATTCAGTGTCCTTAAAAATTCCACCATCTGAAATTCGGCCTTGACATCCGACATCCAGGAATGTATAATTATATTCCGCGTCAACTAAAGCAAACATTACTATACTGAAATTCGATTTGTAGTTACGATAGTCTGTGCCAGTATGTATTGGAGCCTCAAGAATCACATGTTTGCCGTCCATGGCTCCGGCACAATGGGGAAAATTCCACAATTCATCAAATCGGTTTGAAATCTTGATCCATTCTGACTCTGTTTTTGCGAGCTAAAACAATGAATTTTTTTTTCAGATTACAAATGAACCGGTTCAGAGAGCATCTACAAGTGCAGAAAATGATAACAGTTCAGAATTTATATCACCGACTGGTCTGGCTCCCAAGAAAAAGAAACCAGACGAAAATACAAAACTGAGTATGCTTTCAGAAGCTCTTGGCGTGCTTAAAAGTGTTGCTTCTACTCCTGCTGCCGAACCCCAAAACAATAATCCAAATAATTTTGACACTGAAACCCTCTTCTTTTCAAATTGTATATGCAGCAAGATGCAACAATATAACAGGAGTACTAAAAATGCCGTGCAGCGAGCAATAATGGACATAATATTCAAAGCCGATGAAGGCTTTCCTCAACATTATAATCCATCGGCATTCAATTCCAACGAGTACACAAGAACAAGATATTGCAATGAACAACCTTCTTCACATATTAGCTCAGAACGATATACTTCAGGGTATACAACAGGTCAGAATCAGACAAGTTACGCTACGGCTCCATATACTTCACCTGTTCCCTCAGAATCATCCCAAACTTAATATGAAGAGGTAGATTTTGTAGATAACCTGATTTGAATAATTTTTTTTTTACTACATAATTTGAAGATGCAGACTATGTGGATGTCTTGATTTAACTTTCTAATTTTAATGTTATAATACGTAATTAAACACCTTATTTTCTTTTTTAATAAATAAATACAAATATGTAAAACTCACCTTGATGTTTTCTTTCAAAGCTTCTATAATCGCTTCACAAACTTCTGGTACAATGCAAGAGATTGACTGTTTTGAAATTCTGAAGGTGTATTGAAGGCTCGTATATGAATCTCCTGTTGCCAAAAATCTTAGTGTTAGAGCCAGTCTATCTTGCGGCGAAATTGCAGATCTCATTATAGTATCTTGTCTTGATATTTTAGGCGCAATGATTGTTAACAAATATTCAAAATCATTAGGCGACATCCGGGTAAAGTTTTTATATTGGCCACTTATTTGCTGAGATTTTAGTTCCACGAATAAAGAAGATCTTCTTTTATACAATTTAGTTTTCCACCATCGACGCTTTAAACGTTTCCGGTCTTCAGCTAGTAAATACATATAAATAAAAGCAGCACCACCTATCACGACCTTCCTATTCGGCATGTTCGTAGCAACTGTGGAAACAGCTGCTCGTGAAATAGATTCGCGTACCGTTCGTGTGCCGTCCACACTGTTGACGCAAAATTACATGTAATCTTACATTACAAGTTACACCCGTCTGGACCCGGCTTTAGGTGGCACGCGTACGCGTACGCGGCACACATTGACACTGTCGATACTGGGTTATATTATAAATTATCGGAGATCTCAGTTTACAAGATCAAAAGTAACGCGAAGTTTTTAAACTTAAATAAAATTGGATCTATAATTATGTAATATACGTACCTACCAAAAAAATACAGAAAAAAACAAAACAGAAAACTAGAAAAAGAACTGCATGTTAAAATTGTAAATATTTAAAAATCTAAATGTATATAAAATCAATGAACTTTTACATATGTTAAGCTATGCTACCGTATTTGGGATTTTACATTATGGCAATAGACTGGACAATCTTAACTTGGGACTCCTAAGCCTCCTAAAGAAGGAATATTCATTAAATTTAACTTCACCAGTCGAGTTTGAGAAGTTAATAACGTGTATTAAAATGAATATAAGGTGAAAAAATTAACTCTAACTAACTATTTTCAACCATTAAAGTTAACCCATAAAAAATTATCACTTAACTTTTAAATAATAAATAAATTCCACCATTTTGCCATCTCTAGCATACAAAAAATCAGTTCACAAACGCACCGCAACAAATCTGTAGTAAAGTACAGAATTAAAATCCACATGCGTTTTTTTTCAGTGTTATGTTGTCATAACAGAGGAATATTAAGACCACAGGATGACCAAATAACCTTGTCATTGAAAACTGAATTATATATTAGCCCAGTACATAAATGTAAGCACCAAGTGGGGATACTCTTTATAAAGTTTTTCACATAGACACACAGAAAAGACTTTCCAATGAATATGTCAAAATGTTAAATGAGCTCGAGCTGTATTGCCAGATGTGACCAAAAACTATTTTACAGAATTTAAAAAATCTTTAGAAAACGGCCCAGATTCAATCATAGTCAATTACAACGAAAGTAATCTTGCTGAAAGATTATAACCAAATGTGGAACAAAATATACTGAGCGTATTTTGAACCACTCGAAGGCGAGTGTTTCTATAATGATAACAGAATCAGCAGAAGACCAACTTATATCGCCCTACGTTCAGCATAAAGCTCAAATTTTTTACAAAACTTGAGTTTCTCATGAGCCTGAAGACGCAAGGTACAGTCGGTCATTATCAATTTGGTTTGATGGAGTCATCTTCGAAGATTGGGTTCAACCAATCGTAATCCTATTTTTTCTTGGCAAGCCTGACCAAAAGGTGTTAATTTGTTGTCATATTTATCAGTCAATATAATAAAATTTTGTAAAGAACGCGAGACTGATTTTCTTAACTCTACAGATCTTAATGTTGTAGAAATTCATTATTCACAATTAAATGAAACTACGTGATGTAGTATTATTTCTACTTTCTTTAAGTTCTTTACCACGACCTAGGTTTCGTTGTATTACAACATCTTCAGGTGGGTTATTAGCAAAGAATCTTAGTTTCATTTAATTGACAATAGAAGTAAAAAACAATGAAGCAGTTGAAACAAAAGTAAACACAAAATATTATTTGAGGCCAACTTTAATACAGGAAGCAGTATGTCTTACTAATAAAAATATTCTAGAACAGGCAAATAGTCAACACAAAAAAGAAGAATATTCGGGAACTGCAGCCATAATTGATAATATGATAACTGACTCTATTTTATTTTCGCATCATTTGCGAACAAAAATTATAGAAAAATAAAAATTATATATCCACAGTTCACAATTTCCCTATGAATTTTATAAACTAACTGAAGTTATAATTACCCAATAACAAAAAATTGATAAGGTATGTAAGTACTTGGAAGCTATTTTTTGTTAACATGTCCTAAATATTATATTTTTTATACCAATATTATGTTAAATGTTGTTTTTCTTAAACCGGCGAGGATGTAGAAGGGCCATTTTGACCCTGTCAATGTTTAGTCGCGTGTAGTTTTTTTCCCACGATCGTAGGGTTTTGGGCGTCTCAGTAGCTGTTGCTAAGGGATCCGCGCACTCGCACCACTACTCAGTTGGTCGCCGCCTGCGATGGGAGCAACACGTGCTTGGAGCCGAAAAGGGTAAATATGACCCCGCCACAACCATGGAGTAATATTTTTTCGTACAAAAAGAATAACCAGGTGCGTGAGGATGAGAGCATATGTCTTGTTTTAAAGCAATTCAACAGTGAAGACGTCTTGTTATCCGACAGAGAAAATGAAGATCATTTGAGTACATGCAGTCAGGATAGTGATACTGAGCAAAATGCAAGCAGTGAATTTAACAGCGAGGATGACGTACTACTATCTGGCTTACCACCTCATGACCCACATGTGTTAGAAGGAAAGGAATGGGATGACCAGGTGACAAATTCATTTTATATTGGCAAAGATGGGACTAGATGGACTAAAAATCCTCCATACCAACAAGTTCGAACCCGCTCTGAAAACATCATCCGCCAAACATCTGGCATGAGCCCAACAGCGAGGTCAGCCCAGTCAGAAATTGAATGCTGGAGTTTGTTTGGTCCCTAAACTATGTCTTCTGTTATCCTTACTCACACAAAGTCGCAAATTCGAGAAAGAAATTCAGCTTGTGAATCTATCCCTCACCACAGGAAAGTAATGGATATTAATGAATTGAAGGCTTTCATTGGGTTATTACACATTGCTGGATTTTATCGCTCTGGAAGACAAAACACTGTTGATCTTTGGGCTTCAGACGGCACAGTTGTCGAAATATTTCGATTGACGATGTCGTGGCAGCAATTTCATTTCACTCAAAGTTGTCTATGATTTGATGATAAATCTATACGAGATGAAAAAAACTGTTGGACAACTTGGCCCCTATACGTCAAGTATTTGAAATATTTGTCGAGAACTTAAGCAAGCATATATATTGAATGAATACATTTTTTTGGCAGGTGCAAATTTCGTCAATTTTGCCGTCAAAGCCTGCAAAATAAAAAATTTTAGCCTTAGTTGACTCAAAAAACTTTTATATTTTCAATCTCGAGATTCACGCAGGAAAGCAGCCGAAGGGCCATATTTAGTAAGCAATAAACCTTTTGACGTGATGAATCGTTTAGTGTTGCCTATTTCGAAAACTGGCCGCAATGTGGCTTTTGATAATTGGTTCACCAGTTACAAACTAATATCACAAGCTTACTTCTGTTGGTAGAGTGCGGAAGAACAAGAGGCAACTTCCAAAGGTATTTATCAATTCTCGTGGTCACGGTGCAGCTATCTATTCGTCGAAGTTTGCCTTGCAAAAGGATATAATGCTGTTGTCACTAAAAAAAACAAGGTTTTTATACTTATATCTAGTCTCCACCACAATGCTGAAATTAATGAATAGACAGAAAAAAAAACCTGAGATAAACAATTTTTCTAACACCACTAAAGGTGGAGTAGCCGTAGCAGATGAGTTGTCTGCGACATATGATGTGAACCGCAACTCGAAAAAATGGCCTCTCACTGTCTTCTATGCAATGCTCAATATGGCTGGAATTCATGTGTATATTATACTCGAGTCTAACACAGCAGTTATTGAAAACGTCACAATTTTATAAAAACATTGGGCAAATTGCTGTTTCGTTCTGCCAGAAATGTGCTACAATCACAGACAATAATGATATGTAGTTTATAAGTGATGATAAGACTGTAAGTGAAACTGATTGATCTCTAGGTATGTACCAAATAACAAGCTAATTGATAAAAGAAGTTTTTTATTTTTTGTTATTTTAGTGTTAGTTGAGTAATTTTATGAAAAAGTTTATTATTTTGTAGTACTTTGCCAAAACTGATTTAATTATAATATTTGGTACTATTATATGCGTGTTTTATTTTATAAAGTCATAAAAATAGCATATAATTTAAATAATACTTATTAATCTTTGGTTCAAAAATAAAAATTTAGCCATTTTAAACGCAATATCATACAGGGTCAAAAAGACCCTCGACAACCTCCACGTAACTATTTTCACCACATTCTCTCCGGGTTAAAGTTTTAAGTACCTGTTTGCACGTACGCAGACTGATTTGTTTGCAGTAAAATTATTACTAAGAATTATTTAATAACATTTTATTTTGAAATTATTTAATCTGATATTATTAGAATTGTTACTACAAAAAGTAACATTATATTACAAACTTAGCAGTTGTGTTTTTTATTAACATTTAACAAGCAATTATGTTTTGTTTTATAGTTACCTTAAACAAATTATCGCATTTCATTTAATGATTTCTTTATATTTTCTTATTATTGGGTTAATAAATCTAGGCCTAGTACTCACCCAATTAAATTTAAATATCGACAACAGTAACATTATTTTCTATTAAACCTTCTTTCGATTCTATTCACTCAAAACGTGACTGAATAGAAAATGAGGGTATTTTTCATTTTATTATTTAAATTATTGATGGTATACAACTTTTAACTATTTAATAACAAAAAACATACTTCATAAAATTAATGGGAATACTCATAATAAACATACTATGAATTTTAGACCCAAAAGTAAAAAATGTTTCCATTCTCTCCTTTTTACGATACATACTGACCTACCTGCCTACTATTATCCTAGTTGCTTCATACTTTGTACATAACCAGACATATTTACCTACCTGGCTGCTTAATATTCTACTTGCTTGATGTCTTTATAAGTATTGCACATTTTGTATTCACCAACCTACTTACTTTTTTTACATTCTTGCTTATATCAAGACAAGTCGAAAGAGCTCAAAGTCGATGAAACTATTCCTCACCATTGAGAAGTTTCTACCATTACCTTCCTACTCTATCATAAGACTATGATTATTACTTGTGAACAAGAGGACCCATCGAGACAAATTAAATGTGCCCAAATTCTGTGAATCTACTCCTCACCATTGAGTAGTCCTTGTCACCACCTCCGTTTATCAAACTCTGGCCACTATTTATAACCAAAGCACTCGCTAAGACAAATCAAAAGCGCCCAAAAACGATGAAACTGTTTATCACCATTGGGGAGTTCTGTCATCATCCCCTGCATCATCATCAGACAATTTCTCAAAAGTGCCTTGTACCCTTGTGAGAAGTTCCTGAGGATATTTCTGGAATGCATCATCAGATCCGAGCAAAATAAGTGAAAGATTATGGAGTTAAGAGTATATTTCCAAAAAATATATACATACAAATATATAGGTTGAATTCAGAAGCTCCTCTTTTTTTGAAGTCTATTAAAAAGACAAATGTATAAAAATTGTCCTATTAATTACGAATATAACTCTTCTTGGAGGGTATCACTTCCTTATTTAGAAACTTCAGTTGACAAGGAAAATACTGAATTAAAATACTGCAAGTTTTTAGAATAAATATCATTTGAAGAAAGTGCTGATGAAGTGCAGGCTACCACTCTTTAACTCTGTATATATTTCTTCAATCCTCCTTTAATTTGTAATTTAATGTATGTTCTAATTATATAAATTTATTACAAATACTATAATGGTCACAACTTTCCCCAAAAAGGGAACTAAATCATGCAGCGTTTTTCTTTACTCATATAGTCTGCACAAGATAAATTCCAAAAGCAAGTATGTGATTTATATTTTTTTTAATTCCAAGATTTTCACAATCCACTTGCACCATATTGTCATGCAATCTCCTAGTAACAATGATTTTTTTTTATTCGGAATAATGGACCGATTCACCCCTATGAAAATATTTGATAAAGAATAATCCATAATGTATTTAAAGGTATTATTGAGATTAATTTATTTTTACGAATGAAGATCATATTTCAAGTGATCACATCCATTTAAGTTAGTTGACCTTGAGATCAATTTGTTAGATTATTTGTATGTAAGAAATGCAATAAGTTTGTTATTTGAAGAGGACTTCAAAAGATGGAAGGCAATATTTTGACACAGTCTTTAGGAGGATAACTTTATATACGTATTATTCCTTATTAAGTATTTTCACACGGGTGATTCTGATCCATTACCCTAAATAATAAAATATATTTAAAATACTTTTCTTAATTAACTCCATTTTTTACTTTTATCTATTCGGAATAATGGGACAAATTACATTTATAATGAAAATTATGAAAAAACTCATATCACTCTCTCTCTCTCCTTGTCTTCTCTGAATTGTTAGCTGATCTAATTTTGAAAAAGGGTTTTCTGATAGTTTCAAAAATTTCACCATCCTGTAGTAGTAGAAATTGATTTAATAAATGTATTTGATTTAATAGATATTTTTATGACCAAAAGGACCTGTCAAGTCAAGCCAAATGTAACCAAATTCTGTGTGTGTGCGTGTATGCAAAAAAAATATATATGTATAGGAAAATTTGAACTTTTTTTAAATTCTCTGGAATCTTTCTAATCTTTAATTCACCAAAAATATTTCATGTATAGAATGACGAGAGGGATCAGCCCTGTGAAAATACATCGCAAGGAAAATTAAATATTTTTTAAGTTCAACATTTTCTCAGTTTACTCAAGAAGAGAGGGATCAGCCCTGTGAAAATAAGTCGTAAGGAAAATAAAATATTTTTTAAGTTCAACATTTTCTCAGTTTACTCAAGAAGAGAGGGATCAGCCCTGGGAAAATAAGTCGTAAGGAAAATAAAATATTTTTTAAGTTCAACATTTTCTCAGTTTACTCAAGAAGAGAGGGATCAGCCCTGTGAAAATACATTGTAAGGAAAATAAAATATTTTTTAAGTTCAACATTTTCTCAGTTTACTCAAGAAGAGAGGGATCAGCCCTGTGAAAATAAGTCGTAAGGAAAATAAAATATTTTTTAAGTTCAACATTTTCTCAGTTTACTCAAGAAGAGAGGGATCAGCCCTGGGAAAATAAGTCGTAAGGAAAATAAAATATTTTTTAAGTTCAACATTTTCTCAGTTTACTCAAGAAGAGAGGGATCAGCCCTGTAAAAATACATTGTAAGGAAAATAAAATATTTTTTAATTTCAACATTTTCTCAGATTACTCAAGAAGAGAGGGATCAGCCCTGTGAAAATAAGTCGTAAGGAAAATAAAATAGTTTTTAAGTTCAACATTTTCTCAGTTTACTCAAGAAGAGAGGGATCAGCCCTGTGAAAATACATTGTAAGCAAATAAAATATTTTTTAAGTTCAACATTTTCTCAGTTTACTCAAGAAGAGAGGGATCAGCCCTGTGAAAATAAGTCGTAAGGAAAATAAAATATTTTTTAAGTTCAACATTTTCTCAGTTTACTCAAGACGAGAGGGATCAGCCCTGGGAAAATAAGTTGTAAGGAAAATAAAATATTTTTTAAGTTCAACATTTTCAACATTTACTCAATTAGATACGAAAAAATTTTATTGTTTATAATAATTTTAATTTGTATTCAACAATTTACCGATACCGACACCTATTTGCAAAAATGCTAAAAGATAAGTGAATTTGATAAACAACGAAAAATAAAAGGATTTTGAGTATTTCAAAAATTTTCATTATATTTCTTATATTGATTAAATTATAAAAATCTGTGCGTAAAAAATATTAAATCCCAACATAATGAGAAAAATAATACAATTATAGTATTTGGACATATATAATTATGTCCACAATAACGATTCTCTAAAATAATACTTCATGAGTGTTCACAGTTTTTTCAAACTTGTTTCCTTATGTGTTTTATATCACAAGTTTGTTTATAAAATAAATTTGAGTGAGCAATGAATATTTTTCCTGTTGATAAATATTTAACAGTATCAAGAATAACTTACACAATTTCTACCTAGTTTATTTAGAATGAGGAAAATTGTGTGAATGAAATTCTATTCATATTATTAACAGAGTATATTATTAATAAGGGCACAATATTTTCAACATTAACACATACGTATTTAAACTTTGATTGGCTTTAAAATATTCATAATGACTATTGAGGAAGTAATATTGAGAACTTCCAATGATGAAATTTTAATATATACCTCTAAGAAATAACTAAAAATATACTAGCTCACAATTAAATAAAACTACGTGATGTAGTATTATTTCTACTTTCTTTAATTTCTTTACCACGACCTAGGTTTCGTTGTATTACAACATCTTCAGGTGGGATATTAGCAAAGATATCAATCAATCAATTTGCTAATATCCCACCTGAAGATGTTGTAATACAACGAAACCTAGGTCGTGGTAAAGAAATTAAAGAAAGTATAAATAATACTACATCACGTAGTTTCATTTAATTGTGAATAATGAATTTCTACAAAATTAACGCCAAATATATTCAATATACTTGCTGAAAATACTGAAATATATACTACTGAAAAATATACTATTATGTGGCAGTCACACAAATGGCAGTCACACTATTATGTGGCAGCCACAAAAAATGCCAATATTTCGCAAAATAATTGTGTATGGCTCTCAAACAACTAGGAAATTGCCCCATGTTTTGGTTTCTCTAGATCAGCCCAAATTTGTGTTATATGAAGGTGCGGATAGTGTCGGGTGCAGATTAATATAAAGCATATTAACCTGCGTATATCTGTATATGGTATGCTATAAGAAATTATGGTCTGTAATGACAAGTAATTTAGAAATATTCAAGAACTGTCTGTATTGATAACCCTCCTAATTCTTTAGTCAAACACTTAATTTGCAACATTTTAAAAACTGGTGAAAACCAAACCATTTTTCCATTCCTTTTGCTAATAGTTTTGTCAAAACAAGAAAGAACCCCCAGAATGTATTTAACTCTCAAGGATGGACGTAAGCATAGTAATAGATAAAAAGAGGTGTTAGTGTTACATGTGCCTAATAAGATACAAAAGAAATTGTTTCTACTGTGTACTGTTAACTACTTTGTGCAATGATGACAATTGATGAAAATGCTGGCGCAACTACATAACTAGAAATGCTTTTTTATAAAAGATTCACCCAAGATGGAGGAGATGGTAAGGACCAAATGAAGGAGGAATATTTTGTAGGTAGAATGACATATAGTTATGACCAATGAAGTTTTTCATTCTAAAGATCACCAACATAAATATTCTAATATTTTGTAAATTAGTCCACCATCAATATCTGAAAGAGATCTCTTCCTGGCATTTATTAAGTCAAATATTACTAGAAAACCTTGTTTTTCAACACTGAATATACCATGCAGAATTAAATTAATCCATTTGTGAATCCGGACCATGTGCAGATGGTGGTCCGCTTCAAGAAGAAAAGAAATTTGCAAAACATGCCAGTTTAAAAAAAATTCAGTTTCAAAAAGGGATAGAATGTGTGTTTCAAGCCACTATGCAATGAACTGTGTCTGTATGTGTCAATGTCGCTTCACCCAAGTACACACACTGCAGATAAAGAGAACATTGAGTTTTTATTACAATCTGACGATTTATTACAAATTTAATATATCCAAGGTAAGAGTATGTATTGTATAAATATTACTAAAGAATTTAAATATAAAGTAATTTTTCTAATTATTTTTGATTTATTTCGTATTTTTATAAATGTATCTTTTCTAAGATTATTTTAATAAGAAAAAAGTCAATTTAAAATTTTTGGCAAAATGCTCTACATGTCTTGTCACATATTGAAGAAAGGTGTGTCCACTCAAAAGTTAATAAAAGTTCATAACATAAATTTTGTCCTTCTTATCACAGTTTAAAAAAGTTTTACAAAACCATAAAATACACAATATTCAATTATTTACGTGATGTGCCATATATTTTCTTTAATGGTTTTTTGATAAATATTATGTCACTAATTGTAAATTAATAAATAATTTTTGTTATAACATACAAATTTTATAATAAGATTTTTTATTGAATATGTTATAACTATTACGAAAAAAAAAAATGTTGAGATTTTATGAAGATATAGAATAGTTATACAGACAATTTAATAATCACTCCCTATAACAATGTTTACACTCAGTTTCTGGTACACAGACTAGAAATGGCTATGTTAAGATATGAAAAAAATTAAGATGGCAAATTTTAACGTCACTTAATTACAAATTCTTCATTTATTTCCAAACTGTGTGTATTAAAATTTCATGTAAAGGTTCACTATAATTATTGTTACGGTCGAAATAAATTTGTGTCCTTTTATATGTAGTATTCTTTTTTATAGCATATATTACTTTAGATAAACTAAAGTCATATTATTCACATAAATGACTAAGTCGTACATAACACATTGTGCATAATACAAGGGTATGGGGGTATAATTAGGAATGACAGCGACCTTGTCATCAATTAATTTTTGTGCAAAATTAGGCAAAATTTTTCAATCATTTGTTTCAATTGTATGGAACGTCCATTATGACATTTATGAAGAGATCTTGAAAAATCGACATTGTCTTCTGAATTTGTTTTAAGAAAGATACATTAAAATTGCTGTTGTAGTCAATAAACACGGATGACATATACGTATATCATCTGATGCCAATATTTTAAATTCATGTATACCTAATCACCTGACTAAGCTAGACAATCATATTGTAGCAATATAAACCAGAAATTTTTAGGAAATTATAATAACATAATTACTAAGGACTTAGAGAATTTCTAACTAAGGCGTGAATAGAATAAGAATCAATGTGATCATATTCTGTCTTACATTTCAGGAAACTTTTGTTTAAAATATATAATTTCTTTACATATCTTGGTACGTGTTTAAAATTAATTTGATCTCGCAGTAGTTGCAGCGATTGCAATAGTACAATATTGTAAAATAAACGTAAAATGTAAGCCTAACAATATTTTAATAATAACACGTTTGACAATATTAATACACATTAACAATATATTCTAAATAATTCACTTATAAACTATTCAATCGAGGCAGTTTATATATTATATATTTCTAGTCATTTTTGCCAAAGCTTTATAATCTTTTCTAAAATTAATATTGTTTTTAAATGTTTTTTCTCTTTACACAAATAATTGCCAAATAAAAAAGACAATACATATGTCGAGACAACATTTTACAAGCGTGGCCAACTTTTAATCCTTGCCATTGAATACACTCACACATTCAGATTCACAAGGACAGAGTATAATGGTAGTACTGCCAGATCGTCCAAAAATAAATTACATTGTATTACTATATTACACTAAAATTACGCACATTTAATAGTCATTAAAATAATTTTAAGACTCATGGTTTAAACATCCTCGGGAAGAGTTCAAAATAATTTGGCAATAATATATGAATCTAATAGAGATATTAATTACAAATATTTCAGTCCATAGTCTACTATATTTCTTTTGCATTACACTTATGATGTTGGAACATAGCAACAATAAACTTCGTCTATCAATGATCTAACTACCAGCAACTTGAATTATGCCGAGACGGTTGCCGTCGCTCTAAAAATGTCTTTAGTTGAACGAGGGAGAGCTGGGATGTTGATGATGCCTAAAACAAAAAAATATCGAATTTATATTACATTCTCCGGAGACATTATTATTTTACTAATTAGCAGTAAACAGCCGGACTTTGTGATTTTGTGACTTGTACAGATTCTTAGTGTGAAGAATTGGGACTTCAATATTTTATTCTTAAATAAATTTCAATGACTATAATACTAGCATGCTGCATGTCGCAAGATGGAATAAGTTGGATGGATGGAGACTGCCCTGACGGTATTGCTTATTCTGACTATGCAGTTATGATGTTATAAAAATGTTACAATTAGTAATGTTTTCAAACCTTTATTAAAAATTAGGTTTCAGAACAAATATAAATTTAAGTGACTAATTAAATGCATTTGATATGGAGACTAACTTTTTTTATGTTTTGCGAATTTTAAATGTTTCCTGATAATTGGAATAAATAAAAGTTCCTTTCATTAATAGTAAACTTGTGTTTCAAATACAGTAGGGCCTCGCTAATCCGGACTAAACGACGAAGGTCGGCGCGGGGGCGTTCACAGGAGAGGCGGTAGGTATGGTCGCCACGCGCCGATCTGTTGTCGTTGTCAATCTTTTGTCAGTCGCCCAGCGTAAGTGTTGGTTAATTTATCGCGCTCGCTGACAACATGGCACCGCCACGTAAACATTTAACACTGACATTAAAATACAAATTGTGTATGATAAAAACGTTAGATAAAGGTGACAGCTATCCTGTCATTGCTCAGACGTTTGTTATAGGCAGATCAATTGTAGGCGATATAAAGAAGAATCTTGAAATTTGTCAGAAAGAGAATGTGGTCCAGTACACGAAAAACACTGAAGAAGTCGGAAAATCCTGTTTTAGAAGATGCTTTGTTTACATGGTTTTTGTAACAAAGGCAATTGCATGTTCCTGTAAGTGGTGATATGATTTGTTAGAAAGCTTGTACTTTTCATCGCTAGATCACAATCTACAATATCGGATTTAACGCAAGCAGTGGATGGTTAGATAAATTTAAGAAGCGCCACGGAATAACACGTTTAAAAATTGAGGGGGAAAAGTATCAAGTGATGAAGCTGCTATCGGACCATTTCAACAAGAGTTTCCGAAAGTTATTCGAGACAAAAAATATAACAGCGAGACAGGTTTACAATGCTGACGAATCTGGTTTATACTAGCGATTGTTGCCTGATCATACTTTAGCCTCCGGGAGGAAAATTACCAAGATAAGAATTACATTTATGCCTTGTGAAAATGCGTCTGGAATAAACTTTAATTGCTTGTTGTCAGAAAATCAAAAAACCGGAATTTAAAGCAACACGTCTCCCAGTTTGTTATTGTGAGCATAAAAATGCTTGGGTTACCAAAGACTTGTTTCTTGAGTGATTTAAAACGGAATTAGTTCCCGTGGTCCGTCGCCATCTTTTATCTGTTAATTTACCTCCTCAGGCAATGATACTGTCGGATAATTGTCCTGGCTGTCCATCAGCAGACGAACTTGTCTCTGAAGACGACAATATTTTTGCAATGTTCCTGCCACATAACACCACGGCGTGTATACAACCAATGGATCAGAAAGTTGTACAAAGTGTGAAGATAAATCACTTTTGATTAACTGTCTCACATCATGTAGTGAAAACCTCGTGGATTTGTTAAAATCGATAACTTTAAAGGATACAGTTTTTCTTTTGGCTAATTGCTGGATGGATGTTAAAGCATCCCTAATTAACAAATCATGAAAGAATTCGCACCCTGGATTTCTCACAGATAATGATTATGAACCAGAAGATGATGTTCCTTTAGCCAAGCTTTCCAATAAGTTGAGGGAGCCCAATGATCCTCAAATAAGTGAAGCAGAAGCTCAAGAATGGGCTGGTGGTGGAGCCGACATAGAGCTACAAAGATATGATGTGTTAACTGATGAGGAGATTGTGCAAGCGGCTATGTGTGAGGACGATGAGCAAGATGATGATAAAAGTGGTGAAGTTGTCACCTCCAAAAAAGTTGATAATTCAGAGGCAGTGGAAGTTTTAAATACTGCTTTGAAATGTGCTGAAGATAATGAATTTGATAGCCACGAAGTTATGTTTCTCCATCGACTTAGAGACCGTACTTTTGACATGAAGTGCGAAAATTATAAGCAGAAGAGTATCATAGACTTTTTCAAGAAGAATTAACTTTTAGCGTTTTTTTAAATTCATGTCAAGTGGAGAAATTTCTAACATGTTTGTAATTTTTTACATGTACGTTTGCATGTACATATTCTCGTCTTGTTTGTCTTTAATTTTACATTTTAATAACTGAAACTAAACTTAAACATATGTCTTATTCCTATTAAAATATTGTATACTATAATCCGGACGCCTCGATAATCCGCATAGGGTATTGTTTTTGACTATCCGAATTAGCGAGGCCCTATTTTATATTATTGAGTGTCAAAGGAAGAAGAAAATGAATCACCTCTATAAGCCATGGATGTTTCAGTGCTTCTTCAGGAGTTGTCCGTTTGGTTGCATTTAGCTCAAGTAGACCACGTATGAGGCTTTGGACTCGTTCATCTATTGACGACCAGTGCTCAGGTGGAAAGCAATAGTCTCCTTTTATTATATTTGCAGTTGTTTCCTCCATTGAATCATCCAAGAAAGGAGATAACTGGAATATTTATTTATAGGTGATTATGTTATAAGAATTATTAACTTCCATTAACTGAGGAAATGTTTTATTAAGTAAATTCTGTTTATAAATTGCAGTCGGCTTATACTTAATTGGTGAATTTCATTGGGAAAAATAATTCATGATGATTTCTATATAATACATTGTTTGTTGTACTGTATGATAGCGGTACATATTCAATCAATATACAATATGTTATTATACACCTGAAGCTCAATTGCAGTATAAACGACTGATACGGTTAATAGTCATAAATTTGTACAATAAATGATTATATAACATTGTTGGTAGTTTAAGATCTAGATTATTTTTACTGGCAGGACTGTGTTATTTAATCTCCTCTTCATAGATCAACCGTGGCTATATGGCCACGCGGCTGTCAGCTGTTTAAGTTTCTCTTATTCTACCGAACTGTCATTAAGAAAGGAGTCAAGGAATCATCCAAGAAAGGAGATAACTGGAATATTTATTTATAGGTGATTATGTTATAAGAATTATTAATGTCCATTAACTGAGGAAATGTTTTATTAAGTAAATTCTGTTTATAAATTGCAGTCGGCTTATACTTAATTGGTGAATTTCATTGGGAAAAATAATTCATGATGATTTCTATATAATACATTGTTTGTTGTACTGTATGATAGCGGTACATATTCAATCAATATACAATATGTTATTATACACCTGAAGCTCAATTGCAGTATAAACGACTGATACGGTTAATAGTCATAAATTTGTACAATAAATGATTATATAACATTGTTGGTAGTTTAAGATCTAGATTATTTTTACTGGCAGGACTGTGTTATTTAATCTCCTCTTCATAGATCAACCGTGGCTATATGGCCACGCGGCTGTCAGCTGTTTAAGTTTCTCTTATTCTACCGAACTGTCATTAAGTAATAATATTATTTCAGTTGTTGTTTAGGAAATTCTTTAAAATATTTATAGATTGTAATATTAATAGAGTGACATTATTAGTTACCAAGGTTTACATTATGAGTTAATCAAAATAAAATGGAAATGTGAGTGGCAATCCTGATAGTCAAATTGAATTATTGTCGAATAGTTTTAACAATCATTTCTACAGTCCGTTGCATGCATTACAGTACAATGCATGCTGTTACAGAAGACAGAAAATTAAAAGCGTCTTTATAAAAGAAGATCGCGCCGGGTTGTCACTGTGTAAAATTATGGAGCAGTCCATCCTTTCCTTTTGCTATATATATGCTTTAAATAAATATGTACTTACACAATATGTACTTATACAACATTTGGCATAAGGATAATGAATGATAACATATTATTTTCTTTTCAAATAAATATTGGTATTATTTGATAGTGCAGAATACATATTGCGTATGCACTATGCGACAGCGCTTTTTCTCTAGGCCACATATTTTTGATAATAATTTTTTAATGTTAAGACACATTTATTTAAAGAAAAAATCAGAAAAAGCTTTAATGATAATGTACTGCATTAATAATAGGCATTTTATATTATATATAAAGGTCTGTAGAGCAGTGTCTAAGACTTAGCAAAAGACTAAAAGGTTCCTGGTAGAGTGTTTGAATATTCATAAATTATTTATCTAACTATGAATAATTCATTAAACTTGAATTGGGCTGAAACATTAAGTTAAATCGATGGCGGGAATGTCAGCAAGCCATCATTCATAAAAATGTTGCTTGTGAGGTTAATATGATTACTTGAGATTCACTCCTCTTGGTGTTATATGTAAGTGCGATGGTGTTTATATATACTTTAGGCACTAAATGCAGTGTTTTCAGATGCAGTGATTCATTACGACACTTTTAATGATAATGGGAAGAAGAGAAAACAATATATCATTTAGATGAGACTTGGGTCCATGAATATCACATAAGAAGTACTCTATAGCATGGCTTTTCCATACATTCATTTTCAAGGATGGTCAACTGGTTTGCAGCCTTCACAGGAAAGGAAAATTTCAGTGGTACATATTAGTAACAAAAAAGGTTTTGTGGAAGATGGCTAACTTTCGAATTAAATAAAATTATACCAGTTACCACTTGTAATATTGATTCATATTTTTAATATTTTTGAATTTTGAATTAAGTTTTTTTAATAAAGTAACGGACTTATTTCGTAATTGGGTGTATTGCCAATTATAATACCATAGACATGAAGACAAGAGCAGATTAAATCAGAAAAGGTTAATTTAGTTTCTGTTTATTTTTCCCTTAGCTGTCAATTTAACACAAAACCAAATTTTTTATACTAAGCCTCAAAAAGACCATAAGTAATACAAATGCTCACAGAGAACCACAAATATGTATTAATGAAAAATAATTTGATGGTGGTAATCTCGTATATTAACATTTTATATTGTATTTATTATAAAAATTACTTAAATCTTACCACAAATCTTTTAATTAATTTATTAAATTCTGGTTTCAGAATAAAACTGATAAAGAAAATATACCTTGTAGTCTATACATAATTATAGAACGAAAGGATGATAATACGACTAATGGACTAAAGTCTACTTAACACCAGTCTACTTAACTTCATTAGATTGGAACTTATCCTGATACATCTCTCTTGCCTTAGTTATAAACCTTTCGTATTTTAAATATTTTTCTTGTTAAACACATGGCATATTTTAAGACTGTTATTGCTACTTTCAGAGTGAGCCTGAAAAAAAATATATCTTCTACACATAGTCCATCAATAAAAGGAATTGCTCTTGACAGACCCACCCTACATGAATTAAATGAAATATGTTTTCCATGTACAATCAAATCATCAATAAAGAGAGTTCGCAAGCTTTTTATATTATTATTTTTTAATAACCTATTAAATTATAAAATTATACCTAATATTATATTTCGGGAATGAACCCTAGACAAAAAACACTACAACTTCCCAACAAGCTCCACTGCCAGATTTAATAGAAACACAACAGTGTAAAAGATCATGTGATTCATCGTCTAGTATTAGTTCTAGTTCTTCTCCTTGTTTGAGTAGGTCATCTACAACATTACCTTCCAATTCGAGCAGCACTTCTTGTAATTAATCGAATGCCCACTCAAATTCAATCACAAGTGAGCTATCGACATCTAAGTTAATAGTATTTCTAAAATTACCAACAGCTAACTTATAGCAGGATTTAAGTGACTGATCCAAATTATAATATCAATAGGTCTCGGTCTTGACTTAGAAAGTATTCCTGTTTATCAATCTCCAGTACTAGTTCTTTGTCGTCTTCCAACTCTACTCCCAATACATTGGGGTCCAGAAGCATTAGTAAATCTGTTATGACGACGTCGTAGAGGTCCACTGAATTGTAATAAAAACAAAATGTCACTAAAATTCTAAGAAATTCTAGAAAATCTTACATTTCTTGTATAAGTACAAAAGAAGTTCCTACTCATTGCATTGAAATGCATATAAATGCAGATTCAAATGTCCCGAGAATATAGGCAATATTGTGCTGCAGAGATGTTATTGGTGGAGGTTAAACTCAAATATAAATATATTAATGCAGCTAGACCTAGATCACGGAACAATGCATTCTTTTCCACAGTTAATAATAATAAAATTTGTTTTAGTAAAATTGTCTTTATTAACACTTTGGGAATATGTGACTGTCAGAATAGATTGGTAAAAATGAAAACTGACCTGCAAAGTTTTCTCAATAAAGATAATAGGGGCAAGCACAATTCAAGGAAGCCTATAGATCCTTCCCTTATTCAAGACATAAAAAATCATATAAGTTCAATTCTGGGAACAGAGTTATACTACGTGAGAGTTTCAACTTCCAAGGGATTTATCAGTGGTGAGAAGATGGCAATGGATTTTTAGAAATGTGTTGAAAAACACTAGAGAGAGATTATTGACTGTATTATGATATTTTTACTAAAGAGTTTAATGTCAGCTTTTTTCAAACAAAAAAAAGGTAGGTGCAACTTTATGCTTGGAGTATGAACTTGCAACCCCAATTTGTAAAATAGAACTGAAAGGAAAGTATGATGATTAATTAAAAGAAAAATATGTGTATTGAAATGAAAAATTTATAGTCAGAATATTGATGATATACCCACTTGTGCAATCTATAATTTGCAGGCTGTTATGCAGTGTCCTACTGAAGAAATTTCTTTTTTTTATAAATCTAAACTTAATTGCGATTGTGAAATTATCAAAGAAATCAGATACAAATAAAAACCGTAAAAAGAATGAAGAAGAGAAAGATAAAAGTAAAATAGGAGCATATAATAACGAATATAGTTATTTCTGGGATGAAACCTAGAGTAAAAAAGGTGGTAACGAGATTGGCTCATTGTACTCTCAATTATTTACAATGTTTAAATGAGCAGGACCCAAACAAGCTTATATATCACTTTTTACCCTGTTCTTACTTATTGTGAAAATTATAAGACCAAGTACATTATTTTGTTATATTTCTTTGCTGTAATCCGTTTTGAAAATATACACTAAATTATTCTAAGGGACAATGTCCACAGTCTTATCGAAAAAGAGATTAAAAAATAAAATATCTTGGCCAATATATGCACCCTACCAGTTACCTGCACATTACAAAGAATTAACGTAAGATTTTTTTGTTGATATGAAGATAGAATCTTGAATATGAGTATATAATTTTAACGAAAACGAACGGTTGATATAAAGATAGAATCAAGAAAAATTTGTATATAATTTTAACGAAAACGATCATAAAAATATAGTGTTATGGATCAATGTTAAGTTCTGAAATTTTGTACATGGAAGAATGTTTCGCATTTATATAAGATCTCATCCAATCAAAGTGAGTTCATCATAGTACAAGTAAACATGAGAAACAAAAGAAGGAAAACAATAAATGCGGAAGAAATAACAACAACCGAAACATTTACACAGAGATTAAAATTAAGTGAACATAAGGAAAAAGACTTACGTGGTCTCATTAATATAAACTTACTTCCTAATGTAGCTTTTTATAATACTAATTTCAATTGTCAATAAGCTATTTGTAAAAATATTACATATCCTTATATTTTTGTAATAATTAAAAAGAGTTTATGGTTTTTGTTTAAGTTAATATTGTAGTAGCTGTTTACTAAAGAAATCTAAATGTTCGTCAAACATTTTAAAATACTATTGAAAAATGTTAAGTTTAATATACATTTTTTATTTTATAATAATTATAAAGAAGTAATTACGTGATTGTAATATTATAATTAATAACCTCAGAAAAGAGTGTACACTGTTCAAAGGTTGATAATTTTCTTATTAGATTATACTAGTTTCTTTTCTGTAAGAAATAATTTAAATTCAAGTCAGAAAAAATAATTTTCCAGTACAGTATAAACCTGAATACATTATTACCTGATTATGATCACACCTACCATAATTCTTAATGCTTGTCCGAGTGTCATATTTTTATTTGTTTTATAAATGATTCGTAAATAATGTCTCCCGAAAAGCTAATATTTTTGGAAAAGGTCACTATAATTAAAAAGGTGCGATATCTTAATTGTCTATTATAAATAAACTTTTCTATGTTTACATAAAATTCCATCTTTCAATCAGCACTTTCCAGAAATAGTTTGATATTATTTACAGTTATAATTTATATAAGGCTAGACCTTGCAGAAACAAAAATCATTGAAAATAATAAAATAATAATAAGTTCTTGTATTAAATAAAGACCAAGTAATTATTACTATATACTTTCCAATAGAATTGTGAGTTGGGATAAAAATTTTACAAAGGATTGCCCTTCCACCAATAACTGACGTCATCCTTTTTAAAAGAAATACTCAGTGCCGAGTTCCATTCCTATGGAACATGTATTAAAAAGTATGTCTTTCAAAAAGTTTCCTAATGAAATGTGTTAAATGACTAAGAAATTAGAAAAAAGTAAGGAAATACAAAAGGAAGTAGCTATGAGGTATTCTTCTTCAAAGTCATGTAACTTTGATATAAATTTTATTTAAAGAAATGATAAGCAACAATCAATATACTAATACAAGTAGACCTAGATTATGAACCTACATCATCAATGCTTCTTACTTGTAACATTGCCTTTGAATTTTCTAATGTCACCTAATACTTTTACAAATGAAGCATAATATTGAAGATTGGATGAAGTGGAAAACTGCAGAATGGAAATTAATTTAAATGAAGCAGGCATTATTTTGAACAAAAACAAAGAATGAAGTTGGGAAAGCCTAGATCTGTAGTTTCAAAACGTAAGATGATAAACTGTCTGTGGTTTCAAAAAATAAGAATTATTATAAATTGGAAGGCAAAGCAGATTTTAAGTTTACGTGTTTCCAAAAGAAAATATAAACAATCCATAAAAAGCCAAATATACTCAGTAGGTAAGTTTTTTTTCATTTATACACTCAAAATAATGGCCTATTATATAGCCACATGTCAAACAACTTTGAAAGTGATACTCTACACAGTAGTGTGCCCAACATTTAATCTAATAATGTGTCCATTTGTAATTTTCCTACTAAACAATAACTGCAAGTTGTTGTATATTCCCTTCCAGGTCAAGATTTTGTTTGATGTGCTTGAAAGAGTTTCAATATGCAAAGTATCACTTTATAGCTGTCTTCAATTTTTTGCTCATTTTATGCTGTGGTTTCAATATTGCTGTTCAATTGGTGTGTTTAATATAAGATGAAAAATGTAAAATGGCCACCTTTAGTTTTATTGTTTGTATTAATAATTTCTGGTTTTTTCGTAATGGAATTCACAGGTCGCTCGTATATTGTGCGTAATGGATAATGAAAGCATTCTTATTTTGTTTTACTTTGTAACTTGCTAACATAAGTGGACCTTTTATTCCTAACAAATCTAATGATATGTATGAATTCAATTCGAATTTCTTTTTTGTTACTTTTGATAACACTAACAAGTGTTAGATTATATATAATTTTTAATAGCTCTTTTGAACAGGAATTTTTAGGAACAGATACAAACCAGTTCTCAGTAGTGAGTTTCAATTAGATCCATCAATAGTTTGGTAAAGTAACTCACAGTAATACAACTCTAGAGACTCGTTACTTATTTTATTATCATTACCCGAATAACTAATTAATTTACTAGAAAAAGCATTGAACATATGTTTGGTATTACAAATCAAAACAATTTTGAAACAGTACTTACTGTCTTTGTTGGGAATAAACATTCTAAAAATGCATCAACCTCTAAAGCCTAATAATTATTTATCAATTGTTGAGATCCTGGGATGTACATATTATAACCCATATATCTCATAGGTGCAAATTAGTTGTTTACTGTCTATCAGCTATAGTCAGATTATCGTGAAAATGAAGACATTGCAACAGATATGCAAAGCAGTCTTTACTCATAGATGCCACAAATTTTAAACCAAAAATACTTATACCAAACAGTTCTGTAGCTGGGAAAAGGTTACTTTTCAAGTGCCAATACCTATGGTTTACTGTTAAATAATATTTGGAGAAACACTTAACCACATAATTAATTTTATGGCTGTTATTACTCTAAGTTTAAGAAACACTCCACATCGATGTACCAAATATCTCTTTCGTCTTGTCAATTCTAGTTAATAGAATATTGCAGAAGTGGCCAATGCTTCTGAAAATGGCTGTATACATAGGCGGTTGGTACATCAATGCAGAGTATTTTTTTGGAATAATTTATTTTCAAATACAAAACCCGTCAATCCACTTACCCCACTAAGGAATACATAAATAAAGACGCCGGCTGACCATGAATCCCAAGCTGGCGAGGGCGGCCGGCCAAGCACACATTCAGGCGGTGCAAACTCAAGTTGAGCAGGTGCAGGTGGTAGTACCTCACCTTCGGCACGACACGCACCCTCTGTCTCTGCTGCTGAGCCAAGGTCAATCAGTTTCAGGACGGGTGCAGCGCCATTAGTCACATCGACCATTATGTTTTCTGGCTACAGACAGATATTTATTCAGGAGCTTAATGCAAAAAACCTCAGAAAAGTTAAATCTATTAGTGTTTTTACTGGTCATAGTCATGATATGAACATATTTTAATAAAATTTATAGAGAAAATCAGAATTTTATATGAAATTAGAATATAAATAATAATTTTTGTTTATTTTGACTTCACTGGCTGTCAAATATTTTGAGATATTTACCTAAGACAAACAGTTAGTGTAGGATTAGTTAAAAAGTAAAGTAGAGGTCACTAAATCACAGCCCAGAATAAAGTTGTGCCTCACGTAGAATTAAAAAATCCACCCGCGTTTAAATATTTACGTAACATCGGTTCAATGCCAAGTAGACAATTATCACCTAATTACCGCCGATATACTATCGTCACTTCCACCCGAAGCCAGAAGTGTGGTTTGTTTCGTTTCTTTAATTTGGTATCTAATAATTCAATTGTTTTAAGTACTAACTAGAATAAAGCATAGAGCAATATTGAGTGATTAGCTAAATATCTACTTAAAATTAGGCAAGTAGTTTATTTTTTGACATAACCATGATGAAACATAGCGACAGTAACAATGAATAACCTGGGGAGAAATTTTCTTGAAAATATCGATATTTTTGTTGGAAAAATGTACGAAAGTGAAATATGGTTGGTTATTTTATTTAAATACTCTTCCCAAATGTTTAACCAGATCTTATGTCTACGGATCTCTGATTGAATTGTTTTCATGGAATAGATATAAACAATGGTGTTCTGTATAAAGCCCGCCAACCGCCTAGTAGCAGTAAACTAACTGGAAATTTACAATAAAGGTTTACTCCATTCTGTTTGGAAACAGTGTAAGTAAATGCAATGTGCTGTGAATTTATTACAGAATAAACATCGTTATTGTCCATTGGGATACACACAAAATTTTACATTGTCTTGCCATTAACGTTTTGTAGTTTTTCTAAGTACCCAAAAAGTAATTATTGTTTTTGTCAATATATAGGTACCTATAGGTACTTCTTATGCAATTTTTTCTGTATGAATATTTACATGTTTTGATAAAAAAGTTAACAAACTTTTTTCTTCCTACTCAATCCAAACTTAAATTCAACCTATAATATATCTTTACACATTTCTGATAAAGACTATAAAAGCAAAATATTCAGAGTCATGGAAACACAATGTCGTTATCAACTTCAGAAAGTCTAGTCATTGAATATTATCAGATTACGCAATCTATGTCACTGTTGCTAGCACTACCTTTAGAAATTACTACAATAAAAAACAGAGAAAACAATCTTTGGCTGTGGGGAGAATTTTCTAATGATGAGGTAACAAGTAACTATCAACATCATCATCATCATATTTGGCACGACAGCCCAGGGTGGGCCAAGGCCTTCTGTTGGAGATTCTTCCAGGAAGTTCTACTCTTCGCCTGGGTTTTCCTGTTCTTTATCCTGAGAATGTTATAATCTTCTTCCACTGAATCAATCCATCGTAATTTTGGTCTACCTCTTCTACGAGTTGTTAGAGGTTTTGCGATGAAAACTTTCTTTACTGGGTTTTCATCCTTCATTCTAGATATGTGGGCAGCCCAGTTCATTCTTTTGATTTTGATGGTTTTTATGACATCAGGCTCACCAAACAACCTATAGATTTCTGAGTTGAGACGTCTTTGCCAAATACCATTTTCCTTGACACCCCCAAAAATTCTCCTCAGAACCCTTCTTTCAAAGGTATATATATAGTCTATGTGTAATAGAGTGCACGGTATGGCGACGTGTCGCCATGCGCAACCGGCTACGCGACTCCCTCCTCACTCAGTTCGACGGTGTTGTTTACTACGGTACACATAACCTGCACTTTATTATTTTTGTATTAATTGTAAATAAATGTTTATTAAATAAAGTCACCATTTTCTGTAAGAAATTCGTAATACTTCATTTTTTCATTATGCTATATTTAGTTCCTGTAATAATCTTGTCTTTTATGCATATTACTTGTACGAACATGATGTTTCACATCTGCTAGGCGTCCCGTGACGGCTCAATGTTTTTTTATTATTAGTTTGTAAAAAATATATAAACACTTTTATATTCGATTTTACCTTTTTTTCAAAGGAAATTAGTCTTATTTTTGTTATATTTTGAAAGATAGTAAATTTACTCCATTATTTTTCGTTTTAAATTTTAATCACATTGAAAGCCAGATAGTTTTTCTTAGAAAATGCTATAATAAATGTATATTTCTTTTTTGATAGTTTAAAAGATTTTGAATAACCACGAAATGAAAAATGGCTAGATTTACAAAAACTAAGATGTTTCAGTTCAAAATCATAAATGCACATTAAAACGAGAAAACAACCTTTAAAAGCTAAAAGGGCTTTTTTCAAGGACTGTAAATTGAGGAAGAAAACATGGCACTTGGAGAGAAACAAGAAACTTACCTTTTGAGTATTGTTCTAGTTATCAGCATATTGAAGTAGTAATATTGAATATATTGGAAAATAGTTGTATACATAGGTGTTTGTTATATGTAGGCAGAAGTCACAAAAAACCTACTTGGCGTTATGACATTGTTATGAATAATGTTACAATATCAATTGTTTTATATAAAAAAATAACATTGAGGCTTGCATCTTTTTCATTTTTATTCAAACTTCATGTTTATTGTGGGATTAATTAATTCAATATACTTAAAGACTTTAAAACATGATTAGAAAAAAAATATGTTTCATGAAATTAAGGTATCAAAATTTTGTTTAAAAAAGTTGAAATAACTTTCAAAATGCACACTACATTATAATCAATTACAACATACTATCAACAGTCTATGTTGTTTATGTTGTTATGTTGTTATTTATGGGTATATAATGCCTGTAAAAGAAATTATAAATATAATTATTTTTTAAAAAATCTTGATAATATTGGCAAAAGCGCCTAGATTTTTGGGTGATATTGTATCTAAAAACTTCAACACTAGGAAATCCTTGGCATTATTGGTGTTTAGAAGATGCAATTTTGATATAGATTTCAGTATGCTTTGACTAAAGGCAATCTGGAATAGAGATGTGTTAAACACGAACATACGAATCAGTGGGACACTATCTTTTAAAATGAATGTATCATGAAGTTGTGAATGATTCAGTCTTTTTCGTCAATACCATTCACGCAATCTCATCCACGATTGTTTGAGTGGATTGATAGCTTCGCTCAAATCACATGTTGCACACCACCAAGGTACCTAGATGCATGGTCGCAAGTAATGATTGATACTTTGGTTTCGATTCGGTTCACTGGTCATTTTATCTTAGGGAACATTTTGTTAGATGGTCATACCACATATCGCATCAGCCACAAGGCGGCGTTTACTTTGATAAATTGGACACTGTATGTAAATAAATATTGAATAGGTATTACTATTACAAACTATTTACTGGAATAGGTATTACAAACTATTTACTGTTTGCGGGTGTGACGGTTTACAAACGAATACATTCATTATAACAGACAAATAATTGAACTAATATATACATAATTTTTATTAAGATAACTTATATACATATTCATTCTTCATAACGTAAGAGTGCTGTACTGCAGACTATGTGTATAATGGTGTATCCGTCTGTTTATAGAAACAGAAATGGAAAACTGAATGGAAAATCCGTCTGTATATAGAAGCTTTTTAATATATACTTAGTTTACAGTAATTCTTTTATTGGAATAATCACATTCACTTAATTTAACTTGTAATATTTTTCAATTACATGAAGTATTTAGTTTTATGTTTAATAGACTTTGGAAAGTTGCTGTTTGATTTTAATCTGTTTATAATTATCATATTCGTATCAATAAAATGAGTTTTTATAGCGATACAGCTTGGATTGTTAACCGATGTCCAAACATCTGTAGTTAAATAAATTGTTCCGGATTGTAACAACTTATTGTTTGCTTTTTCCTTGTTGCTAGAATACAGTTTTGGAATCAAAGAAGTTGAAACCTTTTTCCTGCCATATCATAATTGAAATTGAAATGTTTCTACAGGACACTTTGTTTCTTCAGTAAATTCAACATTTTGTAACAGTAAATATAGATAAGTAACAAATATACTAAGGAAAATTATTGGGTGCCAAAATATATGTAAACAAAATATGAATAGAACGAAAAAAAATCATTAGACGATTATCCCATCACAATTATTATAAAAACCGCCAGCAATATTATTAGCCTTTAAACTTTCCCTCTAATTAAAAAGTGGTCACAGTTCACAATTCATAAAGATGCACACGCTGCGCAAGCTGATTAATCATTGAGAGACCACTGACCAATCTGAAAAAATCCTAAATGCGTTTATTTATATTTGAAATAGTAAAAATTGTTGACATATTTTAAACATTCTCTTTAAAAAGAAACCACGCCATTAAATCATTCTTCTCAAAAATAACAAAACGATTATTGCTATTTTAAGGAACGATAAATATTTATGGGGTAAAAGTGGGCACACGCAGAGGCCTGTAAAAAATAAACATTCGTAAATGAATGGTAATCGACTGCAGCATTATCAACGCCCATAACACGAACTGTACAGTTTGTGATCGATTCAATTCAATGAACGTGTTACGAGGACCCGATCACTTTCGATATCATTCACGAATGATTGCACGGAATTCAATTGATTTGCCCATGTCTAATCTGGAACTATTCGTGGATAAACTCCAATACCTAAAATATTGGTGAAGTTATTACTTCTGATACAGATAGACTTTACTCAAAACAATGAATGCTTCAATTTTTACTGGCACCTAAATCAACTTCTGGTGGTGCTGTTGTTGAAACAGTGCTTTATTTATCTACAATAATATTCAATAATGTAAATATTGCACCGAATATATGTCATGCTGATGCCGTATGAACAGTTCACTACAAAGGAGCGATTGCAGATCTAAAAATATCAAGACCTCCACAGAGGCCTATGAGTAATGATTTTTAAATTGATTAATTATTTATACCTTAAGAGATTGCCATTTTGTCATAAATGTAAAAATGGCTAGGCTTAACCATGTCACACCACTTTAAAAAAAATCTCAATTTTTTTAGTTTCAAATGAAAGAGGCCTAAGATTTTGAGTTATATGTGCTAATGCGAACAACGCATCCTAGCTGTTATTCATGTTTTATTTTGGGGTGACTGTGAGGATATATATATTTTTGGGGGATTTCCACTAGCTATATTTATAATAAAAATTGGTTCAAAATTAGTTCATATTTTATGTTGTCAACCAAAAAAACAAAACTTTTTCTGCTTTTAAAGTGACTACCCCCTTAAAGGGTTACTATAACACTATTTACATTACAATCGTACTGATAACATAAAAACTTCTTTTTTATGGGTTTTATTCACAATTAAATGAAACTACGTGATGTAGTATTATTTCTACTATCTTTAATTTCTTTTTTACCACGACCTAGGTTTCGTTGTATTACATCTTCAGGTGGGATATTAGCAAAGATCTTTGCTAATATCCCACCTGAAGATGTTTTAATACAACGAAACCTAGGTCGTGGTAAAAAAGAAATTAAAGATAGTAGAAATAATACTACATCACGTAGTTTCATTTAATGGGTTTTATAATTATAAATCTATGTCTAATCTACGAGGAGAGGTCCAAAAGTCTGCAGAATGAAGGAGGTAGGAGGGGGATACATTCTTTCTTGCTACCCCACTAATTAGGAACTCATTAGAGGTATATAGGTTTATTTGTTAATGAATAATCGTCCCTTAAAGAAGTAAATCTGAAAGTGAACCGCAAACATGGAGCAAATCGAACTATGTGCAGTGATTAAATTCCTCATCAAGCAAGGAAAATCTCCTTAAACAATCTTGAGTAAAATGGGAGTCGTTTACAGAGATCTTTGCTCTCTGGTAAAACCGTAGTTTACAAGTGGCATGATCTATTTAAACAAAGTCGATACTCAATTGAGGCCGACCCCCACCCAGGACCGCCGACAGAAGCCACCATGTTGGATATTGTTGAAAATGTAGAAAACTTGTATTGGAAGATACTCAAGAAACAACTTTCTGAAAGTCAATCCAAAATAAATCCCGAGAATGCTTACGCTACTGCAAAAGCAACAACGAGTCAAGGTGTCTAAAGAGTTTTTGAAGCTGTGTATTGACAACCTACACTAAATTTAGAGAGAATGGTGACTCAACATGAAACTTGGGTTCACTACTTTGAGCCTGAGTCTGACCAATAGTCGATTCAATGCCACAAAAAGGGCACACCACCCGCTAAGCAGTTTAAGGTCTCAACTAAAAAAATTATTGATGACAGTGAGGTGAAGGAGTCAATTTCAGTTCATTTTCCAGGTAAAAACAAAAAATTTTTTTTTATTGTTTAGAAAATCTAATAAATGTATTGACCTTAAGGGAGATTATGTTGAAAAACAAAATATAGTTTCTTTATTTTATTTAACTTGCAACCCTACTGTTCAGCGGACTTTTGGACCTTCTCTCATATGTACCTAACATACCCTTGAAACTTTATTTATGTATAATATCACTTCATATCGGTCTAAGTTAACATAGGCATATTAAAATATAATCTAAATATTACCATAAAAGATTAAGAAATGGTAAAGTTAGCTAAAGACTTTGGCCGTAAGGGTCTCAAATTGCTATATAAACCCAAAAATTATTGCTCACATGCAGTCATTTGACCGGCCACCGTCTTTGAAGATAGGTACATTTCACCATCTTTCTAGTATTAGGGTACGATTTTCCAATGTATCTTTTAGTGAAAAAATAGTATAATTGAGAATGGTAGACTGAAGTCAATTCTGAAACTATAAATTCCTAATAAATCTTGTGCATGATATTTTCACAGTAAATTATACAATAAGTATTTGCAAATAAGAATTTGCAGCTATTTCATAAGCGAGTCCTGGGTCTCCCATTTTAAAAAAAATGTTTTGTTGGCCTTGTTTATTATTGGAAACTGAATATAGAAAACGGATTTTACTGATTTAGATAATTTGACAAATTCTGGTAAAAAACATGCTAATTCTGAAAACATTTATCATGCACAATAAAACTACAAGTTTTGGCTTTTTGTATATAGAAATTTGTATTGAAGGGCAACTAGCTATTGCAAATCAAACATAATGAAAGGGTAGATAGATAATTAGATAACAACTATATTTTTAGGTAAGCAAAAGTTAGCTTTTTGTGATCACAATTAAAGTCATAATTCGGTAAATCTGGGTAATACAGACGTATTAATCAATCAATTTCAATCTATTGCACCTTCTATGCCATTTAGAAGGTTGTCAGGGCAAATTCAAAGTGATTTAATTTATTCTTTGGCTGACGTTATACTTGTAAAAACTAGTTTAGAAATTGCTGACACTAAATTTATTTCAATAACGATAGATGAAACACCTGAAGTGGGTAGCAGGGCACAACTCACAACTATAGTAAGGTATGTGTCAAATAATGGGATTGAAAACCATCTTGTTGGTTTTTTAAATGTTAGTTGCAAGTGAATGGCACAAATGTTAAGTAAAGAAATGTTTTCTCAAATTGATAAGTGCAATATTAGCAGTAAATTAGTAGAGTGATGTTATCGGTTATGTCATTGGAGTTGAACAGAGAACAAGTTAGAAAAAAGCAGGCGATAAATACTCATTTTGCAATGTTGGTACCTTATTATGCCCATATATCAAAATCTACAGACAACATTGGGGAAGTGTAAAATGTTTTTTGCTCATCTCAACAAATATTATTTTATAGTAAATCAATGAAACGAAGTTCACTTTTAGCTGAAATTGTGAATCGATGAATGCCTTCCGTTTCCATTCCAAAGTGGCAATATAATTCTCATATAGTAAATGCAATACACGAACACAAAATCTATATTATAAATACCTATCAGACCATATAAACTTACTATGACAACTAGGACAAACAGGTTTTGTCATTTGCCAATCTATATATTACAAAATTATAAGATTTTGAATTTAACACCATCCAGATATAGCATTTTTTCCGAAAATGATAAATGATTTAAAAACACACAAACACGTGTGTGTGTGTATGTGTGTGTGTGTGCGCACATGCCTGCATGTGTGTTTATATCTATATAATTTATTATTTTTTTATATATTCCTTCCTTCATAGCGTGCCGTACTCAAAAAGCGCATGCAGTGCTATATAGTACTGTAATATAGCCAAATAGTTTCCAAATGACTTCTGCTATCATTCTTCTTGAAGTCTATAATGATGTATCATTCGCTTTTATATAAAAAAGCTAAGTGTTAATGAAATTTTTCTGTATTTCCTCAATATATTAATTTTTAGCATACATGTCAGCGAGTAGAACATTTATGTAAAAAGTTAAATTTACTCTTTTTCTAATGTACTAAATATTGATGTATATTTGAAATAAATTTTTCTTAACTGTGTTAAGATCATAAGACATGAGGTGAATATTAATTCATCTAATTCTACCCAAACAACTTTAAATAAAATTTAATACCAATGATCCCCACATCACATATTGTGTCACAGTAAATAAACTAACAGGTGGCTCTGTCAATTTCAAATTGTTGGGACTACTTCTTGATATGAGAACAAAATGTGAAGTTCGATTTCAGATAAATTTTAAAAAATGTAAAAATACTTGTGTGATTCAAATTACATGAAGTGATTGCATGTGTTTTCACCATTTTCTAAAAGATGTTTATTCTTGATTTAAGTTATCACAATTAGTGTTATTGCGCTCAATATGTGTAACTTAATTCAAAGTTTACTTGACGACAAGTTGTGCCAGTTCTCTGCAAGTTTTCTTCAATGGAGAACTTTTGGGCACGGCTTACCATCAAGGATATTTAAAGAATTGGCAGAAGAGTTAAGTTATAATTAAAAAGCAAGGGAATTGAGTACAGTTAAAAGTGGCATTGAAAAGTTGAAAACATAAACGCTGCTTCAAAGTCAAAAAAGAAAAGGTTTGTACAACGAATAGTGACTGGAGAAAAATGGATTTATTCCGATAATTATAAATGGAAATCAGCATGTATGCATAAACTAGAACCAAGCCCATTGAAGCCAAAACGAAATATTCGTAATAGTAAGATTATGTTATGTATTTAACGGGACAAAATGGATTTAATATATTATAAGCTACTATAACCATTGGAAACAATTACATATAATTCAGTTAAGAAATGTTAAAACAAAAGGTTTTGTCTCATAAATAAATTTAAATACCTTTATATCAAGATGTGCTATTTTTCTGGCATGTAACCACTCCAGGGCAGCCAGTAACTGCTTGAAGTAAATTGCTACAAATTGTTCAGTAAAATTTGTCGATTGTGATACAGCCCAATCCAGTAAATGTGTCCCTCGAACTAACTGAAGAACTAAAGTATTAATGCCATATCGGGGTGCATTTGCAAAGAAAGCTAAAGCTCTCACAAGAGCTTGGTGATCAGCATTTGCAAGAATTCTGTATTCCCGGGCGGCATCAGCACCTCTTCCCGTTGCCACCTGTTTAAGCGCTACTCGCTGTGAAGTAACAGTGTCACGGGCACGGAGTACACGGCCTGTTCGACCCCTTCCAATCTCTTCCTCGATGGCATAGCGCATGGCACAGTGTTCACGTTGCCAATTCTCTGCATTCATTATGCTTACTTGCACAGGAGCACTTGCGACGCCGGCTAAGCCAGTACTTGCCGAAACAAGTCGAAAACTATACATGCCTGGCTGCAAATCATCTAATATCACTCTGCCTACAGCTAAAGGCAAGACGCCTGACTTACAATGCCACTCAGCAGTGCCGACACGACAATATTCCAATCTAGATGGTGGTTCATTTTCCCAATAAATAACTACGCCACCTGCTGAGTTAATTTCAGTTTTTGGTGTTCCAGGAGTAGTCACTGAGGTAAGTGTGAGTTGTGCTGAACTTTGTACTCCTCCAAGTTCATTGCTTACGAGACAAGAGTATGTGCCTGCATCAGAGGTCCTGCAGCTATTTATAGTCAAACTTGCTAGCTCATCGTCAGATAATGTGATAGAAAATCGGCCTCCCTGGCGAATAGCATGTGTATCAGGTGCTGTTTTTCTCCATGATAGAGTGGATCGACCCGCTCCTCTTACCCAACATGAGAATACGGCAGCCATTCCAGGAGCCACTGTTACATCCTTCAAAGGAGAAATCAGTTCTGGGGCTTGTAGATCTATAACACTACCTTCTGTTCCAGATTCACTAATTGATGTACCTCCATGTCTTCTTAAACGTAATGGCCATGTTTTTTTTGATATACCCTGAAATTTTGATACTTTATTAAGTTCTCTAAAAAATTTATTGAAAGTACTGTCTTTGAATTGTGGGATATTTTTAAGGTGGTTATTAAAATAAGTAATATTGTCACTGAAATATTTCGAATTATACTTACAAGGGATCTCCCTTGAAGCCTTGAAGTTTTCAAAGAAATGCACAAAAATATATATTTACAAACTCATTTAAATGTCTTATTTAAAAGCTGTCTCTAATTTGAAGAAGCAGGCGACAATGATGCAAGTTTTTATAGTGTAAAGAATAAATATATTTCTCTCAAATAAAATAAAATATTAAGTATAATTATGAAACGATTCACTAGGGCAGTACTTACAAGGAGCATTCGGTGTATACAAGATTTGCAATGCTTTCTACCAATAAAGTAAACAATTAGCCCTAGAATACTAACAATAGTTAATTTTGAGTTATGCAATGCTTTCTCTTTTTGATACGATTCTTTCAACAAAGTAGTCAATTAACCCTAGCATAATAATAATAGATCATTTTAACCAATCAAGATTTTTGTTTTCCTAATTTTATATTTCTAGCCTCATCATATTTTGTAAGTTCCTGTACTGATCAATGCACTGATAAAATCCAAAACCGGAAACGCCGTTGCTGTTGATGGTATTTATTAGTGAGTAGTACTAAAAGTCCTTATAACTGACCATTTTTAATAATAAGAATAAAAAATAAATTCAAATTTCAAACATCGAACTCTTTGGTAATTGATGTTTTAATTGTTTTTTTACAAATTGGTGACAATTTTAAAATTGTATGACGTCAAGATAAATTTGACAAAGGAAAATTTTTGTTCAATATTTTTTTATGACTTTTTTGTAGTTTCAATCAACAGCAAAGTTACGATCATTTTGAGTGGTTTTTAATCATGAATCCCCTTTCCATACTACTGTTTACAATTGGTCTAAAAAGCTCAAGTGTAATCGCAAGCATGAGGGACATCCTTCAACAATGACAAGGAAAGACAAAACATTAATGCTGTTTAGGCACTATTTTTTTGGAAAAAGTTTGAGAGCAACGGCCGGCGGAAGTGGAATCCCCCCATCATAACAAAGCATCTACATACTCAGCCGGATGAATGATTGATAATATTTGACTATGGCGGGTATAGAAATTAGAGGTCATCTGCCATATAGCTCTGACCTCGCACCATGCATTTTCTATTTAATCCCAAGAATAAAAGATAAACTGAGAGGAATATGATTCCTGGATGCCGAAGCAGAGGTAACTGCCTTCAAAAATACCACGGAAAAGACGTCCAAGGAAGAGTGGGACAACTGTTTCTCACAGTAGTTCTATCAAATGAAATGATGCACAGAGTGCTATGGAAATTATTTTGGAAAACAACAAATAAATTAAAAATTTGCTGGTTGGTTCTTTTTGATGTTCTAAAAACTTTCAGTTACCTAATATATTTAGCATGTTATATGAGAACCTAACTATCATTCTGTCGGTTACTTTTATGCAAAACTATATAAAAACAAAAATTGGCAGGTTCTATCTAGGTTTCGCTGAACAACCTGACTTTTATTTTTTATATTGTTATATTTTTTATATTAATTACATATTACAATATAAAGATATCTCTCAGTCGAACAGCTGTTTTTGTTAAGTGTGCTATAAAATATTTATAGTATAGTTTTAGTTGAATTTGTTTGACTTTGATCATTTATTTTCCTAAATTTCCCTATATGCCCCATCATATTGATGCACTGTTGATAATAAAATGGTAAAGTCGAATGTTAGTATTCTAGAGTTAAATCAATGTCATATAATTTTCTCTTTTTTGGTCTATTTAAACTTTTACACTTTTTTCTTAAATATACATAATATTTATGATTAATTTAAATTTACTTTCGTTATAATAGACAGTTGTTATTTAGCTTTTGCTGTTATTATTGCAGACAATACATAATATAATGTTTTAAATTGGTATTTATTTTCATTTTGCTTTTTGTTTATGGTTATGGCTTCACATAACATTATGAACCTTCAAACCTGACTTTATGTCTATATACTATGTAGGTACTCGTAGATATTGTGAATACTCCTTATAATTACATAAGCATGAGTTTGATTTTTAGAATAATTTAAATACAAGAAAAGCAGAAAAATATAAATAAAAAAACAAATAATGAAAATAATCTTCCTGAAGGGAGAATTACAAACCAATAATGCTTGACTATATCTAATATATGAACATTTTTCAATAAGTATCCTATTTTTTTCTTTTGCTTTATTAACAAGCATTATATTTTTTGTAGATTAAGCTGCATTTAGTAATTAATAAAATTATACTTTTAAATGGAAATTTACCTGCTTGCCTTAATTTTGTGTATAAGAACTTACTTGATAACTTACCTATTCTAAATTAGAGAACTGAAAAATTAAATGTCCACAAGAAAGATTGAAAATCTTAGGGTAGATCATAAGGTCAGGATTATTCTAGAAGTTGATTGTAAAATTTCTTTTTAACTCATATGACCTATCACAATTGTTATAAAACCATCACAAATGTTACTAAAGACACCAGGTCATTTATAATTTTAGGGTGTGTAGGTCTATTGAAAAGCAAAATTCCAAATTGAGTTAATTATTTATACTCACCCTTGTAGAAAACTTGCCGGGGGCCTTCACCAAATAATTTTCACCACAAGCCACCATTTATTTTATAAGAATATATTTTTACAATAATGTAATATTTTTATACATATCAGTCATATTTAATCCTATAAACTACTAATATATAAATAGCAAAGGTTTTTTAAGAAGTCACCAGAGAGTTTATACAAGAAAGTTATAAGTCTTTAGAAAGTTTATATTCACTTATGTTAAATGGCTTTTCAAAAAAAAATCCATATCATTATTTAGAAAAGTTAGTCAAGTCCCAGTTATGATACCTAAAACCAAAAAATTAGTGAAAGATATTAACTGAATATGTAAATGATATATCATATGCATCATGCATTTAAGCATCAACAGTATTATATAAATTATAAATCATATAAATAATGAATTTTATATAAATAGATTATTATATTTATATTAAGCAAAGGTAAAAGAAAAATAATAGGTCAAATATGTAGAGATATGATTAAAGTTTAAATAAAAATGGTTTAATGTAAATTCACATACACTAAAGCATTTTTTAATAATGAAATGTTTACGTTTCGCCATATATATCTACAAACATTTACACAAAAAGCCAACTTAGCTTAAGCTATACAAGGCACAGTATGGCCCGATTAGCTCTTTTGATGGGTCAAATAAGATATTCTTTTTTAGTTTTGCATAATTTCAGATCAGAAGAAATTTTTTAATGAATATAGAAAATACAAATTGGAAACTACTGGAAGGTAGATTCAAACGTGAGCAATCAGTGTAACCCTTCTCCTAAGACACTTAGTATTTCAAAGTCTTATTTGTTGTTTGACCTTAGTCACAGGACATATGTTTTTCTGAGCGCCATGTACTAGCCACGTCTCAAAGCCGTGTTTATGTGTTTACATCTGAAAAGACCAAAAATGTCAGAAGGAACCTGTTCTAAATATATGAAAATTTCAACGACATTTGTAAGTAAATGGGTTAAACATTATTCCGTTGCAAAATACATTGATAATCTGCTAAATTAGGTACTGCACAAAAAATGAAAGCAAAGATGACAAAATGATCTTACGGGTATTTGAGAAGAATCTACACCTAATGGGTAAATAAAAAAATTTTATCCATCAAGGAAGACGTTTATTATGAAACGAAGCACAATGAAGAAACTGCTTCTTCTGAAAAATGTGGGAAAAGGACTTACTTGCGAGAACAAAAATTTAGACAGAGATTGTGGCAATGTAATTTTTTCTGTTCTGCACATATCAATAGATGTGCATTCAACACATTAAACCCCGTTAAAATTAAGGAGACACATCTGAAGCCGCTTCTCAAAGCAGTAATTTGGCATTTCACGCTAAATTTTACATGTAATGTTAATGCTGCCAAAATTATAAGAGGGCTTTATTACCAATGTGACACAAGGACAATGACCCAATACACCGGAATCATCTTTGCCCTTTGTGGAAGTAAAAAAAATGTTTAGGCACATATGAAGTTAAAGCATCAAGTGGAGAAAATCTGGAACATAAAGCAGGTAAACAGATTCAAATTATATGTATAGTAGAAATTATGCTTTCAAGGTACCATGCAACTATTAATGGTAGAGGACAATTTATTAATAATAAAGCATCCCAGTTTACACCATATAGTATTATTTTGCAACAGTTTAGTTTTAGAAGTTTTCAAATTTCGCCGTACACGCTCGTATTAGACAGACTAAGAAAAATTTCCAATAAATAACAATCTGTATGATTGCTTTTTCTTGTAACATAAATAACCTACATCCCCGTGCAGTGGCAAATTAAGTTCAAAGCAACTTTCACAGCCGAGACATTACTCCTCATCAGTTTGACTTATCACTGGATCTAAGCATTCAAGTATTGTAAGCAAGTTTGACAAAATCAAAAATAAAAATTGATTCTATACTTATTTATAAAATGTGATACATTTGCTTCTGTTCTTTAATTATCGAAGATGAGAATTTTAGCTGATAGTGTGTGTTACTATACACAAATACCATATATGTGTATGTGTATATACAGTAATTGTAACAAGGATATTAAGGCTTTTTACCTCAGATAATAAAAAATCATTAAAGGCATAGTTAGAGTGGTTCCAATTAAAAAAAAAGAGTTTTTAGTTTTCTTACAACCTATACTAGGTTAAAAACACAAACCTGTTTTTTAGTTTTTGCTGTGGAAATTGTAAATATGTTAAAAACCTCCTAATTGACAGAAAATAATAGTAATTTTTGATTTACACAAGTTCTAGGTTTTTTAAATCAGTATTAACTTCTCGCCCAATTACTGTCATCAATTAGAACTATTCAGCACATTTTTATGAAGAAATAAAATAACAATTTACTCTAACCATAGCTGAAAGCAAGATTCAAGTTTGTTTTATCAAAATAATTTTTGGCTCCATATTGTTACTTTATGAATACTTAGAAGGAAAGAAAAAAGATTGGGGGAGCTGAAATTACTAAAAGGCAAGCAAGACAAGTCACTGGAATTAGGAAACTTTCAAAAAATTGGTGCGTTTGAATAATAACCACAAAAGTATGGTAGTTAAAGTGCGAACAATTTATTTATTTCTTTCGTGTAGATATAATTTTATATTAATAAAACTTTTAAGATTTTTTAAATTGTTTGTTGCCTTTTTTTCCTAACATATAATTAATAATGAAAAGAGAACTTGTCTGAATCTTAGTTAACATAGTACAACAATCATCTTCTTTTGACCCATGACTGTCGAAATAATATTATAATGGAAAATATATTATATGCATCTTAATACTTTCACTGCTGCAACCTATAACAGAGAGTCTGTCAGGACCTATTTTTATGCCCAAGGCCACTGCATCATAAGGGATATATGGTCACACACTGGACAATGACCTCAGCAAAAATTAAAGATTTAACAAATAAAAAAAATTAAAACAACAACTTATTCTTGAAGTTTAAAAAACTTTTTTTAAATAACATTTTATATAATGCAATTCATGTATAAAATTAATGAGTTATTTTATTTTAAATAAGTTGATAACATAAATAAAATATTAAAAATATAAAACAAACCAAAGAAAGAAAAACAAAACAAGCAGCATGCACAAGTTTTCTTGTTTATTTTATTTTTTTTTATTTTATAACTGAAAACCAAGTATGAAACCTGGTATATTAGCCAAGATATAAGAACAAAAATAAGATAAAAATGAATTGATGTAAATAAATTTTACAAAATAATTATTCATGCCTGCCGTACCTTTTGTGATACGGTGGTTATAGGGTTACTTCTTCATATTTCATACATCAATTTCATTAGGGTATAGCCATATTGATGCTTTTTATCACTGTACTTTTAACAAGATAAATTTCATAAAGGATACTTATTTTTTCACTTTAAATGCAAATAATTTTTAATACTTTCAAATACTTATTAAATTTCCTCATCCCATTTGTCTACAATGTGAAATGAAAATATTTATCAATATAATTTTATGCTTGCAAAATTAAAGCGCATTTTAGGAATATAATTGATGTGTAAACTTTTTATATAGTTTCTTCTGTAGCACTAAATAAGTCTTGACCTTTATTACTTTCAAATTAACTTTTATTTAGTATGCTATGAAGCATAATATCCTTAAGCGTATTAAGAACACGAAGTATTAATACTTACATTTGTTTGTGAACTACAACTTTGATGCAAAGTACTATCATTTGGTATGGTTACTGCAGACTTTTCATCACTCTCTGACTTGTCGTTAACGTCTGCAGGTATATTTATAGTATTGGCTTTCACATGGGGTCTCTGAGGTCTAGACCGCATAGCAACATCGTGGCATTCAATCATTGAATGCGATGGTACAGATGTTGTTTTCCTTAACGGAGTAGTCCAGGGAGATCCAAAAGGGTCTCCGAATCTATTTAATGGATATAGGACAGGAGAAAATAAAAATAATTAAACCATAAAATAATAAATAAAAAATTTCAAATATTTAAATTGTCATTGTTTCTTAGGTAAAAGATATATGAAAATAAGCTAGGCTAACTGGTCAGCTAATTGACCCAAACTTAAGACGAATATATTTTTAATGTAATAATGATAGATTAATTGTTTAAAATTTTAAATAATACTCTACTATAGGCAAATATCATAGCTAGTATTTTAATATGAAAAACAAAGCATTATACAGTTAGATGACTGCACAGATGCGTTACACTGATTGGTGTATGGTACAGATGTAAATATAGATATAAGCATAAAAGCCAAGTTTAGAAATTTACCTCCAAAAATTAAACTTTATAATTATTCAGCTCTTTGCTATTGAGTGATGAGCAAAAAATAAAAGAAAATTGTCCTAAAAAACTCAAAATAAATGAACAAAATAAATTAAAAATAGATAAAAAATGTCAATACGTGAATAATGTTTTTAAATATACTCTTTATTATGTATTCAGTAAAAGTTACGTTGGTTTATTCATATTTTATAATGTCACAATTAAATATATACATGCAAAACTGTCAGTGATATATACACATTTACCATACTAACAGATAATCGTTACTGGCATGAATACTATACTATATGTAAGAGTGGTTAAATTATAATCCACCAACAGAAAACTTTTCAGTGTAACTTGAATAGAATAATTCAATTAAATCACTTCTGTTTGAGTTAGTAACGAAAAAATGTAACTAAAATTTTAATCAAGTCATTTTAAGCTTTTCAGATGTGCAGTTTATTTTAAATTATAAAAAAATTTTCCTTACGCACTGCTACGTAATATTTTCTGCAAAAAAATTTACTCCTTAGATAGCCTCTAGATAAAGACATTTTACTAAAAAATTTACCCCTTAACCTCTGAAAATTTGATTAATCTATAAGTTGCCTGCCACAGGTGTTACTTTTTTAATTGTATTATAAAATATCTTAGATTATTTATTTATGGAAAATTTTTTAGTCGATCATTTTATTTAAGTTTTTGCTTTTCAACTGCCCATATAAAATTGATATTGCCCCATAGGTAAAACACACAGTCGTCACAATTCTATTACATTAATGTGACTGAAATTTCGAACATATTACACATTTTGTGAAATATTTTTCTCCGAAAACATCTATTAGGCACTTAAGAAACTAATATAACAATGGTTATTCTCATATTTCACTCATGGTTGGTCTATAAGCTTACAATACAATGGTAACAAACGTTATATTATCTTAGTTACCTATTTTATTTTCACAACACTTTTCGCATATTTTTATGAGATATACAACATTTTATGTGTATATTACAGCTCAACAAATACTAGGTGTGACAATTCAAGTACAACAGATAATTTAAATCAAATCGTACTAGTGAGTACTTGCAATGAATATAATATCAACATTATTGTTTGAATTATTTGAAAATGTTATAACCATTAAATAATATTGTCATTGCCTTAGTTACATCTAGTCGTTCTTGGTCTGTGATTAATTTTATAATAGTTTGTTTTTTTCTCTAATTTTATAAACATCATACAGAATTACGTAATACAATTTTCAAACAATTTTATTAATACAAATAAAACGTTTATAGTCAAAATATTTTGAGGTGTCAGGGGCATAAGATTTTGAAGAATTCTCTCATTCTATATACACATGTATATATATATATATATATATATATATATATATATATATATATATGTATATATGTATGTATATGGATGTTAATATTTATATACATTCAAACACAGAGTGTAGTTAATATATATGGCAATTTTTTTAGAATTCCTCTTAAATATATAAGATGAAAGACGAAAATAATCTATAACATTTTATGATTTGTGCCTTTATTACGGAGAAATAATTTATTTTTCAATAATGATATATTTCTTATCCTCAACATTTTATTAATCATAATTAAAAGTTTATAAACAAAATCTCCTTTAAAAATATCATATGAAAATCACTGAACTACCAGTACAATTAACATTTCTTTCCTGGACATAACATCCTATGTAAGGTCGAATAATGTGTTAGATGCGTCAAACCTAAATAGCTTTGATGATATCGTGGAGCCCTCTATATGCGTGCACTGTATGACTCTTAACCCTTGTGGTAATATTGAAATAGTGTACCTCGACGACGGGATGAGGTAGGAAAAAATTATTGTTTATAATCATCTTACTTTTATATGCAGGAAACCATAGAAGCTGGCTTGATATACCAATTTAACAACAGCTCTGTGTATAAATATACATATATATATATATATATATATATATATATATATATACATATATATATATATATGTGTGTGTATATATATATCTATATATATATATATATATATATATATATATATATATATATATATATGCACACAAACACACATGTAAGGTTAATGTTGTGGTTGAGCAATAACTATAAATTTTAAGGAAGTACATAGTTTATTCATAATGAAACCAAGCAAAATTATGCTTTTAATATACATAACTCTTCCACTTTATTCATATCTTCGATACTTACAAAATACTCCACAACTCAACACTAGATTATTCATAAAGTCTCCCATAGTCCCAATGATGTTTAGAATAAACTTTAGAAGGTAAAGAATTAATACATAAATTAACTGCAAATTTTACTGAGTAAAACGTTTTTAAAAAACTCTATTTGTTGACAAATTGAATGATCAAAATATATATTTATATATTATCTAGTTTTAGGAGTTATTTGAAAACAAAAATACTTGAAACCTATGAAAAGAGTCTGAACATATTCATTTAGCATTATTCCAGTGGTACAAAGAAGACTGAAGTTAGTTACATACAATACAATTTACATACAATAACTTAATGTAGGAATGTTATACGTTCACAACAATTTTGTAGTAGTGCAAAAATACAATATGTACACAATATATCCTATCATCAATCTTAAATATATCTCACAATATCTAATTCTCCTTGCAATTATTTTATACTAAATAATACCTATAATGTAATGCTCAAATCGATAAAATAACTGTCTTAATTGAATAGGCAAAGGTAAATAAATATTATTAATCAAAGATATTTTGTCTCGTGTGTGAGTGCAAAAATATTTTATATACATATTTTTACTTTGAGACAAACTATTTTATGTAATTTTACAGTGATAATAGCAGTAAATGTGGATAATAGAAAATGGTTTTTATGTCAAAATTAACATGTGTTGTAATGTTTTATTACACTAATTATCAATGTTAGACTGACTGAATATTGTTTTGTATTGTATAATTCTTATCATTAGCATGCACTACGTCTATACTGTATGCTTAATAATATTTTCATTTTATTAGTTCCAAATTATTCTACCGTTCTTACAATTAATATGCAAATAAGTTAATTAGCATCTGACATTATTTATATGTATATGTACACTTTCCAATGACAAGTATTATTTTGTCAAATTGTTTTAAATTAATCAAAACAGCTACTGGTTTTTTGTTTCCTGATTAAAATGAAATAGTTTGAATTTTTAAATTATACTGTTAATTAAAATCATATACTAATATGATTTTAGATATAATTAGATAATATAAAAAGCTCAGAACTTTTGTAGTATATTTGGCTGTGCCAACATAAGATATGTTGCACGGTTTATTTTCCATTGAGGAAGAAAAGAAATCTATCATTTATTTAAAGGAAACTTGCATAAATGGGCCTGGCGTTATAGAAATAGAATACATTTTTTTTAAATTTTGGTGACTTTTAGAACAGAGGAAACCAAGCAATTCTGCAGTTAAAAATCAGAAAAGAGTAAATAATAAAGTAAAATTTGTAACAATAATACAAAACAATAAAAAGCTACCTTCCTGGGCATATATATATTATTAACAAATTTTAATAAATCGTGAATTGTTAACAAGAAAAAAAACAACAAAAAATTTAAAGAATTAACTGTCAGAACAAATCTCAATACATTCATTCTATGTTGTCAAAAAGAATGTCTTTCTCACTTTCAGTTTTATGTGGATTTTTTCAACAAGCCTGTTGAGCCTGCAAGTTTCATAGGTTAATATCTTACGTCTGTATTTGGAGGATACAACGAGACAAAATATGCACTTTGTTTCATTTTGCTGATTCAGAGTTCTGCAGAAATAATATTTACAAACTGCTATGAAAAATAACCTGAGTTTTCATAAAAAATATGTGACATTTGTCTAACACAATTGTCAGATAACATTTTGAAATTTTTCCTTTTCTCTATTTAGGAGTAACATTTATTCCTGTAAAGCCTGCGCCTATAACTGTATCGACTTTTGTCCGTCTCCATTCTTATACAATAATAAAAAGATATTTTCTAATTGTCCAAATTTGTATGTAGTAACTAATTTTTAAATTAGGTGACAAGACAATATTAAAATTGTCCACAGACAGCTTTTTATTTTATTATTTTAATGACTTCCTTAGAAAAACAACATCAAGCTTGGAAGGTCTGCTTTGCTATGTTAGCTCTGTTATTTCTTATTTCAGTACATTGAAATTTTGTTCATTAGTTCACATCATTATGTCAAATTGTTCAGAAAAAATGAAAATTTTAATTTTTTATACATTTTATATGTTTATGCGTTTATTTTTTAACAATTATTGCTCGTTTCGTCAACACGCATTCATTATCATATGCGAATATATGCACAAGGCAGTCCATGAGAAAATTCAACATGTATTTGGATAATCAACTGCCAATTTTCCACAAATTTGTAGTGAAATTATTTTACACAGGCTTTTAAAAGAGAGAATAAAGTTTTTTTATCGTATAAAGCAGAATATTATTTTTGGAACTATATATGCTATAATGAAATGAGGCAATTCAGAAGATTTAATAGCGGAAACATTTACCTAATTTTAAAATGAAAAACCTTTGATGTAGTGTTCTTATCTTCAAAACTAAAAACTGTGATAGTAGCTAAGAATATATCGGTACTTCTTAACACTGGATGCAAGAATATAGGCTCCATGGCAATTCTGTGCCATTACAGTTAGGTATAAATTTAATAAAAAAAACTGAAAAAGTTGTACAAAGTATTTTTATATTTCATCATCTTTATTTACTTGCATTTCTCCTTTTACCATTATTTGCATTATTTCTTGTTCAATAATTCTTAGTGAAATATTTTATTCTGAGTTACATTTAGTTACATAGTAGTGTTGGGCACAAATTACTGTCGATGTCTTTAAATGTTTGATCTTTGAAAATGCTAGCCATTATTATATCACAAATGATTCTATTTCTTTATTTAAATATGATATTTTCGAAACAACAAGACATAATAATTTATAGTATCACTGCGAAATTTTTGATTAGTCTAAATGGTGCAAAAATACACAAAAATTACAGGATACATTAAAATTATTAAAACATCGACGGTAGCGTGTACCGGGCAGTCTATGATCTCGTTTCTTGCAATGCACATTACAAATAAATCAGTGGCTTGTGCATCATATGTATCATCTTGGTTAACCACACATTTAAACCATCTGACCAAGTTATAACTCATTTGTATTTTAATCTACAGCAAACTATATAAAGAATTGAATATATATACATACACATATTCATTTTGCATACATAGATATTAAATTATAAAAATGTGTTTGCGAATTTCTCAAGCAATAAACTAAACGTACTAATTTGTTAAATTATCCTGTAATCTGAAAATATGGTAGCTAACCTGAAAGCAAATTATGGAACAGAACAGAGGCTTCGACCGAGTAAATAAATAAAACATCCCCAAAGTTACTTACAGGTGGGCATCTTTTTCTAATCTCTTCTGATGGATAATAGGATTTTCGACTGCCTTTAGGAAATTCCTCTGTGTTTGCAGAATGCTTGAAAGATTATTTATCCATGAGCTCCTCATGGGCTCAGGTGCATAGCATTGTAATGCCAAAGGTGGCTTTTTAAGATTCGTAGAAATTATTTTGAAAGCCCCGGGCGGCAAAACTTCAGAGTTTATGTTTTCTTCTAGTTCCATTTTATTGACCTGTTGATTATCAAAAATGACAGATTGAACTTCTGTAAACTATCATTATTGGAAATAGTATCATTCATGTTTATGACTAATTAGTTCATAGCTTCTTTTAGAAATAGTTTTAATGCCTATGAAATCAATGAATCAAAGCCAAAGTTTAATATAAACAAATAAGACTTAGAAGGAGAACCTGGTTTAGAGGGTCAAAGAAATCAGATTTTCTACATGAATTTAGTCAAAAGTAACACAATAAAAAATATCTTTAAAATTTTAAACCAAAATTCAGAAGCATTTTTAAGTTATGACTAAGAAGATGTATGTTTGTATATTTCTGCTTATTCCTTCGATCTTTACAATAATAGTTTTATTACGCTCTGTGGCTACTTTATGCATGTACGAGCATTGTGTGAACAACATAGAATTGAAGTGGTTCCTTGTACAGTCTATGACTGGTTTTATTATTTGAGGAATACCAGTATATCTAGATGAACCAAAAATATATAAAAAAAAATAACCTGTATATGTGCTTTGTAGTTATAAGCTGGACTGACGAATTGAGTTTTCTTGCCAACAATTTCACAAAATATAATACTCTGTTCAAATAGGAACACATGCAACTCGTGACTTTTTTCACTGCTCCTTAGGTTACTACTGCTGCTGGATGAAAACATCTCAACGCACAACAATGGGCCATGCAGCAATAGTTTGCCTTGTGAATTTATTTTGCCCTGGAAAACATTTAAATATAATTAGAAGATTATTTAAAAATGTTACTTTCAAACGTTTTATTTTACTTTCGCTAGGCTATTTTTATTATTTAATTCACTTAATACTGATAAGAAGACTATATGAAGTAATTTTGGAACTGGTGAATTCAATGCCATCACTCTCAGATGAATAGGTATAATTCCCTTACCGCATACAGTTGCAAATTTAGAACAAATTTTTACATTTTATATCAAACTAATTGTTTAGTTTATGTTCAAATTTACCATAATTGTGCTGTATTGCCTCTAATGATATTTTTAGTAACTATATTGATATTGTGATGTTCTTATTTCCGTCATTCGGTTTGTGAGATGTACTTTGATATTTTGATATATGTATTTAGTCATATTTTTTAAAAATTGTAATTAAAAATACAGTTTCTTTCATAGTAAAATGAATCCCGACAATTTTAAAAAAAAAGACACAATCGTATTTATTTTTCCGATTGAACATTGTTCCAATCTGGAACATAATGCAATGATGGCGTTACCAATAATTCAAATGTGAAACATATTTTGTCACAGATACAATATTACCTCAGTCTCGTATGATAACCTATCTTTATAGCAATAAAAACAATTCTGAGAATAATGACAATAAGAACATATTAGAAAGTACAGAAAATTGTAGTATTGATTATATCAAAATTGGTCATCAAGATGTTTCTACTTTAAGAAAGAAAAAAAAATCAAAGAGACTGGCAAAAGAATTGAGCATAATGAATCAAGTGTTGCTTCTTTGGAATCTACCACCTTTCCAGAAGGAATACAAAAGTGGCGATTTTTCTGAATTCCTTTTATATAGTAGATCACGAATTATCTACTCAAAATTTAATAGAAGTAGAAAGCAATGTTTACATGGGTTAAATGCAACTAGAAAATTTAACATTTGGTTATTAATTTAAATGTCTTCACCTACGTTGTTATCTGTCTATCAACTATACACCATTATTTTAACAAGGATACACATGTTGATAAGGCAGTTTCTACCGTGACTTGTAAAGTATTTCATGGAATTAAAAGGTATCTATATTTTTTGGACAAAAGTAAATAAATAAAATCTGATGATAGCTCATCAGATCTATGATGAGCTTAGAAAAATATACACGCTTATAAATATCATAAGCGATAAACCACTAACGTACCAAGAGAAGAATTTTTATACCTGCAACGGTCCTCTTTTCAGGTTTAAGACAATGTAACCATAAAAAAACATAAATGCTATATTTCTGAGTTTTATGCAGGGAAACATCCTGGTCCACCTGAAGATAGTCTTGATCTTGGAATTTCAGAAAATTTTATGCAAAGCTTATAGCAAAAAGTTCTATATAACCTAAACTACAATCGATACAAAAGTCTGTCATTAATGCCAAATTTAAAAAAATTGTAAATTAGAATTATTTTACACTATAAAGATTTTGATTTGTCAGTTTAAAGAGGAATACAGAGTTGCAGATAATGTTCATTACCAGTTAGTACTAAGTTAATGTCTTTCATAAGTGGCCAAAGAACCAATGACTAAAGTTAAACAGTTTATGAAGAAAGAAATGATTAAAAGGTCTATCTAATATTTAAAAGGGTAATCGCTATTGTTTTCCTGTAATCGTCTAGTCAGATTTTATAGACCCTTGTTTTTTATGATTTTTGGCCAAGTAAATTCGAAAATAAGAGGGGGAAATACTCTAAAATATTTTTTTGCACTATTTTTGCTCCCTCTTTCAATTCTTATATAAATATTTTAAAAAAGTTAGCTAGTGCAAAATGTGTGGGTTGATAAGATATATTACTATGCCAAAATTTTTAATTTTATATAGTATAATTTATGAGAAAATCGGCTGTAAAAGACGGACAGACTCAAGAGTGATCTTAGAAGGGTTCTATTTTTCATTTCGAAGTATGGAACACTATTACATAGGCATTGTAGATCTTCTAGATTTGATGTCGGGGTTCTGTCGAATAAAAATTTTTCACAATCTCTATCTGATGGATCTTTATATGTTAGTAATTGGTTGCAACGAAGGAGACACTGCATTAATAAAAATCATTACATCACATCAGTCCACATATTTCCAGCCTATCTTTGAAATAATCATTGATCAACGACTTTATTACCATTCTATTACTAAACAAATTGAGTACCATGCAGTAAATAAACTCTTTATCAAAGAAGTGAAATCACTGACAGAAGTCAAACAAAACCTAGATGTTGCTTATGTCAACTCATCACCTTTCTTATTCACTTTAAAAATAGGGATATAGGAACAGCCAATAGAAATTAGTCAGAGAATCCTTTAAATATGAACGCTGTCCAGAAAAGCACAACTACTTAGGAAAACTGCAAACTATTGGAAAGACAGACTTTTCAAGACAAATGACTTGGCAAGAAGATGTAATTTATCTAAAATAATAACGTTCAGAATTGTACACAATCATTTAGGGATAAATAATGTCAGTACAAAGTTACTTTAGAACTTTCATTTGATTGTTTAAAAAGAGTGATGTGAGCATTAAGTTTTCATTTATCTGTGAAAGTAGCCAGAAAGAATTTGTCGACTCCATTGTAACTAGAGTTTAATTTATCATAATCTTCTGCTGAGAAAAGAATCCCACCAGAAATACACCAGCCAATGGAAAAGTAAACTCCAAATGTTGCCTCTATATTTTTCCTAAGCAATTTGCTGTAATATTCACTAGAAAATTTTGCAGCAATATACGGTGAATTCTACGGAGAATATGTAATTTTAATTGAAAACTTACTTCAGTGTTTTTTATTTTTTAACATTTCAACTATTCTAATTTCGAAATCGGCTAGATTATCAAGACTTGCTTAGTAATATACATATTCGAATATTATTTTTTGCAAATTTTAAGTAATCATTTGATTAATTCCTGGGATACACGAAACTTTTCTTATGACAACTATTTTCAGTGGGTAGTGTCGAAGAGGGATGGTAGAATTACATGTATTGTCACGACGTGAAAAGCTAATTTACTAGCTACAAGTTATCTGGGTGATTGAAGGAAACATTAAAATCAAGATAATATATGATATTTTCTTTAATATTTTTTCTGTAAGATTAGCATCTCAATGTACTTACTTACCTATGTTTCTGTACCTATGTTCATGCACATTTCCATACTTAAGCACGAGCATAAATACGAAAACTTATAGGTAAGCAGGCAGCTCTACAGTTACATTGTGATCATTAAAAGCAAGAAAACCTTTAAAAGTACTCAAACTGCCAATGTCTATATATAATGTTTAGCATTTCTTCCATACACAAAGTGGTATTTTTGAGAGGCAGAAGTAGATTCTGTTTTTCCATTAACTAATAACTTTGCCAATATTGGAAAAATTAGTTTTATAATTATGATTGGTTTCATGAAATTGTATAGGAATTAAGAGCAACAGAAGTAAATCAGGGTAGCGCATGGCTAATTCTAAATGTGTTTGAAGAAATAGTAAGATCGCATAGCAACATAACAAAAAAAATAAAATACCTTCGCTGCAGGATTAAACATATAAGGTAGATACTTTTATTATTAGAACCACTTATCCCTATTGCTTGTATATTTACAAGCCTTTTTAAACAGTATTAAATGTTTTGCTGAGGTGTCCCTCATGAAAATGACCAGATATATTTAATTTTACCGTTTATACAATTGTAAGAGAAAATATAATAAATGTAAAACATTAAGTTTAACATAAATTAAATGAAAAATTTGTGTTTAAAAGCTCTATGGTTAAGGATGAAATTTTCTATAATCATATCATAGTATTCACACATATCATTCAATAAAATAAAAGTGATGGATATCAGAATATTCTATAGGCACAGAAAAGCTGTGTAGTGTAAATTTTTTTATATTTGGGTTTTTTTAATTCAAATATAAAGAAATAATAATGGTCAAAAACTAAATCAATGCACAAATACTAATTAAATCAAAGTAATTGATTCAAATATTTTTGGAGTGATATTAGATTCATACCAGCCTTATCTGCATTATGTGCATAAGTTAAAAAAAAAGACTAATTACATCAAATCCTTGAAGCCTTCCAACATCCATCATATCATTAGCGTTTTGAGGAATGGTAGACGTAACCTTGACAGCTTCTTCCAAGGCCATAATGCATTCCTTTGGTGCACCAGCACGTTTAGACAGTAGCAATACATCAGCGACAAGTAAATGGTATTTTTGTATACGCTGCACTGGTTTTATAAGCAAATCACATATCTGGAAAATTATATTGATAAATGATGAGTGCGTTACTACTTTACGACTGGCATAGGCTTTATAACTTGATATAGTCGAATAGGGTTATTAAATTACATGGATTTGATCCCGATTGTCGAGAATATGTGTATAGTAACATAAATCATGGTCATTTTACATAAAAAGATGGATTCAAATTTGTAACGTTTATTAGCAGCTGAGAAAGAAAAGGGATGATAAAGGTATTTACACTACTATAAAAAAACACATTAATTATACCTGTAGTTTATGTCCTAATTTTTGCCTTAGCTCTTCAAAATATGTATCAATGTATTCAGAAACAAGATACTCAGACAAAGGTTTGTTCCGGCAATAGACCTGGTACATCGTCAGCTTGCGCTCACTACGCCTAAACAGTGGACCCAGGTTTTCTGGCCGATCAATACATTTAGCCAACTCTCCAAGAAGAACACTGGAAATAGTTTGCAAAGTGCTTTTTCCATCTCACTAAAGTATATAACATTTTATAGTAATTAGTAATAATATCGAAACATAGGGGTATGGGTTGGCAAAAACAATATATAATCAATCTCAAACTAAAACAACGCAATATAATCAATCTCAATTATAATTAACGCATAAGCCACGCACAATCGCCAAAAGTAGTCAGTCGCATTGCAATATTATATTTACTTAAATGTAATCTTACATGCTAGGAGTTTATGGGTAACACATTTTTACAAATAAACCTTCATCTAAAGCATATAAAAGTGAAATTACACTTTTAGTTAAGATCTTGAATAACAAACGAATCGAATAAATTTTCTAAAAATGTACTCCCACAACAAATATTAAAATATTGATTTAAATAGTTTAAATACTAACTCGCGATGCCACTCATATATAGCTTCAATATTCCCAAAAACTATTTTATTTCTGTCGTCCTTCTTCAGACCGTCAGGTAAAGAGGGATCAGCATTGGGGTCCCTCATATGTGTTATATAGTCTTCGCAGACTAATCTCAAATCGTTGACATATGTTTCCTCAGTTTCATATAATTCCCTCAATACATATTCTCGTTTCTTTAAAGCAGCATCCATTGTGTCCGTGTCAGATTGATATTCTTCTTCGTGAGATGTCTCGATGTGAGTGTTACCTATAGTTCGGTGAACTGAATGAGCTGGTGTCATGACACCTCCACTATGTTGCTCCTGTAATATATGATAATCCATATAAATTTAAATAAAAAATAAAAACATATGTTTTGTAATTCTTTTTTTTTGTAAAATCGACAACACATTAAATCTGACATGGATGAAAGAGGCCTCAAAAACACATATATTTGATCATCAAATTAAAACCATTTTGGGTATAACTATATTTTTTGTGGTGGAATTGGAATGTGCATGAAAAAACACAACATTAAGCATACTTTAAACAAAATATGTAAATATACCTTAAAAAAAATTTAAAATTATTTCAATTTTCAATATTTTAACCAAGACAGCAAAATTTAAAATGAGATTGCTTTACATTGTATTAAACAAAAATGAAAAGTGTATATCTGCAGTGTGGACGTTGCTTATATACGATATGTGAAGTAATTTGATGTAATTTGTAAATATTGAAAGGCTATAATATTCACAATAAAATGAAACTACGTGATGTAGTATCATTTCTACTTTCTTTAATTTGCTTCTTTCTTCATTCTTTAATCTACTTTCTTTTAAATTAAAGAAAGTAGAAATAATACTACATCACGTAGTTTCATTTAATTGTGACTAATTAATTTCTACAAAATTAACGCCAAATAAATTCAATAGGCTATAATATGTCAAGATTTACAGCGTTAATATTACAAATTAGTAAAATGGTGTAAACTACAAAAACCAAACACAACTTATATTACAGCCATGCGATAACAACTACTAAAACTATCGTCAAGGCTACATATATACTACAGAATAAAATTTATTGAATCAATATTTTTTGCGATGATAATTTTAAAAACAATTCCAAACATCATTCAAACATGCCTTACGTACACACTGTGTCTCACATCTTTAACTAGATTTAATCAAAAATGTTGGCAAAAATCTCTATTACAAATAAAAATGTCTTCAGTTTAATCCAAATATATGCAGTTCAAAAGGTCTGTGTGCATGCAATGAAATGTTAACTCCCTTATTTGAAGTTTATCAGATGTGAGATTTATACAATTCAACCTATAAAGATATATAGAGGATTTAAATTGCTTTAAGGTTTTTATAAAATATGAATAATATATGAAGGCATCCAAATATAATTATGAAGAAAATACGTAAAAAAAAATTTAATATAAGCAATAAATGCAGGCAAATCAATAAACGAACCTGAGCTAAAAACAGACTTTCATTACTAGCAAACTGACACTCAAGCACAACACAATTTCAATGGAATATATTGCAACAACATGTAAATAAATAAGTACTTTGCTCAATTAACTCTGAGAATATGTCCAGTACTAGCCGTTAATTTACAGACTGATATTTTTATGAATTATTTTTCTTTGTTGCAAATCATTTTCCAATCAAGTATTTTTTTATTTTAACAAGATTTATTTAGTTTAATATACAATTTCAGCATCGGTTATCCCTTATGTGAAAAATTAGCATCCTATTTTATTTTACTTCATACTTTAATCACACTTATATGTATAAATAAATGCTGATAATTATAATTATGATAATAATATAGATATGTAAAAACTAAATTTTAATTGTCTAGTCGAATGTGAGGTTTTATCTCCATGGCTTTCCTTGAGATGGGGTAGTATACTTAATGACATTCTTAAACAAACTTATTCCGTCTCAGAGTTGCACATAATCTTACATGCATTACAATATACTCCTTTCTAATCAATCAAAAGATAAACAATTAATCTGGCTTTAAAATTGGGTTTTGTTCAAACCATTTTCTCCTTGACGATTTGTTCTATTTCAGCAATATCTGCTGGTGCCCCGCTATTACCCTCCATAGTATCCATTGATAATGTAGATCCCTGGAAAGGTCATTTTCATAATAACAGATATCTCCATTCTATTTTGGAATATTCCACTGTTCTTTAAATACCTATGTAAGCACTCATTTCATTATACAATTGACATCATTTCAATATTTTTCTTTTACGGAACTTTTTGGCTTAGTGTATTTATAAAATAAAAATCATAAATTCTATACATACTCTGGTAGTCTGGACTGTTTGTGTACCAGCTGCAGGTGAGGGTGTCTGCAATACAGCAGGTGGATCCTGGAATATGATTTTTAAGGATATGTAATAAACAAAATCTTTTTTACAAAATACTTAAAATTAAATATATTATATGATACCTGAATAGGTTTCATAGGAGGTGGTAACTCTAGTTCGGTCACATCATCTTCTGTTTCGTCTAAGGCTGCAGCTGTTGGAGAAATATCTTGAGCCTCAAAGCCGTACTCCTCTGAACTTGTTGTTCTTCCCGAATCACTCGTAAGTGGTAGCTGTATATAAAATAAATAACAAGAAAATAACATAACTGGTTTTTTTATAGTTTTTAGAAATGTCTGTTGATAAAAAGAAAATTTAGTTAGTAGATGTTTAAATTGGAAGATACTTTTTTGAAAAGAATTACAATATTTGCCTACAATTTTGTGAAAAGTATACCAATCATATTTAATAATTTTTTCTTATAATATATAGAACAGATATATTCGAAGAAAATGTGCCATGTTTTTATCTCATTCATCTAATCAAGCCTTATTTCATACTGACAAATCATGAATTAAGATTTGTCTTTATACGAAACTTGCAAATGTTTCAAAAATGTTTCAATTTATAAAATATATTTTAATAACCTTTAGTTTCTTGTCCGATGGTGTTTTCTTGAGAGGAGCTGGTTTCTCTCCGGGTGCTCCTGGTAGACCAGATTGGTTGCCCCCTGCTGGCGACTTCTCACCTCGGGCCTGCGATGATAATTTGCGGAACTGCTGTGGTAACCACTTTTTTCTGTAACAAAAATATTAAAGTTTAATATATTATTATGTAAAATTATGCAATTTGCAAAAAGCTAGGTTGTACTTAGTAAAAAATTATGCCATTTTTTAATAAGTGCAAGTTACTTTTGATGTTTCATGTAAATAAATTTATTTGTGATAAGATCAACTTTAGTGGACTGAAATTTTGCAAAGGACAGAATCTATGAAAAAATGTCTTCTTTGCATTAATAATTATTTAGCTAATATAAGATATTAGATTTGAAAGATATACAATTTAAAAAATATTGTAAATTAAGACGTGTCAGTCCTACAAAAGAAGTGAAATAGCTCTATTGAATGTGAAAATTATCCACTTCAAATTCTCTTTACATCTGTTTTATTCTCGTATGCATTAGCATGTATGAATTTTGGGAAAATTTTATAATAAAGGAGACGAAAATGCAACATTCTCCCTAAAATATGGGAAAGGATTTTCCGTACTGAAGTCCATGTACAAACTTGTGTAATGATGGTGGATTCAAAGGCAAAAAACGTGAGAGAGACATATGTATACAGCTGATTGAAATGGGAACATGAGGAGTAATTAAAAGCAGAAGGCCTAAAACCAATTGACAAATGTTGTCACATTAAATTTACACACAATTACATGCACAACTAGAACACTGTTTTATATTAACAAGTGGTGCCTTACGACGGTATTCGCATGGGGTTCTGGTGTGCAAGCACAGTTCTTAATACACTTATTATATGATCCTATATTAAACAAAACAGTGTAGTTTAAATTTGTATGGAGCTCTTGACTTACATTTTCATAGTGGACCTTACACAAATACCTAGCGATAAAACAAATTATGAAAACTGATTTCAAGCACCCCACGCTTTTTTTACATTAATTTTGTCGTCATCTCTTTATTCTTATTTTAAGCTTAGTCATAAAATTAAGTTATACCAATTTATGTGACATCCTTTTGCTCTTGATCTTTATTTTTAAAGATTTGCTACAAAAGCGTGGTTTTCTTAGTTTTTTTTTAAACTGTACAAATTTTATTTTAAGACTAAAAAAAGTTTTTTTAAATTTTTTACTATAATTTTATATTTTTTAATTATTGCGTTGTCATCAGTTCTTGAAACGTGTACAAAATTTTAAATACTTCCGACATCTGGAAGTGGGTGAAAGTTTAATTGGAGAATTCCGTTACGTTCATGTATACATACACAGATACAGAACAGTCAAGTTAATAAAAGCGGGTTAAAAAGAATGGCAGTTAAAATAAATGGCAGTGTAAACTGACTTGTTAAACATTTTCTAAACTATAAAGCACATACAATTTATTAACGAATTCAGAGACGCCAATAAGAATATATCATAATGATGATGCATCGCCTATGTAGTTTGTGATTTTTGCTCTAAAAATAGTCGGACATTAGCCGAGAATGTTGAGAAATGTGTATTAAGTGGTTAATGCCTATAGGGTACAAGGCCATTTTCAATATTTATCATAAAAGCCGATTGTGACTTGCATGATACGAAATACAAAAAGACGATAAGTTATTTCGTGGAATCCTAACTAAACATGTCGAAATAGCATGATTTTGAGATCGTCTCTAATCTTATCTTCACGTTATCGCCATTACTTGAAAGCGTAATTGTTAAAATTAAAGTAGATATATAATTGTAGTGGTAAACCGAAATTATAAGAAATACACCTAAAAAAGAATTGACCCCATTGGAAACTGCTGAACCGGCTAAAGTCAACCAGCAATGATAGCCGAATGCCTAAATATTAACAGAGGCAGCACAAACGTCAGCCTTTAAAGGCTATGCAAACGCGAATTTAAAGGATTTACATGATTCTAGTATTTTATTAAGTCAAGCTAATAACCCGCTTTTATTAGCTTGCCTTATATGATGTATGCTTAAATTCCTTACGATCATATGTTTCAATGAGCGTGATTCAAGTGTAAGACAATAACCAATCTAAAATCAGATACCAGGTTGCAATTGTACACCGCCAAAATAATTTTACAAAAAAATACTTTTATTGTAATACCTTAAGTTTATCTGCGCCACAGTTTTTTTGCTATTGTAAAATCCAACAGAAAAAAACCATCAGCAAACTGCCAATTCTAAAGTGATAGCTCTTGACAAATATAAATTGTACTAAATACCTATTCGTTTTACCGATTATAATGAAACGAATGAGATGGCATATAAATTGTGAAAGCATTCTAATAAAAAGATTTCACAATGGTCCGAAATCATTTCTGGGCGTACTGAACAAAGTTAATGGACGAATTATTATTAAATTGAATTTATTAAATTCCATACTCCTGATCTGAAGTGGAAAGATCTCATCAGAAATTCGGTTAAGCACAACTGACGGACATCTACATTACAAAAACAAAAGATAAAGAAAGGGATTTCTTACATAATTCAACGTTATAGAAGTGGTACACATAGCACATAACAAATATCAAGCACCGCAACCGGGTCATTTACAAAAATATACATTACAGTTTTAATATTTTATTAAAACACAGACAGCGCGGTTTCGAAACCTTGCCCATAATTTATGCAACTGGACAGTCCTCGTTCTGAACTATTTATTTGAAAAATAAAACCTAAAGTAAACAAGGTTTTAATGTATCGGACAACACATCGCACGGCTGTAATCGAGAGACTTTAACGTAACGACACTATCAACGCAGCGCAGTCGTCCTTATCGGTAGCTGTAAGAAAACTGATAAGACATATTTAGCACTAATGCGGCATATGAGTAATTGTAGGCCGAAAGTTACATAGAGCGGGAACAGGACAGAGGTGGTCGATGCGACTGTTTTAATACCTTTCGATCACCAGCGCCAAACAATGGAGAATAGCGTTACGGGTTTTTGCGTCGACCTGTCTAAAAGCATTAATGCTATTTCGATATACCAGCTAACCGTTTATCGTCCTGTCCGTAAGACAATGCTTGTCGTAGACCGAATGACGGCGGGCATCCTGCCCTTTTTAAATATTGAAACAATATTTAAAAAGGATTTTCCTTTTCCAAGGAATTCAAATAAATTAGTTGGAGCACATATAAGATCACTGAAATATATTTGAGAAGTACTATACAGTGTAAAACGAATATTTTGGCGCGCTATAGCCGAATGTATTATGCCGATACAGTTAATTGCGATACGGTGTAAAATAAACATGGTACATATCGCATTACAGCCGAATATATTAAATCGGTACAGTAAGTTCGATACAGTGTAAATCTAACATATTACATGTCGCATTATAACCGAATGTATTATATCATCTAAACTAGTTAAGTGTAAAATATGCATATTACATGACGCATTATAGCCGATTGTATTATATCTATATAATTAAGTTTGACACAGTATAAAACGAATATATTACATGTAGCATTATAGCCGAGTGTTTTATATCGATTTAGTTAAGCTCGATACAGAGTAAAACAAACATATTACACGTCACGTTATAACCGAATGTATTATATCGATACAGTTAAATTTGAAATAGTGTAAAACCAATATATTACATATCGCATTACAACCGAATGTATTATATAGATATAGTTAAGTTCAATACAGTGTAAAACGAAAATATTACATGTAACATTATAGCCGAATGTATTATATCGATACAGTTAATTTCGATATAGTGCAAAACGATCATATTACATGTCGCATTATGGCCGAATGTATTTATTATGTTCGGATATACGGTGGCGTGGAAGAAGCTTTTCTCTTGAAAATCGAGAATGCAATGATAATATATTGGTCCTCTATAATTTATATGTAATTACCGAAAAGTGAAACTAAAAAAAGACAAAAGATAAAAAAATATGAGTAGGATCAGACAGACTGAGCTTCTAAAGAGACGATTGCTGAGAAAGCTGCTTTACGTAGTTGTGAAAGGAAACTAAATACATGAAATTTTCGCTTTTTAAATTCAAGTCACTTTTTTTCAATTTCATCACGATCTTGGGAGTAAATGCAAACGATTTTTTTAAAGAAATTCAAATAAGTTGGATGCAGCGGATACAGATCTAATATAAAAGTAAAACCATAAATTGATAATAGAAAAGTAACTAGCCAAAGGCTATTTATAATTTTTCTGTAAGCATAACGATTTTCAAATATTATTTTGTCAAGCAAAACGTTTTAAACGGTCATCTTTTAGCGACCGCCCGTAAGACACAACCCAAAGGCAGATGTGAAGTGATATTACGAAAATAAATTTAAGGATACTTGACATGTTTAATGTTTTGGTGAAAATTTTCATCACGCACCCGAACGTGTGACATGTCGGTGGACACCTCTTTAAAATACAATAAATTACGTCATACAATATTTGTATTTAGTCGCATCGTTCATCAGATTTAGGCTTTTAAAACCGTTTGCAATATGCCTTCGACTTCCAAAATATTTTTGAAATTCCAAATAAAAATGTGAAATTATAAATTTTCCAAGAACTTTCAACGAAAATTAGAAGTTACATTTCCAAATTTACGAGATAAAAAACCGTTCTATACTTAATATCCGGTGTTTCGCTATACTTTAAAACAAAATAATAAATTATATCATTAACATTTCAGGAAAAAAGAAGCAAGAATATGCGAAAAAGAAAAGAAAAATGAATTATAGGTATAACACAGGTAGAATTCGTACTCTTCAGTACGGACAGGTACGTAGAAGAGCAAGCATAATTTCATTATCATCGCCCCAACGTGATCATTATAACATATACAAATTTCAACTGCTATGAATCCTCGAATGTTTTATGAAGTGTTTTAATGTTCTTTCCGAAAAAATATATAACATCTATATAACATATATAACAAATATACCATCTATATAACATCTATAACAAATTATTTTAAATTAATATTTACTATAGAAAAATAAAAAGGGATACGAACCAGAACAAGTAAATTTATTCCATAATCCCTTTGTTACGGAAAAAGTAATTTAATTTTTAATAGGGATATAAACATCTTATTGGCCTCTCAATTATGTCTAACCCAATCTCTTTATTTCTTTAAAATTATTAAGCAACAAAACTATTTGTGCAAGTCAGAAAATGACATCTATACATTTTTCACGCAATTATCATTGCCTGAAAATGAGATATGATAATTTTTCCATAACAGAAGCATAACGAACTCCGTGTGTTCATTTACACCGTAATTAGTTAGAAATCAGCCAAACATAAGCAAAAATTGGATGCGGTGCTCCTCCGCTCCTGAGTTTGCATAATAAAGGCGAGCGCACGCGCCCGGGGCTACGACGTTGCAATCACTTTTTCACAAGGAAAATAAACAACGGGCAAAGTGATTTTCTTTCTATGTCATTAATCAAACTTGAATCAGATTAAGTCTGCGATTCTCTATCGGAGAGCCGTAAAGATCTTTTCATAGCGCTGGGTAATTTCCGAGCGTATCAATTGCATTGAAGTTTTATTTATATCCGCCCTGAGCCACAATGTTCACAGCCACCCAGGGAAACTATTAATGAAAATATTTCTTACTATTAACAGTGCAAATGATACTGTTCTGGCAATTTCCATCTAGAGAAGCTTATTTGCTCGCATAATCGTGTTCGGTGCGTTTTACGCATTATACAGCGATGCATATAGAATCGATCACAGCTGTTACGAAGCAGTATACGCTTTTAAATGTTGTTTTAATTGAAAAGTGCGCATCGTTTAAAGCGATTCACTCATAATCTATAAGGCGATAAATGATGCCTTTTTGGACAAAAAAAACTTAATATTGTGTAATAAAGGTTTCCTTAACTTCACGAAAAAATAATATGTACATACAACAAATGTCCAAAAAAGGCAATAAAAAAACAATAAACCTATAATTCAACTATATACCAAATTAAACATCTTTTAAAATAAGACGAAAGTCAATAAATGTTTATGCAACGATAACGAACGACTCAATAACGCATCATATCCCATCCAGTTATTGAACATTTTAAATAATAATCATTATAATAACCGATATTTCTTTACTTCAGTTTTGACTTATTCCCAGCAATCTATATGAAACTATGTAAACTTTGATAATCAAAGCAAATTTTGCTTAAGGGGCGGATTTCGCAAATAGGCAAAAATGGGTGTCGGGTTTCGCAAAATACTCAATAACTACTAACGTTAGACATTATATTATAATACCAGGGCATAGAATGGCCTTTGTATTACGTTGTGGTATGACATTTTTTCTAAATTATGTTCCAAAATTTAAAAAAAAAATCTCAAAGTAACCTTTTTTACCAAAAAGGCTCTCCGCTGTTTGGCATATTAGAACAAAATTATAAAGATATATCTATTTTCATTTCACTGTGTCTATTCTAAATTAATGTAGCTACATTCTTGTACACGGATTTAACTATAACATAAATATGAAACCTTTGGTATTAATTAGGTCAAAGTTGCCGAATTTTTACGGCATTCCGCGCGCGAATGTTCCATACTAGGCTTTTATGAAAATAAAAACGATTATTATCTCCGGCGCTCGCGCATATTTTGAATTCAGTACCGTTTGCGCTTGCAAACAGTGAGGTCCTGAGATTTGGTCGTTCTTCGTCAGCTTGTCCTGATTTATGACGCGTACACGGCTTGTACACAGTGTTGTATGTTACGACAAAATGCAAATTACGCATAAATGATTGTAACATAATATTTCTATGATACATTTGAAATGCATAATATTTTGTGCCGCTTTGTAAATAAGTGGATAAATTTGTTGTTATTTTGTATATTTTCAGATAATAATGGGAAAACATAGGATTTCTTACAGACGTCCTGCATTGGGAGCAAAAATTAAAAAAAAAATTCTTACGTGTCCTAAACGAAAGTTTTGGAGACATTTTATAATAGGCGTAATATAGAATTATTAAATATAATCGTATTTTAGAAGTATTAAATCGATATTTTGCTTTTACTGAGTATTACAGATTACTGAGTATTTATATTACGGAGAAACATTTTATAATTTCATTGTATACGTAAAAATGTATAATTTTTTAAAATATTAAAGGTTTAAATTTTTAGATCCATCTGTAAGTGCAATATTGTATTAAATATTTATATTTATCGTGTGAACGCTGATTTGGGAAGCTGATATACAATTTTAAATATTTATTACAATATTTATCGTGGGAACGCTGATTTGGAAAGCTGATATAAAATTTGACATGATTATAGCTTCTAGTAGACGCAGATATAAAACATAAAAACTTTAATTCGGGTTGATTTGTAGAGAGAGGGGGCAAATGAAAGGTCAAAAATTGTTTCTATCGTGCTCATTATGCGGGATATAAAATGAAAGTCGGTAAAATAGGAGTTCAAAAATATTAATATTTTTGATGGGGTTCAAATATATTAAAATTTTTTAAAAGCAATTTTTTTTTAAATGTCGTAGAAATTATTACTCAAGCACTAGAAAATTATTCTAACTATCTCTAATTTTGCAATTTTTTATTAGTTTATTATTAGTGACATTGAGTTGCAAATTCGTGTGATGCAAATTTACTTTATCATTAAAAAAAAATACTCGTCATAATTGTTGCAGGAACCATGCTATAGATGAAATTCAAAATAATTTTGCAGGAGAAAGGGTATGTACTAGGGCAGAAAATGTACATCTGATATAATACTTCCGAGTTAACTTAAAGTGTTTGCGTGTTACATTTAACCCCTAATATAATTAAGCCTATTAATTTCTAAATTAAGCCTATTAGTTCCAGGTCTAGTCAGCGCATAACGAGTCCAATGATAATCATGTGTGTTAATTTACAAATATATATATATATATATATATATATATATATATATATATATATATATATACACATACATATGTGTGTGTGTGTGTGTGTGTGTGTGTGTGTGCGTGCGTGCGTGCGTGTGCTGTTTCCGTGTTTGATATTTTGGCCGTAATTCCGACTCTGTAAAGTGTCTATTATAATTCGATTTAAAGCCATTTAAGAAACATTTAAAGCCAACTAATTTATAAATTGTTAATTGAGCTATTGCTTGCACACCTAAAGTTTAAATGTTGAAGCATAGATTTGATATAGATGTGGTATGTAATTATAAAATATTATAGATTTATCACTTTATATTGGGTAAAATTAGAAAAATACTGAAATAATCTTGTAATAAATTATTACATATTAAGACGCTTGTTATCCGACTGGTTCACGAATCATCGTAATGGAGACATTATATAGGCTTTTTTAGTATTTTTATTATAAACATTAACACATATAACACATTTTTAAGTTTGCTTTCATACGTAGTTTTATTATTTTAGATTACTTCGTATTGTATAACATTAATTTATACTAGATGTCCATAAGACTTCGTTTGCGAGTAATTAGGATTTTTTTTCTTTTATATGTTGCTCATGGGTATATAATATTCACACAAAAATTGTAAAAAAAGTTTTTCTGACTTCCATTATCATTCTTTTAAAATATTTTCAATGTATAGAATTCGCTCGGTTATAATTTTATTACTTGTATCAATAACTTTTATGCTGCTTTATGTCTACAATATACAGCAGGAATCCATCAACAAGTACACGAAAAAACTGGTCAATTTTAATTTTTTCATGTTTTATGCCTAAATATTATCATTTGCAAAGAAAAAAAGAATTTTAAATTTTATTTATCATTAGTCTATGCTTGCCATACTAATTTACAAAAAGATTATACATAAAAAATAGTTACACAAAATATGTGCAACATTTTTTTCATTTTGAAATTCTCCAAATTCAGTCAAAAACCAACCTAAACCATATCCAAGGTTAAATCGTATTCCGTATCAAGAGATTTACAGAGACATTATAACAGAGAAATCATGCTCGGATTTACTTTAATAATCAGTCTAAAAAGCGTCTCAATCGATTTCATTGTGCCGAGTGTGTTCGTGTAACACACACTACTAAAAGTCACACAGCACCGCCAGGGTCGGCGCGCGCGCGTGTGTACTAGTGGAAAACGAAATATTTCATCGCATACATCCGACCCTTAAGGTTTACAACCATAAAGTTCACTTTCGTTCGTGTTGTCCATTGTGTTCTTGTTTTTATTTTGTCATAGTTATCTTAAAGCAAATAGGGTATTTGAGTGATAAGATTTTAAGACTGTAAAATAAGTTTAAAAAACCTTGTTATGAAAAAAACATAATGCATATAACAAACAATTAATTGAAACTTCTAAAAAGGAAAAAGTGTCAATACTTTTGTTCACAAAATTGAAAAAATTATTATGAATTTAGTTTCCGCACAAAACATTTGAAAATTATGATATGCAATATATAACTTAAACGCAGTATTTAACGAGATACTAAAAATATTTAATAAACTCCCTCATAACGAATGCTAAATACTGGCCAGTGACGTCATAAGCCAGTTGGGTTTTGTATGGGGTGTTTTCGCGCGAATCATCATTCGTAAATTTTTAAGTTGTTATAACTTTGTGATATTAACTCCTAAGTACGATATATTTGTGTTAACCGTTTTTAAACTTATTATTTATTTTATTTTAGTAAAAAAAAATATAGTCAAATATAAAATATCGTGCTTTAACGGCAACAGTCACAAAAGTCATTTTACGACCACGGCCATTAAATAAAACACAGAGTAAATTGTATCATATATCTAAAATAAAGCAGTATTCCTCTTAAGTGATATAGATAAATATTGGATAGTGAACAAACTGGATCATTTTTGCATCTCGTTCACGAACTATCCATGCCTAATCGACACGCAATGAATCATTGCAAAAGTTTGAGGGGGAACGTCTGAAACGTTTAAAATTCGAAGCTCGTTGCTAATTTGTACGTCAAATCAGGAATCACCATTATCTTCTTAAGAAAATATTTTCTCAATAAAAACATTTAAACAATTTTAAGATTGCATCAAGTTACATTTTATAATACCTAATTAAGAAACAATCCATAAAAAAAAGACTAATATATTTTTTGACTTCACACCTTTTCCCCGCAATCTGGATTAATTAACTTCATATAGCCACGCTCGGACTACATCAAATAACTCACGCACGCAACTCGACTTATATGCGTCTAGATACACAATCAATTTATGGCAACTCATATCTTCGTAGGCTTTGATGACGATTGACTATTTATTGCCTGTTAATACAATCCTTAAACGATTGATAATAAGACTGATTTAACCTGCTTATAATCCAATTACGCCCCCATTCACAAGAGTTCAACCAGAAAATTAACCGAATACCCATCTCAAACTAAATTTATAAATAATTCATTGCATTAATTATTTTGTGTTCATACATAAAATACACGGCGCCAAGAATTCATTCGGAAAAGATGATGTAAATGACTACTACGGCCTGTGAGCAGGGGGTCTGTACTGATTTAGATACAAACATTTAAGGGTACATAGATTTTTAAATTACAAATATTAATTTTTCACGTTCTTTAACAATCTTTTGCAAGCGTAAAACAGGTATATATGTAAATAACACTATTTCTCACCATGTAAATATATAAATATATTGATTAATACACCCTTCATAGAAATAATACATAATACATTTTAAAATACAAAGTTATTTATGCAGTTGATTTAAGTCACTTTTATGGAGTTTTTATAAACTTTTTCCAAACCAACTACAGGTCATAAATCGGTCAACTTTTTATTCATAAATTAGTAGAGCCTACTTAAGTATGATAATTTTCCTTTTAATTTCATTATAATTAATATTATTGTAAATATTTTTCCGATATTAAAAAATAGCGATTTAGCTGATAAAGAAAGGGAACACGTATCGGACTAGCAAAAATTACCATTTTAAAGCTTAATATTTCGATCCCTGTAACGGAAAATAATTTATGACATATCTCCAATATTTTTGAAACATATTGAACGATACTCTACTAACGGGATATAAAAAAATATCCCCACTTTACAATGTAAAGGAGGTACTGAAAATTGTTTAAGATTTTATTACATATCTTTATAAGTGTTGCTGGTGGCATGATATTACTCGCCAATGAAGAAATTTCCAATGCAAGATACAGTTAACCATTTCTAATGCAAAAATATAAATATGCTCGTGCAAACAACATCTCCAAGCATCGCTGTGACGAAGTTTATACGCTAAACGCAAATAAAACAAACTCAAAAGCAATAATGTGTAGAGTACGAAGTAAGACTTTATGCTGTTATTGTATATATTTGAAAAGTGCCTAGCTACACGTGACGATATGCAATTAGCTCAATTAAAAACACTGAAGGCAATTTCAAAGAGTTATAAAAGTGGGTAAAAGTTAAATGAATAACGGAGCGCGCCGCGTTCCTCATACGCAGCGACATAAAACATAATGAGAGCACAGAGCTTTGCAGGCAGGGTCGCAAGCGACTAGCGACTTCCTGAAACTATCCGCGCTTTCATCTCGCCAAGGGATTACTTCCATAAACTCCGCACGTGTAAGGGTTATGAAAGCATATGAGTCCTTTTGAACTGCTCAGACAGCTGTCTTATTGAAGTTAAATGAGGTCTAATGAAATTTACGCAAAATAAAGTAGGAAAAGCTTTTTAATCGTAGTAAATATAGTGATTTTAATATTGATTCATTCAATATTGCGACAAATCGTAACTTCTTTGCAATAATTCAAAACACTTTAATAACAGTAAGTGTGTCTACTTATATGTTCATGTATCAGTGAAACTAGGCAATTACGAGTAAAATAAACAGCTTCTGCATTCAAACAGCAAGTACTATGATGAACTATTGTTAGAACAGAGTGCATAGGAAGCCCAAAACACTGAATTTGTTGTTTGACCTATTCTTAAATACTTAACATCCCAAATGCGCTCACGCTCGATTCTTGTAGACTAATTTCATATAATAGTAAACTCTATATATACAATAGAGGTTATGTTCATAAATGAGTTACTTTATTATGCAAGAAGCTATTTAATAAGCAAGAGCTTACATTATCGACACTTTGCGAATAAAAGAACCTTAAATGATTAATTTCTCTTTCTTCTGTTTTCGGAATCCGAAAGATACAGAGTATTGACGTGTTGCGAACAATGAGCCGTTATTAAAAAGGTTTCAATTTACCAGCAGATTATTTCATTTGAAGTCGCTTAAAGTTGTTCTTAAACTATTTAATGTTGTAAGATAAATCGCAGTTATGCACGAATAACGGACATGCTATTGATTACATTTGAATTCACTTCGCTGAAGTGTTGCATATTAAAAAGTATCAGTGAAAAACCTAATAGAAATAAATGAAATAAAATATGATACGATTGAAATACGAATTAGCAAATATAATTATAATTCTTGCACGAATGTGTGTGTACGTTTATGTATGCACACATTTATGTATTTCGACAGCACAAAATTATTATTCACATAGGGCGGCGAAAAAAAGGCCGGCGTGCAGAATGGTTGTGTCTAGTAATTGCGTAAAAACACCAATCATATTTTTTATTAAAATAAAGATATTACGTAAGTATATGCAAATAATATTTTATTTTCTACGATACTTCTTTTTGATTTATTTTGTTTTATCTAGAAGGAAAAAATGAGACAATATTTTGTTGTTTTTATCACATTTGCACTGTGTCGGTATGACAAGATCAAACTGATTTCTGTCGTTTTAGGATAATTTCATACTCGCTCGCCTCATAATTATAACTATCTCTTTTATATGTGTTTCTTTAACTCGACGTTTTATCGCAAATATTACTAATCTATGAGGCAGAGAGGGATATTGTTTTATAATACAACAGCAAAGTATATATTAAAAGTTAAAGGAAAGTCCATTTTTGAAATTTAATTGAATTGAATAGAACTACTATAATGTAACGATTTTTTAACGAACAACGGAGTACAAAAATGAAACTAGGGAAACGAATGCAAATTAAAGGGTGTTGAAACGACCCCGGAAGGATCTCACTACGGAACGCCTGCGGAAGCTGTTTACAGGATAAAATTATCAAATAAAAATGCATTTTAAGGAGAGTGAGCGAAGATAGAAAAAGGGTTGGTGAGCGGAAAAAGATTAGCAAAAAATTATACATAAAAGAAGTGAGCTCGATAAAATGCGGAAATTTTAAGAAAACTTCGCCCAAGTAAAGGTATATGCGTTTAAAGGTATATAAAAGAACATGGTTATATGCTATACTATGACTTATACGCAACGCACTCGACAAACGAGTTTTCTTTCAGAACTTATTGTCCTGTACTACCTCATCTGTTAGTCAAATGTTCACCGAAACCAATATTTGCCATTTTTATCGTTTTGTATGTAAAGATCATAAATGACGTTAAAAAGGCCTTTTAAAAATCAATCATCAAAAATCAAAAATCTCAATGACAAAAATAGACCTTAAATGACAACGATGATTAGTTAATTTTTTTAAATATCACTGAAAAGTAATATACGGGTTGTTAATAATTCTTAACCACCGATAGTTTTCTTTTTAAATAACATTATTATTAACTCTTGTTAAGAAATATTTTTTGTACTCTTCCATGGACATTAAATTATTTCCATAACGTAAACTTTTTTACGTTTAAATAATATACATGTAAGACACTGAGTAGCTACATTAATATAATTGGTTTCATAGTCAATAATGATCCTCATAGGCCAACTTTGTTGGCTACCAGCAATTTAAACAGGAAATAAAGTACCTACGGTATGTTCCCTTATAATAAAGGACACATGGCTTGCGACAAAAACTAAATCAACCGATTTGTAAAGAGGAATCTACAGGTTTATGCCAACTAAAATAGGAGATAGAAATTGTAATATAGTGTTAGGTCCATTTCAATTAACAGGTATGATTGGAATAATACGTTACGATTTCGGTACACTAGTCAAAGCATTAACAAATCTATGAGAAAGCAAATTCGATTATATCTAAAAGTGGGTATACATTTTTTAAAGGCTTAACATATTAATATATTTTTAAGGATAACAGAAGTGTACTTGTGTTCCGTTAACAAAATATGAGTTGCTGTACGCACATACAAAGGAACGCAATAGTTCTGTAACATACATCCAAGCCGCACACTTTTTTTTAACCCTTAGGAGAGAGACGCGTGGATGTGGGTAGTCGTAAACACTTCCATAAAAAATAAAACGCACCGAACTTTGACTTACGTCAACCGGCAGACCCTTACATCATCATTCCACAAATCAAATTTGATTAATATTCAAGCCGACGTACATGGTCTATACCCTATACTGTCCCGGATTCAGTTAGGAAACCATACAAATAGGAAGGTTTTTATATTATTTTTTATCCCAATGGAAAAATTTTATTCCAATGGAAAAAAAACATGCGGAAATTTATCAGCCAACGTACTAATAGTCAATAACCATTTTCACATAGAAAAACAAATGCTTCCCAGTTTTTGATTCACTTGTTCAAGGATTTCGTCGGTCTGAATACTGGGTCTACCATTCTGTCGTTCAACGATTGTTAGTGATAAGCGAACTTGTAATAACCGATAGAATGTATTTGTAAATTATCCGCATTAGCTTCTTTTGGTGAATAAACAAGTATTTAAAAACAGTTATTGGCTCGCGAATTAAAAAAATAAAGCAAGTCTTCAATTGTTCATATCAGAGATTTATTTGTTTCGATAAATTAAAACGTGAAATAACTATAGAATAAGATACTACTCTATAATAAATAATTGCAATTTGTGATTAAGAAATGCTGCAGCCGCGATTTTGTTTTAGTAAATACACATTTAAACCAGAATAAATATCGCATTTGAATTGTCGTATATGTGTAAAGAAAGTATCTGACATTTTAAATAATTCGCTACCCTAATGCTTTAGTTAATGCAGAGTTACAATGTGTGTGTGTGCGTGCGTGCGCATGCGTGTATACACACACACACACACACACACATATATATATATATATATGTATATATATATATATATAGTAGAGATCACCTTCAGAAAATATGAAAGTAAAATGTGAAGCGCATGTGTCATCAACAAATTTTATTTGTATATCTACTTTAAATGCATATAGTAACATTTAAATTCCAAAGTACGAACCTTCCAAACACGATGAATAATTTATTGGACAAACGGAAGTCCGTTTTTCGTATGTGTAATATATAATGGATACTACGTTTAAAGACTAACTGTCGACATATTACCTGCTTTGTTGTACGGTGAATACGGGAATAGATTTTAAGTACAAGTCTATTCCAGATTACTTGATTAATAGTCCACGACTTTCCGATATTTTCATCCAAGAATTCCTTTTCAGAACATTTATTATTCCTTAAGGGGCGGATTTCGCAAATACGCGAAACACATTTCTGTGTTTGGTTTCGCAAAATACTCAATAACTACCAAAGTTAGACATTATATTAAAATACCAGGGCATAGAATGGTCTTTATACTGCATTACTGTACGACATTTTTTCTAAATTATGTTCCAAACTTAAAAAAAAATCTCAAAGTAACCACTTTTACCAAAAAGACTCTCCACTGTTTCGCAAATTATAAAGATATATCGATTTTCAATTCACTGTGTCTATTCTAAATTAATGTAGCTACATTCTCGTATATGAATTTAACTATGAAGCCTTTGGTATTAGGTGAAAGTTGCCGCATTTTTACGGCATTCCGCGCGCGAATTTTCCATACTAGTGAGCATTCTCGGCACCCATCTTGCGCTGGCCTTTGTCATGTCAAGAGGATCATGGAGAATTTTAAAAGTTGTTGTATCCGATACTCCAACCATCTCTGCAAGCTGTTTCTTCTTTAGTCTGGCATCTTCCAGTACTAATTTTTCAATAATTTCCGGAGTAGTTATTTCGATCGGCCGACCGGAGCGTGGGTCGTCTTCAAATGAGTCTCTACCCTGTTTAAAGACACTATGCCACTTGTAAACCATGGTTTTACCCAGGCAAGAGTCCCCGTAAACGGATGCCATCTCTTTCAGTTTGGTTTGAACCGACTTTCCTTGCTTGGTAAGAAACTTTATAACGGCGCAGTACTCGATTTTTCCCACAATTCAGACTTTCTTCCAGATTGAGTTGTTTGTTCGACGATAGTTCAAAGACTAATGATCCGATTATAATAAAACTTGGTAATTATACTAATAATGAGTTACTTAACTAGCTATCATTCCGTTAATCACCTCTACTAATGGCCTACTTTTCCATTCCGCGAACTTAAAAATGCCCCCTCGTATTAGTATCTACGGCGCTGGCGCATATTTTGAATTCAGTACCGTTTGCGCTTACAAACAGTGAGAACGTATGATCTGGTCTCTCTTCGTCAGCTTGTGTCATAGATTTATCACGCGTACACGGCTTGTACACAGTGTATGTTTTATGTTGTATGTTACGATAAAATGCAAATTACGTATAAATTATTGTAACATATTTCTATGATACATTTGAAATGCATAATATTTTGCACCGCTTTGGAAATTAGTGGACAAATTTGTTGATATTTTGTATATTTTTAGATAATAATGGGAAAACGTAAGATTGCTTACAGACGTCCGGTATTGGGAGCAAAAATGAAAAACAAAATATTACGTGCCCTAAACAAACGGTTTGTAGAAATTTTATAATAAGTATAATATAGAATTATTAAATATACTCGTATTTTAGAAGTAATAAATCGATATTTTGTTTTTATCGAGTATTACAGATTAATGGATTACGGAGATACATTTTATAATTTCATTGTATAATATATATAATTTCATTTGTAATAATTTACGTATGTAAAGATGTGTAATTTTTTTAAATATTAAAGGTTTATCTGGAAGTGCAATATTGTATTTTATTGAATATTGTAATGATTCCCTTTTAGTATTTTACCAAAATTTTAAAAACAAAGTATTTGTTACTCTGTGTTCGTCTGTATTTTACAGCCATTTATAGTGTAAACGATACGCTGATTTAGAAACCTAATATAAAATTTGACATGGTTATAGCTTCTAGTAGACGCAGATATAAAACATAAAAACTATAATTAGGGTTGATTTGTAAAGAAAGCGGGCAAATGAAGGGTTAAAAATTGTTTTTATCGTGGTAATATATGGGATATAAAACGAATGTCGGTAAAATAGAAGTTCAAAAATATTAATATTTTTGAACCCATTTAAAAGTTTTTTTTAAAGTCATAGAAATTATTATTGAAGCACTAGAAAATTATTATAACTATCTCTTAATTTTGTAATTTTATATTAGTTTGTTATTATTGACATTGAGTTGCAAATTTGTGTGATGCAATTTTATTTTATCATTAAAATAAAATAATCGTCATAATTGTTCAGGAACCATGCTATAGATGAAATTCAAAATAATGTTGCGGGAGGTAATGTTGAAAGAGAAGGGGTATGTACTAGAGCAGAAAATGTACGTCTGATATAATACTCCCGAGTTAACTTCAAATGTGTTAAATGAAAAGTGCTACATTTCACCACCAATCTGATTAATCCTATTAATTTCATATGATAATTCCAGGTCTAGTCAGTGCATAGTGAATCAAAGGATAATCTTGTGTGTTAATTTACAATATATATATATATATATATATATATATATATATATATATATATATATATTATTATATATATATATATATTTACAATATATATATATATATATATATATATATATTGTTATATGTATGTGTATGTATATGTATATATGTACATATATGTATATATATATATATATATATATATATATATATATATATATATATATATATATATATATATATTGTAAATTAACACACAAGATTATCCTTTGATTCACTATGCACTGACTAGACCTGGAATTAAAATAAAAAAAAATTTAATTTGGTTAACATTTAAAAATTACTGAAATAATCTGTTAATAAATTATTATATATTAAGACGCTTGTTATCCGACTGGTTCACGGAACATCGCATTGGAGACATTATATGGGTTTTTTTAATTATGAATAATTTTTTAAAATATTTTTATTATAAACCTTTATAGGTTTTATTTTTTTATTTTTCTTATTTACAAATAAATTTTTAAGTTTTCTTTCATACGTAGTTTTATTATTTTAGATTACTTCGTATTGTATAATTTTAATTTATACTAGATGTCCATAAGACTTCGTTCGATTTAGGATATTTTTTTCTTTTATATGTTGCTCATGGGTATATAATACTCACACAAAAATTGTAAAAAAAGTTTTTCTGACTTCCATTATCATTCTTTTAAAATATTTTCAATGTATATAATCACTCTTTTAAAATATTTTCAATGTATAGAATTCGCTCGGTTATAATTTTATTACTTGTATCGATAACTTTTATGCTGCTTTATGTCTACAATATACAAGCGGAAGTCAATCAATAAGTATACGAAAAAATGAATCAATTTTGGTTTTTTCATATTTAATGCCTATATATTATCATTTGCAAAGAAAAAAAGAATTTTAAATATTTTTTAACTAAATGTGTTTATATTGCAATTATTTTATCATAATTTGTACAACATTTTTTTAGGGATTTTATACTTATCTTAGACTATGCTTGCCATACTAATTTAGAAAAAGATTATACATAAAAAATAGTTACACAAAATATATGCAACGTTTTTTCATGTATCCCGTATCAAGAGATTTATAATGACGTTATAATCTGATTTACTCTCTCTCGTCTCTGATTTACTTTAATAATTGATATCATTTAGAAAGCGTCTCGATCGATCCCATTGTGCCGAGCGTGTCGGTAATGCACACTAACTAAGAGTTACACAGCCGACTCTTAACAATAAGCAATATTATACTACGGCATATTAGAGGCCTAATTGCCTACGTTAAGTTTTTTTTATAATATGAATTTAGGTTATATTTTTAATTTACATAAAGTCTAAAGAATTTAAAATGTTTATTTAGGCACACATTTAGACTATATACACAATTACTATCACCTAAATAAAGTATTTAAATCGTATACAAGAAAGAGCTAAAAATATGAATATTTGAGGAAAAAAAACTAAGTAGAACGTATTTAATAAACCATGAAAAATAAATTATAATCTTTTATTTAGCGAAATTGATTACTGTTTAATTTCAAACATAGCCTTGCTCTGTTTAATTTCAAAGTAAGTAAATATGTGCTAAACCACTTACGTGCTAAAAGGCTTCCTAGTAGCTGATTTACTGACGGGGCTTGCAGCCGCTGCCGCCCCGGCTTCTGCAACACCGCTCGCATCTATAAAACAAACACATACAAACGTTAAATGTTTTCAATTTTATTTTTGTTGATGATACATTACACGTTATTGGTGCATTATTATACTCGTTTTTCTTTATTGCTGAAATTCTCAATTGTTTTCTTATAATCTCACGTTCTATTTCATTCTATAATTTCTCTCAATTTAAGACAAGACATAAAATTGACTGAATGTTTTCGCCGTTCTTTGAAAATTGTACACGCAATCACACTGATCTATACGCAGGTTGACCTTCAAAAGAGGTATACCCGAAACTCGCTAAACTGCAATATTTGGAACCATCCTATTTCACTTAACTATATTTGCTACATAATCAACGGATGTGGTTGTGGTAGGAAATTGTACTCGCCATAAATTATCCGTTTGCAACTTGCATGGCCACATATTTATCAATTCTTACAATTTTCTATCTTCCATGCGTAACAGAACACTTCAATAGGTCTATCGTATCCGCCGTAAGGTCACTATGATCCATTCATTCAATAATGGTCACTACAATCCATTCGTTCAGAAGGATTGTAGTGATATTTTGAGACGGAAAATGACGTTCACTCTATACGCATCAATTCAATATGTCAAGCAATTCACTCACATTGCGGTAAACAATTCTCATAATCGACCACTCTATTATGATGAGCTATATCTGCCTGACGTGCCTTACCGTTAGGAGATGTTCGAGTCCCACAGTGTATTATTGCACACACATATAAAATAATACGAATAATTTTATTGTAACTAAGGACGGTATTAAAAATACAGATACTGTTTAGAAATGTCTTGAACTCGCCATAAAAATGAAAGTAGGTCAGATTATGTTAAGTTTGGTTACAAGACTCATTTAATTTGTTCGCAGTGAAATATCAATAGGTTTATTTAAAATTTTCAACGCGAGTCCAACAAGAAGTCAATTGCAATTATTGAACATTTATACTTTATTTTATAAGCACAACGATATCAAAATGGCATGATGCTTTATATTAATAACGCATTTGCTGCAATGGTCTAATTATTTTAACTACTGAAAAGGGTCGTATAATGACAGTAAATCAAGCGAGAAACATTTCTAATGCACACGATTTTGGGTCAATTTTCAATAAAGAATTAGTAGTTTCCCATTGTAAATGTTTTAATCAACGAATATTTTGGTGTTCTTTTATTTCTGGTGATTATGGATTAATTTGTTTTTCTTCATAGTATTAGTGAACAAGTGCATTGTTTGGCATAATGTTTTAATAGCGTAAATCATAAATAAAAATTAAGAATTGTAACATTAACGAATAATTGTCTACTTTTTCTATATACTGATATTATAAATAGTTTAAAAGTGTAACTAACTCGCTCAAATTCAATGCCGGTTTTCGCGACACTGCAGATGCGCGCCTCTAACACTTTATAGTAGTCATCGAGTTCGCGGTACGTGGCGTGACTAAGCAGGAAATGAGCCTCACCGACGTGTTTAAATCAAACCTCATACGGACAAAAGGGAACACCGCACGCTGCTAATAATTTTATTTGAAGTTTGGCCTAATAATTATTTATGTGGTGTCAATTTTGTTAGATAGGCAAGTCCATATAAAACCCGGTTATATTTTGATCATTTAAAGCGTTTACTCATTTTCATTCACAAATTCAACGCAATGATGTTAATGAAAGATTTCTTCAATAAACGACGATTTCGGTTGTACATTATTTTAATATAAGAAATATTCTAACCGATGTATTTAAATTTCTTTGTAATGAGTGTGAATAAATATTTAAAAAAAATATAAATTAATACAACTAAATATTTATAAAATAATATTTTCACTTTTATATGAAACAAGATATATTTACTTAATTTTTTTAAATATTTCATACTAAAGAGATACGAATGAATACATACATTGGTAAGGTATTGTCACTTGAATTAAAAATAAAACCCGCTGACGATAAATTGTAAACTTACTCGTCCCATTTTTCTTATATAAACTGTTTAAATAGTCAAGAACCGATACAGAAATAACTTATAATTTTGACGGTTATTTTTTGCATGAAACTACCGAAATTTAAAGTTCTGAAATCAATCCTATAAAATACCAGTATTCTTCCTAAGATTACTTAAAATAATGCCTATTTTTTTATTACAGGTTATATATACTAAATTAACAGCAGATATTTTTCTCCGCCAGAAAATATAAGTCACTGACAAAAAGACTGAACAAATGTAAAGTAAAAAACTGAAAAATCATCTTTACATATGAAGATTTTTTTCAAACGCGAAAAGATGTCTCTAATGACAAAAAAAACTAACTTTCATTAAAAAAAAGGAGTAATGCTCTCGACTTACATTTTCATAATGACGCCTTTACAAATAGCTAGCGATAAAAAAATTACGACAACTGATATCAAACACCCACGTTTTTTTTAAATAAAAATTAATTTGTTTACACACACAAACCAACATATATACATATACATACACACACGCACACGCACGCACGCGGTCTGCGGGACGGCTGACCGCCATATACGAAAATGAAAACCTTTTTGTACTCATAACTCGCAAGGGAGACGTTCATTTAAAAGAAAGCAACGTTTTGACACTTTTATTCACTATAATATAATAAAATCTTACGATTGGCAGTTTTCAGAATTAAGCGCCACACGGAGTTTTGGTAATATAAGTCCGTTAGTTAATTAAATTAGGCGGGTAGGTTGCATTACTTAATTAAACCCAGATAACAATGACGTGGCACGACGACACTCCATCGCGTCGAATTAACACATTTGTGCCGTCAGTAAAACCTTTTGCATATTTATAAAATATTTACTCCTCATTATATCATTAAATAGATTCATTGCATTTTCTCAAAGCCGTTAAAAGATGTCAAAAAATATTCGTACGTTTTTGAAAAACATATTCTAATAAAGGGCACATAACACATTAAAAATGAATCTCTCTCTATATATATATGTAAAATGAAATAAAACACATTAAGTTAGAGGCGCATGATCACCGCTGGTAATGTAATGATGTCTAATCACATCAGTGCAGCCGTGCAGACGAAGCAACGAGCAAATACCACTTCTTCACGCTTATTTACCGAGTATATTTACATAACAGACAGAAACAGAGGAAGTGCTCACAATTTCAAATCGAGAGTCGGTAACCTATCGGGACGGTAGCTCAATGGCTTTGTATGCGTGCATATCCTTCAAGTCGACGCTAACCATACGGAGCATGCCCGCTAGCTAGCATATTTGCCTTCCTTATTCGGTTCGTGATTACATAGCTTAGTGGTCAGACAGAGCACAAGGCAAGCGACGGCAATAACGTCGCACGAATGAGTGTAGTATTAAAATACGACTATTTTCAGTATGCTGCATTTTCTTTGCATATTTAGTAAGTATAGGTAATAAGTTCTAGGGCTATGAAAATACGTGAAAAAATTATATTATTTATTTCCAGCTATAACTAGCTGTGCATAGGATTTCGTTCGCGTGTAATTAGGATTTTTTTTCTCTTATATGCTGTTCCTGGGTATATACGATTTCCATATCAAATTTCATCAAACTCTGTCCAGTCGATTTGCATGATACCCGTTCAAATTAACATAGACAAAAATTCTAAAAAAAGTTTTTCTCCATCATTCTGCACGCTAAACCAATCACTTTTTTAAATATTTTCAATGTACAGAATTCACTCTGTTACTAATTGTAAACTTCTATATAGATTATAATAAACAAATTAATTTGTAAAACAATTACGGAAAAGCTACGTACATATATACACTGGAGAAAGTACTATTAAGTTAAGTGTGAGCTTATTTATTGTAATAGTTAAAACTAAATTATGACAATACCACTTAAAGATCGGAATTACAAAATTAATTCTACTTTTCCTAATTGAAGACGAGAGTAAAAAAGCTATTTTATCAAGAATTTGAAATCACGTGACAAGGATGAAAATCGTGTTTTAACAGTTCGGAAGAGGCTTAACCATTTATGCACAATTACGTTTGTATAAAAATGGGAAGAAATTAACTTGATTTTTAGAAAAAAAAAAGAAATCATAATTATAATCGTTTGTTACTATTATAATTACTGTACAATGAGTGTTTTTCCCTATGAGTAATATTTAGTAATAGTAATCAAAAAAACTATTACTAAAAACTAAGTTTTCTACTTCGCTTCCTGAAAAGCAACCCTGGTTTTGGATCGACAGGCAACAGTATTTCTAGTGTTTCTGGTAGGAAAGTATTTTGTCTTCTTTTTTTAATTTCCCTCCTACAAGGCATCAAAGGGTCCGAACTCAAAAATAGGCGGTAAAAAATGTCCCTATTACAGCTTTCCCGTGAAAATTTACGTGCGAAATCTTATCGATAAGACCGGAAGTGCTTCTTGCGCGCTTCTGTGGCTTCTTCAGTCAGCTGTCCAATCAGTAACAAAGCATTTTTTATAATAATTGCCATAACGAGTATTTTGTACATTGTGGGCATCATGGGATGCCAAGGGTGTATAGATCAATATATAAACGAGCATTTTCCTTTGGGTAACTATCATATTTTTCCGGGTCGATTTTGTAGCCGCTTGCCGCTTGTGTTGTGTTGCCGAAATTCGCCTTTGGTATGTCTACGAATAATGCAGTTTCGTTACGAAACGTTGTTCCCTTTATTTAACGAGATGTTTTTCAGCTTCTGTTTTCTTTTCTCTTTGACGAATCTAAACTTTACAGGCCGACAAAATCTAGAAAATGAGGGTGTAGGGTTTTTAATTTTTTTGCCTACGTATTAATTTTAACGGCACGAAGCAGCTTGAAATATGTTCATATCACTGTCTGCATCACTGTCAAGTTTTTTGTAGTACTGGGATTGCTGGGACGCGTGACAGGTCCATTTGCAGATTAATTTTAGAGTTTCGCGTTCTTGATCCTTTAATATCATCAGTACCTCTTCCAGGTACTCCGATAATTGCCTAACAGTAAGGTCGATCGTAGGCTACATTTGAGCTTCCGCACTAATGCTAGTTACTGTGCACGCATCCGTTGGCGGATAACACTTCTTTTTTCTTTTTGTAAAAGACTGTAACACAGAAAGAAATTCTTATTTGTGCCTCTTATAATATTATACTGTGCTCGTATTAGGTCTGCATCGAAGAACATTTGATTAAGAAGGAAATCAAATGTGTTGTGGATGGTTAAAGGGCTAATTTTATCTATTGATAACTTTGTGCGATAGCCTTTTTGTACTTTGTTGCGCGAGTTGGCGAACTGATTATTTCTTTGAGTACATTCGAACCGTCTCACTTTCCTGTCTTTCTTAACTCTACTTGCGCAGTATGTGCTATGATGTCCTCGTCAAAGTTAGAGTTTTTCTTCTTTTACTTCTTTCGCTCAGCTCTCCAAAAGATTTACGAGCTTAGCCTGATCGATTTGCCGGACTGTTGGCAATGGGAATTGCAAAGGTCCATTCCAGCCAAGAATGATTGTATTTAAGAAATACGTCTTCTTTATTATGAGCTTTGGTCCATGTATTCTTTATTTCTGATAATTGAAATGTGCAAAATTGTTTTCTAATATTTCAATTTGATCATTGGTGTAGCTTTCACTAGAAATTTTGCTTATCCGGGCTTATCTGAGACCAAATATTTCATTTTCTAATAGTAAAACATTGAATTATTTCGGCTGGATCAATTCCGATAGTATTAAAAATTAACTAAACGAGTTATTGTTTTGAGAAAAAATAAGTTTAAAAAAAGGGCAGCAAAATTCAGGACTTGGTCATGAATGTGTTAAACATAAAAACAAATTGTTATTAAGGTAAAAATTATTTGACTTTGCGAGTGAAGTTTTGATTTCATTTTTGAATGGTTTGTTTCCAGAAAATAGGCAAAAAAGTTTATTATACGAAGACACCTCAACTCCTGATTCTAAACGACAATAAGGCCCACATCCACAATGCTTCGCGTAACCTTCGGTGTGCTATATTAAGTATACGTTGCAATCGAAACAAACTTAGAGCATTTTGAAAAAAAAACTGGAGCCAATTGCGTCGAAATGCCAGCAGTCATCATGCCGTAATAACTATAAAAAAATTAACTTACCGAGATAATTCTTTTGAATGGAGGCGTTAATGAAAACGGCAGTTAGAATTACAACGATAAGGTGTTTTAAATAACAATTGTAAAATACGACCATGTATACCTGACTTACAAATGTACGTACGCCTGCCGCCAAAGTTACTTCGCATCGATAAAATCGCTGTGCGACTTTGAAAAGTGTGGAGAATAACAACGTTTTATTCTCCACGTATCAAAATTATTGACTGCATAAACTTGTATTGTGAAACCTAGAGTAAACCTTTCATTTTAAAGTATATTTATACTATTTTTGTTATTTTTTTAAGTAAATGATTATTCATTAAAATAATTCAAATAAAACTCCCTCTCTCTCGCGCTCAGTGTATAATAATCAGTATATAAATTTCCAACATATACAGTACGATTATATTGGTCGCCAAAGTTTTCGCTTCTGCAGGGCGGTCTTTATCACAATAATTGATTTTTCATTTTTTACGTTTTCATTTTGGTAATTCGCTTCAACTTTCTCTTTCTTCCATGAACAAATTATTCGTTTCCACCAGGCACATATTTGTTTCGAATTCATTTGGGCGGAAAATAAAAAATTACAAGTTACATATTATAAACATACATCTACCAGGCACATCGATAATTGCTCATTAAAAGCAGCCAACCTGCGGAGCGGTGCCATGCCGTTCTTTATACCATACATATCAAATTGAAACGACCACGGCTTCATCAAAGGTTTCTTGTAAGGCCGATTGCCGGATTGCGGAAATTGACTGATTAGCCGAATTGCCGCTGCGCTCGCTCGTCATCTATGCTGCTACTCTGTGGCTCCTATACATGTTAATAACTGTACTCTTTGAATGAACTTGAACAATTCTAAAATAACAAAAAATGTATTAAACAAATCGTAATAAGTTGATGCTTCTGTTTTAAACTATTAAAAAATACTACATTTAAATCATGGCCAACACGAAATTGAGCAATTCATTATAACCATCAAGAATATAGAAGTTAAAATTTCTTCGAAAACTTGGTAACTTGCAATTTGTATTGAAACGTTTTATTATTATTTTACAAACTAACGTGTACTTAATTATCTTCGAATAAATTAAAATTAACGACCCTATAAAAGCGGTAAACTTATATTTACAAACCTTTCTTATAAAATACCAACGCCCCTATTATAGCTTAACAAGTACTTATAAGCTCTAATATTATTGCAACGTCACTCTCACTTGCAGCGGCAATTTGTATATGTATTACTAACAATTAACTAAATTTTGAAATTTGTTGACATCGAATAAAGTGCTTACATCAGTTCAGACATAATTGACAAAGTATTTTTGATATTATCACGATATATAAAGGAGCATTATTGTGTGTGCGTCAGCCAAAATACCACCGAACGCTAAACAACATATCTATCAGCACATAGTCGACATTAGAATATACAATTATTCAATTAGATACAGGTCCATTGCAGTGATGCGCGGACAATACAGAAAAATACAGCTCATTCGTTCCAACACTCGGCACAAAACCGTTGTGAAGGGAAGCGTTACGATAACCCAGTGTGTATCGAGACGGCTTTATAACACGACAGTAGAGCGCTGCAGACAAAAGCACTTAGAACAGCAAAATAAGAATAAATATACACTTAGGTTGACATGTAAGGTTTCCTTGGGGGTTTTGATGCAAATGGAAAAGAAGAATCAATGTCAGTTACTATTTATGGAATGATCAAATTAGAGGACGGCAGGATTATATCCAAATATATCCATAGATATATCACATCTAGGCGACAATGTAGATTAGGTATGTGTTGAAAATAAGGGCGATATTATAATGGAGATATATTGTTACTATGAAATAAATTATTATTTTTTTACTTTAACAATTGAAAAGAAAATTAAACCAGAAAAGTCAAAAAAAGGAAAGAAATTAAACCAGAAAAGTCAAAAAAAGAAAAGAAATATTAAACTATGTTAATATTTCATTGAATTTAAAATCGAGTGTTTATTACCGATCTTCTGCTACTAAAGGTCACTTCTTAAATTCTCAATTATTAGGTAAAATATTTTAAACAAAACCAAAATTTAGTAATAACTGTTTATAGAATCGTATTAATTGACGACTTGGCCGCATGACCAAACATTTACTAGTAATTCGCATTAGTCCGAAACTTATACACACATACGAAGGAATAAACTGGCACAATAATTATACGAGAACATTATTCTTCAAGGAAAACCGTTTCCCTCTTTATATAGAAATAATAATCGTATTCCTGAACGAAAACAAATTTCCATTTAAATGCGACATAACAATGCAAATCCCAACTGAGAGGGCGCAAGCTCCGCGCATTTGCATACGTATCTTCTTTTAATTGATGCAATTATAATGACGGCAAAGAGAGAGTGCTGAATTTAATGTACAGTTGCTAATTGCTAGTGGGTTGGAAATTAAATTATTTACATTTATGGATTTATGCATCGATTGTAACAGGCAAATTACGATGCAAGTGATGTTAAAAGTTATATAGACGACAATCAAACATATTGTAGAAACACAACGTACGCGACGTCACAGGCGGGGACACGAATAGTTTAGTGGCATATTTTAGTTGCACGTGTGCAACTTCAAACTGTGCACTGTGTTAATGTGTCTTATTTTGAATTCGTGGCTGATTGAAATGAAATAAAATAATGATAATTCTAACCTTATTACTATGAAATAAAATATCATGTTATATATTTTAAAAATAAGTCTTCAATGATTGTTAATTTTAGTTGTTTTGAGATATCATAAAAACTGTTTAGGAATATAAAATATGTATTTATAGTATAATTTCGCAAAGCATATCAGAAATGCTCTCAGTTTGACGGAGAAATAAACCAGGCGAAATCATATTTCGAATTAAAAGTTGCACGGCCCTCAGTTTGCGGTAAGCAAGAGCTAGTTGATATCAACTTTATCCGTATTCAAGTTTAAATTAGAAATTCCATCGACTATCTGTCAAAGGAATTCTCGTTGAACAACTGTGTGCAATTATATATTGTAAGGAGATCGGATCAATATTTATTATATATGAAAAGTTTATATAATATTCATTAATACGAAAATTTCTTAATTTGTAAGGTTTTAAATTCTACAAGAAATAATTTGAGAAGCAGGATATTCTTTAACAAGAATGTGTGTTCATGATTTATTTCACTTTGTTACAATTTAAAAAATGCTAAAATTGAGAAATTGTAAACTAAAATATGAAGACAGTTTATCCCTCTAGCTGAATGCATAATTCTAATTTTATTTCTATATAGTCGGCTAACAAACTGCACCCTTCCAACTTGACTCGGACATTCATTATAATTTAATATATTTATTTACAATTTAATTAGCTGCGTTTACATTTCATTACGTCTGTGTAATGATGCTGACGTAGTAGAAAGCAAAGCGTAAATACGTGCAGGTGATTGCATATAAAGCGCCAATAATTATACTAAGTTAAATGTGTATGTGTGGAATGTGGTGACGTAAGGGTTACGTTTATTCTTCGCATGAGTAATGGTAAACAATTTAGACGGCACTCGCACCCGCATTAAATACGTTTAACGACATATCTCCTTAAATCTAAGACCTATAATTAAATCATTTGAAATAATGAATTTCTCAAAAATGCTTTTCATTATTTTCTCATTAGAATCTTAAGCGCTGAATTACAGCCTCACACCTAATAGTGCCTTTGAGATAGACCTAATGATAAAATTGGTTTAAAGTCACAACTATTATGATCCACCAAATTGTTATTTTTCAGTGAAAAAAATAAACAGATTTATATTCTTCTCACGTGCCTATGCGGAAAACCCTTTCTTGAGTCCCCCTTTCGAACCACTTCGAAATATTAATTTTAAATATTATTTCTAGTTTAGGTATTACGTACGAATTTCACTTCACACTTCTTTCCAATTTTGTATAAAAATTAAAAGCTTCCGACATATAGACGGACGGTCGGACAGTTAGACGCCGTTGATACAATAATAGGCAACAATATTCTGAATCTAAAATACATATTATTTTGGGCATATAACAAGCCATAGGAGAAACAGACCATCCTCGGATCCATCCAAATTCAAATTTCCCGGTCCCGATGCCTCATTTATAGTCATGACGTAGCAAACCTTCACAGATGCTAAAACTCACAGTGGTAGTCTGACTGAATCAGTAAAATTCGGAAGATGAAGACGATTTCTCCATGATTGTTATAATCTTGGTTTCGATTACGTATATAGTGTTTAAGATTTTCAATGCGATGAAAAAAATTATAGATAAATAGAAAAAAAACAATTTGTGTATTATTTATTGGGGTAAACATATTTTATCATCATGCCCTTTTTCGATCCCTTGAGGGAAGAATTTGGAAAATCGGTAAAACTTTTATCTATTTGTTTGTAATAGAGTCCAACTATGAATTTATACGCCTGTAACTTTAGAAATAAACAGACCTCCGGTATAAACTTTCATCCCTTATTCTTCACTTTCAGGGGTCGAATTTCAAAAATATTAGCGGATGTCTACGTTGTGTAAGAACCTTAACTTCCAAATTACAAGTTTAAAAGTTTTATAGTCCAGGAGATTTCATGATTTACGTTGTTTTAAACGTTATATTTCGTTTTTATATAGATTTCCTCGCCTGAAGGGCCTGAATTCACTGTCCTCTGCGTGCGACAGCGCTTTTATTTTTGTTTGCTTGCTTCTACAGACAATAATGCACGTCCTTTGTAAAAAAAAATGTAAAATTGACAACATCGGTTTCTCTCTTACAATCCGTCTACACGATACAGCCCGTTCCGATAGGGTTAAAATAGTTTAAGTAAACGATATTATGTATTAATACATCTTGTATAAATCACTATTACATTCTTTGCCATGCAAGGTTGGCGAAGTTACACGTCTGTCCCTTTTAAAGGAATTAAGTTTGACTGAAGAATTAATTAATTAACTATATAGTCAGCGAGTTCACTGTGTTGTCAAATTGATTTGTTTAAGATATCCTCCGTTCTTACAAATGTACAAACTACGGATTGCCATCAATTAAGTTCTTTTATATACTACTAGATATAAAGTTTATTTGTTTTCTACTCAATAATGTACTAAACACATTACATTGTAAGCCGAGATCCTTGGGTTTATGAGTATTGAGCAAACAGAATCAAGTTTTTAAGTATTAGGCAACTCTATAATATTGCATTAATTAGAAAAACAATGAAAAGGCATCCCCTATTGTTAGTTTCAACTACTGGGTGCTTTGAAGAAGACATTTTGAACAATAGAAAAAGTCATTATTAGCATCCGTTTAGCAAAAGAAGAAGACTAAATTTTACTTTAATAGAGCGTCGCTACCCGTAGTAGTAAACATTTCTTGTGTGATTTTCACATGAATATTTTTCACTTAATAATGCCAAAAAAAAAGTAAACTCAGTGAAAGTAAGTGATTGAAAATTCAGCTTTTACACATGAAAACATGTGAATTATACGAAATGGGCCCTGTAAAGTCCAATAAACCGTCCGAAAGAACAGGTAGCTAAGAATAAGAAGGGATGACCGAAGTTTGATTTGGTGGATCTTTCCAAAACCGTAATAAATCATCTATTTAGTTGGCTGCTGGGCGCTTCATGGATATGTCTGAAAACAGCAGAATGTCCATTAGTATTTACAGAACGATGAGCGAATTGTAGAAGCCTAGATAAAGAACTGTAAGGCGAAGAAGCCATGCTTCTCAGAGAAAACAAAAAAAAATCTGTAGAGTCGATTCTACAGCACCAGCACTTACCTAAAGAATACAAGTCATACATCATGTAGTCAAAGGAGTCCACGTTTGTTCTTAATCTTAGACCACTCAAAATATAATTGCCTTCTTTGGGTTAGTGCTGATGGTACTAAGCTTCTTTGCCTTACAGACCTAATGTGTCTTCTTATTTTTTGAATAGTACAGCAGCCAACTCAAGAGATTAATTTCTCGTGGTTTTTGAAAAACTCAAGATTTCTTCATCGCCCTCTACGTATAAATCTACCTATACATGTTCCTACAAGTCTTATAGTATTTTCTCTGACACATACAGGACGACTATACACACAAGTGCCCTATAATAAACCCTCACATTAAATTTCATGATCGTCGTTTTATTCCTTAAAAGCTTCAAAATGTTGTAAACAGCAATTGTCTGTCTAGCAGATGGACAGAAACTAACCACGGCGCAAGTTAATATTTAAAACTTATACTATAGATGGTAATATCAGAAGTGTTGATGATAAACAATTAAGACCAAAAATTCATCATAAACCTTCGCTGATTACGATGAATTCCAACGTCGGTATTGCCTCCTCTTTTCAAAAATATTAGCGGAAAGCATTAGTAGGAAATGACGTTGAACATGTACCTACGAATACTATTTTCAAATGGAAGACCTCGATTTTTGAAGATCTCTTTAATTTCGCGCGCCAATAATCTTAAGGTGGCGAGACGCACGTCACAATTAGAGCACAATAAGTAAAGCATTTATCACAAAGAATAGCACAGTACATCCGTACTGTGCCACAGTGATTTTGGTCAACAAGATAATGGTTTACGGATTAGCGTTAAGCTCCCGTATCGAAATATTGACAAATGGTATTGTGGGAGTCGCGAGGTATTTGCTCAAACGCGCACTTTGAAATATACTGAAGCCCACGCACGTATATTTAAAAATTTGAGAAAAAATTAGTAATTAAAGAAGTTTTATTATTAATTTTATTGGGTAGACAACGGATTTTTAAACAGACTAAAAAGGAATAAATAATAAATGGCCTTTAACAAAATTGAAATATGCAACAGCCATGCCGAGCCATATCCAGGCTAGTTTGAATAACAATCTCACACCAGAGGTAACAAAACAATATAGACAGCTTCGTTCATAATTTCTTTCGCGCCTGATAAAAGTAAATAGAAAATGCCGGCTTTAATGAAAATTAAATTTATTTAGATTGTATTTTGTGAAATATTTCTCGCCTTTTAAATTTTTTAAAATCGATTGTTATTTTTTAAAAATATAATAATTACTTTCCACTTACCAATTATGTGGTAAACTGAATCAATTTAGTTGTTTTGAAGAAGGTTTGCTATCTGTAATACATCATCTAGAAGAAGTAAGAAAAATATTTCTCTGATATAAGACTACAAAAAATTACAAGAATATCAATAAAACAAACTTCTCAATAAAATAAACACCTCCTCCGGAAACGATATAAATGACGATCATTCAGACTCTTTCGAAGTGATATCGATTAAAAGAAAACAAGAAGTGAGTAAAGCCGACCCGAAACGCCGGAGCGTGTTGAGTTTGTGGCAAGAGGACAGCGACGGACCGCTCGCCGCCAGAGCGCAGTGTTCCGTGTGGCCGCACCCTCGTCCGCCGCCAATTAGAAGGCCGCCCCGTCTTCTATTCTCGACGAGACGCAGTTCTACGTGGCTGTTTTTGAAAATGCCCGATGACCCGTCGTAGACTAGTAATTTTTGATAATATTTCCAGCGCAAGCTATCGTCATACCCATAATGAGACAATATGACTTAACAAACTTTAAAAAATATAGCTAAATCTTTTTCCTATCTACTTGACTAATTTAAATGGAATGTTGTTAATTTCCTGCCATTTTAAATCAAGGCAAGCGAGAAGGACAAAAGGCAACCTAATGTTTATATCTATATATGTATATATATATATATATATATATATATATATATATATATACGAATGCACATATATGTGTGTGTGTGTCCATATTTTTCCAAAAATAGTGTTAAGCGGAAAAACTTTTGAACCTATTGCACGAGTATGTTCAACGATTTTTGACTGTTTCTAGGATATACATTTTTGACGTGAATACGTCTTTAAATTTGCTACCATACGGGGGCAATCCAAAAAATCTAATGATAACAAAATCGGGGGATACAGTTTGGCGTTGCAGTTTCGAATCTATCCTTTACATCAAAAATGACCACTTGTTGCCAGTTTATGATATATAAGACACTTTGCAGCAATATTTTCTTGCACCAACCTCTGTTGTCACTCATGATTAGATATACTTGATCAGAATTTTCACTTTTAAAAATTCGTTATTCGCTAATAACGAACGTATATATCTGTATAACCGTAATGAGTAGCTATATAAGGTATTACCCAGTGAATGCTTGTCACTGATCGAATTAAATTATGGAGTTCGATTGACTGTCGGCGAGGGTACTAAGAACAGCAAATACATTAAGACTGCCCCATCAACAAAGGACTGGAGATGTAATACATTTAGAATGAAGGGCAATTATATGATTGGCTACTGAACTACTCAATTTTTACTTCAAAACCGCCCATATTAATCTGACCATTTATTTATATAATACATATTTAATACTTTTTTTATTTAAACTTGTAAGTAAGCATACTTTTTTCCTGTGCTTTACCAATTTTTATTTACAGCTCATGTGATATGAGACTTACGTTATTTATATTATCATCTCCAGATAACGAACAAATTTTGCTTGCGTAGGTGATTGCCGTGTTTGAAAGTATTAATGTTCGGTAAATATTGTACTATGAAAGAAACGTACTTAATTTTGCACTATTGCGTATTTGCAATAAAGGAACAAAAAATTCATTACGATAAGCGAGAATAGTGGCGCATTGCGCGCGATGGAGGGGGAAGCGCCGCCATTTTGAGGTTATTTTGCTGCGTATCGAGATTTGCAATTAGTATAACTTTTGATTCGGAAAAGTTACGATGTTCGTTTAAATTTTAATCATCAGCTGTCGTTAAACTCTATCGGTTGTATATAAAACATTATTTTAAAGTAGTGACAGTGAATATAATAAGGTGTTAGAATAAAAAAAAACGAGTGTGCTTTAGACCACACGACTGAAGTAAAACTTCAAATTCACAAAATATGAACTTTAAACGTAGAATATTTAATGTATTGAACAAAATAACAATTTATAAAATTTTTCAACGAAATGAAATTACAAAATAATCAAAAAATCACCGTTCGCGTAACGCTACATTTTCTTTCTCTCTTACTCTCATAGCTAGTGCATGAAATATATATATATATATATATATATATATATATATATATATATATATATATATATATATATATATATATATATATATTTATTTAAAAAATTACATAAATTTTTCAAAATTATTTCCGTGTTTTTCAATACAAAATACGGTATCAATGAATAAATGCTATTGTAAACGTCTTACTACCTTCGTATTGTTTTTAACTGTTTCTTCGGTCTCGGTCAGAATTATTCCAAACTACGAATTGTTTAAAGTACATCAACTCGTTGTAGTAACCCTAAACTGAAAAGTCAACTGCATTTAAGTGAGGGGCCACGGATACCAGGTTATAGATTCTTCAAGACCTATCATCCATTTTCTGTGGAATCCTTCGTTTCCCCGTAAATAATTTCTCACCGGGAAAAAACGGATGATTTTCAGTTCCAAGTAAAAATATAAATACATTAAGCAGTTCAATAATCCGTTAATCGTACCAAGATGATAAATTTATGTAATAATACCAATAATCCAGTACACTACAAAATCTTGAGAAAAATTTAAAAAAGTTATAAGAAAATAAACCATAAACCGTAGCACCATAAACCATAACATAAGTGTAGTGTAATCGTAAGAAGAGTGAATTACTAATTCGGTAAGTTTTCAAGGCTCAAGTAGTTATAATCTAAAAAATGAATTACATTTTGTTACTCTTTATGACGAATACAGCTCAATTTGAATTACATTCTTCCCCAATTTTTACTTCTTTAATTACTCACAAAAATTATCATTTTTTTTCCTTACTACACTATGGGTCCATTTTTAGGATCATTCCACGCTATACCCACACTATAAAAAAACATAAGAAAATGTTCGCAGTAGATTCGGGTAAAAAGTTATATGAAAGGCTTTAAAATAACATCAAAAATTAGTTCAAAATCGGCTTTTCAGAATATTTTGTTTCTCTTAATTTTTTAACGCTATGTTAAGACGTGTATAAGTGAATGTTTTTATCCCGAATATGTCAGTTAGTCAACTAGTTAAAAAAAAATTAAAGTTTCTATCACAATTATTCATTTAAAAAAAAACATTTTGTCTTCAATATACCGACTTTGGATAAAAAAAAACAAACAATTTATAATTCAGAAACTATCAAAAATTGCTGAACATACATACATGTCCGAAGCACATGTATGTATGTTCAGCAAATTTTGATAGTTTCTGAATTATAAATTGTTTGTTTTTTTTTATCCAAAGTAGGTATATTGAAGACAATGACCTTGATATTATCTACCTGTGTGCTTTTCCGCTTGACACTATTTTTGTGGGACAATGTGTACCTAATAACTGTTATAACATTGCAAGAATATGATTATGGGCGATTCTTTTAAATACTATTTATTAGTATTACTTTCGAAATAAGGTAATTTTATACTAACATTAACAGCAAAATGTACCCCAATCATTGAAAAAAAATCCCTATAGTTAAATAATCATAGCAAACATCCACTCATGTATAGATCAGTATACATATATATATATATATATATATATATATATATATATATATATATATATATATATATATATATCGACATTGTTTGAACAATTCTTAACTCCTTCCCCAAAATGGTCAAATTAGTGGGGTAACTTTAATCAGCTTATTCATTGCTGATTAAAAAAAGTTAGCCATAGAATCGTTTGTTAAATACTGGTGAATATCTTTAATTTCACGTGAAAATTGTCCGCTCAGTGTTGCATAAACGTATTACTGCAGAAACGGCAGCGTTCAGTGAGCGGAAACGCTTCTGAATGCACCAGCCAAATTCGATCAATCATCAAAGTGCATAGTTAACTCGATTGAACACCTTTAAAATCGAAAGCGCGACTTCTAACCGAGCGTTCATTCAGAACCAATCACAGCCTAATTGAGTTACGGTTCCAGTAGTGGAAGTACTGGAGAAATAGAACATACATTTCTATTTTCTATGCATATCAATTTATTTTTACCCATGCATTACTATTTTACATTGTTAATTTATTCGATCGTCGTATCGAGTGGCATGGAGGTCGATAACATTACTACGATATTATTTATCTGTAATATTACGGAAAATTGTAATACTGCTAACCCTGAGGATTTAATTCCAAGAAATAAATATCACATAACATTAGGAATTGCTAACAGGATAATAACACTACGATACTATTACAGCTACTCTTCGGATAGTCGTCGAGATAACATATTTACACTCTTGTATACATTCTTACCAATGCGCATAGTAAATACATAACAAACAGGGTTAACTCTTAATAATGAACATAATAAAATACTAAAATCTTAAGACATTTTTTGTAAGACATATTCACACGTTATACAGAATAGACATTCAATTATGAACGCCGTGCATTGTTGCATCAATTAAAATAAAACTATATAAACTGCCAATAAGGATATTTGCCTTTTTATTTCAAGATATAAAGTGAAGAGGTGTGAAATAAAATTTGTCAACTCTTACAACTTGATCAAATTACAAAGGTTTAAATTTAACATTTAGCCAAGAAATTGTGACGTCATTTTTAATTACGCTAATTGAATTATACGAGCGAATGATACAGTATATTCTATGTAATATGTCCATTCTGTCTCTACAATTTTTAGAAGCTCATGACTCGCTTATGTTTTAATTTTTATAATTTTCAGCCTATATTTTTATCACATTTAACTAAAAAGAGTAAATTTAAGAGTAATTAACTACCCTATTCTGCCCACTAAATCATGTAAAATAGGAAAAAAATTAAGTTATTTTGTTAAGAAACTGTTTCTTATATTACATTTAACCACCCGATAATAAACGAAATGAAAAGAATACGTGTTTTGCCCGTATTTGTTTGTTTCTTCAAATTGTACGTTCTTCTCGAACAATCACTAATCACAATATATTTTTCTAAAATAAGATGCATATAATAAACTGATAATATATACAGTGAAACTATTCACGAAAACGTAATTTTTCGAAAATGTTTCAGTTAAAATGAAATATAAATTGTTTAGAAAATTTTGTCCGTAGAATATACTTTTAATCCAATTTCGTTTTAATCGCCTTGTTCAATATTGTCTATTATACTCACACCCACTTCTCCACTACACTGAACAGCAGCTAGATAAGAATAACACTTTTCAGGACGCCTCTTAGCTCCTTTTCCGAGTCCGAAGTAGCGCCTCTAACAGCCCGCGAAATAGTATAATGAAAGAGCACATCTTTTATTGACACGTCACCTGTAGAGGCGGCGTCGGTTCGTCGTCCGATTCTCGTTAGATTGTTCCTGCCTTGGCTCTGCCTACATCGATGTAGGGAGTAAAAAGGAATAATATTCGTATGTTTATCCTCTATCTATCACTTTAACAAGAAATATATCAAAGAGTGTATGCATTTGCCTTTGTATAGGAGGTATAATAATTTTGAGTTAATCTATGACCTTTTGGGCACATTCTTGAACTCTTTATGACATCGTTTTATATAAATAAGTAAACGTTATGGTGACGATGGAGCCGTGACGTGTCTCTGTCCACGTTAATTCAAGTTTTTTATTATTGTGTAATGTATAAATACCATATGCTGTAGTATCCGATCACAAGAAAGTGTGTTCTTAAAAGATCCTATTAATATAAATCCCTTGTATTTTGAAATAAACAGTAAAATACCCTATTGGTAGTTTTATATTGTTTTATTGGTAACAACACCCAACTATTCCATTGTGATGACACTAAACTCAAATTAATCCCAACTATCAGTTATGTAATAGAAGTAAATTTATTGATTTGTTTTTATTTTCAATACTAGTGGTAATGTTCTTTCAACGATGACATTATTTTACAGAATGAAAATTTTCCCTTGACAGCCCGATTTTAATAGCCGATTTAATATTTCAGGATATTATGTTGAAATATAAAACATTAAAATTAACTTATACCTATTCTCCATAAATTATTATATATTTAACTAATATATTTAAATATAGATAAGTATTCGCCACGTTAGTTACTAGTTTTTACATGAGTGAATATATACAATAAGTTATCAATTCAATATCTAGTCCTGTATTAACGATCGTCTTAACGTAACTTCTCGCATTCGATAGGGACTATTATGTTGCTGGTCCCGCCGTTACATCAACAAGACACTTACGTGTAGCGGAAACTAAGGCAAAAAGTGTACTTTAAGCATACCACGGAAGATTACAATACTAATTTCGTGAATATTTTATATCCCTAAAAAAAATTAGCAAACTCGAAAAACGTTTCTTATTAAAGTCTCATTTAACAGGAGTAAACAAACAAAAAGTACTTCCGCATTTTAAAATCTTGCTGGATTAAACTAATTTCATATTTTTCCAGTAACGCACTTAAACGTAGAAACCAGTTTGATTTTTTTGTTGGATATTTTTTTATTACTACAACGATTCTTTCATTCTGCAAACTCTCCGCAAAATCGGTTAATTATGAATTTTCAGTGGAGAATGCCCCCCACCAGTGTTACTGATTATTTGCAATTGGTGCTTTCATGTAATAATAATCCAAAAAGATATGTTTTAATTTATTATACTAATAAATATATTTATTACATCTACCACACATTATGTAAAAGAGAGTCATCTAAGAACCATTAAGAGAACTCAAAATAAAAAAAGTCGCCAAATGGATAAAAGCCGCACACGTTCCGCACAAAATGAGTTTTGTGGATTTTCGTGCAAGATAAATGTTTTCACAGACCGCGTTGGGACCGCGATGAAAATATAAATTAAACAAAATCTTGCATTGCATATTTCTTCGATAACTCGGACTAAAAACAAAGCATTAAAACAAAACTTTAAAATACAATCAAGAATGTCATTAGTATAAGGTTAATATTGAGTATAGGTTCTAATAAAATGTATTTAACTTAAAAATAAAATATGATTATTCACATATTTCATGTCTTTGTTTTAGTTACCCATATTGGTATTCCTCACATTAGCTACATCTTTTTTTGAATATTATATATATTTGGCGTTAATTTTGTAGAAATTCATGATTCACAATTAAATGAAACTACGTGATGTAGTATTATTTCTACTTTCTTTAATTTCTTTACCACGACCTAGGTTTCGTTGTATTACAACATCTTCAGGTGGGATATTAGCAAAGATTGATATCTTTAGATAGAAAGTATCTTTAGTAGAAATAATACTACATCACGTAGTTTCGTTTAATTGTGACTACATCTTTTTGTTAAAGATTTTCCCAGAAATATTAAAGGGACTAGACTCGCATGAGTTGTCCCACATTTTATAAGAGCTTTATAATGATTAAGTATTGAAGTTGCTGTGTTTCATTATGTCATCAAGAAAATGGAGCTCGTCGACCTCCTATTGGAGGCCTTAAGATTTATACGGCTTGAAATATCGAAGGGCAATTTAAAAATAGAGCTCATGTTTCAGTTACATAACTTGCGCAAAAAACACTCTTGTGAAAAAATGTACAAAGTTCTTGTCGGAATATTCAGTTAAAAAAAAAAGATTTAAAAATTAAAACTTTATAAAACTCACTTTCTGCATAGAGACTGTAATTAACATTTTATACGCACAAAATAAAACACATTTTCAATTTAAATTTTATATTCAACTGAGATGCAAATTTATGTTTGGCAATCGGAACTTTTTAAATATCTACAAGTGTAAATAACTTGCCAAGTTTAAACTTCAGTATTAAATTGAAAACATACTTCATTTTGTCCTTATACATTTTTAATTACTAGCTTGATACATAAAATGAACTTTGTGATTTCAGATATTTTATTGTTGACTGGATAGTCTGATGAGAACTTAGCATATTTTTTCCATACGAGTGCTTTTTCAGGGGTTTCGATTCTTTTTTAAAGCTGAATGAAAGATTTATTTTTAAAAGCTTTATTCTTTTTACTGAATATTGACTTTTCGAGTAATATATGATGATCTGTCTAGTGCTTACCGAAGCAATATGTGGACGTAGAGGCCACACTTTCTATCAGCAATTTTGCCTTTTGAATGAAACGTGTTGCAAATCGGGTCGGCGAAGGAAATTTTATTCTATTGTATTCTACTACCACAATGATTATAGATTGTATGTTCGTAGTTATCGCTTGTCTAGAATAAATTAAAACAAAGTTATCTATGCCGTGCACGTACAAAAGACTATTATACCTAAAATACTACCAAATGTAACTTTGACTCAGGTCTTTCGACAAGCTTTCATAATTTTCTATTTTTCCTTCATATATATATATATATATATATATATATATAAATATATATATATATATATATATATATATATATATATATATATATATAACACTAGCTATGTACCAAATGTTGATGTTCTAGCGATAATCGATAGGTTTTGATGATTTATCTTTGAGCAGTGCCAAAATCAACGATTTTTGGAAGTTCATTTATCAAAACCCGATAAACAAAGCCACATACATTAAATTTGGTGTGTCTTCTGTTGTCTATGTAATGGCGTCAACTCGTTAAACTGAAAATGTTAGCTCTAGGTTTAAATATAAAGGGCATCAAAAGCGGCTCGGAATGGTTCGTCTAAATAGAACACAGCGTGCGCGCGATCGGCTTTGCAAGAACTTGGTCTGCAATATCGAGAACTAAAATATATTTATTTAGGAAAAACCGGAATATAAGAAGGATGTTTTTTTATATAGTTTTAATCTGCTTTTTGCCGTTATTATCTGTATTATATATCCCACCAAAACATAAATATAAAAAAGGGATAAAGTTCGGTTATAAGAACAAGTGGATTTGTTGGTTTAGCCGATAAATGAATTGAGATCTAAATCAAGGCTATCGTCCATTGAAATTTATAATTTATTAAAATTTATTGGTAAATAATATTGTTTAATAAGAAAAAATATTAATTGCTTACTACTGAATCTTTAACTTTTTAATTTTGTTATATTCTTTTATATAAGATGATATTTTTTATTTATATTTTTTATCATTTTTCATATAAATAATTTTTTTGGTGTGATATCAAATATTTTTTTCAAAGTTTCACCATATTTAAATTGTTCATTGCTTAATCTTTTTTCTTTTACTCCATGCTTCTTTCTTTTGTTTGTAATATTTTCTTATCTTCTTCTCTTCTTTGCCGTTACACTCTTTGCAGAGTGGTCGTGGTCGTCACGTCGATATTAGTGGCCTGTTTCACAATGCGACGCCACTTTTCGCGAATTCTCGCTCTCTTTGTACATTCGTGCAGTGGTCCGTTGAAGGTCTTCTTTATTTGATATGTCCACCTCATTGGTAATCTGCCGCGTGGTGGTGGTACATATGTATGGATTATGGATGGTGTATGGATTTGCATCCACGTCGTGTTATATGTCCAAAGAAAAAGAGAGAGAATACGAGCTTGTACTGTGCTTAACAGTCTTTGTTTGATGCCCAGCTCTCAAAGAATGGACTCATTGGTTCGGAATTCCGTCCATGATCCGAGCATTCTTCTCCAGCACCACATCTCAAGGGCATCGATCCGTTTTTTCTCACTTTCTCGTAAAGTCCGCATAGGGTAATATGAGAGCCTTAACAAGTCTAGTTTTGGGGCTTTGGTGACGTTTCGGTCCCTACATATTTTTCTCAGTTTATACGTAGCTGACCTGGAGATCGCCATACGCTGCTTGATCTCATCTATACAGCAGCCATTATTATACAGATGAAATAAAGAGCGTATTGCCCATTCGCGGCTTGCCTCTTTTTTAATTAATACAGTTCTGCTTATCGATAAAGTATGGGTACAAATTAATCTTCAATACCGACCCACGATTTTCTCATTTTTTCCTTTACGTACGTTTAATATCACAACTTCATGCCAAGTTTCAAGCTTCTAAGTCAGCTTAAGTTTGCTAGACTTTTGTTGTGTGAATCAGTTTTAAAATGTACCGATTTTCTGATGTCAACATCTCGAAAACTGTCTGAACTATAATTATAAAATTTAGAATTCTAAATAACTTGGAGAGTCTTAATAGATAAACGTTTGTAGATTAACTAAATTTTGATTCATTGAGGGGGGTGGTGCACTTTCAACACTCCCCCCACCCTCCTTCGGTCCGAAGTGGCACGAAATGGTTCATGGAAATGTGCATATGGTTAGTGTCCATCCTTTTTTCCTTTCCCAAGCTTGGCTGACAGTTCCGTGTCTAGATTGAATAGCACGTATGCTGTATTAATTAAATTTTGTATTGTATCTGCAAATTATGTTAATTTATCTGTTAGTCTAAATATTTAGCTACTTTCAGTACACTATCAATAAATGTAGCTTTAACTTAAATCATTAATTTTATATACTCAATTTTATGTTCGGCTTGATACACGCACTAAGTACAAACAGATTCTGTACATTGAATTGAATAGTTCTACATGAAGGTAGAAAAACTTTCGCTATGGTGGCCCATATCTTATGATGAAAAATACATTCTTAGTATACACAAACGCATTATGTAGTATACGCATTATGTAAGAAGCGCCCGCGTTCCTTTACTTGGGACGATCGAGTAAATTCTCGGCGCGTCGCTCGAGTACTTGCTGGCGGCATTCTGAAATAAGCGCCATTTATATGCATGCATTCACAATGCAGCTCCGGATAACTCCAACGCCTTAGATGCTATAAAAGGAGTCTTGTAAAATTTGCGTCTTCTGCGTTCGCCAAATAATTCCATCAACTACAATGCGAAGGGATATTCGAATATCAAAACGTTTGCATACCATTACTGATCGTGTATATATAATTTCATTTCAAAAATTAACATATTTACTTTGATATATTTTGTATTTTTTAATCAAAGCAGAAGCTTATCAATTTTTAGTGAATTTTCTTTAGGGCAATGACGCTATTGTGGCCACTATGACGTCGGAAATTTTCCAAAATTTCACTTCATCTTTGTCGATCGTGCAATCAAGAACTTGAAATAATAGGTCGGTAGAAAATATACAAACAAATTTACACCGATGATAGAAATCACAATTTTTGACGAATCGTTTCTTGTAAACATGATTGAAAAATAGATCTTATGCAGTTTGTGTACATCGCTATTTAAAGTCAGCAAGAATAAATATCTGATTTTGGATTGCAAATTTGCAAAAAAAATCACACTTTCTTCTATCTTTCTCGGGTCTTCAAAATAACAATTAAACTTAACATACTTTAATACATATAATTGACTGCCGTCAATCCAACGATTTTCTAGAGCTCGCCGCACAAAATATTCAAGCGCCTCAAGCAAAGAACAATCCCAATTCATCTAATCGTGCAGATATCAAAATCAATAAATCCCCTGTTCGCACAATATTCACTGAGAAAAAAACTAAATAACTGTATACAAGATTTTAAACAGTGCAGTTTTTTTTGGCTTCTGTCCTTGCCTACAAACTCACACGTCCAGATTCGCATGTTCAGTTGCGAATGACAGTAAGTTATAATTAGCTCGCGAGGCGAGTCCAGAGGAATTTTAATCATATTAAATTGTATGATGAGTTGTAACATTTTCAATTGTCTAAATAGAGGCACGCGTGTTTCAGCAGCAATCTAGGTTCGTTATATCCGTTTCTTGTGGCAGCCATCGAATTAGCGAACAGAGGTCTAGATTCACTTACGCAAACAAAAATTAGTAGAACTCGCAATACCGAAGGTTCCGTACACTTTTAGGCTCTTGTCAACATCTAAGGGTGCGTACTATTTTCATTAAATTATTTAAAAATATTAATTTTTCACAAAATATAATGCCTACTATATCTTTCGTAGACTTAAAAACATAGTGCGCGTTTCAAAAATTGATATCTAGTATTGCCACACTAGTTTTTCTACCAACTTTGCATAGCCTTCTAAAAACTCTTATTTTTCATAATGAACGGTTGAGTGGTTTCGAAAATAAGAGGAGGGGGCATTGGTATTTCTTCATATTTTTCAGTATGTCTCTAAACATATACTAGCTAACATTATGAGAAAATATTTTTGAGAACTCTTTAAACTGGTAAAGGACGGGGGGCGTATGTCAAATTAAATAGTTGAAAAAAATGTTGTGTACGTCACATTCTCCGCTCAAAAATATTTACGACTGTCGGATATATATGCGGATTAACAAATTTCAGTCCTATGCCATTTGCTATAGTAAAGCGGTTTCTGAAAAAAGGGGGCCTTGACAGAGACACAGATAGAAACGTGAGTGATCTTGTATTTCCTTTTGTGGTACGGAACCCTAATAAAACTATCTAAAAATAAGATGAAAATTTACGTCACTTTGATTCATCACTGCCGTCTAAATAATATTTCTAAAAAAATAATTTTTCTAATTCTAGTTTTAAATTAAATTCATGCGGACTAAGCCTTCACACAAAGTGAAAATAGAGCTTTTCCCCTTTTTGTAGGTAGACCAAGCATAAACAGGATGTATGCTAATATACTTTAGCACCGCTGGTGATCATGCGTTAAATATTGTTATTTATAAGTAGACTTTTTTTCAATTTCTAGGAAACGTTAAAATCGACTACTGTTGACCGTTCTTTGGACAAGGTCGATAGTACTGCTTATAAGATATTCTAGTTTCGATAAGCAAGTAATCAAGATGGGATGGGGATATACACAAAACGATTTTTCAACAAGACTTAATCAAATAACATCACGTTAATAGTTTTGATACGCTAAAAGGCTAAGGTAAATATGTGGCTTCTTCTTGAATGTTGTATGTCAAAATTTTCATTCTTAACTGTATCCAGGTAAGGGGCGAATAAATTTATTTAAATGATTATAACTAAATACTTTATATGCGGCAGTCGAATTAGGTGCACCAGGCGAAAATCGAGTACCTCACTTATTACGGTACGTAGAATGAAAAATATCTAGTCTCCTCGAAGTAACCGCAAAACGTAATTTTAATATAAACATTGTTGCGAGTGGAACGTAGATATGTCCGACTGCTGGCATGTATGTCATAAATGTATTTTCGGCAACCGATTATCATTAATACTCTCAGATATTGATAACCTACCTAATCCGAATCAAGAGCGAGGTAGAGGCCCGACTGTGTATATGTGTGCACAACGCAAATACATCGCACGCAACTCGCGAGTAGGCCGGTGCGGATCAAAAATATATTAAATAACGATCAAATATAATAAGAATGCTGGGAACGCCGTGCTGGTCTATCCTGAACATACAAATATTGGGTTTCTTTTTCATTATATATTTTACGTTTTCGCAACATTTAACTATTTGAGTGCACACTTCGATCAGCCCCATTAAATCTTTAGGTGAATTTCACAGAAATACACCTATTGCGGATATCTCTATTATTGAATTTCGAGGTAATTTTACTAATTCTTCATCGATAATGATATCCAGATATAAATAAAAAATCATATTGGCAGTTTATTTATATACGAGATACAAAGAAATTTGTACAAACAATTTTGTAAAGATGTTCTGGAAGGCCGAAAGCTGTTTATTTAATTAGATCGGGATGCGCCATTGCACAAAAATAGCTTAGATCAAAATCTACGATAAGCTTGCAGATGGATAAAGTGGATCAAATAGTTTCAAAATGGCGGCAGTTTTGAGCATAAAAAATGCATCGAAATTCATCTTACAACAAGAGTAAACAAATAATGTATATATTTATAGTTAGAAAGAAATTGTTAAAATACTATAACATTTATCAAGAAAAAATTTTAAACGCTTGTTGGGAAACGTAAAACGTCCTAAATTGTGTCTCAACGTATACGCATACGATACTCCCGGCATCATCGTTTAATGCCATTTGATTTTAATAAATATTTCTTTAGGAAATTGTACATTTTATTTAACATTTTAGTGCATTTCATTTGATAAAATATCAAATGAACGTTATGAAAATCTCGCTAATCGAATTATAAATATTTATTTCTGTCGTATGGCACAAGTTAAGTAAGCCATCTATACAAAGTATTACAAAATACAACAAATGTTCTTATTAGAAGTTAATGATACACAATAGAATTAAATTTAACTATTAAAAAACTAATAAAGTTTCTACTAGAAATTAACAAGATTTATTTTGCAAAAATACGGCATTTTTACTTTTTCTTTCAGAAATAAAAGTGGTAATTCAAAAGGATTTGTGGACAATGTGTAAATATGAACCTATTTACCCCTTGTACATTTTGTTTCTAATTATTATGCTTTTTAAACAGTTTAGGTAATAAACAATACACCTTTCGGACTGACACCTGCTATCAAGTCGACGGCTAGATGGTAACATTTTTTTTCAATTTAGCCAGCCTTCAAATTAGCATATTTTTCTATGTAAGCATACTTCACATGAAATCACATTCGTTGCATATATTTTTGTCAGTATATTTTAATTATGAGTAATGTAAATGTTGAAAAAATCATTGCAATCCCCGACAATTTTGAACTCAACTTTATTTAAATTTTATTATATTACCTTAATAGAGCCCAAGCATGAAATTTAATAAATGTGTGTGTCGAAACTAATACTATAAAAAAATATGTGTATGTCGAAACTAATGGACAGACGAGGAAAAAACTTGGTGTTTGATAGATTTTTCATAATTATCGCGAGCCCTCTCTTTACTTCTACTATCAAAATTTAAGATAAATTTATTATAGATTTAGGATACATAGAACAAAAATAATTTCATATTTTCGTTATTATTAGTAATTCATAACATAAATAATATGCATTGATGATGCTTGGTTTCACATTATTGATTTTCTCGAGAAAAACCTGAATAAGACAAGACACCTCTCACAAAACTGCACCTCTTCGTACGGCGAAGGCGCGGAGTGGCATAAAGTGAGCGGTGTTCCAATAATAAGTGCTTCGTCGGTTTAATGGTCCAAATATTTTACATGCCGAACAATAAAATGTTAGTGCAACGATATATTTCACGTTAGTGCTACGTTAGTATAAGGTTATATTTTCACGTTAATGCAACTTTATATTTCAGATTAGTGTAACGTTATATTTGACGTTAGTGCAATGTCATATTTCATGTTAGTGCAACGTTATATTTCAGTTTTAAATGTTATTTTCCATATCAACCCCACGAACCTGTTTATTTATTTTTTGAAAGCGTTGATTTTATTTATTTTCATATTGTGGACATTGGGTTGAAGTCCAACATCCACAATACAACTCGAAACTTAATTGATACGATATGGAGGATAGTCATGCATTGATAGTTATAATTTTAACCAGTCTAACTGTAACCTGACGGATGAACACTTCAACGACAGATTTTTTATACGAAAATTAGTAACACTAAAGACAATTTTCGATTCACGAGACTCGCTAAATCGCATCCACGTGATTCCTGGTGCTTATTTACACGATAGGCTAAAATGATAACTATCAACGATGAATACCAGCGAGAACTAACGACGGCTTCATATTATTCAATTGTAATACGTAGTACTAGTCACCACAGGCCGCCGGTAACAATGGTGCCGAGGCAGACAAAAAAGATCAAGGCCGCTTATATACGTTAGTTAGCATATCAATAGTCCGCACCATAATCGGCGCTGCGATCGCAAATTAATACTGACAATCAGTTAATTTTATGTAATAGCTATCGAACGCCTTGCGAAAAGGAAATAGAAATGAAATAGACATATCATCAGCGCTCTAAATGTGGTTCTCAAAAGAAAGGTAATTTGCTTGCTTTTATTAAAACTATAGATATATATATATATATATATATATATATATATATATATATATATACATATATATATATATATATATATATATATATATATATAAATGACCGAATGAACGGTGTTAATATACTCGTTCAATTTATAAAGGCGTTTTATTAGGTAAAGGATAAACGTATGCCGAAAAACTATGTTTTAACTATTAAAGAATTCAAATTCACAGAATTTCAGGAAGAACAATCTATTTGTTGCATTACCGCTATTGCTTATCTCGTTCACTGTGCGTGTAATGGAGTACTTTCGATAGACAGTTCTTTATACTCTCGCTTCTTTTATATCCAGCGCAATGAACACGTGACGTCAAAAATCAAATACCTTTCCAGCAAAGTAACCCTCGACATTCTGATTCAGCTTAATTGTATTAAAATACCACAGATATAATATTTTACAATACGTTTTTTATTCGTTCCGAACTCAACATTAATAGTGCGTATAAAAAAGTGTATGATCTCAATTACATTACGTTTCTACGCGCACGACTACGAGCCGGGATACGATTATAATAGAAAATTAGATATTGCTTCAATACTTTATTTAACGACTGACCATCATATGTAACTATTCAGCGTGCGCGTCGATCTTATAAAACAGAGTACTTAGAACTTTGGAAATATTCATAAAACGTTTGTCGTACAAATCTTGCGCATTCTGCCCTATACAGAAATGTAGGTAAAATCTTTGTAATTAACCAAAACCTTGAAAGTTGCATTAGTTTTTTTTATCTTTAATAATAGAACTAATTTTTAATAATTAATAATCAATTATTCATTATCAAAAAGGTAGTGGGTTGTAAAACCCCTAAAAATGAGAATTGAAACTTATGGTTGGTTGGTTATGAAAAAAAAATTACGATTCCCGATCAAAACATCGAACATGTTGACAAATTCTTCATCAGTTCTACTTTAGTCTTTAAAACAACAACGTATGTTGTGTTTTTCCCATAATTATTCCATCAACATCTAAACGTGGGCCTAGGTGGACTAAACAGCGACGCAGCATTCGTATGTCAATATTATTTATCAATTAATACATTTTTAATTAAGCAAAAAGGTAGTTTTTGCTTAATTAAAAATGTATGGTCTGTCTGCTATTAAAAAGACACATATAAAACTCAATATACCTATATATAAAACTCAATTCCCTAAAACATCGAACACAGGTCTGAAACGATTGTCGCTGTCGGAACCCGAACTCAATTTGTGAAGTACCAAATCGGTAATATTTAGTTAAACTCGCAATGAGATATATCTCGGCCCATGGCTGAATAAAGAAAAAAAAGCAAAAAAAGTGACAGCATAAATATATAATGCCTCATTCCAAACAGCGGAAACGTGCGGAAAATGTTTTGACACTTTCCCTTATGGCACGTGAACATCTATTTCAAAGTACAAGTTCACAACAGTTTTTACTCCACTGAGAGTCATAAAGTTACCAGTTATTATATAACGAAAAATCATTTCGCCACCTTCCCGGCACATGTCAATTTATGAAATATATTTTTATAGAAAAATTATTCAATTTAAATAAAAGAATATACAATATTCAAAGACGTGATTTTATTTTAACGTTGTCAATACGGTCAGAAAACCTTATAAACGCGTTCATTGGTTCTCTCTTGACATATTTGAAATTATCAGCATTGCCATAAGACCAGTAGCTTTCCCTATATAAATGTTTAGAATTTTTAGTACGAAAGTAGCGATGTATAAAAGATACAAGAATATATAAATCTTCAGCAGTTCTAAAAAAATCGTGTGCGCCAACTACTCGTCTCACAAATGAGTTTATCTCAACGTTAATCTAACTAAACAATAATACCAATTTATTTAATAAATATTTAATTTATTATTGAAATATTATTTTTACTTATTAATGTTTACTTATGCTTATAAACCGTATTTTAATCATTTAAATTCTCATCTGAGTTAAAAGTTTTGATGAAACTTTCGTATTTTCTTTGAAGTATCATTGATACAATATCGAGAATAAAACGGATGATGTACTTACCACCTATGGCTCCGGCGAATCTGGTCATTAGTACGCGAATATTCATATATTAAAGTACACCTACAAGCATTTATATGTCATTATAAAAGTATGATAATTTGACTTATATTCTTAAGAATATCAAACAACTTGAAAACTTCGCACCAACCTTTGCATCTAAAATTTACACAACTAACAATTAAACTAACAACGCGTCGGTTCAGTCAGTGAAAAATAACGATAAATATCAAAATAATAATCACAGACTCTCCACTACCTGTGCAATTTACGTATAAAATATTGTAAGAGGATACTTTAATCCGTTCAATACAAAAATCTTATTTTATTAAAGTGAATCGTTTACATGTTTACTAAATTTAAAAATAAACGCAACATTATTTCAAACGAAGTTTAAACATAAATTCTTGCACTCAATTCATTTTGAACGTTTAAATAATTAAAAAAAAATTAATGTAAACTTATTTTTCCCAAGATTATGGTGTACATACCCACGTTTAGTGATTTCATTAAACTATAACGATTGACTAAGAAAATCGAATCGTCCCAGAAGCGAGCGACGGCGTGCGGGCGGGCGCGTGCTACTCAATTTGTAGTTGGCTTAGTACTGAGTTTGAATCGGCTGTCGAGCGTCTAATTACATATTTCTATGCAATTGATAGTGTCAACCGCAAAATTATATATCGAAAAAAAAATACAAGTCGATCAGCGAATAAGCTTACCGTGAACTTTATTGTGAAAAGACAATTCCAGTAATCGTTAATAAAGTCAATACAAAAAAAATTGTTGTTAATTTTACCACAACTGTGTATTTATGTATTTTAGGAAAAATTAGTACTGTCTTAGATATTGATATTTGCACCAAACTCTCTCTTTAAAATTGGCATATATTATTTATGCACATCAGTTGAACAAAATTAATACTGTCTTAGATATTGATATTTGCACCAAACTCTCTCTTTAAAATTGGCATATATTATTTATGCACATCAGTTGAACAAAATTAATACTGTCTTAGATATTGATATTTGCACCAAACTCTCTCTTTAAAATTGGCATATATTATTTATGCACATCAGTTGAACAAAATTAATACTGTCTTAGATATTGATATTTGCACCAAACTCTCTCTTTAAAATTGGCATATATTATTTATGCACATCAGTTGAACAAAATTAATACTGTCTTAGATATTGATATTTGCACCAAACTCTCTCTTTAAAATTGGCATATATTATTTATGCACATCAGTTGAACAAAATTAATACTGTCTTAGATATTGATATTTGCACCAAACTCTCTCTTTAAAATTGGCATATATTATTTATGCACATCAGTTGAACAAAATTAATACTGTCTTAGATAGGGATATTTGCACCAAACTCTCTCTTTAAAATTGGCATATATTATTTATGCACATAATTTGAACAAAAGCAAAAAATTAAAGACAGAAATAAGTATTACTTAATTTCGTTTCTTAGATATTTCCTATGATTATTTAATTCAAATATGGTCTAAACAGAAGAAACTTGTAAAAAACATTTTTATTATTGACACGGGTTTCATATGATTTCGATTAAAACTGCAAAACTTAAGTATCGCATTAATTTTGACTGCTATTGCAAAAGCCAAAAATTATTTATCTGACATACTTATATTTATATACTTAAAAATACAAATCTGATCCGATAAAAAAATGAGATGTCTGCCAACGAGTCACATAAACATGATGCGCAGTAGACATCACCGCTCAAAGTCGATCGCCTCGTGTTCACACAAACACTCAAACGCAAACACATGCACACATACACACAGAGATACACGCGCACATCCATTCAAATTCAAACACAAACTACAAAACCAAACACTTCCGTTCTCATACCACAAATTCCGCACACAGAGACGCATGCGGCACGCTCGTTACCTCGTATCCACCACACAGGCGCGGCGCCGTTGGCGCAACGAAGCGATGCCGGCGAACGGGGATCGCGCTATCATAAACGGATAAGCTCAGTGTGGTCGATGCAGACACAGACGTATATTTATTCAGACACTATCTAGCTTTCAATACGCCGGCATTTTCAAATGAACACTTCTATTCCGTCGGCGTTGTAGAATATGACGAATTTAAACCGCAACTACAATACGGAACATCTGTAAAACTAAAAGTAAATTAATTAGTTTGTTTACCCTTTAAAATTTCCATATAAATATTTGGAACTAAATTACGTAAACATTCCAATTTTCTATTTACTTTTGTTTAAATGAAATAATACAGATAAAAAATTAGGACTCGACCGCGATAATTTTATAAAAAAAAAAGTGATTTGAAAAAAGTTTCCATATGAAAGTGCACTTTGTCAAAAAGGTATAAGTTATAAGCCTTTCGACTTAATTGTCATTCTTAGTAATCCTAAACACTGAATTTGCAAATACAAACAGGACTTGATATTAAAAGACGAACCCAAAAAATCTAAATATTGAAATGCGAAGAGGATCCCGCAAAGTGAGGTTATAAAATTTATGTTTTACTTCAATGTTTTATAATGAAAGTATATTCTTTAATGTAAACAAAAAAAACCGGAAATTCGCATTTTGTTAAACTAGACTTGTATCAATTTTTTTAATTGATATATGTGCGGGGAATATGCTTTATCAATGTGCCAAATTTAAAATTAAAGGCGAACGATTTCTGAACAAGTTAACGCAACAAAACTTCCCTTATAATGAGGTAATGTGTTAATCACAAGTAATGAAAATGTATATTGCATAGTCACAATTTAATCCTAAATTCACCAAAGTTTATTTTGTTCTGAATATTAAGACTTACTTAGGCTATATAATGTCGATGCAGACTTGTACTAGTTCTAAGCGAAAAGGATAAAACCTCTAAAATAAGATCTATGAAGCATCGTAACCATAACGCCACAGTCTTAATTTTTTTCTACACGTACGCCGCCTGCTAGTAACTTTCTGGTGTATAGAAAGAAATCAAGCTTTTGGCTTTTCATCGGGAAGTATTTTCTCATTTATAACCTAAAATAATAGGTACAAAGTATGGACTAACACCAATAACCTGCATTTTTTTCAGAACCAATCTAACTAGTTTTTCTTCAGTTTTTATAGGACACTGGTTTAAAATTTTTATCAGTATAAATCGAAGGTAGAACGGATTGCATTGGATTGTCACTTCACATTTTACAAACTTTGGAAAGCGCACATACATACAGACTACGAAGTAATTCGGACTTATCCACTAACATTTCTTTCAAAAACATTCTTCTTCAATAACTTTCATTGCAACCCCCCCCCCCTTCCTCCTGATACTAACGCAATAATTTCATAATTTTGATGAAAGTTCAAATCGATAAAACTTAAAAAAAGCAAAAAGAAAGAAATAAAAAATTGATGAGGCCTTCCGCCATAAAACAAAATGGAATGACGAAAGTAAACTAGAATACAGTGAGTATGATAATCTGTCGCTATAAATTATTCATATTTTATCTTAAATTTACTTAATAACAACCTCTATTTTCAAACTTATTCAATTCAATATTTGACCCTTACATTCATCATGTTTTCAATCTTCAACAAAATTGCTTAAAAATAAAGAATGGTACAGTAAACATGACAAGCAGCTATGTGGGTGTACACAAAATAACGGACCTCGTTGTCTAAATATGTATATCAATATACTTATATGCATATCACGGTCCTTTTAATTGCCCAATGAACTGGAAGAAGTTGACTGAACCAATCAATAAACCTATGAGGAACAATCGAAAAGCGGACGAGCGCTCGTCTATATAACTATATTAATAATAAACTCCCCATTGGGCACCTTAACCCTAACGTGACACCGTAACATTACAAATGTACTTCAAATAGGACATTATACGAGCTACATGCCAATCTACCATTTGTCGACTCGAAGTGGCCTATGAATAATTTATATGTGCCGATAATTACATCTAAATTCTAAATACACTGCAGATATCTTATTGAAAACAATGAACTATTGTTCGCGACCAGCTGAGAGGGAAATTGCTCAGCAATAAGCACACCAGCTTGCACAACTAATTTCCCTTAGGTAATAGCATAAAATTATACTTTTGGTGACATGTCCTTTTTCCACTCCATAGCCTTTAGATACGTTCGCTTAGTGATCTAATGATGATTGTTATAATGAAAAAAATATAAATAAGATGATGAAATCGAATTACCTATTTGAATATTTGTTTTATTTCATAAGTCATCATTTCAGGATACAACCTCAATCGGCAAATTTTCAATGATCGATTTACAAAGTTTCGAACTTAACGTTTTGACAAGGACGAAAATGTGAAATTGTGATATCACAATTTCCAAATAGTGGCCTTATATTCAGCAAGACCGGATGAGATATTGTGGTATCTCCGCCCTAACCTCACCATTTAATATGGAAGCATACCTCGTTCATTTTTTATGACATATGCTATATTTTCATTAAATTTTACCAAAATCATCAAATACACGAGTATTTAACAACCCAGTTCTACATTTGAAGGCGCAGGTAGAACACGGTGAAGTTCAATTCATTCAGTGCTATGTTCAAATACAGAAATGAATTTGATTATAATTAATAGAAAAACGTTTTTGCAAAAACAAATAAGCAAAATTATTAATGCAATTAAAGAAAAATATGTATTAATTAAGTAGAATGCAATTAAATTTTGCTTAGAAGAATTTTTTTTCAACAAAATTCGAGTAAAATATGTTTAAGGCCGATCTCCTCTCCAATACATTTAATCTAGCAAAAGTTATCGATATTATTTACTTTTCATTAGACGTACCTATTTGATGATGCTATGAAATATTCACCACAAAATACAATAAGTTGCATGTAAATAGATCCAATAATAGAAGTGCATGAAAGAATTGTTTATTATGTACTTTTTAAATGTGAATATCAATTGTTATAATTAAATAAACCTGTTATGTACGAGTAGCACTCGCACAGTGAGGTATACACATACATTTAGGTACATTTAGATGTTTAAATATTTAAGTGTACACGATGTTTCTATTAAAGTATCTATAAATATTAACATTATTTTTCATTATGTACTAAATAACTGAATAACTTGTTCAATATTCATTTAATTATAAATGCAAACTGCCCGAAATCATTTTGAATTGATGTATTTACGAAATATCTTATTTCTATTTGTGCATGTAATTCAACTTGGTCTTTCTGTGAAATTTTATCATATCTGGTCTTAAACTGAACGTTATGATTCTACGGCATAAGAATAGGTATGACGTAATTATAAGGATTTCGAAATACTCTTTCTTAAACATTTTGTAAAGACATATAATAGTTTTGTCGTAAACGAACGTAACTAAAAATAACGAATGAAAGAAAGTTTTCACTGATTTTTCACTGAATTCAATATAGCGGTTGAACAAATTACAAAAAAGTTACATTGAAAGAAATGAAAGTCCCGAAAAAGTGCCACTTGAAAGATTACAAATGAATCTCATTTGCATTTATCCTGTGTTAGTGCATTTGTATTTATTCATTTTTCATTTTTAACCATTAATAAAATCGACTATAACGGCACGCAATTTCTGCTTCCGGCGTGTGCTTCCGTCACATATTTTGTGTCACTGCCTTAACTGACATATAATCTAGCGCTTGATAAGAAATTATAATGGAAATATGTTTATATACGTGCGACGAATTGAAAAATTTCCACCATTTCTGAAATCAATTAAAAAATATAGAGCAAAAAATACTCTTAACTTTCCGTTATTCATTATTATTCAGTAAACAGTTTGCAATAATATATATTTATACATTTTAAGCAGCATATAAAGCATTGTTACAGCTTAATTTCATATGTAAATAAAGTAAACGCCGATGTAGCCTGCGTTCAGTAAACCATTCGCACTCCAAGATTTTTGTGTGCAACATAGTATTTTACTACAGCGAATATTTATCTTAAAATGTTGTAATATTGAGAATATTTAGGGACGCAGTAATCAACTATAAAATTTGCGTAATTTACCTGACAACAAATTAAACTTGTTTAAAAAAAGCTCTTGCATAATTTACTATACTGAACAAAAGGAACATAATATAAAGTATTTGTCTGGCTCTTATTATCTTTCATACAATTCATTCATTGTTTTATTAAATATGCTATATTTTCATGAAATTTTCCCAAAATTGCCAAGAAGTTCCAAGTTATATAATATAATTATATTTGGGTGTATGTAGATTTTAAAGAATGGTTTTAAATTGTAAAAGGACGTCGACAGAAAATCTACACATATTACTGTATTAGCTTAGCTTAAAATATTAAGTATGAAACGCCTTTTAACCAGCTGTCAATTCTTTTATCCGGGACAAACACTTATTAGTGAGCAACTTGCCCGATCCAACGTTCCAGTCGTTCAGAAACGGACAAATAATTGGAAATACAGTCGAGATGCTAAAGAAAATGTTCATTCCTGCTTACATCAGCAATTTATCGCATAATTGACTCCACATTGCAGACCTACGTTCCACTAAACGATCCCCGGTAGTTAGGTCGTGTGTGCGTTTCAACAATACACTCGTAAATAAACGATAAACGTTGCCTTTTAATGGCACTTTCCTTCCATTATTTCGGGTCTTACTTAGGAAATAACTTGATTTTATTCCGTAAAAGCAACAGTCCGATTCTAAGAGGCTAATAAATCACCCACACTAGACGTACTGCGCGACAATGTGTCATCGAAAAAAAGCACGATAATTATATTGATATTACTCCTAGAGTTACGTTACGCAAGTAATTCGGTAGCCGTCCTATTCGATGTGTTCGCGGACAAAAGTTAATTATGCTCTATAATTAACTTTTCTCCGCGACTTCGCGTACGTGTTTTTTACGGTAATAATGTTTTCACTTCAAACGTACCCTTTGTCCGAACAAAAAAAATTACTTATAATTTAGCTTGAAGTTTAAACCGAATCGCTTTAACAGTCTCAATTATTTGTATTCATCATTTTAACACCACGGATTTGCTCTTATTGCCCTGTGACTGAATTTCAAGTTCCTTAGAGAATATTTGATAAAAATACTTAATTATTTCTTAATTATGACTTAATCTGTACCTTAGGTATTATCTCAGTGAAAGCTTAATTCAAATCGGTTACGTGAACCTCAACCAAACAGCAAACAAATAATCTAAAAACACTTAGACAAAACATTCCTTAAGAAACATTAAAAAGAAACAGAAGGTAGATAAAATAAATTTTGAACCACAAGGTTTATTATAATGAAAATTCCATTGAAATTGGTGTAATAGTATAATGCGGGAGGCTTGAACAAACAGGCAAAAATTGAAAAAATATATATATTAGGTTCAGAAGCTTTTGTTACAGTTTTATAGATATTCTTATTAATATGTGTATACACAAAACACTGGAGAAATCGCTCGCGAATCAGATCAAAAAGAATGCCACACGACTTCTGATATAGGGGTGTATCTTCAGATATAGGTCGATCGCAGATATAGGTCGATCGCTCCCTTTGTAAAAAAAAGTCGTTTAGAAAAAAAAACCTAAATAAGTCTTGCAAACCTTATCACTTACAACAATCCAATCCAAATGCAAAAAAATGAAAATCCCCAGGTCAAAATTATGTTTTCACACAAAGTGTTTTCTTTTCTTTAAGAGAGCCTAGACAGTGAAAAAAATTCCATGTTTTCTCAAAATGCCTTGCTATGAGAAGACCATATGTCGCGGGTTTTTTCGGGAACTGAAGACAATATTTCATTAAACGGAGAATAAACAGAGGAATTGAAAACTTGGCTCAAATGTAACAAATTAAGTACAATATGTTGAAAAGTTTACATAAAAGTCCCAGCCTTCTACACAACACCTGGCGAAAATGCAAACTAAACATCATCATGAATTCCAAAATAAACTTCGTTTATTCGATATTTCGCCTATTTTGAATAAATGTGACAGTGTTACAAGAAATATTGTAAATCAATTTAAATAAAAACAAAATATTGAACAAAAAAACTGTCACGTATATTCGATATTTCGCCTATGTTGAATAAATGTGAGTGTTACAAGAAATATTGTAAATCAATTTAAATAAAAACAAAATCTTGCACAATAAACACTGTCACGTTTATTCGATATTTCGCCTATATTGAATAAATGTGACAGTGTTACAAGAAATATTGTAAATCAATTTAAATAAAAACAAAATCTTGCACAATAAACACTGTCACGTTTATTCGATATTTCGCCTATATTGAATAAATGTGAGTGTTACAAGAAACATTGTAAATCAATTTAAAAAAAAACAAAATCGAAGGATCAAATACATTTTTGGGAAAAATCAAAATTGTTATAAGAAAAAAATAATAAATAATACAGTGTCCGTGTCTGAAATGGAAAAGCAAATTCTTTCACATCCATCACAGTTTTCTAACACGCTCATATAAACATTCCGAAAATATCATCTTTACAGTTTCACTACCGTTAGTCTTTTGGAAAGTCATGAATTAACGCATGCTAACAGATCGTATAATGCTTATCCATTCACAAAAGTCCTTGAAGTATAAAGACCTTCAAATATTTTCTGTACAGTGCTTTCCAGTGAAACAGTTGAGAACGCAATACTAGACAACATCCGAACCATTCTTTACTCCTATTTCTTTTGTAATTACAATTATATTTACTTTCTTGTATGTACAACTGCTTATTTAATCGCAATAAACAGAACTTATTTGGAGAACATAATACAATTTTGTTAATGACCATTGTAAATTGCACGGCAATTAATGCTGGTTATATTCTTGTAAAATGAGCAAAAAAGCGGCTCCAGGTGACACTCACACATATTATAAAAGAGAAGTCAAAAAAGAACTTATTATATAAAGAGATAGTTGTGCTTGTCTTTTTGAGATCACTTTTAGAGGGCTAAATAAATGTCTCTTTAATTTAACGTCATCGTTGCACAGTACGTTTCATGAACTTTACCAGTTTATATTTGCAATGTGTGTAGGGTCATATTGGCGTATAACGCAAAACCCATTATAATTGTTTTCATTGATTGTTCTATTAAATAATTATACCTTAACGGTATTTATCACCTAACTAATCAATGGCATACTTCTTTTTTTTCAAAAACTATACACAATGATGTAAATTGCACGTATCCTAGCAGTACCTAAGCAACATTTTCACAGATGAAATCAGCATGTGATCATTCCATACACGCACACTTATTAAGTAAAGATACATACGAGCCATAGAAGTCTGAATGCATGGACAAATTTAAAATTTAAAACTCGGTCATTGCTATACATGAAAATAAAAATTCTACTCAATTACTTCAATTTTTATATTTAATATGAATATAGGACGTAATATCGTACGTCACATGCCCGCAAATCATGGTACAATCGACTTGGGTACATTCGGATAGGTCGACTAAGATACTACATAATAGTAAATTACGAGCCGTAACGAGCGGCCGTGTTTTATCGCGGCGGCGATTTCCGACACAGCATTACGCACCGCGCGGCGTTGCGGCGATCGCAGTCCCCTGTCACCGCTCTCAAGTATTTGCGGCGCGAGTCGCGGCTATCGTCAGGAATGTCTTAAAATTAATATATTTACACACACACTTCGCGCATCGAGTTTTCTTCTAGGTGTCGATGATATATCTATCTAATTTCAGCACCACCTACATTCCTTACACAATTTATTTTAGTATCTGTAATATTAAGTAGAGATACAATAGGTTATTGCATTTCTCTTAATTATACAAAATCCAGTAAGATCAATAGTAACGAAAAGTTGAAAAGAAGTAAAATTTTACCTATACGTATTAAAGCTTACTTGCTATACAGCAAGCGAGATTCTCGCAAACATCTTGCTCGCTATATATATCTCGCATGTCTTTAGACGTTTAATACAATTTGTAAAGCTTAAATTCCCTACACGTTTGTTCAAATGTTTTGTATTATTAGCCGTTTTCGAGATGCGTCGCGGGGTATGGGAAGCGTGCGTCCGCTTATAGGATAACGCTAAGTGGAGAGTCAGAGGTATAATACGTTTTATAAAGTTAATTCCGACATGCAACGGAATATTTGCAAAAAAAAAACAAGAACATTCGTGACCTTTATTTAACCTTTGATATCTTGATTAGGGGAAACTATATCTTATGAGACTTTCACATCACATTTAAAACATCAAAACAAAGGTTTATAAGCAAATTTTCAGCGTTCCTCCTTTCTTTCGTTTAATCTTTTCGACCTGGAACATCTAAAGGAGCATTTGGATGGGAGGTAAAACGTTCTAATGGTACGTCGCGACGTGCCATTCGGTCAGCTTCGAATCTTGTCGGCTCTTTCCGTTTTAATTCGGCCAGCTTCGCGTCTTATCGGCTAACGTTATTATAAAATTAAAAATATATTTTCAATACATTGTTAAGAAATATGTCTGTAATAAATTATTTCATCAAAAGAAAATAAAATAAAATTAATATTTCATTAATATTTCACTATTACTGTACACGCTGATCATTTGTCGAATTTCCAAACGATTTCCGCAGGATTTATGCAAGATTCAAATACAGCATGATTGAACACAAATTAAAGGATTTTTTACATGGATGGAATATTATTTTTATAATAACCGTATGTAAGTAGAAATGTCATTTATCTGTTTCTACTAGCATAAACAGCGTGATGTCTCTTATTTTTATATGACATATTAACTAAATATAAAGTAAAATAGAGAAGAAACACTTTTTGTGTTTAAAATCGTTTTTCTTCTGTGTTCTGAGCACAGTTTATCACTCAAAATTTAGTAGTCCAGAAGTTAGGTATTTTATTATTTTTTCTTCCTTCGAGCTCACCTTAAAATTAATCTAATATTTTGTACGTCCATTAATTGTAACAATTAAATATATTGCTTAAAAGTGGGGAAGTAAACTTTCAAAAAAAAAAGGTGGCTACCGGCGGACGTACTCACCACATTAGCGGCGGTAGCGAATCAGGTTTTTGGTAGTGTTATTTCTCCTTATCGTGGTTGGAATTTCTTTATTTCTAACTTTAACGCTAATAGGGTCGTGTGCAAAATATATATATATATATATATACCGTTACATACGTAAACATCATGACAGTCGTTTTAATTTACTTTTTTGAGGATATCAGTAAAAACGTATTTTACCAATTCCTAGATAAAAAAATGGGGTGTGGCTGTGTCAGGGACACGGCTTTGTGTTGTACGTGAATACGTCTAAGTAATGCATAATTTCAACCGCCCCAGCTGCAGATGTACTGGCACCGTCGTTGATCCGCTCGGCCGCATTCATTCTTTTACGTTCACAGCACTGCTTGGCTCGGTCATATGGGGTTTTATTATTCCATTCGATTGTTCTTGAGAAGCCCTTTCCAGCCGTATACGATCTCTGTATTTGGTTTTGGCTTTTCGACAAGTATGTCGGCCACATTATATATTTTTGATAATATTTTTTTATTCTAACACTTTATTACATTCACTGCCACTACCTTAAACTAATCTTTTATATACAATCGATAGATTTTGACGTCAGCTGACGATTAAAACTTATACGAACATCGTAGCTTTTCCGAATCAAAAGTTATACTAATTGCAAATCTCGATACGCAGCAAAATAACCTCAAAATGGCGGTGCTTCCCCCTTAACCGCGCGCGATGCGTCCCTGTTCTCGCTTATCGTAATGAATTCTTTGATCCTTTAGCTATCCAGTGGTATAATTTAGTTTTTGATGTAGAGGATAGATTCGAAACTGTAACGCCAAACTGTATCCCCCGATTTTGTTATCAATAGGTTTTTTGGTTTGCCCCCGTATGCTAGCAAATTTAAAGACGTATTCAAGTCAATACTGAGACACTAGTTCACACAGATGGCCAAATGTTGATAAAATTGTACTAAACGTCTCGACTGTTTAACGTTGCACAACATAAATACATGATGTATATCATGACATGATGTATATCATGACATGATGTATATCATGGAAAATGTAAAGGGTGACAATTTTTCAATTTGATTTTTACATCATGCCAATACAAGAAGGCATTAAAATGACGGTCTCTAGATCAGTATGAATTTATATTGCAGTTTTACTGAATGTATAATGCTCGTTTAATACCTCCATCGTATGCCATTATAAATTGTGCATTACTCGACAGCTCACTCATTCAGTCAGTATTCCATTGCACACGGACTGCCGTGTTCGAGGAACTTATAGGTGTAAAGAACTAATGTTTGTATTTTCGCTGCACCAACAAGTTACATAGTACACAAACTTGTCCTTGCAGTATTAAACGACCCGATATTTAACATTGCGAGTCAATTAAATTATTTCAAACGTCAAGTGGGCATATTAAAAGTCGATTGATTATACATGCCTATTGCTGCATATAACTCGGGCACATCGCAAACCAAAGGTCTAATTAATTAACACACAATGCCCAGTCTAACGAACTAAATCCATCTCTGGAAACCCATTTCAAATTCAAATATCCGCATCGTACATGTACAGCACTGGCATAAAACCACCGTAGTTTTCTTCCTAACGAACCTGTCGTAGAGTTGACTTGAAAGTCTCGTAAATTTCAATTTTTCTGTCAAGGCAAGTTCAGTCACGACCATCCGCGTAATAGATGGTCTATTGTCATAATACATAAGCGTTGGGCGCGTCGCCACACTGTCGAGAGCAGGGTCTACTCTACCGCTCTTTTCACAGCACAACCTTCTAATGACACACATATGAGTCCTAATGTCCGCAATATATTCACATAAGATGAATTGCTGCTAACATAACAGATGCGTAGAAATTAATGAATCTGTACCGTTTTATGCAGGCTGACACTTTACTTTTGAATATATATATATATATATATATATATATATATATATATATATATATATATATATATATATATTCATTGTTATGCAGTGTCTAACATACGACTATGGAAAGAGCACAAAAAATTACTACAGATATTTTGTACAGAAAACAAGTGACCTGTGTGGCGAATGAAGTATACTAGAAATTTAATATCGATGTAAGAATAAAAAAGCATCATAATTTTTCGAATTGCTCATTGATGTCCAGATATTGAATTCCTAGTTTAGTGACACGATGAAGACATTATTTTAATTTTTCGCGATGAAATATACTACTGATCTATTTAAAATCGATTTTCCTTAATGATATAGAAAAATATAAAAGCCCTTGATCATAATTCATTAAGAAAATGATTTATCTTTATTGCTCTTTTCCTCCAGTCCTAAATTCAATCATTTACGGCGCTAATCGCCAGTGTTGAACGATTCCCATTATAACTAGATTAACTTGTCGTTGACCACATGACGGATCACGTTATAGATAGTCGCGATGCCAATTCTTTATTAGAAACATGTTGTACTATTATTAACTCACGCCTGCGACATCGGCGCACATCGTGACACCGTTGCCTTGCGAGGGTCGATCGAAAACGGTATTAAGTGTGGCAAATCTCTGCCACTACTCAGAGACAATTTATAGCGAATGCATACAAACGCACCATATTTTTAATGACGCTCGACGTAATTAGTCGCTTGCAGGAGGAAGACACATTACTCAGTGTAAGAGGCGCACTACTGTGTGTCATTTAATTTCGTTTCCAATCGTGTAGAGATTATGGTAACTGATTTTTCCAATTACTTATCGAAAATCCGAGGGTTTCCTTATTCGAGTAATGTTGAAAGTATGTTAGAAAATTTTACCCGTTAAATAAAATATGTTGATAACTATAGAGTTTAAGTAAGCATTTCAATGACGATTATTTTCTTCAATACGTTTTCTTATTTACCAGTCAGAGTCAGCAATGGGGGCACATTAAAACAACTTAAATCATTGTTTTTTTTTCTAAATCAAGGGGTTCAAATGCACAAATTAAGTCACTTCTTGGTAGATTTATTGTCGCATTTTTAATATAACTATTCGTTTACCAAAAAATCACATGATTTCAATGTTTATTACGAATAAAAAAATAATATTCAAAGTAAGGAAAACAAAATTAAAATGTAAAAACAGCTGTCAATTACACCACAATTAGTGCAAAATTGCACATGCCATACAACGAAAAAAATCACATACCGTAACAAAAATCTTCAAGCAAACCTCACAATAGTATCTAATTTTCGAATTTCATGAAAATTTATCAGCAACTGTTCATAGACTTATAAAGAAAATTATTATGTACATCTACTCTTATTACGTGGGTTCCGTACACACTTAAGTGCACAAAAAAGTTTAAACATTCAAAGAAACATAGTAGTCCTATTGAGCGTAACCCATAAAAGTTTAAACATTTGAAGAAACATAGTTATCCTATTAAGCATAACACATAAAAGTTTAGACATTCAAAGAAACATAGTTATCCTGTTCAGCATAACGCATAAAATTTTAAACATTCAAAGAAACATAGTAATCCTATTAAGCACAACACATAAAAATTTAAACATTCAAAGAAACATAGTTATCCTATTAAGCACGACACAAAAGTTTAAACATTCAAAGAAACATATTAATCCTATTAAGCGTAATACATAAAAGTTTAAACATTCAAAGAAATATAATAATCTTATTAAGCATAACACCGTTAAGCTAATTGCACAAAACTGTATCCGTTCTAAAATTTTCATGTAAATATTTATGAGTGTTAAGCTTATAATTACATAATTATTGTTACACACTTTATATATTTATTTTTTTTATTTACTGTTTACGGTCTAAAACATCGAGACCATGTAATTAAAATATTGATAATAACGAATAACGTGTTTAAATATTACTTATAGAGAATGTTATGTTTTGCATAAAAGGCCTAACTATTTTTGTCATAAATTCAGCCATTTCCAAAATATGTAATAAAAATCGTGATGATGCTAAATAGTCTATAGTGCTATAAGGTATTGTTTCGGTTTTTAGTTGAATTTAATCCTTTTTAATGTATGATATAATACTGTTGTATTATAGTTACGGTATATATTTCCTTTATTAAAATTAAGGCAAAGTATATCAAATAATTATAAATTATTATAATATATATATATATATATATATATATATATATATATATATGTATGTATGTATATATATATATATATATATATATATATATATATATGTGTGTGTGTGTGTGTGTGTGTGTACACACACACAAAAGAGAAAAAATGCTGTGACGGATGAACAACTGACAAATGGCTGTGACGGAACTCGACAGTAAACTATGAAACTTATTTGATCACTATAAGTTTCATAGTTTACTGTCGAATTCCGGGACACTGAAAACCAAAACACGTGCTTTAAATCAACCCTGATCAATTCAAAACACTAAGTATTATTTAGATGAAAGATTGAACACTCCTAAACGTTAAGTATACACGACCGCCGCTCATTAAGCCACAATTTTAATAGACCAATCACCCCAATAACCGACGTGTAATCTAGGTACACACCAGGTACGTGTACCAAATGTACACCTAGGAAAGAGATATTAAAAAAAAGTTAAAAAGGACAACACAAATAAGCGCAAACAGGTTAGCAAAATTTAAAAAATGCGAAAGGTCAATAAAAAAATTATGAAAAAATATATATCTCTAAAAGAATTAACTAAAACTTTAAAAAGAAATAGATGTGTAAATAGTGATACTTGCGCAGCTCTAAACAAAAATGTTGTTGCCACTCAAATTATAAATAGAATGTGTTTAAATAAAAAGCGAACCACTGTTAAATTTTCACCGGCTCTAAGGAAATTTGCGCTATCATTGAATTACTCTTCTTCCACAGGCTATAATTATGCAAGGACAGTTTTTGATAAATGTTTACCCCATACATCCACTTTAACTAAATGGTATTAAAGTATTGAAGCTAATCCAGGATTTACTATTGAAGCATTTTCTGCTCTTCAAAAAAAATGTCAAAACAGTAAATTTAAAATTTTATTTCTAAGACACCAAAAATTATTTAATGGTAAAGATTTTGAAGGTTTGGTGACGTATGGTGAAGCTACCGACGAGATAGCTAAACAGGCGTTTGTTTTAATGTTAGTACCTATTAATGATAGTTGGAAATTGCCATTGAGATATTTTTTGATAAACGGTTTATCAGGTGAGAGAAAAGCTAATTTAATTAAAATATGTTTAGAAAAATGTAATGAAGTTGGTGCCGAAGTCGTATCCCTAACATTTGACGGATGTAGTTCTAATTTAGCAGCGGCGAAAGAATTAGGTTGCAAGTTGGAAGACGCAAACAATTTAAAAACTTCTTTTAACGCCCTTCAAACGGTAAAAATGTCGTGATATTTTTAGACCCGTGACATATGGTTAAACTTATTAGAAACACCTTTGAATCTAAAAAAAAAATATAATTGACGGTAATGGTAATACAATACAATGGCGGTTTCTTCGAGAATTACATAATTTGCAAGAATCTTTGGGATTAAATTTTGCTAATAAACTAACTAAACAGCATCTAGGATTCCGAAACCAAATAAAGAAAGTTAACTTAACCACTCAATTGCTTAGTAATAGCGTATCAAAAGCTACAGAATTATGCGAAAACGATTTAAAATTATTTAAATTCCACGGATCTTCAGCAACGGCCACATTTATTAAAAAAATGAACGATACATTTGGTATTTTGAATTCTAGGTCGGTTAAACAACTTGGTTTTACACATCCTATTTTTGAAATTAATCCCCGCGATTATTTTAAATTTCTAAATGATATGAAAAAATATTTGCTTTCTTTAAAAATAAAAGTGCGTAATAACTTTACAAGAACCTATAAAAAGAAAAAATCACTTTCTTTGTTACGTATGAAAAATGTATTGTAGATTGTAAATGTAATACCGGTTTTATAGGTTTAATAACATGTATCGAAAGTTTTCAACAACTGTACACTTATTTAGTTCCTGCATATAAATTTTAACAAGATCACATTGAATTTTTTTGTGCAATGATTCGGAATCAGGGTCGTAATAACGATAATCCGAACGCTGTTCAATTTCGCGGGATATATCGACCAATTCTTAACCACCTGGAACTTAAGTCCTCCTTTATCGGGCTGCATACCCTTTGAAAATGTTAATATACTAAATTGTTCATCTGCAACTAAACAAGAAATCAAACAACAATAGGATATAGATTTGATGATGACTCAGAACAACTCATTGACGATAAAAACTTAAGTGAATCTAAAAAATAATTTAATATCTGCTAATTGTGAAATATTGTATGAAATATTGAACAAGACCTCCCAGTTGCCAGAAAGGGTTGAACAAATAGTTGGGTATATTTCCGGATGGGTCGTCAGAAAATTGAATTTTAAATTAAAATGTAAATCCTGCCTTCCTTTTCTCTTCAGTTCCAAAAAATTACACTTTCATAAACTCGTTGCATTAAAAGATGTCGGCGGTCTTATATACCCATCTTCAGACGTTTACAAAATTTGTCATAAAACTGAAAATATTTTTAGAAAGCTCGTAAATATACCACGGCAACAAATTTCTAGAGAATGTCATTTTATTTTATTGACTAACAAATGTTTTAAATCAATTATAATGTAACTAAATTTTTTGAGCAGCTAAACGACCACGCGCAAGAACAACCAATTACACTAAGGCACAATTTCCTTTTAGTTAAATGCATAATTGAAGAATATTTAAAAATCCGTTTACATTATGTCGCGAAAAAACAATCGTTTATTAAAAGTAAAAGGCAAGTGTTCGTGCTAATTCGAGGAACATAAATTGTTATGTTGCAATTTATGTTCCTCAAAATGAAACCAATTAAAGATATATTTTTATTTTATCAACCACTCGGCGGTATAGCCTTTGTTATTATTAGAAACTCTTTAAAATAACATTTGAAAAGTTAGCGATATTTAAACAATTAAATGTATTTGCCGATAATTCCTAATATGCAATACCTTTTTTGTTAATTTTAAATAAACCACTTAATTAGTTGGCAACTACAAAAAATATATATTACGGTTGAATTAATAATTTAAAAGATATCATAAACATAGAAATATTTTCTCATTTCACACAAAATATACATTTGTTTCTAAATTATTTGTGAGGACTTCGTGTCCGTCCCGAAATTGTCTGCTTTATGATTTCAGAAAATGCCAAGGAACATGGTCCTTGTTATAGAGCTCCAGCCATCGTTTCAGTTACCACTTCATTTCTGACCTTCGATTCATTATCTTATTTTATTTGAATCAATGTAGTTACTTATTCTTTGTTTGATTTTCTATTTTAATTATACTTTACTAATCGGGCTGCAGCCCAAATGCATCTTTTAATCGATTTTCCCAATGTGACATTTCGCTATCATTTACTGTCTTAATCGAGTTAATGCAAGCATTAACTCGTGTAGCATAAGTTGGTGTAGTAAATTTAACATCAGGAGTGTATAAAAATGCAAGTGGCACACAGCGAAATAAAAAATATATATTTCTTATTTGAACTTAATTAAACTTTAGTTTAATTAATTTCAAATAAGAAATATATGCACATATATTGTATTCGATTGTCAAGAAAAAAAGGTTGATTAAGGATTAAATAAAAAATTGCATGTAAGTAAAAACCAGCAAGAATCTGTATTACAATTAAGTGATATTTAATTATTACAAAAAAAAGTAATACGTGCTTACCTTTATTTGGCTTGCGTATACGCTTCGCACTGTAATTTCACATCTATGTATGCTGAAATAAAAGTCAAATTGGCATGGCGTGTTTCGCAGGAGAGTTTGTCTAACATACATAGGATATGAATGTGGCAGTATATATATGATGGCGTGGGGGTGCGAGCAAGATAACAAAATACGTATGTATTGCAGCCAGAGCAAGTTGGCACCTTTAGTGTAACAACTTCAGATAGGTGGCGCTGTATACATCGGTACACTTTAGAATTGATAGATTCATACACATTACTTCTCTATACATTTCTTTACTCGTAGGTTTGTACAACAAATGCAAATATACTTTTGCGCTACGAATGCTGAAACCTGTCGAGGAATTATTAGCCAAAGTCTAGTCATATTAAGTATTATTATTTGTAGGTAAGTATAGTCGGCAATGGTAGTCAAATTTTAATTTAAAAGGTATCGTTTGCTCCGCATTAGTATCTGTTGATCTTTTTATAAGCCGTTTTTCGAGTGACTTTAAATCCTGTTTTAAAAATTATTTGATACACTTTTCTTTAATTTTAATACAGGAAATAAATACACAGATAATGTACCGTAACTTTAATACAACAGTATTATATCATACATTAAAAAGGATTAAATTCGTAGAATATTGATGTAACATTGTTATCATAATTAAAACTAAAAACCTAAACAATACCTTATAGCACTATAGACTATTTAGCATCATCACGATTTTTATTACATATTTTGGAAATGGCTGAATTTATGACAAAAATAGTTATAGTTCTCTCTAAGTAATATTTAAACACATTATTATTTATTATCGATATTTTAGTTACAGGGTCTCAATGTTTTAAGCCGTAAATAGTCAATAAAAAACTAGAGAAAAGCGTTCTAAATAAATCTTGAGTTAATCATGTGTTATCACCTGCTAATCGTCTTATCAAATGTTTTAATATTCCATGTTATAGATTTTAGTAAATTAATAATAGTTTTAAAGCAAGCCTGGAATAATACACCAAAACATATTAACGCTAACGGTACATTATAAAAAATTGTTGAATCAGCAAAATTGATCATAAACTATTGTTTTACTATCTGTTTTTGGATATTATTATTAAATTAGCGTCGCACCCAATTTCACGGCTGAAAACTGCGAAGCGGTTGGTCCGATACAAACATAAATTGATTGCCTAACAGATTTATAGGCGGTTTTCACACGCTCTTAATGAGCCATTGTTTACGGCCGAGACGGGTCATTAATATTGTGTAGAGTTTCATTTACGTGAACCAGACGAACGATTTTAGGCAAATATTTACGGAAACAGGTTTTCCTTAACACATCATGAATGGGTGTATTAAAAATTTGCAACATGTGCTATAAGCTAGTGTCAGTTTATTTATAACTTGCGCGTATGATGGGTTATAACATTAATGATATGTAGACAGTTTAACGCGCTATTTCTCGGTTGCTCATAGCGATGACGGAGCGTAGTGGTTATTGTCTGGCTGATCTACTTTATAAATTCTCCAGAGCTGAGTATACAAAAAAAATGTCTTTATATTATACATTCTTAATGACCTATATAAGATATTTTAGTCAAAATATAAAGCGTATTTCTTGTACAAAACAAGAAACAAAAAGAACCATAAAACCAACTTATCACACAAACTAAGCAAAAAATGTATGAAATTTTCGATGATATGCCATAGAAAACCGTTTCTACAATATCTATAATATCTCGAGTACTACCTACGAGTCTACAATATCTATAATATCTCGAGTAGGTTAACTTCTTTAAAATCTATATACATGAACGTATTTACTCTAATGCAATATGCGCGCAATAATTTACTCAGTCAGCAGATTTTTTAATGTTTTTTTTTCAAAATATTGGAAAATTACACTTTACATACAGCAATAAAGTTTAATACTTCGCAAACTTTTATGATAACAAATTAGTCTTTGGACATCAGCATGATTTCAATACCCTATCTAAAGTGTTGCAAGAAAAATAGAAATTGCTTCCGTTTTGAAGTAAAAGTCACATTAAACAATATTAATTTTGATGGGATTTCCATCTGGAGCACGACATACGTAATTTCATGATGGTACGACGAAAATTGTAGAAACTGTAAACTGTAAGGTTGTGACAGACGGACAGATATGACAAAATTATAAGGACTACAGAACCCTAAAACAGTTCACGAAGTGCAAAATAAGAACAAGCCTAATAAGTAGCTCAACAGAATTTTTACACACACTTTCAGGCAATCAAAAACGGGGTAGAGTTAGATAACGGAAGGTCATGTTGAATTCACATAACGTCTTGCGAAGATTCCGCAAGATCTGATGTGAGACTTATGCCATGAAGGATAATCAATATACATTAGAGATCCAGAAATACATACATATTTTGCGAATAGGTCGGGATTCGATGCCAGAATAGTCTTTTTTTCTTAACAAAATATTCAAAACTTAATAAACAATTCGGACATCCGAGCACATAAATACATTCATATGCATATTTACTACTTAACAGCCGCTACTTCAACTAACAAACTAAACAAAAGACAACTAAAAACAAAAAAAGCATAACACAGACACTGGATTTACAGAGTATTTTGAAGTGTGACTTGTAGTTTGAACAGTAATTTCCGACAAGTTCGTTAATAGTTTAAATCCTTAACAGCTTAATAGTACCGCTGGCGCTAAAGTTTGTTAATGTGTAGGCCAGTTCATTACAACAGTGTACCGGAAAGTTCTCAAATTTAGACAGATTTCAGAGGAGTGACGACCGCTAAAATGCTGAATGTAAAAGCATTTAGAACTGCATGGAAGAGTTGACAGAATGAGTTTATTTACGAAATTAATGCCAACTCAGTTATACAAAAGGTAGGACATAATATTTCACGCATAAGTATTAAATCGTAAAATTCATGACACAATAAACGATTTCAAAATAGTTTTCGCAAGAGCTGATGTTATGTTAGAGCATGGATGTTTTATGGTGGTTACGGTCGTGTTTCGTGTCATGCCGTGTGCAGCATTAACTTTCTGGCGTACATTAATAGCCACCTGCTACAAATGATAATGGAACTTTAACGATTACATTATGTAATTATGTTCTAACCTGTTTATGCTCTTTATAAATATCAGGAAACAATATTATTATTTTAATACCTTTTTTTATAACCTATAATTTACATAATTATAATGCTCTTTAAATATTTATATTTTTTAATTCTTACAATAGAAGAATCGCTATTGTATTTACAGTAATTCCCCTAATAATCGCCAAGAAATTGTACAAAGTTGGCATTGCAGATTACATGTAATTACGACTGGCGAGTCTCTAACAACGCCGGAAGCGGTGACGAATTGCGCCAGCCGCTATTGATAGTAATTTCGTTCATAGTATGCATGAGTTAATAGGGGAATCCTGTAGGATATCCCTTGCATTATATATGTTAGTCATCGTTGAAATTTCGAGAAGATTTGCGCTTAGGAAATAGGTTATACCTTTCAATATCATACGAACCGTGAGTGCTTTTCATAAAGATAAGTTGTTTTACATTAAAGCCTAATTAGGTAAAACTAGCAAAACATTACAAACCATTTATTCTGAAAATAAAAAGACAATAAAATCTTTCGAGGTGCGCAGATGGCAGATAGTTTAAAACATTCATACCAAATAATATACCAGTGCATTATTGCGGCATACTTATTCAACGATAACAAAAATAGCCAAACACAATTAAAAAGTTTGCTAATACAAGCTATATTCTTGTAATTAATAGCTAGTGATAGATTTTTTAAAATAACTAGCGTCCAATCCACAGAATCTAGAAATAAAGAACTCTCAAGAAGTCAACCTGCGGCGGTCGCAGGACGGAGAATTCGATCGCACGCCCACCGGAACATAGCCACATTGATGCGCGGTGATCGAGGTGTGATGGCCGTCTCCATCATCCTTAGCATCGAACTATAAAGACGACCCTTTAAACTGACGCACTTCACATGTTTACCGCTTTTGGGCATCTGATTAATGTCAATTCCAACACCGCACTAGGCAATATAAGTTACGAAGGAAGGAATAAAAACAAGCACAATCACTACAAGTGGAAGTTACGTACTGAACTAGCAAATAGACACTGTGCCCTCACGCGTATCACGTGCGTCTCGATGCCCTAACATTCAGCGCTCGACTAAATTAAATAGTGGCGCGCGCGTCCCACTCGACCGCAATTCAAACTGAGAACAGCTGTCAAAAAAAAGAGTGAAAAAATATAGCAGTTATGATGTCAGCCGCTCGCTGAAGCGGTGGTGGGTGTATTTTAGATATCGTAAAAAAATAAACAAAATACAACATGTATTATGTATCCCTATCCTGTTATTAGTAACTCTGTTTACGAGTGTTTGTTGGGGATGGTACTAGGCGTTTCGTGGCAAGAAAATTCAGTGATTACTCATACGATAAAATATTATACAGATACACAAATTACATTTTTGCAAGAATAAAATGCGGAGGAAAATAATAAAAACTAAGTAAAAGTGTGAAACCGTATAAAAACTTATACGTTAATCTGGCCTATTATGTCGTGTATTTTATAAATACATACATCCCTAATATTATGTAGATAATTAATCAAAACGTGTCCTGGAATCAACGGATTGCGACAGTCCCGCAACTCGTGCCTTGGGCGATCTTGTGAGTGAAAGTAATATAATTTTGTAAATTAACTAGGAGTAATGTAACAAAGTAACTAGGAGCTTTGAAATTGAGTTGGTTTTTGTACTTTTTAATTTCAATGATCAAATACTGTCAAACTTATGAATTAGTTAATAATTAGTTAGAATATTTCACTTCAAATTAACCTAGGTATGATTACTTACTTGAGAGAATTCAACAAATTGCGAATTTTCATAAGGAAATTTGATATCTTCACAAAAACACCAACTAGAAGAAGAAGAAGTAATGTTACTTATTGTACTATTAAATAGTATCGTTTTATTTAAAATTTTCTCTAAACTTCATACGCTTATCGTTTCGATCATACCGGAATGCACAAATGACCTCGACCTTTTTACACGGATTGCTGACCCAAAATGCCAAAATCTCGGACGAGTACACAGAAACGATAAACGAAAAAGATGCGCCGGAAGTTTGGAGGGAACGTGCCTGTCACGCAACGGCTTTCATTAGTTCGAAGTGTAAAAATAAACGTGAGAGTCTGTAATAATAGCACGCAGAAGGGCATCACTTTTAACAATGTAAAAAAACTCACGTGTGAAGATTTAAATAAGAGCCCATACGTCATTTAGAGAAAAAACTAAATATATCTATCTGCGAGAAATACAAGTGTGAATGATAGAGAAATGCAAGTGTGATGTGATGAAATATTGAAAAAATTAATAATCCAAAAAATTTTAACGTGAAAATTATCAAAATCTATAAAATTTTAACGTGATGTGAAAATTAAAAGAAATCTCTAGTTCATATTTCATTCAAATGGGCAATATATCATTAAAATGAGCAATATTTTTGTAAAATTTTATAAATATTCAACTCTATCAACACCAACACAAATTACAGATAAGAAAAAACCCAGGTTATGCATCTTACAGAAAAAGAAAATATTATTATCTCTGCTTCAAAATAAATATGCATACACATACAGAATGTTAATGGAAATGTTACAAACAAATGATACCTAAAAATGAAATTAATATATTAGATACGGTTGAAAAAGTATGAAAGTGTAAAGCTCATTAAAAACACGGTGTAATGTAAATGTAAAAATATAATAGCAAATAAACTCGCGCATGACACACGGTTGAGGATAATTTAAAGAGTGGGACATGTTGAAGCACTACATTAGTCATTAACGATAAACCTCATTCACATGGCAAAACCGCATCAATAATAGAAGCAACTATTCACTACTGGACGCAGGTTATAAACATTTTGTATGGATCGTGAAAAATCTAATCAAATTATTACAATTTAATTATTCACGACATACGTCAAAAACTTCTAAAATATACGGTTGCAAAAGAAGCTGTAGTCATATTTAAATATGCCACATTATTCACAATTCCATTCTATTCGTAGGTTTTAATTATTTATTGAAAATAAGCCTTATTTTAAAAACACTAAAATTTCCTGTAATGTTAGTTTATAAAACCGAATTGGATATAAGGGAATAAATTATAATGAATTTGTATTCTTTCACACTCGTAGGAGGCTTGCAGTGCATGCAGGTAATATGTACCGCTTCATCGTGCGATTCTCTGATTTGCATGGAACAAAATATTCTCATCAACTCGCGTAGAACTCGCGCTGCGAGGGTATCCGTACAGCATTTAGGTATTTATAAACAATTAATGGTACATAATAATTCTATTAAGCTATTTACAAAATTTAATTTTAAGAACCCAAATATATCTTTCACAGGCGCGTATTTCAAAAAAATTTATAATTCCAAATAGAATTAGAAATAATTGATTTTTCCCTTCACTAGTGTTCGAGTCCATTATGCTGATGTTCCAAGTTGGAAGTCGACCGGAAGTACAGGTTCTGATGACGGTATTTATAACAACAAATACGCTTTAAAGGGCCATAAATGTCTTTGTAACGTTAACCAAACACTTGAAACGTTTGCAGCAATGTAAGGCCATAGGCCCCACTATACGTTTCTTTTTTTAATAATTTCAACTAATATATTAGGCTGTTTATGAGAAAAGGGGCTTTGACCAGACAAGACGGACGGACAATAAAGTGACCCTAAAATGGGTCAGTTTTTTAAATTTTAGGCACAGAACCCTAAAAAGTTAGGTCATTTTTTTAACTGACTCTTTAGTTCGTCCATAATATAATTAATCTAAACGTTCACTATTCTGCATATATTAAACGAATGTATTTTACACCTTTGACTGTGCATCCCTCCCTTTCTGTCCTTGCAAGGGCATTCACAATAGACATATGGGTAATTTAATTAATTATATAAGTTCATTAAATTAACTGGAGCTTACTGTGATTTTAATCCAACCATGTTGTAGCGTTATTTTCTTCCCGATTGTTATTGTTTACATGATATGAGTGTGCGTTTGCCAGTTCAGTACGTATAACTTTTACTTGCACTGAATGTGTTTGAATAACACTACGTACAGATAGGTGCCACTTAATTCTGTAGTTTGCTATTAGTTTTCTGTATTATTTTAAGACGCTCACTGCATGTTTACAAATTTGTCACCCCTGGCATGGTAGTGCCAGTTAAGAAATAACTTTTTACAAACAAAAAAACTTGAGAGGTGTCAACGAAGTTCCTTTCGATTAATTAGTGAAGGAATTGTAATAAAATTGTATTTCTTTTAAGTTATAATAATAATTATAGTTATTATTTTTTAATATTTATTATGTACAAAAAACCTGTATACACTCAATAAAAATAATCGTCGCGACACCACACTGTTCAATGCGAAATAGAAAGACGAAACGAAAATAACTGGCTCGCTTTCTATTAGAGAGAGAGACAGACAGAGAAACACGCGCACGCCGCACGGCTTGCAGCGCGCCCGCTAGCAACTATAGCAAAAAGTGTCGTTACAACTTTTGGTCTTAATTTTTACCGTCTAGACCCCTTTCGCAACGCGCGATAGGAACTTCGTTCCAATAAATTAAAAATAAGAAAAATCCATGAGTAGAAATCACGTTTAAAGCATTAATGCCCCGTGCATTTGTCGAGAATTTCAATATTACTTAAAATTTTCTAATAGACTCTTCCAGTATTGGAAATTTTCAATATTGGTGGTGGTAGTATTCGCGTTGACAAACAAAATTAAACTTAGTTCTGGAATTTCGATTTTTCTATATTCATTCGAATTACGAATATAGAACAATAGCATATGAATATAGCAGAATACCTCTGATAACTCTAATCTATTTGTGTTCTTAGACTTTCTGATAGCTGTTTACTTTATCGTATGATCTTGAAATAAGCGGTTATATAGTTAATTAAAGGTAAAGGAACGTTACGTTTCACAATATATTTATTAATTAGTTGATTAATTAACACGGGTTATTTTTAGACTTAGGTATGTGCTCTCGTCCTTGGTATCGATTTTTTCTACTACATACATAGACTATTGTTACGCATTAACAGTTAGGTATGTAATTAAAAAAAGCTAATTAAATACAAGGGGGGCATGTTTTCTACGTGTATTTATCAATTGATAGCTTTAAAAATATTAATAGGAAAATAATATAAGTAACAAGTAAATGACTGGCAATGGCGCGCTAAATATGAATTTTACGCAGTAATTGTAGTTGAATTGAAAACTTTTCAATAATGAGATAAATTTAACGTACAAAGTATTTTTATATCCGTTTGATTTCAAGCAGTATACCTACTTTGTTATAAGCGCCCATATATACATACACACCCACATGGACATATATATATATATATATATATATATATATATATATATATATATATACACACACATATAAACACTATTCAGATGGATAAGAAAATGTTTCATATTTTAAGTCGATTTTGTTGGCAAGTTCTGTACGAAACCAGTTTTATTGAGCCAATTCGCCTTAAAGGTGTTCAAGTGATAATACTTGCAGTTTTCGAATCCATTTACTGCTGATTACATCATTTGGTGACAGCTGCCAAGTGCACTGCGCTTTCTTTTTGTTTTTTTGTAACTCTTTTTGGAGATAAACTATTTAAGTTTATCAATTTTTTCTTCTGTAGATTTAACGTTTATTATTGCATGAAAGTTGGAGTGGTAGAATCAGCAGGCTTCATACCAGGAGAGAAGACAAATAGATGAAAATATAAACATCACGCGAACATTAGTCAACATGCACATGAAATGGCTTTCAAATTATGAAATAAATATAGTGTTTGTTTCTAGACCGGCCCGAATGAAAGAAGCTATAAAATAATACAACTAAAGGTTTTCAAAAGTAAACTGAAGGTATAATAGACAAGAGAATATCACATAACAGGTACGCGTAATGCAGCAATGGAATCACATCACCTATCAAGATTTTTATCTTTATTTTATTAAGCTGACGTCTTAAAATATAACTACTGTCATTAGCCACTAAAGGTATTTTTTTACTATTAAAAAGAATAACTGAAGATGAAACATGTAAGAGTAAGAAAAATAAGTTTTAAGTTATTTTTGTCAATGACTCATATAGTCATCGGCTATGACTCATATAGTCATCGGCTATGCTATCGATATAGACGAAATTTCGCATGACCCACGCGGTTGGTCTCCAGTCTCTGGTATGTTAAAGCATCATGCTTACTCTTACTTTTTGAAACAATCATTTTTATCAATTCATTCATTCATTTTCTTAAAGCAGAACATCTATTATAATTATATAATAAATATTATAATTATAAAACAATTAACGTACCTGATTCATAAATGAATGCTGTGTACGAATGTTTGGAAACAGATAGAAGCGGTCAAGTGGTAATTGCAAGCATAATAACAATTTTCCCTGTTTAGCTACGTGGATGAATTCTCTTTTTGGGTGTTTCACGTAAAAAAAAACTGATTTGTCATTATTAGCACATGCCACTCTATTATAAGAAATTCATTATTTTATTTCGCTGAAACTCGTCTCGACACATAGTTTTTCTCAAAACTGTATTTTTCAAATCAGATGCAATTTCACACAACAAAAATATATTAAACCTATTCATATTCAACTTTTCTACAATTATGCATCAACGTCATCACTGATTGAAGAATTAAAAACGAAATATCGAATTTAAACGATCGAAATATTCTGTCAAATCAAAATTTCGATATAGCGATTATCAATGAAAAATGAGTATCATATAGCAATCGTTATTACAAAATAAATACACATGCTGAGCTGGAAGTCAATAGGATGTTGACACGAAGAGTTTCTTCTGTCGTAAAAATGATCTGCAGTTGAATTATTTGCTTTATTTTTTAATAAATTTTAAAATAAGATTTAAGGTAAAACAAAAAGAAAAATTATTATTAATTATAAAATGTTAAGTGAAATATCAACGACTGTTAACAGAACACATTTGATAATCGATAAGGCGTAATTGGTAGATTTGTTATATTAAGATTGTCGAAAATATTGAAAATTAGAAAAAAAATGCAACAAACAAAAAAAATTAATTCCGTACGGGCTTCCAAACTTATGCCTGTTAAGAATAAAACTGAAACATTTCCAAAGTTTACCCTTTCGGTAAGAAACATGCATTCATCATTCCAACTTTCGCATTGACAATATTGTTAACAATTGTGAATATTATTTCCAAGATATTATTTTCTTTTACGACCATCAGCTCCATAAATATACATTCGTGACTTGTCACAAAACAGTACCTGAAGCAATTAAACCCTGGTGTCAATGGGTAAAATATAACTGGAATGTCTTGTGAGTTGGGATATATTTCGGATATGTCGCAAGTCTTTAAGGGTTCAAATCACGTTCGTTTAGTCTTTTTCTCAGAGGGCACTCATTATCGTTAACATTTCGGGCATCTCTTAGCATACAGAGCAGTGAAAATTTGTTTAGGCTCGCTGATAAAAACAATCAATCTTCCTTCTGTAATCATCAACTGGTCTTTTGATGTAGCCGACTTTTGTCAAACATTTTTATGCACATACTGAATACTTGAATGACTCACTAACACAAAAACAAATTATTTACATGAACGTAAGAATGATGTCATTTTTAAGTTTGTATTAACAACATTACAGGCTAATAATTGTGGTACTCGAGAAATTACTTATAAGAGAATTAATAGGTTTATCGAGATTTATTTATTTCCCTACACCATTCATAAAAATTGTGATCGTACGTTCCTAAACATGTAATTAAATTAAATGTTGAAACAAGACGTAGACAAAATGTGTGACGCGTTTTATTGTCCGAATGTTATTGCTCGGCACGGTATCTTTTTATATTAGATATTTTAATAGGTATTAACTAAAAATATTTGGCTCACTTTGCAAGAAAACATTCGGAAAGAAGCTACCATATGGATCAAAGCGCTTTACGCCTAATATTAAATTATCGAATGAAAGCTAATACATTTTCACACAAACCAGTTTTATTCCTAAAACAATAAGCCCGCATCGAAGACCATTATTTAATTGTAAGCTAATCTATTCAGACTGTTCCACAAGTGTTCCTATTAGGTTAATATCTGGACAAAAGTTACATTTTTCTCTCCAAAATTCATCTTTAGTATCCAAAATTTAAACTCATAACTCGTGGCATTAATTTTGAGAACTAATTTACAAGTCAGCTAGCAACAAATACACGTTTTCTCACCTCAAATATATATTAAAATTTTCGTCATTGTTACAAACAATTCTCTAATTATAGAATCACATCTAATTATAAAGTACATAATTAATTACTACTCGATGGATTCATTTCCACTCTTTGATTTCTACTTTAAACCAATAATATTTAGAATCAGATGGAAGAAACCTTCGTATTCGATGTGAATATTAAAAACATCCACTCTCCATCAGTATGGACTCCGCTGTTCGGTTCGGAGTGTAATAAAAGGGTCTAACGTAAAGAATGGCAAACTAGTATGCTGGTATTATGTTACGAGTAATACATAATGTCGAGAGCTTAGGCCTTACTTATGCGCGGAGCCTCCTAATCTAGACACGTGACGCAGAGTAATCCAACTAACAATAAAGAACTAATCTGCGGCGCGCCCGTCATGCCGTTTCAAATTTACGGTTAAATTGTGTAACGTTGTTAAGTTGTCGCTCACTGTATCTCGATAATTGACACGTTACGAGACCGGATGCAGGAGGGAAACTTGGATATGGATATTGATAGAGCGCAGATGCGTAAACTTTAGGTAGTTTGCATTACATCGGAAGAATGAGTGATGTGCCACTGACTAATCTGCCGATGTGCGTGGGAGGATAAACGTGAATAATACGAGTACGTGATATACCGCTTTTAGAGAACGAAGTTCAGAATATATTCACTATCGTATTAAATACTTTACGATGAATAAATTGGAGTAAATATTTGAGGAATTATTACTTTCGTTATAAATATAGTCGTCAACTCACGTGCCGAAACAAATATAAATAAATATTCCTACATATCTAAATACTCCTTAAGCACAAAAATGTTTTTTTTTTAATTTCGAAAAACGTATTCGTTTGATTTCGAAACAAATGATTCAGTTAACTGTTTTGTTGATGGCTTACAAAAGCAGGGTACTTGTAATTTGAGGGAACACCGTATGTTCCCGATATCATTAATTAAATACATGCCTACTTCGAGATTATTTGACACTGCGCCTCTTTTATACCAATTGTCCATGTCAAATGGCAAATCTGGCAACCGTAACAGCTGTTACATCGTATCAACATCACCCGAGTGGCGTCGCACGCGGCAGCGGTCGCGCGGCCGTTAGCCGATCGTGATGTTTTCGATGCCAACGACGTCCTTGCGCTTAATGTGGCGCTGCCGAGACACATCGCACATTTATATTTAGATTATAACCGATTCCGCGCTTTCTTAAGCATTTAATCCGACTGGCGAAAAAATGTGTTATGATTTCTTTTAAAAAAACGTTTTTATTGATGAATACGATCACAAGAATACACATTTGCGCGACGGCCGGCGCGTTCGCTTCGGCCTGTTGATATATTTTGTTTTCTGATTTGTGCTCTATATTTATGTTGCTAATAAAATTGTAGCGTCCGTTCGTACATTCAAATTTTTAAGTGTTTTTATGTCGTTTGAACATTCTTAGCAATGTTCAAACTTATTCATAGTCTCCTGTTTGCGAGTTAGTTTGGTCGACTGCAATTGGAGGCGAAATGAAGATCAATGTATTACTTTAATATATTACTTACTGATTTAAGCCTAGAGTGAAAGATCCAGACAGGCAAACAATGCGATCGTATGCCGATACAAAAATGAATAACAAGATATCAAAAAATTACTGTAAATTCAAATATTTAACACACGTCCTGGGTGTGTTGACACACACACACACACACACACACTGGCAAAAATAAAGAAATAATAAAAGCGCATTTAGCTCCTTTATTAAAACAAATGGCGATGTACATTTCAAGATATAATGATATGATCACTAAAGCATTTCGGGATAACAAACTGTATATAAATGGTCTAGATATGGTAAAGGGAAAAGGACAGTTGAAAAGTATAGAAAGAGAAAGGAGTTCGTTGTTAATTAAAATTGAGCGTTTAGCTGAGCATGTACTGGTAGATAAAAGAGTGCATGATGTTCATCGCCCCATATCGAATTTACTCTGCCATGATAAATTCTTTTTTGCGCATTTAATAAACACTAAAAGCTGGCACTTGTTTGAAATAGCTTGCAATATTACACACCACTACGTTACTAATCCTAAACGTAACTTCATTATTGCCAGCACAAACTTGACGTATCATGCCCCATTTCAGTACTAAAATGGGGGATGATACGTAAGCACTAAAACTTCACCGCTGTGACCGAATAAAACCACTTCCTATCAGGTACCGATACCGTATTAAGTCCGATTCGGTTTGAAAGTGGCGCGTGAAAGAATGGATATGTCCGGCGTCCCGCGGCTTTCTTAGCGCAAAGGTCAAATTGGTTATAAATATTTTCGCGTTATTTTTTTAGTCATATCCATGAGATGAAACTTCATAAATTACTATTCATATTCATCTTCTAGTTAATAAATCCTGGTAAGAGTTTGAACGATACTTTCGATACCGATTATGTGTTGATATTCTAGACTTCAATTCGATACCCAAAACTTGATACAGAGACCCGAATTCTTGTAGATATTGCACTTTCATTTTTATCTCAGTTGTCACTTTTAATATTTAAAGAAACGTGAAATATGCAGGCATCCCAAAAACTTCTTAATTTGTTACTCGCTTTTATTACGAATGACTGATGTTGACAAAATTATAAATCAACGTTGAAGTATTATATCAGTATCGAAGTTTATGTCGAAACATTACAAAATCGTTGTTAAGAAGACATAGACTTTCGATGTTGGATGGACGGAACGTAGCCGCATAGCCTATATAAGAATAGGCTGTTTTGTTGCGATCCAATGGCTTTACCTTGTATATCTATGGCACCAAGTACACCTTTATACAGCTATAGTAACACTTTTATAACACAACTATTTGCAATGAATCACTATTTGCAATGAATGCATCACGCCAAATATGAATAATATCTATATGTTTATATTATATTAAGTGCTTCTAATTTTAAAAGAAATTAATTAGTACTTTTTTATTTAAAATTAAGTTGAAATTTGATAAAATTAGAAAAGAAAGGAAAATGAATTTTAGGAATAAACATTTTTATTGGACATGGGCTAAATTTCCCAATATCTTAGTTTAAACTAGTAATGAACCAACAAACTGACAACATAATTAGCGTATTACTTAGGAAATGATGAATAAATTCTATCAATAGATCCTCGGTTTAAAGAATTTAATTAACACTGGATTGCAACATACTTACTGATAACATGTTTCAAAAATCAACCTTATAATAAGACTATATTTTCGTTTTAGTTTTGTTTGAGTAAAAAAGAGCTCAAGACTACGATTTATTTCAAGGGGAGCACCTTATCAAAATTAAAAATAAGCTTATAAAATCACTTCGATATCTTTTCGTCTGATACAGACATTTTTTTTCAGACTATCGATAGAAAAAAAATTAAATTTGGTATAGTTGTAGGAAGTGGTGGCCCAATTAAAGATATAAAATAAAAAATATTTGAATTTTAATGTTGAAGGTTGATTAAAAGATATTTAATTGTGAGAAGGTGAGGTGGATAGCAGCTTATTAAAGCACATAAAAAATACATAATTTGTTTTTTTCCTTATAATGATTAATAAAACCGAAAAAGCTTTATAAAAATCTCTAAAACGACTTCAGCGACGAAAGCTTCGACAACGAAAGCCGTTGTAGAGGTTTTTCGCTAAAAATATGAAGTACCGCAACAAAAATATGTGAAAAAATCCATGAACGTTTTAGGTATAGTAAAGATTCAACAAAAATTATAAGTTTTACATTATCTCCGACATTTCTTTTTTCTATATAAGAAACTTGCCCTGGAAATAAGATTTTCGTAATTCGTTTTTTTTATTGTCTTCAAATTACTCGTTTCAACAAAACAAAAGGGCGTCTTCAACTGGCAATATCCTTTTTTAATAAAAGAAAAAAGGAATTAGTATCGAGTGTAGAGTACACTTGACACTAATTTCTTTTTTTCTTTGGGCAAACCTCGACTCTGCATTACGGTGCCCACGGATTAATTCAGGACCCCATAGCCGGTCTTCGGTTGTGGATATCAACTTATAGGAAGTGTCCTCCTAACAGTCCACAGGAAACAGCTCTCACTTCTTCGAGATCGTTTATGATGTTTGTGTAGGTAGACTTTCGATTTTGTAAAGCATGGCATACAATATATCGGCTGTCCCTGGGGTCAGTGCCCAGTTTTCTTCCTGGTCCTGCTCTTCTTTTGATCGAGTCGCTCTCTGGAAATCTTTCCCAGTCTGAATAATAGAATGTCTTAAACTAAATCGTTACTAAACTTAACATCGAGTACAGCCTTCTTCAATAAGTCACTATATTACCAGCGATTACTGCTGTGTCTGCCATAGTACGTTATCAAATTTGTGACCAAAAACAAATTTAAACAGTTTAACAGCACTATTCATAATTAAAATTACTTATACAGTTATTTTTAAACAGAATCAACATCTAACCACACAACGCTAATTTTTTTTTTAAATTCCAATCGAATATTTTTAAACTATTTTTAATTTTCAAATTTAGAATATTTTATATTATCTACCAGTACTCTTTAATACGCAGACAAATATTTACAATTATTTTAATGCATATAAAACCTTTTCTTTAAGATTTCCATGGCTGTAAAGAGAAGTTTTAGGTTTTTTTGCAAAGGAGAGTAGATTGGTGAAACTAGTTTTTTTTTACAATTGCGGTTGGTAACAATTTGAAAATTGTACAAGAGAGTTTTGATTGTGGATCAATTATCAAAGGAAATGCCTCTAAGATTAATAAATTTTATTTGGTGCAATTTAATTTTTTTTATTAACATGGAATGGCTATACATCTTGCAACATTTTTGTACCCTTAGACACGGTTATAAAATCTAAATTTAAAAAAGGATTTAAGTATTATTAGATAATTATTTTTGTACATTTTCATATTGCTTACATCTTTACACATTATTTTAATTTTGCTTTAACGGTTTAAAAATAAAACCCTATTTCAAATCAAACCATAAAAAAAACTTTCTCTTAATAAAGAATTAATTTTCATCATTGCCATACTCGTATAATCGGCAAAGGAACGGAAGGGGGAAAGGACGGCCCCTTGGCATCGAGGCCGTCCTTCCCACTAAAGTTTACCACGATAGCTGCTTGATGCTGAATGTGAAGTTCCATTTAAAATTAAAATTAGTATTTTTGGTCTTCCATGTTGAAACAATTTTTGGACAGACTTCAACTCTTCTTTTTATTTCTATCATTCTTTCTCATTCGTGGAAGTTATCGGGTACTGTATCGTGATCTAGAGTAATTGACGCACTGTAACGTGATCTGGACACTGCGCATACAAAAGAGTACTGTATGGTGATCTGGAGACTACGCATACAAAAGAGTACTGTATCGTGATCTGGAGACTACGCATACAAAAGAGTACTGTATCGTGATCTGGAGACTACGTATACAAAAAAGAGTACTGTATCATGATCTGGAGTCAACGCATGCAAAAGAGTACTGTGTCGTGATCTGGAGAGTACGCACACAAGAAAGAGTACTGTATCGTGATCTGAATTCAACGCATACAAAAGAGAGTAACACAATGTGCTTCTACACCGCAGTTAAAAAGAACAGTTATGTTTTACAGCTCTTATATCGACTTCTACATAATTCTTCGGTTTAGTGTAAAAAGACATCAGTATCGTCATGTCTTCCTAAGGGCCAGAGCTCAAAATATCAAAAAAAAATTTAATATTCGATAAATCACAACAGAATTTTGTTAACCCCATCATCAACAATAAATATGGATGTTGATGAAACCATTTTCGATTTTATTGCAGGCAAAAGCATCCTTGTTACGATAACCCTTTCAAAGTCACCTCCCTCGCCTCCCGAGCTCGGGAAAAACGTGAGAAAAGCGAGCGAGTGCGGTGCAGCAAGGGCGTAAGTTACATAATTCAAATGACCTTCAACCCGTTTCGTCATTTGACATTTACTCTAATCGATGATTCGCCTGAGCGGTATTTTATTTAGTTGGCTACCGGTTTTTTTGGAATGATTAAATATTATAATATTTTGGAAAGCGTACTGAAGTGTAGCCTAGTATAGAAATGTTGTATATTAATTATGTTTGCCTTTTACTGATAGTTGTTGTCGTAGGTCGAGAAAATTAGAATGAAAAGAGCATGATAGCGATCGATTTCTCATATCTATAAAGTTTATAACTACATACCAAATAATGAAATGTCTTTTGCCTATTATCTAGCATTAGTACATATATATATATATATATATATATATATATATATATATATATATATATATATATATATATATATGCACATATATAAAATAAATAAGATAAGATTACTAAGTGTGAATTGCACATTAAATGTAATTAATCGAATAAATAAGCTATTATTATTAAAGATATTTCTTTTATCGTTGTTTTCTTTGGAAAACATTTACTTTGATTGGACGAGTAGTTTTTCCACATTGGGTTTAGAAGAAGTATAATCATTTTACATACAATTAAGACTACTTAAAGAATACAGAATTTTCCAGCACTAAAATATATTCGTATAGCTCTTTTTCTAAATGTGTAGTATGGTTCAAATATTTTATATGTTCGGAAGCAGCTATCTGAAAGTTTTCCTCAATTCCGTGTAATTGAAGCGCTTCGTTCAAGCCGACTATTTCTTTAACATCCTCCAAAGCTAATTGCATACTTGTCTCATTCCAAATCTAATTGCATACTTGTCTCAATCCTCCAAAGCTAATTGCATACTTGTCTCATTCCAAATATTAATTTTCTCTCTCTATAATTTGTTCTTGTCATTTTGAAAAAAACTTGTCAAGCACGCGTAGGACTCTCACTACGAGGTTTTCGTACATATTTAGTCATTTACAAACATCTGAAGGCGTATAATAAGGCGCGAAAACCCCTGTCTTTTTATACAATTTTAGGTGAGTAGTTTTAGAAATAAAAAGAAAATGACATATTTTTCAGCAACTCCTTGAAGATATACTACTTAAAACTATAAAAAAAAGTTTTTGAGGCTATTACTATAGCACTTTCAATCGATATCACAGACTATATATATAAATAAAAAATAATTCAAGCAATTTGCCCCTTTCTTTGAGTTTTACTAATTGAGATATGTGCGGGTTAATTATGTTTTATTATGGTGAGTTTAGTTATTTCTATGGTGAGTTTCAAGCTTCTACGTCAAGCGATTTCCGGGAAAAACTATTAAGGCGCGAAACCCTAAAAAGGAAACTTTAATGACAGAAAGCAGTTATAAAATTGTTCTCATGAATAGACTGGTTGAATGGTAGACGTAACCTCTTGGTTCGTTAACTGCAACCACTTACTCTGTGGCAAAAATGAGTTTTGAAAAACCCTAAGTTTTTGTCAGGCAATATACATACAATAAGAATTTATCTTTAATTATTAAAATTTACAATCAAATACGCCTATTAAATTCATACTTACTGTCGTTAAAGTGCTATGTAATTATTGCAACGTGACCGCAGTTAGTAAAAAAACGCACATTACTCCTCTATAACAGAAGCAAAATTAAAACAAACGAACTCGCAGAGGAAGTGCAATGATGTTTATTTCCTGACCTTTGACTGGCTAATAAAATAATTTTACCTGTTAGTAATATGTTTTGTTTCCAATGCGGACCAATGAAGCGCTGGTTCAATTATTGCAATCTTAGTCAATAGTAAACAGAGCGATAGATGGTCATAAGTAATTATTCTATTAACTACGATATTAAACATTCAAAATATTGTAAACAAATCATCAACCATTTCATTCTTACTTGCCCAAGCATACATTTTCAGATAGTTTTTTAATCTACAAAGGAAACTTTCTCTTATAATAATGCTATTTATATGTAAGTAATATCTCCGATATTTTTCAATATCCAGTTTAAACAGATATTCATATTTTTTATTATATTCATATTAATTATTTTTTTATATAAATACAGATATATACGAATCTTTTTGTTTTATTATTAAAACCCATTATTACGTTTGTGAAAAATTAATATTTGGAAATCCCTTATTACTATAATTTATTAAAATCCCTCATTACTAACAGCATTATTAATTTAAGTCTCGCTTGGACATAGGTGAATGTTAGAATAGAAAAATGACATTGGAAAATATTTCAAAACATAAAAAAAAAATTAAATAATTTGTTTGTTTATAGTTTTTCTTCTTTCTTTTATTCTCATTTTATGTTGTTGATATTCATAATTACGATCGAAGTTACTTTATGAAGAACAAAATCAAACAAGGCATTATTTTCTAATAAAAATTGAACTGTTCCTTAAAATAACAAAATTGACATCATCAAAACATATCAAACTAATAACATAAACTTCTTGTCAAGTTCTTATTAAAATTCACAAATAACTGAATATTTCTTAATTTGACTGGCTAATAAAAGAATATTCTGTTCGATGTATAGAACCTTCGGACTTAACACGATACGGCATTTTGTGACTTATAAAGGTTTCAACGATTTAGGAGAAAATACAAAAGTTATTTATATAACAGTTTCGTCCGGCGAAGAAACAGTGGATATCAAGCTGATTCTTGCTAAGAAATAGGTTTATACTAAGAAGTGGAATTTTACGCATCCATTGTTTACAAAAATATTACACACGATAAACTTTTGTATTTATGTACAATAATCCTTTGACATAATAATGGAAAATACAGGCAGGAAAATACAGACATTTCATAATTTTTATGTTGAAAATATAAGAAACTTTAACGAATAATAACATAAGATTTCTCTCGCATTTTAGTCTAATAAGGTTAAACTTAAAATCAAACTCGAGCTATCATAATATAGATACAACCTAAGTGCAAAAACAAAAAGTAAACTCCTTTTAAACCTTGTATCGCATTATCAAAATCAGTAAATAGTTCATTGGTAAAAGTAAATTTGACATACAAACCTGTCTGTCGAAATCTTACACGTGTTTTTTTTTAACCGTATATCATTGCTAGTAACACTAGCAAAAAAAAATCTTCGGGTAATATAAATCACGACTTACATTTGGACAAAACAATACCATCATCTATTAGACACGAAAATAACCATGCTCAACTTCCTCAACTGCAAACAGCGTTCAAAAATATCTTGTTAGTTTCACTGTCACATTGTTTATCATTTCTAGATTCACAAATTAACCATTTGTTGCCAAAAAGCTTTTTGTTTACAACGAACGCGCCAAAAGTGAGAAATGTATACACGTGTTCACAAACTCTATTACGATATGGGCCTCCTTTAACCTAACCTTTACGTAATAAATGTTCATATATAATTACTGAATTCGTAACACCATTTTATATCGTATTAAGAAAAACTTTTCAATGTACTAATAGTAATAATAGAAGCTCGAGGGTCGATTTTATCGTTTAAATCTAAAACAAAGCAGATATTTCTCAACAAGATCACTGATAAATAATAATTAAGGAACGTTTGCGAATTAATTTTCAGTGTCTTACAGTGTTGGCTTTGACGTTACCCATATTCTCTTTTGATGTTAGCCGACAAATTTTGTCATTATACAATTTTGTTCTATTTTTATTACAAAACAAACAAAAACGGAAAAAATTTGATATGTGCGAATGTTATTTTCATAGAGCAAAATTTCTTTATATATTTATAAAATTGAAACAAAATCAATTTTTCCTAGTGTTATTATAAATATGTACATAGCAAAAATGGTTTCTAACTGAGCATACAATGGAACGAATTATTTAATATTGCCATAATCGGCTTGTTACAAAGCCTAATTTCAGTATTCAACCTAATTCATATTCAGAAAACTGTATTTTCGTATTATCTATTGAATATCCAGAACACCGAAACAGTATAAAAACTACCAGAGTATCTAAACTTATCGAACCTAACATGATGTTGATACATCAAAAATGGATTTCGACTATCATTCAGGTGAAAATAACGACTCAATGTCGTGTAAAATTGGAACTGGCCTATCTCCGAATATTTAAAATTAAAAGTTGACGGAAACTAAACAAAAGTATAAGAACAGGCATGCCATTAACTTTATAATAATCTACCTTTTTTATTGGAATTTATTGGATTAACAAACTTTTAAACTTAATACGCTGCTAAGATGAATTTAAACAAATCTGATCATGTATGAAATAAATAAGAACAGAAACAAATATCATTTTAACCGATTTCAATTAAACAATTCAAAACCATATTATACAGTGTCCTTGAGTTCGCTGCGCCCTGAATTCATGCTGCCCTTCGTTAATTACCGCCAGTCAGTAACGACATGCTACTATGGCAACCTCGATGCCGGAGTGCGGCTTGCGAGAGTGCACATTCTTCTCGCAATGAATGCAAATGCCAACTGATGTCAAGGTCGCGTACTTCTGTCGATTCGCTTGCAGAGTAAAATATAATTACTACGATAAAAACAGCGGCGATCTGTTACAGAGTGCTGAAACGCTATCTACTTTTTACTCAATTGGAAAATAAGGAAATTATATAACCGAAGGTATCGTTTTCATTTTATTTTAGCATTGAATGGGAAATCATAGTTAATAATAAAACCAGTTATATTTCCTATTCTGAAGTCACGAGCTTTCCGCAGGCCCGATGCGCCGTATAGACATAACTTGAAAATTTATTTAGCAGTAACACTTTTTAAACTTGTAACCGCCATTTGTTCGAAGTGCTTTTCAAAACTCTATTATTTAAATGATGCAGATAAATAAGGAAAAATTCATTTGTTAATTAACTAGCGTCTCTCGCGTTCTATATCGGTTCGATTAATATGCACGTTGCATCGCCCTCTATTGATATGTAACATTTAGTACTACAAATACTAAATACTTCTTGAGTAAAAATGCTGAGTAACATCCTAGAGAAACTATGCCACTTCTCAGGTTATGAAGTATATCAATTCGAATTGGCCACTTATATGTGGCCCTATCACGCGTGACATCAAACGAAAATCTTTACGTTCTAATCGATCGAAACAAATTTTAAATGTAGGATATAACGACATTTTATCAAAAATAAAAGAAGATTTATTACAATAACCGGTAGCGACCTGAGCGAGCTAAGACCGGTCGCTAGTAATAAACATTATGACACTGATTAAAAAAGGTAGGAAAACTTTAAACTCTCTTAATCATGACACCTAGTTCTTGTTACTAGTAACAATAGAATAGGTATTATCTGATTCAACACATATCGTGGAGTATCGGGTATCCCCAATTCGGTTAACTGAGAAAACCGATATATATATATATATATATATATATATATATATATATATATATATATATATACTAATGAACACATCATGCATCATCAATACATTCAATTATACATTGTAGTCGAATATTATTGACAGAATATTTGTAAAATATAAAAAAGAAGATAATGTACACATCCTTAAAAATATCTACAAAGTATGTTTTTTTTAAATATGAAGCTGATATTTTAATATATTTTCCGATATGCAGATTCACCGTTTGCATATCTAAACTATTCCATGGTCTCTTAATGAGTAGTCAGACCATGGACATGTAAAAATTTTTGCAAGACTGATAGCTTAATTTTTAATAAAGGCAGAGCTTCTTGATGTTATGAAACTCTTTAGTGGTTAAGAATACAGTTTCTAAAAACTCGCCACGTTCTATTGTTTGTTACCTTTCAAAATACATACTGTTTTGTTGCCTTTCGAAATATATTTACCGATTTCGTTATCTATAATTTTTTTATTCAGTTTACCCTTTTGTGTACTCTAGTCAGTAACGACACTTTATGGTTAGACTTCACTTGGTTGAAACGTTGCACTTAATTCAGATTAAATTAATTGTACGGAGACGTATCTTAACTGCGATGTACGCATTTACATTTCAAAATGATTTAAGTACGTCTGTTTACGAATAATTTGATTAGTATCATCTACTTTAAGTAGTCCTGTCCGTAAGCCAACCATAATATGACTTTATAATATACTAGCTGTGCCTATGGCTTCGTTCGCGTGAAATTAGGAATAAGAAAATTTAGAATCTTTTTATCTCTCATACGTTGCTCTTGGGTATAAATTATTACCATACCAAATTTTATCAAAATCCGTCCAGTTATATTTATCTACTTTAATCTAATTGATACATACGGCGGACTTATTGCTACAAGAGCAATCTCTTACAGCCAATCACAACACCAGTCCTGCCCCGTTCGACGAACGACCGGGAATCGAGGTCGCCGCGGTGCGTCGCATCGTCAAAGGCCGTATGCCTTGTGATCAACCCAACACACCACGGCGACGACGATATATATATATATATATATATATATATATATATATATGTATGTATATATATATATATATATATATATATATATATATATATATATATATATGGAAAGAGAGAGAGAGAGAGAGATTGAGAGAGAAAGATTAGCGCTGAGTATATGCATACTTATTGAACGTATTCCTACACATCATGACAGAGACATTATATAAATTAGTAATGTCGAGACATAATTTATGAACATCTTTATATACTAAATTCAAATTCAAGCTCCTCAATAACAACGCTCCACTGTGGTATTACACGGCGTTTTGTTATCTACACTTGACCTAAACAACAATCGAATTAATGTTTTGCCACATTTACGTAAATATTTTATCTACTTTAATGCGCGGAGGCCGTCGACAATTTGTAAAAATAGCGAAAGTAATACTTTATTGAATCAAACGTAGCTGGGGAAACATCGAATCGCCGTGTCGAGTACGTCCCTCGTGAAAGAGCGGAAGAGCTTCGCTCTAGTGGGCTCTGGGTTCATGGTCGACGAAGGGCAGTTACTTTGACCAAAAATACATTCCTTTCAGTAGGTACCTACCCCTATATACTGCACAAATTTATTTTATTTTACATCTAGTTCTTTTATGTAGTCATATCACGGTTAACATAAACAAGTTTAAAAATGTGAATAGTATGAACAATACAAGATACATGAAAAAAAACACTTGTGACAAAAGAATACGTGGAAGACCGGAAAAATCGTAGGTGGTTTAATTGAAAAAAGGAAGTAATATAAAACAGAAGAGCTTGAAGAGTTTTCCTAATTCGCAGACGAGATAAATATATAGATAGTCTATACAGTTATACATAGGAGAAAAAATGGGGCAGTAATATTTGACAATCGTATTTCCGAAGCATATTTTATTTATTTTATACACTTTATTTATTTAAAACATTAACGAAATAAATGTTCGACTGTTATGATAAAACAACAACGAATACCAACTCACCTTTGGAAATTGTACAAAAAATAAATAGCTTATACTTAATACATATTATTTTATTTGGTTAATGCAGCTGATCAAATAATAAATCCTTGAAGGCAGATAATTCGAGCTCACATAATACATCACATTGAACTATTTCAAATATGAAATCCAAAATACACGACGATAAGTAAAATCAATATAGTATCCGTTACATTTAATAGTTACGATATATTCGAACGGCGTGCGAGTAATGATTTCGAAATTTCAAAAATCCAGTTTGCCATTAAAGTTATCAATTAAATTTACTTAAGCATCTTTTTGGCAAAGGATCAGCAAAGCAAGGTATGACTTTATAACTTGTCAACACGAGATAATCCAAACATTTCATTTCTTAGTTGTATGACACGATTGCACAGGTTTATAACGTTGAAGAATTTATTGCCATCATTACAGATTGTGTACCAAACTCACGTAAGACTCGGTACTATACACCGCAATGTACAGATTATTAACGAAAGCTTAACTTCATGGACTGAATATGACGAATGCTTCTTTGTATACTTTTACCAAATGAAAGCTTTTAAAGCGCTCTGTACTCTTTCAAGAAACCTATTACGTTAAGCCGACTTGAATCAACAATAGAAACTGTAGTTCAGTATTAACTTTAAATGTCAATATTATATACATAACTACTTGATTCAGTGGAAACAGAAGTTCGAACCAAACTACCGTATGTTTATCGGATATAAGCCCACTAATTATTTGAATTGAATAATTAGTGAACTGGCCAACACTCTTTCAGCCATTTATACTCAAATCCTTCAGAGTATGCCCATTAATTTCATAATTGTGATACCTTCAGACAGCCAAGCGAGAGGAACTTGAAGCGGCAGCCGATGCACTTGGTATTTGCTAAATTAAAACCTAATATTTTAGCACCACTTGCGCATCTCACTGAGCGCGGTTACGAAACACAGTTAAGTGAAATATATTTGCAGATACATGTACGGTTATATCAAAGTTAACCCACGGAACGTCTCTGTTGTTGTCATTAACTTCCTCGAACTGCGGTCAGTTAATAGGACAGCAACTACTTGTCAAAAATCAATAGGGCATGTTTAAATAACATAGAAAATTTAATAAAATTATTACCCGAGTCACATAACTAATAATGATAAGCCACTAATTGGCCAAGGACACAGTATACTAGAAACGAACAAGGAACATCGATAATTTAAAATTTTATAAAAGAATTTTGAACGTGGAAGAGAAATTTTATATAAAAAGCAAGATATATTTATGGCAAAAAGCAAGATATATTTTCATTTATTGACTACATACGATAATTATTTTATATGACGATAATTATTTTTTCAGTTCAGTTTCAGCTGTTTTTATCTCTGATAATTTGGCTAAAAAGAAAAAAATATTAATGAAATAAGTAATAAAAGAACAAGACAGCACAAGTGCCGTTTAATTGATAATAGAATAGGGTAGAATTCAGTAAGTATTATAATTAACGCATGAATAAAACGTTATATTACTCATGTTAATATAAATAACTTAAATTATCATACTAAAATATTGCTAAGATTATTTAACCCGTAAATAAAATAAAATATGGTATAAACAAGGAAAATTGATCTAATTTACGTGGCTAACATCTGATTAGCAACCGCATAGCAATGAGGTGCAGAAATAGCTCAAAACATTTAAAGCCAGTCAGAAAGATGAATTTCACAGTAATGCTGTGAAGGATTACCTATTTTATTTGTATTCTAAAGGTCTTTCCTTAGTATGAGAGTTTCCGGGAAGAAATATATTACATTTAAATTATTTATTTTTGACTAGCATAAAAATAATTTGGGAAGGAAATTATTAAAATGTCTCTAAAAAAAGAGTACTCTCTCGTTTACATCTAGTAGACACTTAATTGGTGGTTAATTTTGTCGGGCGACATTAACTAGTGTAGATAGAGTGTCTGCCTTCGTGCCTACTTACCTACTTATCTTAAAAACATTTACCAAAATGAAAGGATTATATGGAGATTCTTATTATGGTCGAATAAGTAAAAAAATAATAAAATAACGTTTTTCTTTTCTGCAATTTTGCTTTTTTATTAACAGGAAAAATATAATAAAATTTAAAAGCCGAGATCTCCGCAATATTTGTGTTTCTGCGAATTAACCTAATTTCGATTGCAATTAAGAAACATACTATGGAAAATGACGCAACGTGCCGTAATTAGCACACCTACTGAAACAAGGAATAATACCATATGTCGTTTCGTAATGGTTAATTTAAAAATGCATTTACATAAATTTATAGACAGACTCCATCAAAATAAATGAAACACCAGACTACTCACATCGAAGCAGAGGACAGAGTTTTACAAAATGCATACTTCATTACTGTTTTGTATTATATAACATTCAGTTTAATAAAATAGTAAAAAAACAAAAACAAAATCTCTGGCCTGAATTATTGTGGGATCGAAGAATTAAAAAAAAAGCTTAGAGTTAGAAACTGCCCTTGGTTTATGTAAACAAAGTTATTTCCATAATTGAAAAATGTTATGCTAAGTTCATGTTGTAAATGTAGACATTAAAGCTCAATTAAGTAAATTAGGTAACAATTATGGATATCGATCAGCCCAACGTTACTAGAGCACTACGCTACATTTGATATGAAGATATACATTTGGATGGCCGTCGTCGCTACAAAGCTTTGACTATATTCCCGAGTAAGGCATGCGGAACGCCACAAAGCCAATATCGACAATGAGTCACGCCCTTGAGTATCTATAGTTTGTTTGCCTAAGTTTTTTAGCACCACGGCGAGAGATAGAGAGAGCAATTTCTTATAAATTCTTTAGAAATTATGGGTTTACAGAAATCACTAAAAGTATTTAGAAAATGTTTATAAGATTTAATTTTTTTAAAAGAATACTCACCAGAAATATTTTCAAATTTCTGTATTAACGTATTTTTCACTAAATTCACAATGAACTTATCATTTGACATTAGACACTTAACAGACAGAACAGCATAAACGTAAATTAATGAAATTAAATAAATTAGCAATAAACATTTAAATTACGTTAAAAAATGTTATGTTTCACTGTCTTTAAATCTTTAATTTATGCCTTACCTTAATTCATACCTTTGCGTTTACTATAAAATTTCTAGCAACATAATTATTGTAATTAATTTTTAAAATAAGAAATAATTGCGTACTGTATATTATAGAAAGATAAATACATTGTAAATGATATATTTAACTAAAATAATTTCCGGTCGTAACTAATGTGGTAAAAAAAATTAACCTAACCTAAAAGATCCCAAAAAAGTGATGCAGATCAGAATGACTATATTTTATTAACTTATTTCTATATGTAATTGACAATTATAACATTTAAAATAAAAAGGCTGAATTACGTAATAAAAAATATAATATATATATATATATATATATATATATATATATATATTTATATATATATACACATATATATTTATAATATAGATGTATATATCAACACTATAATATTATTTGAAACATAAATCATAGACAAATAGACTATATGGTTTCCTGAAAGTTATTGGTTGGCCCGGAAAGTTGTGGTTATATGGTATAAATAAAATGTAATTATTGAAATTTATAGGTTAAAAAACAATATTTAATGTTTGATAATTAAAGCTACTTATATTTTTATTATAAATACTTAATAATTTACCAGAAATGTTCTTTTTAATTGTGTAATAAATGCTTAGTGATGAAAGTTAATTAATTGAAAAAAAGGGTTAAAACTTATTCCCGCGCAAAGGAAATCATAAGGTATGAAATTTTTAAAATGATTTATTTATAATAAATATTCGGCTGCTGCAGTTTTTTAAGTATGCCGTTTTTAATGTTTATTGTTTTAGGTCATAAAATTTCATAATAATCATATTTTAATATGAAAATAAATAATATATCCCTTCAGCGTGCAGGACTCTTATGTTTACAGCCGTGTGACATCACGTATCAAGCAACTGTGTTTTTGGCGTGAGTTTGGCAATTTAAACTTTAAAAGCGATGTTATATAAAAAATACGGCATATATCCTGGAAATATAAACGTAGTGTGCTTATAATGCAATACAGAATTAAAACAGTTTTACAACATAAGTCAAATAGCCTATTCTGCAATTAAAACAGATAATCCAGTAAAAAAATATACATCATCTTTTCCAATATATGAAAGAAGTCATTGACAACTTTTTTCAATATAAAAACATCTTATCCGAGATCATAAGGTTACAAAACTATTAGTTTATACATTAACCATTTTTATGGCATTAGTAATTTACAGGTAAAATAAATACTTCCTAAGCTAATTTATTACAACCTTCATTTCGAATGTAGTTAAGAATTGATGAAGAAAAGAGAGAATAACATTTAGTATATTATTGTGATGTACCTGGCTTACGACACTATTCATTTATACATTACAAACTATTAGGTTACAAAACTATTAGTTTATACATTAACCATTTTTATGGCATTAGTAATTTACAGGTAAAATAAATACTTCCTAAGCTAATTTATTACAACCTTCATTTCGAATGTAGTTAAGAATTGATGAAGAAAAGAGACAATAAAATTTAGTATATTATTGTGATGTACCTGGCTTACGACACTATTCATTTATACATTACAAACTATTAGGTTACAAAACTATTAGTTTATACATTAACCATTTTTATGGCATTAGTAATTTACAGGTAAAATAAATACTTCCTAAGCTAATTTATTACAACCTTCATTTCGAATGTAGTTAAGAATTGATGAAGAAAAGAGAGAATAACATTTAGTATATTATTGTGATGTACCTGGCTTACGACACTATTCATTTATACATTACAAACTATTAGGTTACAAAACTATTAGTTTATACATTAACCATTTTTATGGCATTAGTAATTTACAGGTAAAATAAATACTTCCTAAGCTAATTTATTACAACCTTCATTTCGAATGTAGTTAAGAATTGATGAAGAAAAGAGAGAATAACATTTAGTATATTATTGTGATGTACCTGGCTTACGACACTATTCATTTATACATTACAAACTATTAGGTTACAAAACTATTAGTTTATACATTAACCATTTTTATGGCATTAGTAATTTACAGGTAAAATAAATACTTCCTAAGCTAATTTATTACAACCTTCATTTCGAATGTAGTTAAGAATTGATGAAGAAAAGAGACAATAAAATTTAGTATATTATTGTGATGTACCTGGCTTACGACACTATTCATTTATACATTACAAACTATTAGGTTACAAAACTATTAGTTTATACATTAACCATTTTTATGGCATTAGTAATTTACAGATAAAATAAATACTTCCTAAGCTAATTTATTACAACCTTCATTTCGAATGTAGTTAAGAATTGATCAAGAAAAGAGAGAATAAAATTTAGTATATTATTGTGATGTACCTGGCTTACGACACTATTCATTTATACATTACAAACTATTAGGTTACAAAACTATTAGTTTATACATTAACCATTTTTATGGCATTAGTAATTTACAGGTAAAATAAATACTTCCTAAGCTAATTTATTACAACCTTCATTTCGAATGTAGTTAAGAATTGATGAAGAAAAGAGAGAATAACATTTAGTATATTATTGTGATGTACCTGGCTTACAAAACTATTCATTTATACATTACAAACTATTAGGTTACAAAACTATTAGTTTATACATTAACCATTTTTATGGCATTAGTAATTTACAGGTAAAATAAATACTTCCTAAGCTAATTTATTACAACCTTCATTTCGAATGTAGTTAAGAATTGATGAAGAAAAGAGAGAATAACATTTAGTATATTATTGTGATGTACCTGGCTTACAAAACTATTCATTTATACATTACAAACTATTAGGTTACAAAACTATTAGTTTATACATTAACCATTTTTATGGCATTAGTAATTTACAGATAAAATAAATACTTCCTAAGCTAATTTATTACAACCTTCATTTCGAATGTAGTTAAGAATTGATCAAGAAAAGAGAGAATAAAATTTAGTATATTATTGTGATGTACCTGGCTTACGACACTATTCATTTATACATTACAAACTATTAGGTTACAAAACTATTAGTTTATACATTAACCATTTTTATGGCATTAGTAATTTACAGGTAAAATAAATACTTCCTAAGCTAATTTATTACAACCTTCATTTCGAATGTAGTTAAGAATTGATGAAGAAAAGAGAGAATAAAATTTAGTATATTATTGTGATGTACCTGGCTTACGAAACTATTCATTTATACATTACAAACTATTAGGTTACAAAACTATTAGTTTATACATTAACCATTTTTATGGCATTAGTAATTTACAGATAAAATAAATACTTCCTAAGCTAATTTATTACAACCTTCATTTCGAATGTAGTTAAGAATTGATGAAGAAAAGAGAGAATAAAATTTAGTATATTATTGTGATGTACCTGGCTTACGAAACTATTCATTTATACATTACAAACTATTAGGTTACAAAACTATTAGTTTATACATTAACCATTTTTATGGCATTAGTAATTTACAGGTAAAATAAATACTTCCTAAGCTAATTTATTACAACCTTCATTTCGAATGTAGTTAAGAATTGATGAAGAAAAGAGAGAATAACATTTAGTATATTATTGTGATGTACCTGGCTTACAAAACTATTCATTTATACATTACAAACTATTAGGTTACAAAACTATTAGTTTATACATTAACCATTTTTATGGCATTAGTAATTTACAGATAAAATAAATACTTCCTAAGCTAATTTATTACAACCTTCATTTCGAATGTAGTTAAGAATTGATGAAGAAAAGAGAGAATACAATTTAGTATATTATTGTGATGTACCTGGCTTACGACACTATTCATTTATACATTACAAACTATTAGGTTACAAAACTATTAGTTTATACATTAACCATTTTTATGGCATTAGTAATTTACAGATAAAATAAATACTTCCTAAGCTAATTTATTACAACCTTCATTTCGAATGTAGTTAAGAATTGATGAAGAAAAGAGAGAATAAAATTTAGTATATTATTGTGACGTACCTGGCTTACGAAACTATTCATTTATACATTACAAACTATTAGGTTACAAAACTATTAGTTTATACATTAACCATTTTTATGGCATTAGTAATTTACAGATAAAATAAATACTTCCTAAGCTAATTTATTACAACCTTCATTTCGAATGTAGTTAAGAATTGATGAAGAAAAGAGAGAATAAAATTTAGTATATTATTGTGATGTACCTGGCTTACGAAACTATTCATTTATACATTACAAACTATTAGGTTACAAAACTATTAGTTTATACATTAACCATTTTTATGGCATTAGTAATTTACAGGTAAAATAAATACTTCCTAAGCTAATTTATTACAACCTTCATTTCGAATGTAGTTAAGAATTGATGAAGAAAAGAGAGAATAACATTTAGTATATTATTGTGATGTACCTGGCTTACGACACTATTCATTTATACATTACAAACTATTAGGTTACAAAACTATTAGTTTATACATTAACCATTTTTATGGCATTAGTAATTTACAGATAAAATAAATACTTCCTAAGCTAATTTATTACAACCTTCATTTCGAATGTAGTTAAGAATTGATGAAGAAAAGAGAGAATAAAATTTAGTATATTATTGTGACGTACCTGGCTTACGAAACTATTCATTTATACATTACAAACTATTAGGTTACAAAACTATTAGTTTATACATTAACCATTTTTATGGCATTAGTAATTTACAGATAAAATAAATACTTCCTAAGCTAATTTATTACAACCTTCATTTCGAATGTAGTTAAAAATTGATGAAGAAAAGAGAGAATAAAATTTAGTATATTATTGTGACGTACCTGGCTTACGAAACTATTCATTTATACATTACAAACTATTAGGTTACAAAACTATTAGTTTATACATTAACCATTTTTATGGCATTAGTAATTTACAGATAAAATAAATACTTCCTAAGCTAATTTATTACAACCTTCATTTCGAATGTAGTTAAGAATTGATGAAGAAAAGAGAGAATAAAATTTAGTATATTATTGTGATGTACCTGGCTTACGACACTATTCATTTATACATTACAAACTATTAGGTTACAAAACTATTAGTTTATACATTAACCATTTTTATGGCATTAGTAATTTACAGATAAAATAAATACTTCCTAAGCTAATTTATTACAACCTTCATTTCGAATGTAGTTAAGAATTGATGAAGAAAAGAGAGAATAAAATTTAGTATATTATTGTGACGTACCTGGCTTACGAAACTATTCATTTATACATTACAAACTATTAGGTTACAAAACTATTAGTTTATACATTAACCATTTTTATGGCATTAGTAATTTACAGATAAAATAAATACTTTCTAAGCTAATTTATTACAACCTTCATTTCGAATGTAGTTAAAAATTGATGAAGAAAAGAGAGAATAAAATTTAGTATGTTATTGTGACGTACCTGGCTTACGAAACTATTCATTTATACATTACAAACTATTAGGTTACAAAACTATTAGTTTATACATTAACCATTTTTATGGCATTAGTAATTTACAGATAAAATAAATACTTCCTAAGCTAATTTATTACAACCTTCATTTCGAATGTAGTTAAGAATTGATGAAGAAAAGAGAGAATAAAATTTAGTATATTATTGTGACGTACCTGGCTTACGAAACTATTCATTTATACATTACAAACTATTAGGTTACAAAACTATTAGTTTATACATTAACCATTTTTATGGCATTAGTAATTTACAGATAAAATAAATACTTTCTAAGCTAATTTATTACAACCTTCATTTCGAATGTAGTTAAAAATTGATGAAGAAAAGAGAGAATAAAATTTAGTATGTTATTGTGACGTACCTGGCTTACGAAACTATTCATTTATACATTACAAACTATTAGGTTACAAAACTATTAGTTTATACATTAACCATTTTTATGGCATTAGTAATTTACAGATAAAATAAATACTTCCTAAGCTAATTTATTACAACCTTAATTTCGAATGTAGTTAAGAATTGATGAAGAAAAGAGAGAATAAAATTTAGTATATTATTGTGACGTACCTGGCTTACGAAACTATTCATTTATACATTAAAAACTATTAGGTTACAAAACTATTAGTTTATACATTAACCATTTTTATGGCATTAGTAATTTACAGATAAAATAAATACTTCCTAAGCTAATTTATTACAACCTTCATTTCGAATGTAGTTAAGAATTTATGAAGAAAAGAGAGAATAAAATTTAGTATATTATTGTGATGTACCTGGCTTACGACACTATTCATTTATACATTACAAACTATTAGGTTACAAAACTATTAGTTTATACATTAACCATTTTTATGGCATTAGTAATTTACAGATAAAATAAATACTTCCTAAGCTAATTTATTACAACCTTCATTTCGAATGTAGTTAAGAATTGATGAAGAAAAGAGAGAATAAAATTTAGTATATTATTGTGACGTACCTGGCTTACGAAACTATTCATTTATACATTACAAACTATTAGGTTACAAAACTATTAGTTTATACATTAACCATTTTTATGGCATTAGTAATTTACAGATAAAATAAATACTTTCTAAGCTAATTTATTACAACCTTCATTTCGAATGTAGTTAAAAATTGATGAAGAAAAGAGAGAATAAAATTTAGTATGTTATTGTGACGTACCTGGCTTAGGAAACTATTCATTTATACATTACAAACTATTAGGTTACAAAACTATTAGTTTATACATTAACCATTTTTATGGCATTAGTAATTTACAGATAAAATAAATACTTCCTAAGCTAATTTATTACAACCTTAATTTCGAATGTAGTTAAGAATTGATGAAGAAAAGAGAGAATAAAATTTAGTATATTATTGTGACGTACCTGGCTTACGAAACTATTCATTTATACATTACAAACTATTAGGTTACAAAACTATTAGTTTATACATTAACCATTTTTATGGCATTAGTAATTTACAGATAAAATAAATACTTCCTAAGCTAATTTATTACAACCTTCATTTCGAATGTAGTTAAGAATTGATGAAGAAAAGAGACAATAAAATTTAGTATATTATTGTGATGTACCTGGCTTACGAAACTATTCATTTATACATTACAAACTATTAGGTTACAAAACTATTAGTTTATACATTAACCATTTTTATGGCATTAGTAATTTACAGATAAAATAAATACTTCCTAAGCTAATTTATTACAACCTTCATTTCGAATGTAGTTAAGAATTGATGAAGAAAAGAGAGAATACAATTTAGTATATTATTGTGATGTGCCTGGCTTATTCACGATGTTTCATTACAATGCATTCGAAATGATTAAGAAACTTTTTATAGATTATTCGACATGAAGTCTTAAAGCAGTGTTATTACATAATGGTAATATATTGGTTTCTCTACCTGTTTTGGACATTCTGTTCATTTAAAAGAATGTTATGAAAATTTAGATTTCGTCTAAAAAAAGATAATCGACTATCACGGCTGGACGGTATGTGGTAAATTAAAAATATTGACTCTGCTCCTTGGCCAGCATGGAGGATATACAAAAATTGCATGCTCTCTGAGTGAATAGAATAATAGAAATGGAATAATACAACATTCGTTCCAAAGAGATTGGGCACACAGACCTTCTTTAAGTTTTAGAAGTGAAAGTGTTACAAGGCTCTGGTTAAACCGTTTCCAAAATGCAACTCTCTTCAGTTTAAAATAAATTACGTATTGTGAAGATATTACGTAAAACGGTTGCTGTTTCAAATATTTATGTGATAAATTGAAACATCTATGGGATGCCAAAATAAAAGAAGGCATTTTTGTTTGCCCTAACATTATTAAAAATTGTTTAAAGTTCTGTAAATATGCATATTTTGTATAATGAAAATTTCGATGCGCTGTGAAAAAAACTAGACCTTTATTTTAATTCGACATGCTTGGAAAAGCATTATTGACAGTTAGTGATATTTAGCAGGCATAATTAAATAAGCTGGGTGATGGGGCTTAAGCGCAATTTCGTATAATTACCACAGCATCTCCTACATAATTTCGGTTAACCTATTGTGTTAAAAAATTGATAGGTTAACCGAATTGATTTTCTTCAGTAAAATACGTTTTGCTGGTAGGAATAGTAACACTTTTCCGGATAGTCTAGATATTAATTTCTCAGCGTGTGCCTTCTAAATATTTTATTTTCAAAATTGGATGACTTCTGCGTCTCAGCTATAATGGAAATAGTTTATCACGGGAGACAGTACTATGCTGAAAAGTCATACAACATTCGTCTGAAAACTGTGTTATTGTCTCTAATAGCTTAAAAACATTTGTGCAAAAAACTTAACCCGAGCCGTACCGGGGACGTTGTCGTCCAGTGTAAAACATCCGTAACTAGAAGTGTACTGATCGATTGGCAAAATTAAATATTATCTCTACACCGCAAACTTCAGTCGTACCATGCCTATACACAAGTATACATATGTCGACCTTTATCTAATCAAATGACTATTTTAAACCAAGGCAAACGAATCTAGCATAGTTTACTTTGACGGTTTGTTATTTTAGTCATTAAATTGGATACGAACTTGATGCATATTTTTCATTTTTCTCTTGTTGTTGACGATCTACTCGTAGATCGTACACTGTTTATACATTCATTATTGTGGTATTTCAAGTCCAATGCACCACACCATTTCAAGCTAATCTATTGGATATAATACTTTATATACAGATAAATCATTCCCTTTTGTGAAAATGGCCTCCCAGTAGTTATAAATAATTATAGAAGTGAAGGTCTCGAGATAGAAGTTTCAAAGACCAAAGATATATCATTATATATCACTTTATTCATCAGCGACATTATTTAGGATGAGGTGTACAACTTAAACTGATTACAGAATGCACAATATCAATAAAGAAACGAGAAAAGCTTGGATGGTCCAACTTTGTCACAGTGAAAAAGATGTTCGATTCCTTTAAAGAGTACATGTAGTCCAATCGAATATATGGAAACGAAACGCGAGCAGTTGTACAAAAGCCATGGAAAGATCAATGTTCCGATTTTGCACGACTGAATTCCACTGCGGACTGAATTCCAAGTGAGGAAATGTGAAAGCTAATCGAGTTATGTGCTTATGGAAAGTGGCTTCCTGACCGAAGTAGTTGGTAAGGCATTTTAAAAAGTAAGAAAGAATTTTGAATGTAGAAGTTAACCGAAAGGCGATCTCGAATTTCCACGAGATGTTTTAAAATATAATTTATATAGAAACTAATGTGATATAAGTAGCTGATAGCACAAGAACAAGGGCAACAAAATTGCAGAATCATGAAATAATAAGAGGAATACGCTAACGTATTAGAAAGAAAGAGAAATATTTATATCCAGTACTGAATAAGAAGATGTTGATAATGAGATATTATTTTACTCAATATCTTTATCGGTTAAATTAGTCATTGCATTCCTATATGTTCAGTGCATATATACATAAAATTGTGTCTATATGTAATTAGATATTTTAATTGAGATAAACAGACGAACAAGACAAATAAGACGGAGTAGCATGAACCACATACGAATCACTCAAAAATAATCCAAATAATGTTAGCTAAATAATTCAAATCATATTTTTGCCTCTCCTTTCCACTATTACATTAAACTGTTTTATGCATATTGAATAAATGTATTTGTTAGTTTTCTCAACGACCCACAAAAATATTTCCATATAGTCTTCGATCACTCTTCTTGCATTAGACGGTGAAGTGTGATGATCTAAATGTCCGCCATGTTGAAGACTAAACTTCAGAAAACGCAAAATGATTGATGTATTCCTCAATCTAATGGAAGGCGCTATAGCTGGCCCGAAAATACGATCGTATCATTTTAAATCATAACGAATAAATCATGTCAAACACGCATATATCTGTATAGAAATAGGCTAATCTGTATAGAATATTAACTTATTGCACTACCGTGCAAAGGGCTATATAGTATTATTAAAACATATTTTTATAAAGATACATCATTGTAAGACTTTGATCTAAACATTATACTGATATCAATGTGATACGAACAGTTATTATAATTACACATTGAAGCGTCGACATCTTGAAATGAAGGGAAGAAGCTTGTTGTTCAAGGAGTTCAAAGCCATATTGACGAACAGCAGTCATCGCAACTTCGACAATGTGAAAGAAAACTATCACTGGCATTTGCCCCGCCTTTCTTCTGTCACATTATATATCACATTATTCATCAGCGACATTATTTAGCGTTATAAGAATAACCAGATTAACTAAAAAAAAATTGTTATTAATCTTGATAAAAGAGCTTGGTCTAGTCAAATGATTTAAAAGATACGCCGTTAGGCGATAATCTTAAGTTTTTTAACGGAGTGGAGCGCATCGCCGACTGTTGCATCCTACAGCGTAATAAAGATAATGATACAATCAAGTGGAGATTTACTCACTTTAAAATTACCGTAGATATATACGGTAATTTTAAAGTGACACATGAATACCAATTATTCATCACATTTTCGTTTCGAATAGAGCTGTAAATATTTTTTTACACTACTGTGCTGTGGATTTACAATGTTATTGTTTCCTAAAAAAACCAAAATGTTATATATTTATAATAAAAATGAGTGTAATTAGGTCCTCTTACTCGTTATCCTATTACTCGTTATTTATTCTACCGTACTTGTATTCTGATTCATTATTCTGACATTTTATTGTTATGAAGTGATAAATATTCACTAGCACTCACCGAGTCCTTCTCCCTCAATGGGCTGCGAAAGTGGGCGCCGCGATGGCGAAGCGCGTTGCGGCTGTGGTTTCAGCACTGCGGCGGGCACTGCACCCGTATCTGCTTCCGCACCGCCAGCCAGCCTCACGATCCACCAGTCGGCGCGTGCCGCCCACGCTTCGACCACCTCTACCTGCTGGCCCTTCTGCACGCTGAGTTCGCCGCTGCTGCCGGCCACATGCTCGCTCACCACCCACGTCATTTCATTCGATGCCTGCAGTAAAACGCCGTATTGCTCGGTCAATAGTCTCCTAGCTTTGACTTATAGAATCAGTAAAGGATAAGATTTTATTATTTTTATCCGCTTTTTTAGATAAAACGGAAGCCATCTTTCGGATAACTAGCCAAAGTTTTCATTCAGAATAATTTTCTTTCTAATAAAATTTCTTTTTTTTTCGCTCTAAAAGTTACAGATTATAAACTACATAATAGCCAACAATCACAATTATTACTTCAAAGTACCCGTCATAGTACTTTTAAGGAGAATTTGTTCACTATTGTAACGCTTATATTCCCAAAAATAAAAATTCTTCCAAATACATTTTAACTATCGAGACATGCAAATAATTGTGGACAACGGCGTAATTAGTACCTACCGCTAAGCAATGTTAGATAATTTCATAGAAAATAAAATTATACTACGAAATAAATTGTTGTTAGTTTTTGCATCCTTGATAAGATTGCTTTCTTTGAAATAACCTTTACAACAACTTAGTAACATTACAAAACTTTATTTTGAAATTCTTGCGAAAGTCGTTACTAATGAACTGCATACGCCCGTGGCTTCATGCGCATGGTAAAGGGAAACAACGTTGGCATAATTGGTGAAAAATACCTTTAAGTCAAAGCAATTATTTGTAAAATTAAAATGATATTACTTACTTACAAGATGAATTTACAATACATATATACATACTTACATTCATATTATGCCAAACATGAAGATTTTTTAATTATAAGAGATTGAATTCTATTCCAGGATAAAAATTATCTTATGCAACGATTTAAACACATGTATGCAATTGTATGTAATTTCACGGAGATGTGAAGGTGCGAAAGGGATACAAATAAACTGACTTTCGCATTTATAATTTTAATTATGAATTAAAAATTCGGCTGCTCACGATCCCACAAAATTCATTCAGACTAGCTCAATCACTTCGAGGTGTAATAAGCTAAGTAGATTCCATGTCTTCTCACTCTTCACAGGTAAAAAACGTCCGGAGAGACATTCGACAAAGGTTTCTGAATTGCTTTGAGATGTTTTTGAATCAAATTGTCACCTAACCGAGATGTAGGTCCACCACTATACCCCACAGAATGAGAACACGGAGTGGAGTAAAACGGAGAAGAGGTTGCTGGTTGAGGACCAAAAGAAATCGCTGGACGGGATAAAAATTGCATACGGCAAAAAACGACGCCGACAAGCCACCTTCTCTTTAAATCACTACTCAGTATTAAACGCCCTTCTCACAAATGCAATGCTTACATATATCAAGAAGTTGCTAGGAGGGAAAAATTCATCGTTTACGCTGCACTTGAGCAATTTGTGCACAATTGGCTGTTGAAGCTCCACTCTTGATTGTTTGACGAGAGGTTTAAACTAGCATTTTGCTTTTGTTTTAAAAGCCACCAATATTTTTAAAAACGGTTTTTATTTGAAGGACTTTTGTCCTCACCCACTAACTAAATCTTCTATTTTAAAATATTCCTTAAATCGGTCCGTTTATGCAGATTTGGCTTCGTATTTTTTTTTTTGTATTCATTTCTTCCACACAAATCCTAATTTATCCACCTTTTACTGCCCAAACGTTTACAGGAAATTTAAATAATTTCGATACCACCATATTAATAAAATAAAAACATTATACTGACGATACCAGATAAACAACGTCAGTAACTACATCATTAAAAATAAAACAAAATATACGGCAAGCTTATCAAAATATACAGAAAGCTTATCAAAGACTTTCAGCACTGGCTATCCGAAGTTTACTCTCGTAGAAAAAAGTAAATAGCCCTCAAGTGATTCAATAAATGCAGAAAACAGTTCTCGAAAGCGTTTAATAGCCTAAGTTGCTTGGATATCCGGTATACATTTAGAAGACTGTCGAGAAAGCACTCCGAAGACGAAGGAGAAATTGAACAACTAGAGTAGTGATACCAGACCTCTAATCATTCTCACCAAGATACACGAATGTCTTTAAAAAATCGCAAATTTGTCAAAAACTATGAGATTTAAAATCAATAATGCTATAATTTTCCGGCAAACTTCTTGTAAATTTATTTCTCCCCAATTTTGACTGTAACAGTTTCGAGAATAGGGGTGGCATATTTCTATGCTTTCTCAATTATTATTTCACACGAGATATGAAAATTAAAAAATTGGGATACTATAGAACTATTACTATTGAAATAAATTAGGGCTAATATGCTTCATTACTATGCCGTCAAATTTAAATTTTCGAGGACAAACGCGTTCTGGTAAAAATTACTGTGACTGACGGCCAAATGAACGATATATAAAGGATCTTGTTTGCCTTTTGCGATAAAAATTTCTGGGAATTTTTGAAAAACTCTTTGCGCAGACTGCCTCTTAGTTTCGAGTTCGTAACAGGATATCCAACTTTCGACATCCGTGACGATGTTGAATACCGCATTTGAGTGACCTTACTCGAATTTTTCTAATATTTAGCGACAGCAATCAACGCGATCATGGCGTCATGGTCAAATCATGGCGTAAAACATTTAGTTCAAAACTTCCTTAGGCCTAAATATTCATATAGACTTTTTTATGCATATAGACTATAATCATACCAACGACTAAAATTGCTCGAATTTGCCACACATTATTGGCGACACTAATCAAAGCCGATCATAACTTCATGCTCAAATATTAATGAGTAATTCAATATCAACACCTTGTTAATCGTTTCTGTCAAGGGAATAATGAAAAAAAATTGTGTGCAACTCTGTACACATGACAGAAGTGAAACTTCTTTGGAGATGTGAACTTCGATTTATAAGTATAATTTATATAATAAGTAAAAATGGCAGAGAGAGGAAGGGAGACAGAGAGAAAGAGAGGGAGAGACCGAGAGAGAGAGAGAGAGGGAGAGAGAGCGAGAGAGAATAAGAAGAAACGTTCAGAAAAGTGAATAAAATGTCATTACAAATCGAGGTATAACATCTCATAAAATCTTCATACGAATTTACATAGACAAATATCGATTAAAAAAAACAGCTATGATTTCTGTATTAGAACACGGCAAAATGCGGCTAAAGGAAGTCGACATGTACTGCTCCTGTTATAAATTATATTTACGACAACTACACGAGCAAATTTATGGCAGATTCATAAATTAATTAAGTACATATGTTGTTAGTCTTATAATGTATGAAATAAACGCAAAATTAGTAAAACAAATCAATCATAAATATATAAAATGACAAAGTGTTGACACACATACGGTACAAAACAGCTGATACAGTAGCGAGCGAGTGATAAAGAAATTTTTGTTTTCGCGCATGCGCTCTCGTCGTCGTATACACTTCTCGTCTTATTCTATCATGTTCACCTGTCTCTCTCTGTTGTTAGCTAAGGACCTATTTTCTGTGCTTCTTAAAATAAATTCATTACATTAAGACATTACAAGAAAACGTTGCATTAAATTTGACCTTGAGATTTTACTCTCATCGCGTCCAAAGTTTCTTTTCAAAAATGTCACCCACTTAGTAACACAATATTTTTATAACACAAATTTTCGATTATGTTTACATTAATTTCATTCAACTGACACACAATAGTATTCGTTTAAATCAACGTGAAAACGAACTTCCAAACATTATATCAACTCGCCTTCTAGTTTGCATATAAGAACATGAATCATTAAAGAAAAATAATTACAGTCTGCCGCAATTATACTCTACTTTCCGCAGGTTTGAGATATAGCAAACCAAGTACTTGGTGCCATTTGGCTTTATGTTTTGTTGTTGTAACCAAATATCAATGCTGCAACTAATATATTTTGCTAACAAAATATCATTGCTGATATGTGTAGAGAAAACTCTAGATATATGAACTACTTACTCGGTCGTGTTATGTTTCGTAATCAATTCATATTCTTTCGTAGTCTTATTGTGTTTACTCAACATGAAAATTAGTAGACGGATCATGAGGCCACTGAGAACTGTCCGAATTTAGCCCCATGTCTCCTCTGTTCGTAACCCGTGATCGGAACCCCATATACACGCTGTAAGTTTACACAAACCTCCGAAACCTTAGTTGCACCGTCGCTTTAAATCAATGATAAGTCATTCAGTTTGCCGGCTACACTAACAAAGTTATCATTGCTTTATAATATTTACTCTCGCGAGCTGTTAGATAGGAAAGATAGGAAGGAAGATGAGCTGAGATAGATAGGAAGTTTAACAATTGTATATGGACATAGTGCTATTCCAGTTTTAAGAAGGCACAGGTAATTAGGCAAGATGAAGAAATTTAATAGACCAAAGCACTTTACTAATTGGGATCAACGTGACCCAGTGTACCCTACTAAACCTTTATTAAGCTATTAATATTTATAACTTTTCTAACTATCGATTACAAAGCACTTCGCTACAGGACTTATTTTGTATTTATATTTATTCAGCTCCGTAGATCCAAACACCCAAAGCTATAAAAGATTCTACGAAACATTAAACAAATCAATGTAAGCTTTGAAACTAGCCATATTTAGTAAGCTTTGCAAAGCATAAACAACACACATATATATATATATATATATATATATATATATATATATATATATATATATATATATATATATATATATATATATACACATTACAACATACATATGTAAAACATATACTAGCCCATTCATCGGCGAAAAAATTTACTGTCTTAACATTAGAAAGAACGTCCGAAAGTTCCAATCGATCTCTTGTTCTTAAAAGTTTTGAAAGGACAAGACATCGATCGGAAAATTATAAAAACCGTCTTGCAAGCAATACAAATTATTTTCAAACCAAATAAGACAAATATGTTACGACCAAAGTCCGCAGAGAATGCAAGTCAGCATTGCTTGGGAAAGTAATCTTTGCACAGACCTTCTGGGCAGAGTTTGGAAAGATCGATTGTTAATAGACTTTGTCCGATTTATAATGGGCAATATCAACACTACCGAACTAGCGATGGTCGAAGCGTAATTCTTTCAGTTAACTGCAAACTTCTTGGGGTTATTGACTTTGCGTATTCTATGCTTATTATTTGCCATTTTCTTACAGACATGAAAACTATCACCGATCCCTCTTCGCCATTTCAATATTGCCACACGCGATTGGTATAGACATATTCTCATTATTTGTCGCTTTCTTGCAAATAAAAACGTATATTTACTCCTTCATCATAATAAATGATAATAAATTAATCATTATGCCTTTTTTTGGAATTATTACTTCATTCGCGAAAAGCTTCAGAAAAAACTTAAATCTACACAGTTGTATATAAATTCTTCTTTCATACCAAGTATAGAAGCTTATGATTAACTAATAACTGAAATAGAAGAAGCTAATTCTAGATCCAAAAATACTTAAGTCAATTATATACATAATAAAGAGTAGGACCTGCAAAATATAGGGTGGAAAAGAAACTTATTCCTTCTTTGTCAGAAGATAAAAAAAAATTAGGTACTATATCTTGACCAATTATTTGATATCTATACGCTATTCATTCGGTTACTGGATATGGTGGATAACACAAGAATTCAATATCAAAACGCAATATGTAAAATGTAGCGAGAATTATTCAAATCTATCTTAAGCTTTATGTTATTTACAAGAAAAAGAACGTTCGCTTCAAAAGGGTCGTAATGAAGCTTTTCCTCCAAGTAATTAATGAACGAGCACAAGTTGATCTGAAAGACATGTCGACGAGTCGAAACTTAAAATCGAAATATTATAATTATGTATGTACTATTATAAATTTATTATAATTACGTATATATAAAGATTAAAACTACTGTTGAAGTTGAGATATACCTTGTGTTATTGGTGCTCCGTCATTCTACAGTTAGTAGCAGACAAGAATTTTGCAACAGCACTGGAGAGAAAAAATATGTCTTTGGATATGAAATTAGTTCACTAACACCTAGATACTGACCAGACTAATCGTAAGAAAATAATTGCACCAACTAGACTGAAGGATTACCTTTCTGTCAAAGAGAAAAAACAAAAATTCAAATCAAACTAACACCACATGAAATAATTTTTGGAAGAAAATCTCATATTGAACTACAATCAACATTTGTCATTAATAGCCTTGAGGTGGAAGAAGAGCAAGAAGATATGATAAATTCTACAAACATCGCCGTAAACGATGTTCACATATCCCCAGAGGTTGAATAAGTTGTAGAAGAAAAATAATACGAAAATATGGATTTAATTAAAGTGTGCCGATTATGAAATGAACATTTACCCATATATCATGCCGAATAAGAATCCATCTTCAAAGCTCGTTTGTAGGAATTGCACAGAACAACAACATTTGAATTTGAGTAAAGATAAAGTGACAAATAGTATTCATGAATAAGTAAATAAAATATTGCATCTAAAGTTAAAAACAGTTTCCATCCACCAAAATTTGAAGCTTTGTAATGATTAGACACTGCCATGAGTATTGATTGTAATAAAGGTGATACTAGAAACTAGTGTTATATTAGAAATAGCTCTTAGTAGGTGAATACCAAAAGTGGCATTTTGTCTCAATTAGTGTTATTTTTTTTTTACTTTGGAACACGAGTACCCTTGCAAGTAAAAATATTACTGTTACGGACACTTCAATAATTATAGACAACCATGTCAAAGTCCATGGAACAAAACAATATTCATAATTTCATATGATTTATGAAAGTTTTCAGATAGAAGCGACGTATATTTCAGATAGAAGACTAAGACGTATTATTAATAATCATAGGATTTATGAAAGTTTTTAGATAGAAGTGACGTAAATAGAAAAACTACTACTAAATAAACAAAGTAGACCGTCAAACGTCCATAAATTGATGGGCCCGGGCGTTAAAAGAATAAAAATGTTACTCTTAAATAGAGAAAACAGAAAAAAAGCCCCTTCTAAGTTTTATTTTAACGTCAGTCTGGCATATGGGGAATAATGCATTTCTTTTATTAAGTCAGCTTATTTTTTCATAATAGTTTCCAAATTCAAATGCTGCTTCTACGAAACTCTTTATTGGTACAAAAAGTTTCGTGCAAGATGAAACAAACTTCTTTCCTTGTATCCCTCCATACACCGAAGTAACACACTTCTTTTCTCTTCTTATATCTCTCCTTACACAAAAGTAACATACTAATCCGTAAAACTTGCAGTTCGTCAAAAAATATAATATATCTTCATGAAGATAGTTTTTTGGTCCGTATTATGGTTACAAGTCGTATTTTATTTTTTGCTCTTTCCGCATTCTCAGTAGCTGAAGTCTGAATTCTAAAAGATATCAAGTTTTTTTAGATATTATATTCTATTTCTGTAACCGCTCTTACGTACATCAACAAACAAACAAATAAGCAATGCACATTCGAGGCAAAATACTTTTAGAAAATGAGTTCCCAAAAATATAAAATATATAGCAAACAACACAGTTCGTTTTAAAATTTTCATTACACTGAAAACTCGGATAAAGCATTATCAGTACTAATGTCTCTCACACTATGAATGTTTATAAAAAATTAAGTTTAAGCAAAAATTACGACACAAAGGACAGAAGTAAATAGCGTAGTCTTATTTCATATAATTTGCTTTATTTACAAAGCGTTGATAAATAAACGTTCGGATTATCGTAGAGCGAGCCAGTCAAAATCTAATTAACTAACGGTGTTTAATTTTCGAGGAGGACATAAATGAAATGGTATTTGATAAATAAGTCATTGAATACATATATATCATAGGTACATAAATATTTATCTATTTGTTTATAAACCGAAAATATGCAATGGTCTATAGTATACGATATTCTGAATAGGGTTTGTTTAATAAAAACTCGATAACAAGTTTTATTTACTGTTTCCAACAACAACTCTCGGTCGTAATAATTAGTCATGCTGTCATACCTAAGTTTGTCAAACGGTTTTATACATGTTGCGCACTTGTAAAATGAAATTATTCAAACACTACAACATTTATTATTAGTTCTTTATGTTTCATAGGCGTGTAAAAAAAGGTCAATAGAGGGTCAAGAACGCGCACCAGCTATCTTATAATAATTTAAATTAGATTCAGTGAAATTCACCTTCAACTTGATGTTAGAGGTACGTATTATTTCACATTGTGAGTAATAATATCATAACTATTTCGTCGCGCACGAGAACGTGGATTGTTCAAATGAGTACTTACCTTGTACACCGAATTTATCAGACTTGTAGATTTTTATAAAGTTATACATTCACTTCTTGATTTCAACATACGTAACAGATCATAATTTAACTAGACAAAACTCAAATATGATAACGCACTAGGAGCCTATAAAACTAGATCAAGATAAATAATTTTTGGCTAATTGAATAACGTTAAATATCAGAGGCCAATCGTATATTACTTGTTACGATTATAGAAGCACGAGAATGAATAAGGTTTTAAACATCAATCAGTTAAAAATAATATTTCACTAGACTAGAATATAGTAGATACAGAAATAAAAAGTTATTCAAACGCCGCACGTGGCTACCGTTAGGTCAGACAATTCAAACATCGCACGTGGTTACCATTTTTTTAATTGAAGTAAAAAGGCGTAAAATAAAATCTGGTTTCTAAATATGTTTACGAGAAACTACAAATTTGAATATATAGGACGACAGAGTTATGTTGAAGCTACGGTATTAATTTTTTTACAATACTTCATGTGTTACCTATATAACATGTTGCCAAGTAAAATTTCGCAATGAATTACTTTACAAAGTATATTTTATAAAGCGATTCGTTAGCCGAATGTGTTTAATATTGTAGTGATAAGCTTTTTCAAATCGATAAAATCTAACGGTTAATTTGGATATTGATATGTCCAACGATTCATTTTTAATTAAATTAATAATAATAAAAAGCCAGGATGAGTGGAAGATTATAAATACGAGCATATGAACTAAACTATTAAACGATCACAGTATGTTTAAGGTATACACAATATGTTTAAGGTATTTACTATTTGATTCAAAATACTAGAGATAAACGAGAATAAATGATAATTAAAATAAATAACAATAAATTTATTTAAAAATCAAATTTATTTTTCAATATTGTCTCCTAAAATAAAGTCTAAACGTTTTGTACACTTTTTTTCCAGAATCTCGAATATCTTTAAAAACAAAACATCACTTTCTTGACCCTTCCAAAAAAATTTGATGATACCCGTCCCGTCACTATCATCATTATTTCTCGTGGAAGTGTTGATTTGGTCAAAGAAAGAAATAAAAGTCGCCGGAAATCAGATTAGAGAATGAGGTGAGTGTTCAAGTAGATAGCAACTTTGATGAATAACAGCCATCGCAACTTTGAACTTATGAAATGGTAATCGGTCCTTTTAACCAGTAGTAAAAGCAAACTCGCACTCCTAGATTTTCTCACTTTTTCTCCTTGATTGCATCACTTAATCTTTTTATTTTATTTTAGTTTAAAATACTAGTTTATTGCTTCAGTGGACAAAGTACAGGATATATAGAAACATACTTAATATACATAACTTTTGCCTTTTAAGATTTGATAATGTGGGGTACTTTATAATGAAAAAGAGGGAAAAAACGGCGCCAAGGTGAAGGCTGCAAAAAGAACTTATTGTTTGGAATGTGAAAAAACTCTTTGCAGTGATTGTTTTCTGTCATTTCACACAAAGTAAACTTTTATCTTATTTAAGTTATCTACATTTTTTTGCAATTCCAAAAACAAAGTGGCTTTTCTTCGAGTCGATATCTTAATTTGTTTTGTTACCTTATTTTCCCGTCGTCATATTTTTAGGACAGACTGGTGTATCAATCATGGGCGAAATTTTTTTTTGTTAATAATCAAAACGTTTGTTATATTACTAACTAAACTTTGGAATATGGATATTAAAAACATCAAAAATTTATCTGGTTGAGAATGAATGTGTTAATAACCTGTTCCTTCTAAATGGCAGATAAAGACAGGACGAATTACATCATTGACGTCACTTGATTCTGATCGGTGTTTAAAAACGGAATCGATTTTGCATAATTTATAACTAAGATTTTCTGATCAAAATCCGATTTTTTTTTATGAAAACTTTACTATTGTTCTTTTTACATGCTTTTCTATTTTATTAATAAGACAATATTGGATTATAGGTTTTATTCATGTTCCTCACTGTTGACTCTTACATACATCATTTCGCTTTCTTTCGTATTTGTTACTTCAGTAATAAAGTGATAAAAGCGTCATTCATTATACAAGCCACGTTGCGCTCATTATTTTCTTGTCATTTTCCATCTTATAAACTACTACTAGCGCCTGTGACTGCGTTCCCAAATTCACTGATGATTATCGTTCAGAATAACCGACATACGTAAAAATATTGACAATAGTGAAAGATGGATGGATAAATATCAACATAACATAGATTCGTTTCAAAAATCAACACATAGACCTCTATTCTCTGTGAACGTAAAACTTACAAATACAGCAGGTGGCGTTAGTTGTACATTTATTTTTATAATATTATTAGTCAAATACCCAATTAAAAAAGTTAGTAAAATAAGTAAAATAAAAAAAAAGTAAGTAAAATAAAAAGTAAGTAAAATATTCATACGTATTATGTATTAAGCAAGTGAACACACAATTTTAGTCATAATTTACGTAGTATTTAATTTAGCTCTTACTATTTCGTTGATAGACTTGATAGAAATAAAATAAAAATAAATACTATTTTTAATTACACATTTTATTTATTATCTTTAGAACTCAGATTTAAGTCACCAGAGAGAATAATAACAAACAATCGGTATTTCATTGTTTTTAGCTAACTACGAGGTAATTAACTACGAGTAGTTTACTTACAAAGTACCTACTTTGTAAAAGGTACCTACAGACTTGCGCGGTCGAATCTCGGGGCGTAAACAATGTATCCTAAAGCGCTTCCATTTCTACATTCGAGCAAATTTAATACTTTTGTAAAATCAGTTTTAATAAGCTAAATAAGCCGTCTTTAAAGTTTTTTTATATTATGGTATATTATTTTATTACTAATGTGGAGGAGGTTCATAGTCTAGCAGTTTGACTGTAACAGGCTGTTGATGATGGATAATGTGAGTGAAACAAATTATTTTAATTATTAATTTCTTTTTTGTTCACAGCTACAACTTCTTTGAAAACCCATCTCAAAAGTAAGCATGCTGAACAGTACGCTACTTTAACTGCTGCTCCCTCGGCTAGTAGCAGCAAAAATGACGGTACTCTTACTTCTACCGGCTCCAAAATACTCTCACTACCAGGTACATCTAAAAAACAGTTAACTCTGAAGGAAATAACGGAAAGAAAAATGTTGTGGGATATTAATGAGACCCCAAATCAATAAAATATCATTATTTAATCGGTGAGATTATCGTCTTAGACAACGAACCCGCTTTCACTTGTTGAACGAATCGGCTTCAAAAGCCTTATGGAAAAGGCAGTGCCTCAATATAAAATACCTGGTCGCACTTACATGACCGAAACAGTTAATCCTGATATATATATATATATATAATATATATATATATAACAGAATTTGCTCGAAAATTAAACCTAGTATCTCGCGAGCAACAGCAGTATCAGTTACATCTGATATATGGACATGTCAGCACAATAACGAGAGCTTTTTGATTTTCACTGGGCACTGGATATCTCCAGAGTTTGTTCTAGAACATGGCGTTTTAGCGATGAAACCGTTTGCTGGCTCACATACTGGTACCAATATCGCAAAAGAGCTCAATGCTATTGCAGAAAGATGGAATATTCTTCAAAGAAAGATCCACTTACTTGTCCATGACAGTGGGGCCAATATGATAAAAGGTGTGCGAGACGCAGACTATGATTCTGGAAAGTGTTTTATTCATTCATTGCAACGAACTATCGAAGAATCGCTAAAGTCTCAAACCGAAATACCGCAAATGATAGCTGCTGCGAGACGAATTGTTATACATTTTAACCACTCTGGTATAGCACAACAAAAGTTGAAATCAATTCGTCAAGAACTTAACTCGCCAAACCACCAACTAGTACAAGATGTAAGCACACGCTGGAATTCGACCTATTATTTAATGGAGCGATTATTAGAGCAAAAGCGATCTGTCTCTTTGTACATTACAGATCACGAATCTTTAAACAATTTGACACCTTCTCAGTGGGAGTTAATGGAACAATGCATCAAACTCCTTAAACCGTTCGAAGAGATTACGAAAATAACCAGCACAGGTATTTCCTGCATCTGCGAAGTGATTCCACATGTTGTCACATTGTTGAAATACCTAGAGAAGGTAGAGACTGCAAATAGAACACCAAACCATTCTAGTTAATGAGATCGTCACTACCAGAAGAGCTTAAAAAACGGTTCAAATTGGATGAAAATGACAAATATCTGGTTGCCACTTTTCTTGACCCGCGTTTTGAAACTAGTTTCCTGGGATTAGTTCAAGCGGAAAGAGCATGACAGAAAATTATTTTAAAAGCTCTGAAAATGAGTTGTTATGAGTAAAGTAGTCCCGATGATGATTCTTCTCCACTTCGTAAGAAAAGAAACAACAATGAAACTGATAAAAATAAAATGGAAATACACGACAGTTTTTGGAACTGTTTTGAGGAAGTCGCTACAGATTACATGCAAAACAATGAAAATACAGAGAAAAGTTCTGTGGCAAACGAGAGTGATATTTATTTGAAAACTGTTCGCCTAAATCGGACGGCAGACCCAAGTGGTGGTCAACAAACGCAAAAGTGTATCCAATCCTGACAAAATTCGCTAAGATTTATCTATCGTCTCCTGGCAGTAGTGTATATAGTGAGAGGCTATTTTCAGAAGCCGGTATTATTTATGAAGAAAAGCGTTGCTATCAACAAATGCTGAAAAACTTGTTTTCAAGTCATAACTTACCTTTGATAAATTTTAAGTACTAAAGTATTATTTTGTGTATGAAAATTAACCATTTGTGATTGAAATAATATATATTTTTGAATAATATGTTTCTTTTACCATAATTTGGTATTCGGTATTCGGCCGAATAGCATGCAGTATTCGGATATAAAAAAATTGTTCTAGTAGATTTAACGTAATTGAAAAACAAATTAACGCACAGGCTATCTGCCTGAAAAAACTGAAAAATTGTAAAAACTAGTTTTCGGGCTTATATTATGAGTATATACTAAATCGATCAATCGATAAATATTTTCCAGGTACAGATTTCGCTCTGTCACAATTTTATTATGTGTGCAAATAATGTGGAAAATTATAAGAAATATGTAGACATATTGCTTTATAATAAACTTCCTTAATAAAAAAACTTATTCGCTTCCTGGCGTATAACACCCATCATATATTTTTATAACTAAAACATTCAAGTTAATTAGGTTGGAAAATCTCTGTAGAGTATACGAAGATGGCGACGTTCGATGATCTCTCCAATTAGCAATTAAAGTTTCCACATGAAAAAAACAAACAAAATATGTGAATTTCACAAAGAGAACTTCGAATGCACTTGCTTTATGAATTCCGATTGAGGCGAAAAGCGAGCGAAATACAATGTCATATATGCACGACAGATAAAGGTGTACGATGTTTAAAAAAAAAAAAAAAGTTGTGTAAAATGTTTGTTCCAAAGAGTCAAAGAAGGTCATTTTAATCTCTCCAATAATCCTCATCCAGGGCGATCTCAAAGATGTAGAAAAATTTAAAAGCCTTATTAAAACAGATCTCAAGTTTATTTGGCAGAGCTAATTTCATACCGTAACAGAAAAACGAGATATTTCCACTTATAAATATCTTGTTTAACTACCACAAAAGTTGATACTCCTTCAAGTTCGGAAGAAAGCCAACGTGTGCATGGAGAACTGTGTTCCCATAGTATCAATGATTGGTTAAATATTATAGGAAGTGAAAAGTGGGTGACATGTATTAATTTTTCACGTAAGCACCAGCGACTAGATGCTGTAGAAAATTATGAACCTTCTCCAAAATATGATATGACCCAAAAGTGCATAGTGGTATTGTGATTACCAACGACTACTACTTCTAACTAACTATACACTGACCGTCAACATATACTGCGAACACTTGGAACAAAGTCGTAACTAAACTTCCGACAAATCAAAACCATCGAATATCGCTCGCTCTCTATTTAGTCGTCATCTTTAAATTTGTATTATTTAATTTTTCATTCAAAAGCTCCTAAAGTTCCACAAAGAAGTAATTTTCTGCATACACGGTCATAACAAGTTATAAATAAGTATAACGCTGATATAATTGTATACTAATTTTATTAATTATGTATAAAAAATTAAATATCTTAAAGCTTTTAAGTGGTTTCATTTTTTTTAAATACACTTTTAATTGAAGTGCCATACCAGTTACTATGTAGAAATCAGATATGAAATCGTAATTGCTTGTTCGTATATCCCAAATTGGTAGCTCTTTTTTAATTCAATATTTAAGTCAAACAGTGTTGGAGCCATGCCCTTGTTTGACAGCTTTTGTGATGGTAAACTAGTTGGTCAACTCCCCGCCAAATATAACACAAACTTTAACACATATGTAGTCTAATTACTTTTTATAACTCTATTGTAAGCCGATCCTGTAGCCTACTTCCTTCTACACCTTTTATGCTATAAGTTTATCCAAAATCGTATTTTGTGTTTCCCTCGTCAAGTATTTATCATTCTTTGCTAATAACTCATTTATGTCAGTGATTGTATAAGTTTCTCTTACGTCTTTTAGAAGTTCATATTATTTCAGAAATTCTTCATCACTTTAACACTTTCAATCTATTCGTACTCTTTTTTCGCTAGTAAATTCTCATTAATTTTTTCTTCAGAGAAACTATTAAATTTTATTTTCTTCTCTGCCACACATACATATTATTTTATAATTTAACATTTCACCTGCGATAAAATAACAGATTTTATTGGCCCTTTAGACTATTAACATCTAGACAAGGAATATTCATGATATGGCCATTAGTAAATCATCAATACCGGATCAGTACTTGTAATTAAAAATTCACTAAGAGATCCATCAATCTTTGCTCATTTACTTCAAGCAGGATACGTATAGATACCATTGTGGTAAAATATAATACTCAGCATAAGCCGACCTCTTTCTAAAGAATTTTTGATTAGCTTTTCAGCATTCTCATAATAAGCTTATATATACCAGATTTACATTCTTTTTCATCCGATAATTTATGATAGTACTCATAAAAAAATTTTATTGTTTAAATAAGATAATTCCACTCATTTCCGCGATAATGTCACGTAGGTTTTAAGTTGTGTATATATATATATATATATATATATATATATATATATATATATATATATATATATATATATATATATATACATATAAACAATCGTCTATTGAATCTGATTCGCTTATAATCGTTCTTTTATCTATAGCAAAGCAGTAGTTGTTTTTACAAAGTATTTTAATGGTTCAAATCATTATTAAAGAAAACTAATTGGCCCGTGCAAATAACTCGTAAATCACCGCATAGTAATATATAATGTGAAAATAAATAAGTGAAAGGTATTTTATTTTGAAAAGTAATAATAAAAGCCTCATTGTAAAAATTTTCCATTAATATGTAAAACATGTTTTATCATAAAACATTAAGAAAGTAGATATTGGCATTCTCATATATACATTTTTAAAAATTTTTAATTTACGAAATAATCACATGAAGTAATCATGTGATCATTGTTTACTTTTTGGCTTTACATATCTTTAACATAAACATGTTTATCATTGAATCTACGAACTCGTGAAAAAACCACGTCCATGTAAAACTGGTCGTAGTAAAAAAAACAGGTTCTGGTAAATAGAAGCCTGTTCCTTTGAGCATCGGACCTTGTGCTTTAAACATTGTTTCAATTCGGCTGCACTTTTTTTGCAGCAATGAGCGGCAATTAATGAAAGTTTCTTTAAAAATAATTACTGCTTGAACGACTGTCATGTAGTTCAACAGTCATTAGATGGCGCTGTTTACAATATAAACACTTTTGAGAAATAATATACAGAGAATTAAATATGTAAAAATTTTAATTAAAAACTTAATTTTGAATTGTTCGTTTATTCTTCATCATTAGCAGTGAAGGTAATCTTCAAAATGATAGCTCAATCATTGGAAGTATTAAGGGAGATACGGCGTATCGACAAAAAATACCTTTGAAAAATAAATATATAGAGATTGTTACCAAAATCGACATATACAGAATCGCCATCACAATTGACAGTCCTGCTTCATAATAACTAGAAATCAATAAATAAAACCGTTACCAAAAATATAGCTATTGTGTTTTTCTCATTGATGGATCATTTATGCTATAACGACCAGAGACACGACACGAGTATTATTTCACAAAAAAATATTAACGATTATACTGTAACGATTATACTATATGTAACCATTATACTATAGTTTAGTGTTATACATCCTTGTATATTCTGTTTCCTTCATTAAAGTTTTTATTGTATAAGAGACAAAATTAAAATAGGAATGATTATTTTATTGAAGGTTAATGATTTCTAATTTTATTGCATATACGGTTCAAACAAAAAAAATATAGATTACCAGCTTTGACTCGGTATCTTCGCTGGCGTGGAAAAGGGAAACATCATAACATAATTAAAAAATTGTGTGAGTGTGGAAATATTGGGTCTTAGAATTGGAAATCACTACGTAGTTTAAGATGCAGAGAATCGACGAAATGATAGAAGCCTGAGTCTTGAAGTGTGTAGCAGTTGATTGTCACGCTGTCGTGAGTATACGTATTTTTACCAGGTGACTGAACGATGCTTGGTTTATTTCGAGTTTCCCATAGGAACGTGAAATTGCTTAGTTCATGGTATTAGATTTAGTATTAGCTTTTCTTCTCTTTCCCCGTCCCTTCCCCTTCCCCTTTGCCTTTGCTTTCTTTTTCGGTCTCACCTTCCTCGCGTTCGCCTTCCACTTCCCCTTCGCCTTCCACTACCTTCTTATTCACCTTCCCCACTTCTCATCTTCCCCATCCCTTTACCTCCCCTTACCCATCCCTTTTCATATACTCCTTCCCCATCCTCCCCTTACCCACACTTTTGCTTCCCCCTCACCACAACCCTTCTCCGTTCCTTCTTTCCCTTCCCCCTCCCCGTCCCTTTCACTTCACCTTCCACTTCCCTCCATCTCACCCTCCTCTTCCCGTCCCCTTCCCTTCCGCTCCCCCTTCCCCTTCCCTTCCACTCCCCTTCCCTTCTCTTCCGCTCCTCCTTCCCCTTCCTTTCCGCTCCCCCTTCCCCGTCCCTACCGGTCCCCCTTTCCTTCCGGTCCCCCTTTCCCTTCCCTTACGATTCACCTTCCATTCCGATTCCCCTTCCCCTTCCCTTCTACTCCCTCTTCCCTTCCGCTCCCCTTCCCCTTACCTTTCCTTTCATTTACCTTAAACTTCCTCTTCACATCCCCCTTCCCCACCCCTCTCACCATCCCCTTCCCCTCACCTCACTTTCCTCCTCTACTCCACTTCCTGAGACTGTAATACACTAAAATTATAAAATCTTTTCAATCAACGTTCAAGAACAACGGGGCCAGTTCTTGTAATTTATATTGAATTTGTTAACATAACAATATAAATGAATAAACAAATTCACTGCCAATAGACGAACTGTTAAAACAACTATATTTAAACTTTACAAATGTACCAATAAAATGAAGTGAGAACACTTGAAGTTACTGATATTTTATATACAGTCGAAGTTAATTGTTGCATATATTTTTCCTTTCTACATTGACTTCTACTTACTACACTAATTTTGTATGTCACAACACACAACATTTGTCAAAATGACAAATGTTTACACCACGTGTTAACAAGAATTAACCGACCAGTATACATAAGCTTTCCACTCACGGCACATTTTGTAAGTGTCACAAGTAACATTTAATCTCATTAGACATTAATTTATCCATTTACGTCGAATCGAATGGGAGCCACATGCAAAATAACACTAAGTTCACTTGAGCGTAATAAAAATAGAAGTCGTTTGCATTAGTTCGCACATGGATAAAACAATTCGCTGGCTCCATTCCAAGAGTGAAATAATAGAAAAAATATTACAAGAAGCATAAATATGACTAACTAGCTGACCCGGCGAACTTCGTACCGCCTCAGAGTCAATAAATGTTATAACTTATTAGCTGAATTAAATTCAGTTTTTTATTAAGTAAAATTAATATTCCAAAAGAATTAAGTTCAATAAATACACAAATCAAAATGAAAACTATTTTAATTAAATTAAAATAACATTAAAATCACGACTTTGTAGTCATCACTTGGCATGCGACCCAACGTAGTTATGAACAACCGAATCAATGTATGATATTCATGAAGTAGTTGCTGCAAATCTTGAAGAACTTCTCTTTTTATTGCCGATTCGATATTTTGACACTAATCAAGTTGTTCCTCCATACTGCTCATGAAGTAAATTTAGATGAATTTATACTGTGCATCTTCAAGCGTTTGCAATAATCCAATTCGATTGTGAATTTGGCCTTGGATCTATAAAGTCGAAGGCGAAGTTAGATTTATTAAATTATGATCACTCTAGCAGAAATTACCTTGAATGTCAGATTGAATCCGCGTTCTTCGATAATGTCTGCTCCAAATGAAGTCATTTGGAAACATCCCTTGTATCTTTGAACGTTCGATAGAAAATGTCGTGATTCTGATGTTTCGGTACTAAGTAATGAATGCATTGACTCAGGTAGCAGAAGCAAGAATCGCAATTTCATCTTGCCACTGAGAGCACAATCCAGGCGTAGTCAATTATGCAATCGTATTGAAATGCTACTTGATTCAAATCAACGCTTGAAGCATTTCTTCTTCCGCGTCGAAGATTATTACGTTGTTGATCTGTGCGATAAGCTCGACGATTTCTCGTTGCCAACTGAGCTGTTTGTCTTGTTCTTGAGTCGGGCCATACTTACGCGGCGCTCTTCCCGTGCAATTTCTTGTTCATCTGCAGTGGATTAATTCGCAATATTCCTAAGTCGAATTGCATTACGGTTTCAGCATTATAAAATAGCACTTTAAAATTAATCACACAAAAATTAATCACTGAAACATGATGAAGCAATTATCGATGCCCGCACAATCACAAATATAATAACCTCACAAAGTGAACATCTTTATAAAACTTAACTATTTGAAATCACTCTTCGCTAATGAATTTCAGAAAAAATTGTTTAAAGAGAATTAATTTAATCAAATTCAAATGAAATAACGGTCGAAAACTGAATAAGAATTATTAAAAACCAATTAGCATTTTCGTTCGGGTCTGTCATTTATGACCTACTTTTTTCTTTTTTTTCTGTCTTTTATCACATATTACGTTTTATACACAATTAAATTATTTGTGATTTTTTTATAATTCCAATGTGCGAGGAAACTTCTCGAAGCCGAGATAAAAAAATATTCAATAAATATATAATAATCATATAAATTTTCAATGACAAAAAAAATTTCAGTCACTCCGTTCTCGATATATCATCAACAAAGCCATTCCATACAAAATGTATTTTCTTAATACATTTTTTTTTCGTGAATTTTTCCAATGTTTTAATTCTTATTATCCTATTCCCGACGAAGACAATTCCAAAAACACAAAAATCAAAAAAATTGTCCAGCCGTTCTTGAGTTATAAACGGTGTAACTAACACGACTTTGTTATGTATATATAGATTGCATGTACGAGACAGTAAAAAAATATGAGCAATTTAAAAGTGTGGGACGTCATACTTATTGTTTTTTTTTCATAATGAAGGCATAGTGCGGTCAGAGTTCGTTCAAACTGTAAACTTCGAATATTACAAGGGCTGGAATAGGCCACGTTTGTGAAACGGTGTATGAAGAAAGAGACAAGAAAAATAGGTCAGTATTTTCCTCTTTCACCAAGACAATTAAGTCAAGTTTGTTGTAAAATATTTACTTTGTTTATTATAAAACTATTCATCGTATTTTTTTATCACACCTCGTACACCACAATAATACGAACATAATTTACGCTAGTTTGTCTGATATCCCAACATTTCTTTTTAAAACAATTTCTATCCTACTGCACAATTAAATTATGGTGTGAATTATTTAGGTTTTATATACCTTCCTATTTACAATAATAATAATTTATCATATAATTAAGTTTGTAAAATGTATTATACCTCTGACTCTCCAGTTTACTTAGCGTTATCCTATAAGCGGACGCACGCTTCCCATACCCCGCGACGCATCTCGAAAACGGCTAATAATACAAAACATTTGAACAAACGTGTAGGGAATTTAAGCTTTACAAATTGTATTAAACGTCTAATGAAAATATGCGAGATATAGAAAGCGACATATTAGTAGAAAATGATTTTCGTGAAATCACTTTTGTTATCTTGACTAGCGGACACGATGTCTTGTGAGACTTTTCAGCCTATCTTTTGAACTTCAAAGTATAGGTCTGTGCTAATTATTAGCTTCCTTTCTTTCATTCGGAGGTTTGTTATTTGACAGTACTATATATTGAAATATTAGCTGCCCCACTTTGTAGATTGATAGAAAATACTCTGTAATTATGATTCTTTAACGATTACAAAAATTATTCCATAGTTTCAATAGATACTGTATCCGCCTCTGTCTTTATTGTTCAGGTTTAGAATGGCGTGACGAGTCAAAAGGTATACGTTACTTGAAAGTTTTTTTTTTTTAAATTTTTATTATGAAATTTATTTTTTTTTTTTTGGTTTTTTATTTTTATTTGAAAATAATAAAATCAAAAAAAATTAATTGCAATACATCCCCTTTCCTCCTGAGACGTTATAGTTGCTTCTTATAGGAAATCACCTACTATCCGAAAAAGTTATACGTCATATTCAAAATAAATAATTTAGGTGTACACAGATTATAATCGTCGTTTCATGCCTATTTTTAGAGTATAGGGACATATTTACTATTCAGGTGGCAGTTTTTCCTGCTCGGCCGGACGATCACAAATTTTCATAATTCTATTTTAGTGAGTGAGTTTTTCTCAGTGTGAAACTTTCTGTCAGCCTCAATTGGAGTAAATTACAAAGCTGTACTGTATATCACACATATACCAAATAATTAAACAGGTCATTGAAAAATCAGCACTGATTTCTTAATTTTTATGTCGTTCTATGTTTTGTTCGTTTCTATTTTTTTCATAAATTAGTGAAATTGCCATTTTGAAACCCAGAAATAAATAGACTAGATGCAGACGGTGTTCGTCTTGTTTTATGACATAAACTTAATAATTATTAGAATCTGCATGATAATAAAACAACTAAAATTTATCATAAATTTGAAAAAGAAAATTACTTAGCAGCAATAAAAACTACTTCCATTCACAGTAAGCCTTTTCTGAATAACAATAAATATTTTTCAAATAAAATACGCGGTTAAACAATTTACGGTACTTTTTTTTACAATTACATGGATCACCACCTATTGAAAACACAATAACAGCAAAACAGCAGACATTTTTCTTCTAGTATATTTCAATTAAAGTTTTAATACTATAAATTTCTGCCTTATTATTATATAATTTCTGCCCCTATAATAAATGTACTGGTGCGATCATTTATTATAGAATACTGCCCACTTTTGACAAAAATAAGCAAATCGCCGTAAAATAAATTAGTTTTAGGGTGAAATTAGTATATAAGAAAACGCAACACCTCTTAAAAAAATATCATTGAAGAGTATAAACGTTTTCAATGAAAATGAGGTACAAACATCCGTCTTTACACACATACACACACACGCACGCGCACACGTACACAATATATGTATATTTATATATGATGTATGCTATGCATGATATCTCTCCAATGGATCAGCTTTTAAACGAAGAGGAAAAACTGAAACACCATTCTTATTTAATACAGAACAAATTCTATACAGCAGATTATTTTTCTATGTATGGAGATGAAAGCAATTGTCTATACTTGTACTTTTTTTAAATATCTGGAATGATGTTTAAACTCTAATTATATTATAATAATAATTAATTTCTAATACAATAAGTGTAATACTATTTTTCTTTGACAAAGAACAATTTCTATGCAGCGGAATTATTTTTTTCTATGTACCACGAAGAAGGCGATCATCTATATCTGTACTTTTTAAAAGCATCTTGAGTGACGTCAAACTGGAATAAAAAAATGTAGGGAAAATACTGATCATATTAAATGAATAAGTGAACTGACAATATTTAAAAAACAGATTACATTAATAACTGGTACCAACAATTAACAATGATTTTAGGACATTTTTTTTAAATATTGTAGACACTGTCTTATCTCGGATAACTCTCTGTAACTCATGGCACTAAAATCAACTTAAATTTACCAGCGTTAAACAAAAGCAAATAAAAGATAATTCCAGCTAGGTACGGCAGGTCTGCGGATAATTCGATAGCAAAATGAATTAGTATTTGACGAAGAAAAAGTAATTGTATGTACTTTAAAAAGATTAAAAAAAATTGTAAGTACTTAGAAAAAGTAATTCTAAGTAATTGTATTACAACAGTGGAAGGATATTCCGTTTGTCAAACGGGAGACCCTGAAGATATTAACAAATTCTGGGCACAAACGGTAAAATCTTACAATTCTACTAAAATAAACAACTTCTAAGAATGAATGAAATATTTTCAAGAATCACGCAAAAATTTAATTACAAACAAATATTTACATTAATTGAAATGATATTTGAAAAAAATTTTGCCAAAATTACGTTTTGCCGTAGTTCTTACGAAAGTTAGGAGAACAGTCTATTTGCTCTGTCTATCTATCTAATCTATTTGCCTTAATTGTACCATCAACTTCTCATAAAATTCTATGAGATACAAAAGAAGAGGACTCAAGCGGAAAACTTTATTTTTGATCTCAACGTAGATTTTTAAGAATAAATCTTCATTAATTATCACTTAAAGTTGTTTGTTAAAGTAATTCATTACATTAGACCTGTAGTACAAAATTTAATTTAATTTACTTCTTATTTAAAAATGAGATCAATAGGCTAAAGAAATACAAACAAAAGACGCTGTTGAGGTATTTCTGTCATTTCATAAAATGAATAAAATAGATATATACATAGAGATCCACATACTTATAGGTGAAATATATATATATATATATATATATATATATATATATATATATATATATATATATATATATATATATATATAAATCTTTCTAATGGTCTATTTAGGCTAGGACACTATACACAATACGCTCGTTATTTACACTGTATGTCTCTGCGTCGACGATTCAGACGTTTATGTGACATTGCGATAAGTGTCGCATCGATTCGCTGTATGAACGGGTTCTGTCTAAGTGTTTGGTGTGGTGTTCCGAGATTTCAAGTGGGTTCGAAATATTTTGCGACACTGAGAAGGTTGTACAAAAATTAGTTTTACATGGAGCAAGGAAAATACTAAAACCTTAAAAAACTTTTTGAAATAACTCCTAGAGCTGTGAAATGTTTTATGCAGTGGCCATAAAAATAAAATAGGGCGGAACTTGAATATTTAGTAGAAAAATTTAATACAACAGTGTGGCTTCTAGAAGTGTTTAAATAAAATTTTACTTTAAATAACGTTTTGCTGACATAAACTTTAACCATATTCTCGTGCGATGCGGCAGTTTTCTTATATAGTGCAAAATTATGCCCAGACGTATCTCACAGTGAGTTCCACATCGAACGCAAGTGAAGGTCACGTTGAGTGCAAATTTTAGATAACATTATTTAGACATTGAAAGAAATGTGAACTTAAAGTTGTTTAAAATTGTATCGGAGTTCATTAAAAATACTGTTGCAAGAATACGTAAAAGTCGAGCTTGGAAAGGAATTGATTTTTTTATATGACGTAAAAACTAACTAAAATTCGATGTTAGACATTATTCCAAGTTCCTTTTCTTAACTAAGAAACGCAATAAAGAAATTTGTCGTAACAAAACTCAATGTGACAAATTAATGGAATCAACATACCGCGACTATGAAAGAAAATGACTAGAAAAGTTATGCAAAATTGAAACCGGTAACTGAAACGTTGAACAAACAACAAGCCGTAATATTAACTGGGGAAGCCATAACAAACGTTGTGGTTTTTCCAACTAGGCAACGAAACTCGACAATTCACTTCCACAAAACAAAAAAGTTGAACATGGTTATGTAAACGTCATTTCATTGATATATTTTTTTACGTAACTTTGAACACTGTCAAAAAAGAAGTAACTTTGTACTTTTAACATGATGCTGAAAGCATTGTGTTAGCACTTAAGGGCGCGGGTCAATGAAAGGAGCGTGTTTTCAAAGGGAATTTAGTGGATAGGCATTAATTACGTTGGAGCCTGTTTTATGTACTCATTTATGTATGTATGCACGCATGTACGTGTGTGCACTTTCAAAGGCTCATAAAATATCAAGAGATCTAATTGACTTCGGTCTTTTTTATTTCATAGTGCTTAACGAATCTAACAAAATGTTAATAAGTTGAACGTAAATAGCTATAAGTTTCCGTTTCGTCCTTGAGTTACGTCATCGAAAAGTTTCAACTTATTATGCACTATCAGGACTAAAGAAAAACTAATTTAATTTGAACTGGACAACTGGCTGTTTGTATTGACCATAGAGAGTCCTTTTTTGTTATAATCGAAAAAGTATATAGGAGATAAAGGTAGAAAACTGATTTTTTTTCCACATGAAAATTAGTAGTAGGCTTCGCGCGTGCAGTACAAGAAAAGACAACTGCCGCATTAAAGCCGTCTTTATGGTTATATTGTTTGAAAGCTTAGATTCTAGAGGTTACTCTTTTCTGTTATGACTCGTATAGATCTGCTACCCTTGATGCGAAATCGTCCGACCTCGTATTGCGCTTGTGACATAATATGGTTAATTGATTTTGTAATAACGTTATTTACTTATTTACACACATTTATCGTTAAATTACGGGTAACCTATTCGTAAATGAATGGTTTAACAAAGTTTAAACTTTTAGATTAAACATCGTCTTTTAGATTAAACAATTTAGTAAAAAATAACATTCCAATTAGCGAGTTGTATTGTATGTAATTATTTGAGTAAATAAATAAAATAAATAATTTCTCTAGTTTAAATAAAAGCCAAGCGCAATTTCATTCATTCCACGCATGAAAGCACGATTGCGTGCGACGGTTACGACGAGTACTCCCGAACTTACTTGTTCGCACGACAATAGCAAATCAAACACGTACCTACTCCTAGCGACTATTATGGCGCGACGGACGACTGACAAGTGCACGTTTTGTATAATGGTGTTTTTGTTTTGTTCTCTGCAGGTCACTTGCCAATTAAACTGCTGTTAGTGTTTTTTTATAATTTAATGCGAGATTTTATTGTAAGTTTGTTGACGGAAAACGGAATAGAGGGTATGACGGTACGTAAATTATTTCAAATTATTACCTATATTATGCAAGTCGTGATACGAGTGTGGTAGATATTAGGTTTTTCAAACAAACAAGTAAAATAAAAATATTAAGCGGAGTTAGATTCATATTAATATTTTGTTTTCATTTATGTGTATTGAACATAAATTATAAATAAACATTAGAAATACTTAGGCAATGTTAGAATTACTTGAACTAGTGGTCGCGTAAACAAATGAATCTTTAAATTTTTCGTAATATTCGATTTAATGTATTTGTAACACATCATAGATATAGGGTCAAAGTTACGTAGAATTGTCTTATAAAACTTGATATTTTCTTTATATGTGAATTATCTTCAAACATTTTGTTTGAGTAATCGACGTTTTGTGAATAGTTCGATGTTGATCAATCATCAATCTTGGTCTCGTGAGAGTTATCGGCAGTATGCAGGCCAGAACTTGCTTGCAATAGCTGGAGAAAAGATTGCTAGCATTCCATTTATCTTTGAAAGATAACGTAGTCTCCATCACAACTGATGGTGCTCTTTTGGCCGTGATACAGCACTTTTCCAACAACAATGCCTAACTCACGATATAAAGCTGGCAATACTAGATATCTTATACAAAAAGGAAGAAAGCCCAAGCCCCCAAATGAAACAGCAGACGATGACGAGATTGTTGCAATGAAGATGAAAACGACGACGGTTTTTATATTACTATGAGAACTAATCGAAACAACGAATTGATTTTCAAAGAATTAATAGAAAAAGTGTGTAAAATTGCGAAACTCTTTCGAAAGTCACCAACTAAAAATGATAAAGTACAAAAATATGTAAAAGAGGAAATGGTCGGTGAACTTAATTTAGTTTCAGATTGTAGAACACGATGAAACAGTTTAGCAGATATGTTGGAGAATTGTAAAGCTCAAAATTCTGATTCAAAAGGCGCTGATTAAATGGCTTAGATTTAAAAATGAATCTCGAATTATGTGAAAATGAATCAGTGAATTTGTTATTTATGTTGAAAAAATTAAAATGTATGCAACGTGAGTCAGTTGCTCGTGAACTTGTCACTTCTTGAAAACATAGGATGTTGGAACGACAGTTTGTTGGTTGTTCGACGTTAAATTATCTATATAATCCGAAAGCTTATTTTGATTCGGCGAATGAATACCCACCCTCACTTCTTTTTTAAGGCCAGATTGCCCCGAGATGAGAAAACTGATTTTGGATGTAAACAAGATCGGTAACGATTCGAATTCTGAGTTCACATATGATGTTTCTGTTCCTGCAGACGAGTACAAGCACGACGATTGCACTTTAGTGCCGCTGAAGAAACAATTAGAAATGGCGGTTAAAAAGCAATTGGAAACTGAAGATAATTTAGTTAGTTGATACTTTAATTAAAATAGAAATGTCTTGATTTGGCCTACAACAACTTAAAAAGTATTCCGCCAAATAGTGTAGAGTCAGAGAGAGTGTTCTCTTAGTCAGGTTACTTGTGTAATCATTTGCGTTCAAGATTGAGTGATCAAGGTTAAGACACGTTATTGTTTCTGCAATCTCATTAACTATCTGAAACAAAAATAAAGTGAATCTTATACCTAACAGATTTAATAGTATTACTGAGAAAATTCTATAAGAATTTAAGTTTTCATTTGAATATTAAAAAAAATGTTTAAGGGGACTTAGTCAGATGTCAGGAAAGCAGAAAATATTTAATTACGTACTTTTGTTTTGTTTAAGTTAAGCAGTGTTAATTGCGAAAGTTAAAATTTTTTTAGAGTTGATTAGAAGTGATATTTTTTTTTTGTTGAAGTTGATTAGAAATTTTGATTTTAAAATGTTATTCTAGTCGAACAAAATATTTGAACCTAATATATTAAAAACATTAAAAGGGGCTACTGTATGTACTCTCTAGACTTTATGGTGAATAAGTAATGTGGTAACTGACTGAGACTAGATTTAAAACGATTTTTATAGTATGATATGTTAAATATATGTTTCGTTAATGACTATTTTGATTTTGATCTCACAAATCTTAGACTACTTTAATATTAATATGAAAAATACTTTGTATCTAGAAAAGAGTATCTTTTGTTATTTCTCTAAAATCCTCTAACTAACCACTAAACTGTCATAAAGTCGCTACTTAATTTCCAACTTAAAAGTATGTGTAACCTACGACTTCTTCAAATCCCGGAAATACCCTAGTTCAGTACCGAAAATACCGATTTTGAAACAATGGTTCAGTATTGCGACTCTTAGCCGTGTGCCTATGAAACGTCAATAGCGAATGAAATCTGACCCCAAATCAACGACCTCATACAAAGGATGCAGTGGTATTGATTTAGTATTAAAACGTAACAGTGTCAAATTTCTAATGGCGTAATTCACACACTGCCGCCTCATTTTGATGAGCTTTGTTTGGCGTAATTTTCACTAAACTGCGCGTTTATTTCCTGCAATAAAATAGCTTTAATTTTGCGCATAGCTATAACTAAGAAGAAAATTAAACTTACAAAATAAATTAGAGGAAAACGTAATAAAGAATAGCACAAAACATCTCTTTCCAGGAACATTATTAAAAGAAAATTTAAATTTGGAAAGATTTAAACTTTTAACTATGTACAGAAATTTATTATCCATAAATCATATATTAATTGAAAATGAGTGTTTTCAATAACTATGGTACAAAGTTAGAAGCAAATTATCTAATATAGCTGCCGACGATGTTGTTTCTTCAAAGGCTTATTTCAATAATAGACACCAAATTAAGAAGAAATGTCGATATTATTGGAGTTAACACTTAATTGACATATTTAATTATTTACTAACAGTTGCAAGCGAACTTTGTTTTGGCTGGAAGTATTGCGTTTAACAAAATTAGTAAAATTAATACAAGAAAAAGAAACTACATGGAAACAGAGTGAAGGTATTCGTCTCTCACAAAGATCTAATTGAAAATGAAACGCATCGACGGAGCAAATGTAAAGATAAAAATTACTGACAGTTGTAAGCGAAGTTTGTTTTGACTGGAAGTATAGCGTTTAACAGAAGTAGTAAAGTGAATACAAGAAAAAGAAACTACACGGAAACAGAGTGAAGGTACTAGTCTCTGACAAAGATGTAATTGAAAATAAACGCACCGACGGAGTAAACGTGGGGTTGAAAATTACTGACAGTTGCAAGCGAACTTTGGTTTGGCTGCAAGTATTGCGTTTAACAAAATTAGTAAAATTAATACAAGAAAAAGAAACTACATGGAAACAGAGTGAAGGTATTCGTCTCTCACAAAGATCTAATTGAAAATGAAACGCATCGACGGAGCAAATGTAAAGATAAAAATTACTGACAGTTGTAAGCGAAGTTTGTTTTGGCTGGAAGTATTGCGTTTAACAAAAGTAGTAAAATGAATACAAGAAAAAGAAACTACACGGAAACAGAGTGAAGATATTCGTCTCTCACAAAGATGTAATTGAAAATAAACGCATCGACGGGAGCAAATGTGAAGATGAAAAAATGTAGAGATAGCTACATATAATAATGAAAGGGTAAGTACAGTCAAATGTTTACGTTAATAATGAAAACAGAATTTATTTATTTATTTACTGAAAGGCTCACAAAACAAGTTACAGTCACGTAGATGTATAATAAAAATAACAGAGTATAAAATTATACTATAACTTTAATCATGCATGCTCAAAATGGTTAAGAGTATTTATGTATACATTTTCAAGGGTTACTTGTGTTATGAAATATATTACAAAATGTATTAATCAATTATTAAAGTTAGTATTAACTTGGAATTATATTATTTTCTACATACTGGAGAAAACGTTAATTATATCGTAACTGGTTTTAATTTATAAATAATATATTTCGTATTTCCTTTTTAAATATTAAAAATTTCGGTTCAAAAATGTCCAAGGACGTATGTTGAGAAACAATATCGTTATGCAATCGACACATTCGAATTATGGGTTTATAAAAAAAGGCATTATTGTTATAAACTTGTATATCTGTAATGGTAGGATTTGAGTCGAGTGTTGAAGTTGAGTAGAGAGGAGATAGGGACAACCAACATGCGACTGTTTGATTTTATATAAACATCAGCGCTTTTTCCTCGCTAGTGATGACAAATTAAATCTGTAGTTAGATTTCTTAGGGTGAATACTCCCGTCCATGATGAAGTCGGAATTAATTTGTTTACAAGAATGTAATTTCTTGTTTTTAAATATTGTATATATTTGACGTTAATTTTGTAGACATCCATTATTCACAATTAATTGAAACTACGTGATGTAGTATTATTTCTATTTTCTTTAAGTTCTTTACTACGACCTAGGTTTCGTCGTATTACAACATATTCAGGTGGGCTATTAGCAAAGATCTTTGCTTTATCTTTGCTAATAGCCCACCTAAGGATGTTGTAATACAACGAAACCTAGTTCGTGGTAAAGAACTTAAAGAAAGTAGAAATAATACTTCATCACGTAGTTTATTTTTTTTAAATAATGTGCTTAAAAAACGTATACTTTATTTGTTTCTTTAGGTAAAAAGAAGTCAGCCGTGCCAACTTTGGTTTCATACAAAAACCACGCAGAGAAGAGAATTGGCAAAGGAAGGCAGCAGCGGATAACCACCGGCGGAGGGGATGCGATTAACGACATCCAAATTGACCCTGTCGTTTCCTTAATAGTGCCAGGGCTAATTGTGGAAGTCCCATCAAACGATTTTTCCCAGCAATTCAATTGAGGTACAATGTACGTAACATAATCGAGATAAATAAGTGTACTATTAATGTTTTATTTATAGTGTTTTTAAGAACTGATTAATATAGTAACGGGGCACCGAAAGTTTTTGAATTGATTTATTTGAAGTGAATTTTATTCAAATTTATATTTAATACTGAAGTAGTATTACAAACAAAGTAATTTGAAATGTAATCACATTTAAAATTGCAAATTATAAAATTCATTTAAAAACCTTTCCGTTGGACTTTTATTTTATTTTCTTTCCAGTGATATACAAAAATGTGTTTAAATTTAAAATTTGTTAATTAGTAATATTCAAGAATTGACACTGAATTAATTAAAGTAAATTATCTACAGATCCGTCTGAGCAAGAGTAGAAGTGAAGTTTTTGCTGAAGCCGGGGAACAACATCGTTTGCCAACATCGTTTGAGCAACGGAAGACGTTTCTGCGGATCAGTCTAGGGGTGAGGTACAGGAAACCATGTTGGACGTGGAGACGGATGTACCAATACGCAGGAGATGCTCCAGCGGCCGGCATTCAGATATCCGGTTCACTTTCAGCCAACGCCAGTTACTTCAGGCGGAAGATTTAAAAAGAAATTGCATGAGAAATGAAATGGAGCAGAGACAACAAAGAGAATACGAGCTCCATGAAATCTGCACGGAAATACGAGTCAAGATCTAGAAGCGAAGGCTCGCGCTAAAGTTGCAGAGAGGGCATTGAAAAATAAAAGAAATATGTTGTTAGATTATTAATTTTTTTACTTATATATTTTTATTCTATTTTGTATTTTTAAATATTGTTTCTTTCTTACTTCGTTTTTATTTTTCATATACCATATATTTATATACTTTTTCTACTATTTTTACTCCCATTACTTTTATTTTTATAAATTTTTCTACTCATATTGTGTTTTATATTTTTTAAATTTCACAAGAGACAGCTAAATTTTCAATAATAAATCATATAGTCTTTATTTTGTTGTGTATAGAAAGGCAGTGTAGCGCGTTGTTTTAAAATCTTTAAAAACTAAAAAATATTAATTTTTATGCTTTTGATCTTCAAATGTTCAATGAAATGGTGTGTTAAACAATGAAATAGGATTTTCATATTGAAACCAAAATGCTTTGTATTATCTAGTCCAATTTAATGCACGTTTTTGTTTTAGTTGTGGGTAAAGTGAACCACACATTGTAATAAGAGGAATTTTTACTTAATGTAGCTTCTGTCATCATTTGTACTTGAATTCAGTGGTCAGAATACAATATGTTTTTGCAAGTATTAGTTAAATTACCACATATTAACAATAATTATGTATTAATAACTTCCCGAATTAAAGCAGTCAATGGCTTATAGCATCTAGTCCAAACTAATTGAATGCACATTTTATCATTCTGGCTAAAGGAAAAGTGAACTATCTAGTGCAAACTAATTTTAATGCATAATTTAAATATTCTAGCTATTCTAATAATGTCGCTAGTCAGATTGATTTTCAGTAATAGAATTTTTGAATTCTAATCACAAAAAAAAGTATTTTAATTTTAACTTCTTAGTCTGACGTTACTAAATGTTTTTAATTTTTGTTATATAAATTTAATCTCGTTCATTTGTGTTTTATTTGAAAATATGATATTTATATTTATATACAGTGTTACCAATTTTATACATTCCAAGATAATAATACATAAGGAGTAAACTACAGTCGAGCGTCGGAGCTAACACGCACAATGTTTTTTGTAATAACTGAGATTTTTGTACGTTTTTTTAGTTGTTTGTATGTTTTATTACAATATCTTAATATTGCTAGCGTTGAAATAGAGACCATTTTCATATTCAATTAAAGTTTTTATTCGTTTGATTTTTATTTGGTTTCATAAGAGTGTAAATTGAAGATACAACGTCTCAAATACGTTGCGAAAGATTTTTTCATTTATTTTCCTTATTTTGCAATTTTTCATGAATTTTTCGATTACCCAGAAATTCCAGGGAACAGGTGATCCAAGAATTCTCAAAACCCAAGAAATTAAAAGGTAAAAGGGTTAAGGTAAAAAATTAAAAGGTAAAGGTAAAACACAATCTAAACTTACGTCTCTAAAAATGATGAGCAGCGTTTATCACATCTACAAGCAACTACAGAAAGACACAGTAATTTGTGACAACAGAAGCCAATAAGTCAGCAGAACAACAACAAATGTAAGATGAGTAACAGGATTACTCAAAACTGCGGCAGGAGGAGAATATGAATAACAGGATTTGTGTTTAGCTAATGACCGACATTAAAACGTGCTTTAATTAATATTTACAATGGCGAGTCTACTGTTTACGTCGAGACTGAGGATATTCAACCATAAATCGACAAATTTATGTGCGGATTTTCCTACTACAAGAAACATACAAAATATGCAGTAAATCAGTCGTTTACACTTATTCTAGGACATAAAAATGGAATGCAAGGCTTATCAGGGCTGGTCTTTTAACAGACCAAAATCTGCAATAATTACGAGTTATAGTAACGAGTTGATAATAAACGCGACGAGGTATACGAGTTATAATAACGAGTTGATAATAAAAGATGGTAGATCGGTTAATATCTGTACATTCGCTAAAATGCCTAAAATTGGCCAACTATTAATTAAGTTAAATAAGAATGTGGGATCATGACATTGTTCTAAGTAACTGCGATGACCGACTCAGGTTTACAATATACCGTCTTAGTCAAGAAAAAGTACGAAGAGCATAACTAATCCTAAAAGAAATGGGGCAGGGTGATGGTAATATAGAGCTAGGACCAAGCCATCAAGTTATAGCAGGTAACTGTGGTGTGAGACGTTTGTTTTGAGAATGAGTTCCATATAAGCTATGTTAGTAGCTATGAAGCTATAGACGATCCATTAAAAACATATAACCAATAGGTCTCAAACAAAATTTCGATATTTATGGAAAATTTAAATGTAAAAAAATGATAAAAAATTATGAAAAAACTTTGTTACCGCCTGTAAGGCTATCTTTAGGGAGAGAAAAAATTTTCATAATCACTAGATATTTCAGTAAAATAATGACTCTAAGCATGTTACTCTTCTTATCGTCTATATATATATATATATATATATATATATATATATATATATATATATATATATATTAAATATCAGTCTTCTAAACTCTGTGAATTAAGGCAGCATGCCTTTACAGAGATAGGAAAAAGGAATACGATATTGACGTCATCTAATCTCCAGCCCACCGCCCGATATCTACGCATACCTGAAGAGGAAATTGCAACAAAACGAATATACTCATTTTAGTTAAGTGTGATATGGAAGTCGCAACCAAAACAATTTGCCGTAACCAAAACAAAAGTACATAAAAGGCGTATCGACGATCGGCGAGAGAAGTAAAAAGAATATTCGTTTTCACAGTAAAGTATTTAAATTATTTGTTTTGTTTTTAATTACGTAGACAGACTGTAAAACCGAATCAAGAAACAAATAAACAAACTCTCTTCATAAACTTTAGACATACCAGATTCAAGATGGCGGACAAAATATACATTTATTTTGTCAATTACTTACGCAGTTCTTAAAGGACATTCTTTTATCGCCAATCAAAACAGGCTACGAGTGGAAAAAATATTTACCTAATGAGCGCTCTTAGGCAGGATAGTGCTTTCGCAAAACTGTCTACCGGCCACGTTTTAATGGTGAGCTGCGTTATACACACCCAATCAACCAGAACATTTATAAATGTATAAAAGTATTCCTGACAAAAAATTACCTTTTCAAGGTACAGTACGCAAGTGTTTTCACTTACTTTAAAAACTTATCTAAGCGGTAAATTTTGCGATGCTATTAAATATGAGTAATAACACAAATGTGTGAGCAAAGGCAACAAACAAGTCGTGCTTGTTGCGCTTAACAAGCGCGATGAAATTATGCAGTTTCAATCTGAGAATAGGTCAACGTAGCTGAAACTTTTCAAGCAATTCTGCTCAAGTTTTAATTTAGTGGTTCATCTCAAACAGACAACGCATTTACTGCGATTCACCTAATGTTCACGAATTACCGCGTTCTTACAGATGAGCAAGCAAGGTTTGTTAGCCTTATGTTTGCTTACGGCTTTACGGTACATGATGGTACGGGAAAATTCCTAAATGTTCGACAATTAAAAGGATATATTTAAATGGAGACGCCGCGAAGTTCGTGTGGCTGATAATCGTCATAAATGAAACCGTCGCATTATACCGTGCGCCCTAACAACAGTAGAGGTTTTTCCATGACTTTGCTGCTCCAAAAAGTTTGTAAATCTATGACATTTGCAAATTTAAGAATTGGAGACAGTGTAGCATATCGGATGTTTCAGGCAGTATGTGCAATATGTGATTTCTGGGGAGTTATCAGAGCCGGGACCATACTTCGAACATGCCTGCGTGATTCAAAGTACATCCATGTTAAGGCTATCGTGGTCGCCATTACATTGTTCTTTCTTTTAATAAAACTGGCAAAATGTTCCTCAAATATCTGCCACTCATTGCAGGGCAAGATAAAGACAGAAGCATTGCCATTGGCGTCATCCCATATTACGGCAACTCTGTGTCGCGTTAGTAGTCGCGAGCAAAAGCTAGTATAATATAAATGAAATCTGAATAACTAATCCGAAACATTTGCAAAAGGGCATTACTAATTTAGCTATCACCCGAGACATACGAATAAATTAAAAAATAAAAACAAATCAATTATAACTTACAATATGCAAGTTAATTGAATGTCCAGAATGTAAACTCAATCTATAGCAATAATAATAGCAAACGAAAATGAAGAAAATAAGGACAAACGACAAATAATAATAATATGGGAAATAGTAAATTTGCCCCGAGTCACAATACGCGTTCTTTAGAAGAAAGGATGATCAACGGTGACTCGATCGCAAAACAATCGTAAAATAATGTAGGACACGAGTGTAGCGGTAAGGTATCCGGCCTTACTTTGCGCGAAAGCACTAAGAGACTTGCTCCGACCCCGAAGTTGCAAAGTTAAAAGCTTTTAAAAGCTCTCGATCATATGATGCCATTAAAAATGCACGAACGAGAAGCGTGTGACGTGTGTTTAAAAACACCGTAGCTTAGTACAAAAACGTATTTTTTTATTTATACTACTTTAGTTTTATAAATAATCTCCTTGGAGCACATTGCATCAATTCAAGGGATGTGCGAATTTTATAAGTCTTTCGTTTTAAATCCGCTCGTCAAGTCTCTATGGCAAGCAACTATGAAAAATTTCCAGAAATGATCTGCATGTTCATTAATTCAAAGACATTGAATCATATCTAATGAATATATTTGTTTGTCGTGTTTTTTAAAACTTCAAGAGAAAATCATTTTTACGGAAAATAAACGTGGGAAATAAAAAAAAACTATTTCAAAGTTGTTTCTTCAGTTTTTTCGATAATTCCAATACATTTTTCTTTCAATTGCTTTTATCGATATTATTTAGTTATAATCTTTCTTTTTCCTATTTTGATAAATTCAATATCACAATGTTCACCGTGCGCAAACCTTATTCAGCTCTTCGACAGTTCTAAACCAAAGATAATTTTATATAATGAACCTGTATTACTAACAGCCTTTTATATAAATATAAAATTAATAGAATATGATAGACTAAGAATCTAGCCAATGATATATATAGTGTGAGGGACAAGTTAGTATGTACAATCATTACCTGCCATAAATCAATTTGCTCGCTCGCCGCCACCTTTACATATTATTAGTTAAATTCCATACTAATCAACAAATCGGTTTCGTACGTGGCGCTGAACGCAACGATTTATATGCATTTATGGCAAGTATGCCCTAGATACATTAGTATCTATCTAACGTAATGTACGTTAATATGTGGAAATACGGGGGATAACGTCTCTTAACAGATTCGACTGGTATTATTCTCCTCATCTATTATCAAGACATAACGGTATTTAAATTCAATATTGTGTTTACAGTCTAATGTTTCAATTGTTAAAAGTAATTATTTAATGAAATTAGGCTTATTATTTAAATTATTATTAACAGTAATAATACTTAATTGTTTCATAATTTGTGTGTTGGTCAAATTTGGATTAATCAACTATTTTACAAACAATTAGCGTGCTTGGTTACAACAAAGAAACATCGATTGACAAAAATCGTCAGAAAATAAAACATAATAAAATCACAAATTAAAAAAATACACAATCATACTCCAATTGGCTCTAAAAGCATGGTTCTTACGTTTTCTACAGAAAAATCTACAGACACTCAGCTCCAAAATCGATTGCTACAGGTTAAGCTATATTTCATTCGATTCGTTTTCTAGAATCGGTTACTTTACTAAAATTTCATTGTTTGGCCATATTTAACAATAGAATTTTCTTTTTATTTGACAGTACATAATAGCCGCGTTAGATTCCTTAGATTACATTCCTTAGAACTCTCCAAACTGCAATTAACTAAACTACAGAAACAGAAAACGTGCGAAGCAATCTCTCATTTTTATTTTGTATACCTAATACTAAAGATTGCGTGCTTATAGCTCATATCTAATCAACGAAACCAAATCGTCCAATAGCGTATCGAAAGTACAATGGCACGCGAATGAGGACATCAGTCTATCACAGGGTTGCCAAATGTTCTGGTCCGTAACATTTTTTCCAAATCGAAAACGGATAGATCGTCCCCTAACATTATTAGTGTTCATTCATCAGATTTTTTATATACTAAGAAAAATATAGTAAAAAATATTTTAGAATTCGTAACTTCGCCAAAGACAAATGTAACGAGTAAAATAAATTACTATCCGAAAATACTTGTGTCAAATGAAGGCATTAAGAAATCACTCCATTGGCGGATAGGTAAGGAGCCTTTTTTTACAGCTGAATTACAACGCTGTTTTTAGTGAAAATTTTATATTGTTACGATACGTCCGACTAAACTACTTAACAACCCTAATTTATCAGTTGGTTGTCACAATAGATTGTTATCCGCTACTTCACACACATGTTTACGTTATACCAATACGTTTCCATACTATATTTGGAGTATCTAATAAAAATAATATATACGAATAATATAACTACCCATACTTAAATATTATTTCAATTTTAGTGCATTACTTACTTACATGCGAATCTAAATTCGCCTCTCGAATACTCATTTAAAACTATTTTCGTAATAAATCTTTGATGTTGTTACAATGTTTGGTATTATGTATCTGGCCGCCGTCGGATAGTCGTAGTTCGATAACATTATACATTTTTAAAAAATCGACAAAATGTTAAATAACTTCTTAAAGTGTATTTAACAACAGCAATCATGGAAAAAATATATATATCAATATAATAGAGAAAATATCAATACAAATTAGCTACTCCAAACATTATAAAAATGTTTATAAAAAAGGAGCTTATAACAAATTACTCAACTATAAAAAAACAAACGACTATGACGTAGAAGTCGAGATTAGAATATAAAAGTATTATTTGTGGAAAAATCTTGTTTTCATAGACTATTTCACAAAAGCTTCAATTTAACAGGAATAATATGTTTTTAAAAAATATTTCTCTTCAATTAATTTATTTTCTTTTACGTTAAAAAATATGACACAATCTTGAAAGGGGAAATATTAATTTCAATTGATACTTGGTAATAATTGTATCACTAGGCTCTTGTAATTATAACCATGTATAGCAAATTATTAATTATCAAACAACTACTAATGTACTATGATAAAGGCAGTCCAATTGTTACAAAACTTACGAACATAAAAACACGTCAAACAATAAAAGTTAACACCGTACACACATGAACATCGACTTCCGCTTTTCCAAGAAAATACAACTGGCAAAAAAATCCATTGTTAGGTTTTCGTTAGAAAATATGAAAAAGCCGGATGTACATAAATCGTAAAGCAATTATTTCTCAACTTGCTGTAACGACACACAAAAAAACACCGGGCACAAAAAATACTTTTGACCTAATATAAATATGATGAGTATGAGAAATATATAATTATTAGTAAATCGAAGAATTTAATAATTCTCATATATTTTAATTTACATTTAAATCGGTTGCATTTAGAATATGGTTGTAGAGTATCGTTATGCTATTCCTACGTTTTTGCTATAAAAAGGGATTGAATGCACATAAAACAAGTCTGTACTAAGGGGACCGATTCGTTCTGTTCATAATACTAAAAACAAATGTATTTACCGTATTACGGAACTTAACCATAACTATTCAAAACCAAATTGTCCCAGTACAACGCCGGATCAAGTAATTTTTTTTTCATATTAATGTAATAAATATTTTCTAAAAGGAAAAATGAACATAAATACATCCAAAAATCGATTGAGGGTGAGCGACATTTATTGTTTGGAAAGAAATGACTATTACTAGTCCTGAATTTTTATGCTGTATATATTTTCACCCAATACTAACTTTTGGTGCACACCCTGAAACTTTTTTTTTTAATATGAATGAGATTTATAAAATTTACATAAAATGAAGAACAACGCAAGGTAAACAAGTTTTTTGATCGTAAATCCTAAAAAAATTAAATCAAGATTCGCCTAAATCTAGTACACGGATTTACAGAAAGTTAACTAAATAAATTTCCCTCTTAACCAAAATATTGTAAGAAAAACAATACTGCAACTTTTCCAATACTTTACACAACAACAACATTTTTAATAAAAGGGAAGTGGGTATCTCTTAAATGAAACTATACGCCGTATTACAAGCCATAAATAATTTAGTGGTGGTAAATAGCTTAATAGTCTACAGAAAGGGTTAAATATGAAATAAGTAAGCTTTATCGACGGTTAAACAAGCGTGTAAGAAGATGAAAATCGAATTGAAGATAATGATACAAACTATTACTAGATAATTTTGATTTGTTCTATGACAACGGTTCAAATTTACATCAATACAAGATTTTTTCGACAAGGCTTTTGACTATACTATACTGACTGATCTACAGCATTTTATCCCATTAGCCTCTCCTATCCGACGCACGGCTGAATTATTGAGCAACAAAATAAAACTGCCGGTGGTTTGAGCAAAGTTACATTTTCTTGTTTGGATTTTTGGGACTTCTATTCGACAATAATACTTAAGAAATATCTTAACACAATTTTGATTTCTTAAACCGACCCCATAACAATGACTACAATTGTAACTCTAATTTTAATCTAACGTTTTGCTAATACGTGATGGTATTTCTTTACAATTTTACTTTCTCGTTGTATTCGTAGATCGGTGGTTTAACAATTAACAGGAGTAAAGTAATTATGTAGCAAAAGGTCATATATTCATATATACATACACACACACACACACACACACATATATATATATATATATATATATATATTGTGTGTGTGTGTGTGTAGGTATGTATGTATGTTTGTATATGTGTTACTTATTTTAAATACACGGGCAATATGTCAAACTTGATAGTAGCTTATTTGAAGTCGGCGTGAAGCTGATAATCATTTTGTCGACAGCGTCATCACCGGCACGCTAATTGTTTTGATTTAGAAGCATTAATAGTGGCGATCAATAATGATGGTTGTATGGATAAACAAGAAATATAACTTTAATTTAATACAATTGAATAAATTGCTCCTTACCTATCCGCCAATATATATCTTAAGCCCCTTAAACCTACCTTCAGGATAGAAACATCGTTGTTTTTAATATTTTCAATTATCAATTGACACTTTCAATAATATAGTTATAAGTGGAATTAAGATCACTTTCAAGCACAGGATAAAACAACATATATTTCATAGTTGGTTTGAATTCTTTTTTCTTTTAACAAGCTGCTGAACATTTACACAATATTATTATCAACTTTTTAAAAACTACGTACGACTGAATTCTTCTTTGAAACGGAAGAGACCAGTTACTCAGACGTGAAATTGTTGCAGAAACTCCTGGGCGAAGTACGCGTCGGTTGTGTCACCGTCACTGCCATGAATAAAAACGCGATTTGTGCGATTGTGAATTGTTAACGTGTTTCCATTTCAACATAACGAACACATTTCGTCACGTGTATTATGTGACTGTCAAATTGACTAACTTGTCGCTAGCAAACGGCGGCTCGAATTTGCTAATTGAAATGTAATTTCATTAGCGTGATCAGCGCGAATACTTTTAACGACCTCGTGACTTTCTTTGCAAAAACCGATTAAAGCAAAGAAATAACGGGGAGTCTACGATAAGATAAGCCCGTCTGATGGACAATGGCGTATCTGTGGTAAACGATAAGAGCGCGAAACCGGTCGTATAATATTTATTATTGATAGTGTATGTGTTATGTTATATCAATATCAATAAAGCATGTCGACAATGTGCCGAAGAACATTTTCCACTATGCAACGTGAGTAATCTAAAAATGCCCTTGGGCTATGACAGTGCGAAAATACTTACAGCCCGGCACTGACAAGATTCGTCTAATATTATATGTATCACATTGAATTCGACAAAACGAAGAGTAAATTACAAAGAAGTTATGATGGTGGTCGAAATATATGAATGGCGAGTAGGTGTAAATAAGAGACAGGATATGTCGGACCTGAGCGCGGAAGGCGGCGGGAGTATCGATGGTGTGCTGACGCGTGAGGGCGGCGTGCGGTACGCTGACAGAGCTCTGACGGAACCATGGCAGCGAGATCTTGCGGCGGGACTTGTGCGGTTTAGCCGTGCCGCTCATTGCGTGCCGCGCGCGATACTGACGGGAGGTGCGCACGAGGCCGGCGCCGCTTGGCGCGCCAGTGAACGAGGCGCGCGGTGCCGCGAGCGAGCGTACGACATGCACGCGACGCGGCCGACGGCGCGTCACTAGCGCCGGGCCACCCGCACGCACGCTAGTGCGGGCGCGCACGGAGGCTGCGCACCGCCCGCCCGCGCCCCGCACCTATCGAGCTTCCACAACCGAATTTCCCACGCGCCCAAATATCCGCCTCCTACCCCTTCCGCCTCGTCCTCACGCGCCCCTCAAGGGCAAACGATAATCCGCCATAACGGATACGCATCCCTCTACTATTCTCCTATTAATGTCCTTTCTCATATTGACCTAGGTCATAACACTTCCAACACTGATTATTACATCCTTGCCTATTTTTATACATTTTTAATTTTTCTATTATGATTAACACATTAGACCCCCTAAAAATCCTTATTTATTCCATTTTATGGCGTTTTCAATTTTAATTAAATTTCACGTTAATAATTAGCCGGGTATTAAATTAAGGAATGGATATATTTTAAATACTGAAATAATACAGTAACATCCGCACAAAAAGTAATTAAAATGTCCACCTAAACCTCCTAAAAGTTCAAAAATAATAATTATTTAAAATCCACCTGTCAAAAATAAAATTATATACATATTTTAATACTCCGCGACGACATTAATAGGCCAGAGTAACCGCGACGAGCCGATGTAATCGTATGTTTATGCAATACCAAGAGTTCTCTACATTTAAATTAAATTGATAATTTAAATCGCACCGACAGCGGGATCTATAAATGGTCAAAGTGAAACGAGTTAATGCAGCAGGATAGTTGCTCAACGCCGCGAGGAGCTTGAAACACTTGACTGAATACAATTTTGATTAATTAAGTTTCAGTTAGCTTACACAAAATTAATTGAACACCTTAATGAAATAATGGTAATCACGTACTATTGTCAAAAACCTTGTTACATCCAAAACAAAGAAACATGAACCCTGATTGGACAAAAACACCTGACTGAATAAAACAAAATTAAATACGACAAATAAAAACTGTTACCAAAAAGAAAATAAATATAGATTTGAAGGAATCTAATAAAAATTTGGTCAAACACACGATCACATTTAATATGATCACACTGAAGGTATATTAATATTTATTTATATTGTTTTTTTCGCTGAAGTTCTTTTGAAGATCTTATGGGTTTTTATTTTCTTTAAATATCTTTATTGTGTTCATTTAATTAAGATTTTCCGTCTATATAAAATGTGGTCAAAAACAACTCGCAGAGAGATAAAAAATATTTTTGGTGTGATCAAATCGTACCTAGCCATGTAGACTAATGGCCATCGGACAAATATTAATTTACCTACAGGGCAGCGAAGTTATTACGGTCGTTTGAAGCCGACGTACATCTAACTGCAGACCTTTCAAATTCGTCTTTACATATTGGTAAAATCGTTGAAAGGCTTCTTGTTCGGATAGAGAAAACCAAGGGAAGTGGTACACTCATTATTCAAAATTTTGGATTTGAACATTTCATCATGGTATTTTGGGTCACAGAGCACTTAACAACCATGAGCGACTGATCCCCAAAAATAAAATGCATTTAAGATATAAAACATTCCCAAGTACAATTACGATGGGCGGATCACTGGAAACTTAGCGGCTAAATGAATAAATGGTATAATATGCCCTTAATAATGTATTAACATCTATCAATAGCTATACAATATAATAATCCCTCAATAAAATCTACGCCACAGCAAAGCGAAGGTTGCTGACGGAATCTGGGCCTACCATGATTTGTTCTATATATTTATGGAAACACTGGAGATGACAATGAATTTGTAGAAGTAGTATATTACGTTATAATTTGGTGACAGTAATTATTTTGCTGAATATGTGAAACTATACATATAATAAAATTGTAACAGAGAAAATAATTTAAAGAGAGCACTTTTAGAATTTTTATTATTTTGTGCGTTAGTCACGCAAAATCTTGAAAATAAAAAGAGCTACATATGAGAGAGAAAAAAATTCTAAACTAATGCCGCACACCATTTCGTGGTATGGAGACTTTCTAATGCAGCTAGAAGGCGATGGAATGTCCTAGTGAATCTAACTTCGTTTATAGTTCTATTATTTACAAAAAGGACTTAAGTGTCTAAATGTCTTATTGGTCTCACTGAAATATAATGTCAGAAAATAAGCCCGTATTTCGTCAGTATTCTGAAATATCAGATTAAAAATTCGGGTTACTACGTATTTTATCCAAATTAAAAAACTTCGTTATAATTTTGTTAAAATTGTAACTTTGTATCTTTCTATGCATGTTAATTGAATGGTAAATGGATTATATTTTATTATCTAAACCTGTTCACTGCTGACAAAATCAATCTAAACTAAACGTAGCATGATCAAGAAAAAAACAAAACAAGTGTATTAAATGACGTTTTGTAAAATGTACGTAATATATTTATGGATTGTTCATTACAGTTTGTCGTAGTGAAGGTCGCCTATGGAATTATCGATAAGCAAATATATAATCTAATCACTCAATTTATTTAGTTTACGAAGCCTGAAACATGGTCGATACATTTTGAATATCGTTCATTTGACTTAACTGTAATTTGACGACGTCATCTATCACTGCACAAGCGCTGGTGCTGTGACACATAACAATCAATTTGTCAACAATTATGTAAGTAAATTTAAATAAGCTAATATTCGACTACTCTAAAACGAAATGATAAATTCTAAATGAACTGAACTTTTACCATGTACGGACGAAAATGTGGTAATTATCCAAAAAAGCGAACTTCTGTTTTTTATGGACATCGATTTTGTTAATTTATAGCCCGTGAGCACGCCGTACGTACGTATGAGGCGTGCGCTTTTGCATGCACGCACATGTGAGCAACGTACGAACTGAGCTTGCAGCATATGTGTTTGCGTGTGCCTGTATCTGGTGGTCTAGCACCTTAACTAATAAATCGACTGGATGAAGGTCCTCTCCCAATGAAAGAACAGAAAAAAATAAGTTTTCTCTTAAACTGTTTCTTCAAATTATATATATTACTCTTTCCTTATAAGCTTAACAATATAAATGAAATCGTTTTATCTCTTATAGTATCTCTTATATGCACTCTTAATACTGTAAATTCTGCGCGTTCGTATAACAAGAACGTTGTAATGATTAGTGTTTTACAAAAAAATTACTTACATACGTACAAACATACATACGTACACACAGATTTGCATTTCGCTAGAAGATATAAGCGGCGTGGTTGTACAGGTATTTATATTGGGAATTATGCATAAGTCTGTAATATTACTAAACGTCGGTTCCTAGTACGATGTGGTCGTTCATCATCCGAATTCATCCGAGCCTCAAAACAATAACAAATACTTTAATGTAACATACATTTTGGGCTAACAGCTAACAATTTCGCGTCGCTTTCAAGGTACTTAATAAATCTCATAATTTCATTACTTGGACGTTTTGCAATAAAAAAGAAAAAACACTATATGATAAAATAATATTTTTTATTAAAACTCAATATTTCATTTCTGAAATATTTTTCGTAACTGTCAAAATCTTACTCCCCGGAGCCTAAGATTTTCATAAAAATGTCATTAAGATAACAAATCGAATGCTTTGGACTCAATTACGCAACCTACTTTTTATTTGTCTATTTAATGTTAAGTTAAATTGTAAACGTTACTAAGAATACTATGAACTATACGAAATGAGCTAACATTCTATACGTATTCCTGATATCTAAATCAAAGGATCGATGATAAAATTATTGAATAATAAAACTTTTACTTTCTTTCAGAAATATTTAGCTTTACAAGCAATAAAACTAAAATAACTGAAAAGAAGATTTAATGCGAAAAATTTACTGATTTCTTATTTTTTTATTTGATATGTAAGAAAAAGAAACATTTATAAAAATAAATTTAATTAGTTTATTTGTTTAATGTGATACCTTCCAATTTTGAATGTTCACAGGTTTCTTTTACGTTCATACATGTCTCTTAAACGTAGTTTTACTGGATCTTGTAAGTTATGGCCAAAATAAAACAATCGAAAAAGCTATATTCATCAAATTAATTTAAAAAATTTACCATATTTGATTGTTTGTCTATGAACAGTACTGAAATATCTACTCTATATATCTAATTTTCCCTGCGAGCACATTTACCTGATAAAAAAATTACAAGAATAATTCGTGTATACCGCAGCCCTAATCCATCATAGAGTCATTCCAAATTTAAATTCCAGGAAATAGATAAACAGGACATCACATCAATCGGCGTAATAATTGTCCGTATCATGACTTTCGTAAGAGACAATTTCACAACATAAATGTTTTCATGTAGAATCTTTCCAAATTTAACTTCTAGGAAATAGATAAACAGGACATAGTTTGGCAGGAAAATCGCCAGCATGGTTGGTTAGATTTGCTTACTATAACGAAGAAGAAGAAGACTTGAACTCGTTCGTAAGTATAATGCATCCTATCCGTTAATACGCCCGCGATGAGTATAACGCTGCAGTCGTACTGTGTGAGAAAATGAAATCAACTATGTAACTGTGATTCACTTTTTGAAAATTTATATCGAAATTTCACTTCTTATTATGGTCTTCATAGTAATTATAAAAAAAGTTTTTTACTGCATACCTGATATAATATTCCAATGGTTTAAATTAATTTCTTGCCTCATATAGGTAAGAAGGAAAACGTGACGCATTCGAATGAAATGGGTGCGAAGTTTTTCCCTTTTCTCATTTCGGATATATAGAACAATTATATTGAAGAAAATCACTTTTCATTCTCAAAATGAATCAGTCACTTCTAATATCTATCACACACTTCCGGATTCGTTAAAAGCTACGCAACCTGTGTTTTAACGATTTCTCAACACACATAAGTGGCGCAATTACTGCCACTCACTTATTAACCCTGTGTAATTTTATTTGAAATATAAGCAAACTACAAATTTTTAACTTTTAGCTGAATTCTTTATCTTGTTAATACACACATATATACATAATACAAATTAGTTCGTTCCATTTTATTTTTGTTTCATATATTTTTTCCAGGTTACGTCTTCTTTTCGGTATTCGAAAACAACGTGTGTAATAATACACATTGTTTTCAAACACCGAAAAGAACAAATTCCTCACAAAATGTACACTTGTTTGTTATCATTTATCAATTTCTCAATTAAAATACCATTCAAAAAGTTCACTTACTTTATTTACCGACGTACACACTTCCAGACTACAATATAGTTCACCGATTAAGTGTAAAATTCATTGAAATATTTGTTATGGGATATCAAATTTAACGATTTCATTTAAAACTTGGAAGCATAATTGAAAGCAGTACAATACTAAACAAATATCGCTCGCAATTCACGTCGACAGTATATCTGCTGTATGAGGCCTCGTAGTAAGGGAGGGGGCGGAGGTGGAGCGGGCGGCGCCCATGAATGGGCAACATCCAGGAGCGTACGGAACCACGCCTCAACTAGAAAACCGACCGTACGCGACTAACGACGCTGTTGCACATGCAATTAACACTCGGTCGAGTGATAAACCAAATACGCCTGTCCGCTGGTAGATTGCTACATTTACTCCGACAACGCGTGCTAATTAATCGCCACTATTGCCTGGTGTGCGAGAATTTACTGCAATTTAAAAGCGCAACCACTTTGTTGGAGTCGAAGCTTAAAATGTAAATGTTTTGCAGAGTTTGTAATTATAGTTGGCTTAGTTGTTACAACTTTAGCGTAGCAAATGTGTGAAATGTCATGAAAGTAAGAATATCGTTGGTCGATTGAATTTTTATAAATGCCCAATTTTATTTAATATAATTTTTAAAACGGTCCTCGCAGTTTCCGCTATATCATATTTTATATATTTTGTTGATAAATAATTTAAGAACATAGATTTATTAAATGGTGTAGTGACTATTAACAACTTGTATATTTATGACATTATATTTCCTCACTACCAAAATGTGAAATATTATTTCTATCGATTTGCGAATATAGATTTAAATAATATCACTTAATGCTTTTATTAAGCCCTCACCTTAAACTACCTTAAAACATTTTGTCACATATTTTACTCATGAAAAATAATGACATACAATTGAAATTTTAAGACCCAGTAAAAATAAGGTAGATAATTTTCTACATGAGGTGTTATTAGCCGATATTATTACTACGAAACACTTTATTTTCTCAATATCCTGCTAATAATCCACTAATTAATATAATTCAAATTAAATGGAATTTCTGTCTTCTTAATTTTCTTTTACCACCTGGGCCATTCCAGATTATCATTCACTTGATTCTTTTCTTATTCCTTACCGTATCTATAATGATTTCTTTCTTCCGTCTCCTGTACACACTCCGCTTCATTGCCCTTTGGCATTTTTGTATTATTCTAATTAATTACATATTCACTATTAGAGCGCATAAAAAACAGCAGGCCATAAGGCTTGAATTTCTTTTTTAATTCTATTGATAAATCAGACTTGGCTATGTCTTTGAAAATCAAAATTTATTCCGTGTGATATTTATACGCCTGTTTATTTCTTCATATTGAATTTTCTGAAAGATATTTGTTTCCCTAGATGGCGTGTATATCTTTTTATCTTTCGTCTAGCCAGGCACAGTGATCTTTCGCATATCCTTAGTAATTAATATATATTGCATTTTAAATGCATGACGACTGGTATAATTATATAAGAGAATACAAAAAAATTAATTTTTGTTTCACATAAAATTAAATCAAAAATAAACAAAAAATCAAAATCAAATCAATAATCAAAATTAACTTATTCATAATAACAAAATGGACCAATTTATACAGTAAATTATATATGAGAGAAAGCCATATTGCAAATAAAAGCTTCTAAAATCATGAAGTATGAAGCATCGAACTACACTAATAATACCTATTTACGTATATTCAGTCGAAGTGTACATAACTCGAGCATGGCAATAAAGCCCTCGTCAAATGTTATATAAATTACGTACGACACATATTGCGGAAACGACTTCCAATCTCCTTTCCGGTAAACTCGCTTAATTCAAAAAGTTCCAAGTCGGGGATTAAGATGTAGACTTAATAAAAGTTGAGCAAGCAAGCCAGCTTCGGTGCCGCATCTGGGGCGTAGGTAAAACCAATCGCAAAACGAATGCAATTTGCCACTAAAGCTCTTATCGATAAATAGTAATCCCTTAGACGCTACTGATTCGCCTTCGATCAACGTCACGTATAATTAACAGCTACGGTATAAAATTATTACTCAACTGAACGCGTCCAGCAGTATTAAACAGCAGTACCAAAATTAAACATTTATAAATTATTTATATCTACCTCGTATGGAAAATAACAAAGTCGGACTAACTTATAAATATAAAAAGCAAATACGTGACATATCGCGATGTCCATGTTACAATAAATTAAACAGCAGTACCAAAATTAAACATTTATAAATTATTTATATCTACCTCGTATGGAAAATAACAAAGTCGGACTAACTTATAAATATAAAAAGCAAATACGTGACATATCGCGATGTCCATGTTACAATAAATTAAACAGCAGTACCAAAATTAAACATTTATAAATTATTTATATCTACCTCGTATGGAAAATAACAAAGTCCTACTACCTTATAAATATAAAAAGCAAATATGTGACATATCGCGATGTCCATGTTACAATAAATTCTTCACTCAAAATTATAAAGTCTCAATCTGAAATAAGGGTATAGTTTAAAACGTCATTTCTAATTAGTGTCCTGGAATCGGCATAAAATCTAATACAACCGAATTATATTATAAAAGCGCTGGGGCAGAATCGCACATAGAACGCATGTGGTCTATCTAGTCCTTAAACGAAAAAAAACAGGTAATCAATTCCAGTTATAAAAGAAAGGTCAGGTTCGAAAATAAGTAATTTTAAATTAAATTCACCCCAAAAAATCATTTATAACATTCAGAATTATCGCACTCTATTTTGATGTAAGGATATTTAGAAACTTTCTAAATTATATTTTGATACCCACTCGTTAAGTTTCGACGACGTAACTTCGTATTTTCTTAATATTTGATTTGTAATTGTGTTTGTATTTGTAAAGTGAAAAAATTGCGTATGTGATATAAATATTAAAGTTACATAGCAATTTATTAATAAAAAAAAGATAGTGTATCAAATACTGTATCTTCTTACCGACGCATTTCTAATACCTATGACCTCATATGACAGTTAAATTTAATCTAAAATAATTTTGTTACCCATTACCATCAGTCGTAATTCCTAAAACTTAGTATATTATCGCAGTGACGTTATGTTAAATAGATACGATCCTTCATAAAAAGGAATGAAAAATATGATCTTAGCTTGTGAGGTCTACGTTTATATTGTGTGGGAGCTAGTACGATATAAATGTAGAGAGGATAGTATTGCTGCTAGTACAATGAGAGCAAAAAATATATCTCACTATTGTTATCACACTTAGCCTTATAAACAATACGAAATAAACAACAAATATTTCTTTTCGATTTATTTCAAATTGCCTAACCGTTAAAAACAAAATAAAATATTATTTGTATGTACTTACGGATGAAACGTTACTCCCATGTCTTTTCCGGAGTTACTCGTGTAATTAAAATATTTTGTTTTAATATTTTTGGAGCGCTAATGTTTTGTTTATTTAATATAAAGCTATTGTATTACCAGTAAAGTTGACAAATTTTTTTAAAAATGGTGATTATATATATATATATATATATATATATATATATATATATATTTCTTTCTTTTTTTTTTTTCTTTAATTGAGGAGAACATCAAGAAGATTACACCAAACGTTCTCTTTGAATATTTGAATATTTCATTTGAATATTGCACGTTAGGATAAGGTATATCGATTCGACACTACACTTTATCTTACAACTACAATGGAAAAAATGGCAGTACCGGTCAAAAAAGATATAACAAAATAGTAAGAGAAAGAAAAAAATGTAAAGCATGGTTTAATATAAAATGTGGTTGATGGTTGCCCAAAATTATCAAGTACGTTTTGTACATAGGTCTTTTCAAAAAAGGTCTTCTCTTAAAGCGTCATACTCAATCATAATTTTGAAAATGTCAATTTTTTATTTTTACCTTTTTTGAATGGTAATATTTTTTTAATACTTATTCCTCTGTGTTTACAGAGTTAGGACAATTTGATAAAAAATTAAGAAATTGTGACGATACTTGAATCAGTGCGTCAAGCAGGAATAAAAAATCGATTTACCTGCCTTTATGAGTGTATGTGTTATTCTTTCTTTATGTACGTTCAGTTTTTTGTGGATTATATGTGTATATCTGCAACAGAATCTTCGAGAGTATACGTGGGGGAAGCCTTTAGCCTAACGCTACACGTTGAGCTAAGTGGTAGTGTATTTACTTGTACATTTCTAATTAACATAAAAAGGATCGATAAAGAGTTTTAAGAGTTACAAGGTAGTAGCAAAATGTGCGAAACTAAAGAATATGAAACATGGAAAATAGCCATAGACGCTATCGTCGAAATTTGCCAACGTTCAGAAGTACAATATTTAATATATCAATTATATTAGATATGACGAATCGAATAGCTACTGGAAAACTGGCGCTTTACACCTATGATTACACTTTACTAAAAAAAGAGACATTAAGTCACGTGCAGAAAGAGACAGAATTAGTTGGGAGCATGTAAAACAAGTCAACGAGCTTGAGGGAAAAGAAATTCATAAATAAAATTATTAATAAATTAACTGCAGATATGTAACAATTTAACCTTTCGGAGAAATTGTGATTGAGTTGATAAAATATATGTGTAGTATGGTCTAAATTTTATCATTATAATTAAAACCATAACATTTGCCCTACACCTGCCTACTACCCTGAAATAAAATCTTTCCAACAAGGTTAAATTACTTTAAGGAAAGATCACAGATTGTTTTAAAGGACATAAAGCTAATATACGAAGATTTTTCCAAACAGAAAATTGTTGGGAATGTTAATTATAACCAACATATTGAGAACTATAATCAACTAATATGGGACTAATATTAGCTTTAAAATGATTCTTTCGGGTTCAAAAAATGTCGAACTTACAGCGCACATATCACCATGTTTAATGGGGTTTACGAAACACTGCAAATAATGCAAACTATAAACAAATAATGCAAACCATAAGGAAACATGTGGCCCTAAAATAGGTCAGTAGGAATATGGCAAAAGACTCGGTTTACACCAATACTGAAAAATATGTAATGGTTATCACATGGATCTTGAATAGATAAGATACAGCCAATTTACATCCATTTTTTTGTACATTTGCCGTATCAGAAAAACTAGATTTTGAAAGAAGGATTTTTTGCTGGTAGAATAAATCTATTTTATTTCAATAAAAACAAATTGTCTTTTCAGCAAACGTAGATATTAGAACTTTGTACTTCTGCCACTTTTTCACTAATAACTTTTTTGAAACGCTTATTTCAAAGACAAAATAGATTGTTATTTGAAATATTTTCATTTTTTAATTTTAGATGAACCAAATTGTAACTGAGGTGGTGACGACAAAACATTTTTGTTTACAAATGAAAAATGCTGTTTTTGCTATAAAACTTCATAAAATATGCATCTGTAAATTAGCGATACTTTATTTCGTAAAAATATTTAACCTTTCCGAAAAAAATAAATTCAAAAATCACTTTTTATTTACCCTCCACGGGTAAGTATGACTTCCTTAACATGAGATCCTACATTGTCATATAGTCGTCATCAAATTTCAGAAAGAAGAATAAAACAGTTCTAGCATTCCTCGCATAAGAAAAAGAAGAAAAATATATTTTTTATAAAGACCGAAACTAATAAAGACCGAAAAAGCGCCTTCGCCAGACGATGATGAATACGGCTAAAACTTAATACTAGGTTACAGTTTGATTAGTGGCCAAATTTCAAGGAGCGATTAAGAAACAGTAACTAAATCATACAATGAAAAAAAACACAATTTTTTTAAAAATTTCTGGAAAGCGGGAACGTTAGGAAAAGTTAAAAAAATATGTTTTTTTCCATTATATGATTTAGTTATTGTTTCGTAATCACTCCTTGAAACTTGGTCACTTATCAAAATGTCAGCTAGTATATATGAAATAATAAACATTTGTTTCATTTAAAAGGTTCACTTTTTAAACTGTTCGTATTATTCCTTTAAATATAAAATAATAAGGTTTGTAAAATGTAAACATAATGACAAAACTAGATATTTGAGATGAATACACTAAAACACAAATTTTAGATAAAAATAGAATAAGCCAGCTTGACGTGAAGCATCGTTATAGAAGGGATGCAGCAAAGTTAAGTCGATTTGTGCATGCGGAAAAATTTAAATTGTTTTCGTATGCTAGAAAGGAAAATGTGGAAACGAGAAAGCATATTGAAAATAAATTGACATATTTACCTATTTACATATTTTATATAAATTTACATATTTTCTATATTTACACTGGCTTAATGTAGGTATATTTAGGGATATATTTTCTTCAAAAAATGAGTTTTAAGAATACATTCTAAGATATAACTAGTCATTTCGGTCAAATTTGACATAATTTTGTGTTACAGTTCCTTAGCGCTGAGCAATAGGAACATAATGAACATTTTAAAATAGTACATGCATAGATATTGATATGCATAAATTACAAGAAATACGTATGTTTGCGCGAGTGTGAATACTCGAATACTCAAACAATGCGCATTGAACGTCAGCAAAGTTTTGATAATATATCTTCATAATATAAAACATACTATTGATATACAAATATAACATTGTACTCCACGTTGTGGTCTTCTCGGTCTGCTTTCCCCTTTTCCAGTATCTAACTACCTGACCACGATGCTTGCATATACTAAGTATCGCTTGTGGCGTTATTAACCAACCTACAGGAAGACCTTCATTAAGGCTAAAGACAATATTTCATATTTTGGCCTTCGACTCTTTTTGGTTCACTCGGTTCCCTACACTTTTTCTTACCTCTTTTATATAAGTATTTATTATGCTGTCCGGGAAGTCCGTATACGTTTTTGGCGTCACAAAAAGAGGACAATTTTTCACAAATGAAATGCATTTATTGAAGCAGATACGTTTCATTTTATTTACTGACATTTGCCCATCTAGATGGAAGAGACGACATAATTAGGGTTGCCACCTTTATTTATAACAAATAGAGTATATTTACTTTCTAAGGTAAAAAAATGAAGTACAATGTCTAAAAATAAAGTATTATTTATTTATTTTTATTTTTTTTCCATACATGTTCTTTGTTACTTCTTGCAACATTTAACAATATTTGTTATCAAAAAACGTCTAAACCGCATCTTTACAATTACAAGTTTTAAAATTACAGTTTTACTAAGCACATATAAAATGTGGTTTTCCAATTTAACAATATTGTATCCACATAAGGTAGGCCATCTGGTTCCTACATGGTGTTTGAGTTCACGAAAATCTCCATCTACCGATTCTATGAATTTTTTTAATTCTTATCTCCGAACAGCCGAGTGGGAAAAACGAGCATAGATTTTAAGGATAACTAACATTCTCAATGTCATAGGATAAAAAGTTCCTGGCATGTTTTGTGCAATTGTGCACTATATGTGCATAACAATTTCCCTTAATCAAGTCCGGTACCAAATCTCTAATGTTTACAAATAATGAATGGTTTATTTAACTTAACAGTACATCCAAAATTGGCATTTGTGTTGTTAGCACTTAGTCCAGATATATTCCCAAATGATAATTCGCATTGCTCTACTGACTTTTGAATTGCATGAACCATGCAATCAGCTGATTCATTGCTATTTTCATAGAAATCAGTTAATTTTCTTTGAATGCTATTTTCAGCTGTAAAATATTGCACAACTAATGGAAAAAGTTTATATTTTTTTGTTGGAAGCATCCGTTTGCAAGCAGAAAAATAAATTGCCAGTATTTAAATCGTTTATTACATTTTGTAAAACATATGGCCCCAACACCTCTGTAACTGGAGCTTCCATTTCGGTCCTGGCTAAATGAATACTTGTAGCTGTGTTTGAATTAACATAAATAATTTTATTTAACTTAACAGTACATTCCATACAATTAAAGGACAAAATATGCGTCACAGTGTGATATGTTAAGGCTAAGTAGTTCAGCAGCCGTAACATTGTCTTTATCACTGCAAAATTAACTTTGGGAAGAAGTGGAAACAGACCCAAGAAAACTTTCTATGTATGCTGTTTTGTTTCCAGATGTTGCTTAACCTGCAAACAAATAATAAACCCTTCACCTACCACCATACACACCAGACACCCCAAACCGTCACGAAACCAAAGATTTATTGTGATTCTAACCCTGCATGCTTGTTTGCCCAACCTATAATACACAATATATATACACAGGTAAACATCCACCTAAGATTAAATTTTTCATTTATTCAGTCTAATTCTATGTTAGAATCCGATTCCTGTATTCGTTTTTCAGGTGTATTTCGTGATTATATGCATCCATAATTGAAAATTTATCACAACACCGGACAAAATACCAAGAACAAAAAATAATATTTGAACAACAAACAGTAAACAATGACAAATTGAGATGGATAATTAACATGGACGTTTTAGGTTACGGTAAAAGACGACAGTGCTGCTTAGCATTTAACTATCGCTTTTTGCTTTATTGATGTGATTCATCCCGTTACACGCAAAAAATCGCTTACATTTCTTGTTTTTTTTTGTAAACAATTAAATAAAACCTTCAACAGTCGAAATAGGTAAAATAAAGTATTTTTAACGTACTTTTTTGTTTTCATAAAGTATAAAGTACGTTTCCCCGAAATAACGTACAATACTTTATTATAAAATACGGGTGGCAACCCCAGACATAATACCAGTTTTCCCAAACTCAGCGGGATGGGAGGAGAAACAGTGATCCAGATTGGTTTTTGACTTCCGTCAGGAAATGGGATTTTTTTTACCGGCAAGGGAATTTTACACGGAACAAACCCGGAGGAGGGCCGTCTGTCGTGCAGTTCTTTACCGCGATGGCCGCCTTCAAATCTTCGAATTGAGCACAGTGCTTGTTGGAGCCGATGGTCTGGTTCGGCGGCAGGATTTCGTAGTGCAACACGCCTTTCCAGTCCCAGTCGGATTGTATTCAGGGACGACAATCTTATACTGACGCGAAGAAGACAGATGGTTGCGTACAACGATGTACGACGCAATACCGAACATGTCCACGCTTGTTCGCATACATCGCTCGAAATCATGCTACTCGACATTTATACGGATACTTCCCGGATGTCCTGATATATACAATTAAATCTTTTAAACATATTTCAACCTCCGTCCTTATGAGCCTTTTTACTATTATTATCTACATTCCGTACCGTCCTGTTGCAACTGAGAAATCGGAACATAATTAATTTTAAAATGTTTATGAAATTAAGGGTTACAAATAAAGAAATTATAAAACTTATAGCCAGTTATATTAAACAAGATTAAGTTTATATATTATTGGTATAATTATAATTCAATTACCACATAATACATTTTTTTCGTTTCACTACAAATTACATATTTATCAGTCCTATCACTTTTGTGGGGAATTTAAGAATTAATCCTTCGCATTGAGTAAAATTAGTAAAGGGAAACCTGTATCTATACCTGTATAAATACCGTATCTGACTTCTATTTATTAACAAAACTAACATTTCTAACTGAAATTAGAAAATATTTTTTAATGTAATTTGTTTATTATTTTATATTATATAAATTCATTATTTCCTTCCAATGTAATTACAAGTAACAATGCAAGTTATTTATAACAAACAAATATTTTACATTAATTTAATTTTTTTTAGAATTAATTCCATGAAATGAATGATTAAGGAAAAAATAAGATACTTTATTGTTTAATTGCAAAAACACTATATTATTATTAAGTAACAATAAAAAAAATTATTTACATTTATATGCACCGCAAATGCAAATGTAATAATAGTGTAACTACTAAATCTTATACAAATCCCTACAAACATAAATATTTCACGAATATTTTGTGAATATAGATATTTGGCATAATTCTGGTAACGATAAATCTCCTGACGGTTAATAGCCTGTCAATATGTTTGTAAACTGAAAATAGTATGTATTTAAAAAAGAACAAATTTGTAAAATACGAGTTCTCGCTATAATTATTTACAGAATGATGCATAGAATATTTTCTCTTCAAAATGTTCTGAAAACACAAAAAAAATACTGACAAAAACTGTGGTAATATTCTGCAAATTGGAAAAACAGTTTAAAAAAAAAGTGCGTGTCAGTTCTGACGCGCGACTGGAGTGTACTCCTTAAGTACGATTGTCTTGGAATGTATAAAATAGGTAACGCTGTATATAAATATAAATATAATTAAATGTAAATCGAAAATTTGTTAATAATGAAATGCTGACAATATAATTATTTTCAAGTAAAACACAAATTAACAAGATCAAATTTATACAATAAAAGTAAAAACATTTAGTAACGTCAGACTAAGAAGTTAAAATTAAAAGAGACTTTATAATTTTAGGTTAGGAGACTCCTAATATTCACACATAATGACATTTAATGATTAAATCTTAATATAAGCGAACGATAGTAAACTATGTGCGTCACACTCCGTCATTGCGATTACGCCATTAGAAAAAGCCAAATAAACATATTGAAACCTCACTCTAAAGATGCGCAAAAATGTTGCGCGTAGAGGCCCCCTAACGGTTACACTTTTTTAATGCTTTGAACTTCGTACGATCAGAACACAGCGGTTACACTTTTTTTAACGCTCTGAACTTCTGATTTTACTCCTTATAAAACTTCACACCGGACGCTATATATGAAAATCGGTTCGTAAGGAGTCAACTCCAAAAATTAAAAACCCGGTTTATCAATTTTCTCCTTGTGATTTCTTTAAATCTATCAAGCGCTTCTCACAGTAATTTAGAGAAAATCGTTAAAAATACAAATCCAATTATATTTTTCGAGGCATCCATTCAGGAAGAGCATTCCGGCAGACGCGACACATGCATAGCGCCTTCATTACATTGATAAATGATAATGCGCGTCTCACGCCGAGCCGAGCTGGACTACTTTACTATTCACCACTCGAAAGCGTCAGTGAGGTCGCTCAATAAATAATACAATATCGATCGCACTGACGAGATACCGAATGTACGAGCATGCCAGTTTGTTTACCGGAAAAAAAACTGCGTTTTCAACTCAGCTTAATGAATTGTGACACTTGTTCAATAATTGTACGCTAAAACTATCATAGAAACTTATAATTATTGCGTGTTAAATGTGTCGCGCGCTAAATATCTCATTTTGCAAAACGATTTCTCTTAATATGCTGAAACATTTTACTGAGAAACATTATCAAGTATGCATATATAATCAAATTACTTTTTCTTTATCTACATTCAAAATCATAAACGCGAAGCAATCACTGTTTAAACAATCTTTTGAAGAAGTTAATAAGAAAATATTTCTTGATAGACTGAAAATAACGGTTACAATATAAATAACTGGTTACATATTGTTTCGTCATTACAGTGCAACAATAAATAGGCAGTGAATAATGACAACAAAATTCCGCCATTTTTTAATACCTAAAGGAGATTGGCAAAAGTCCACAAGGTGTTGGACCTGAGTGTTACAAGAATCAAAATTGCACTCTTCATTTAAAAAAAATGAAAACTAAGCTTCCTATATCTTTAATTTAATCGCGAAGTGAAAAATCTTGTACTTTATTACAATTAGGGAGATTATTTTCTAGAGATTTAATGATCGATGTATTATCTTTGTACTGTAAAATAGTTTTTTGCAACCAAAGTATCGCCAGAAGACATGGAAATTGCAAGAGTAATCGGAAAAAAACACATATAACTGGAAAAGAGCGGAGAACGCATTAAGTATATACACGATAAGAATATCGTAATCAATTTTTTTGAAATTCGTTTTTTTTGGCTCCCTTTTTTCTTTGTTGTAAATAATTTTGTTTCGTATCACCAACTTATGTGATTAGTACCTATAATTTTATATCTACAAACATGTCATTGAGCAGTTTTAAATTTTACACTGTTCCTAAAAGTTATCGTTTTGTTTGAAGGCGATGTGGGTTGGAAACGTATCCTTGTAGTGCCCTCTATATTATATTGTTTGGTTGTTATTGGCTTATTATATTGTTTATTATGAGATCTAATCAAGTCAAAAGTACCACGAAGACAATATTTCAGTATATCACGTTTATAAATAAACTAAATATATTTTTATTTAAGATTTGATTTAATTTTAAAAATCCATACGAAGTACCTTTTTTCAAATTCTATCTTAATATTATTATAATCAAATGACTTTCACACATTTATAAGTATAGTGTAAAATATTTATTTACATAATTAGATTTTTACAATTAGGTAATAATGAAGACGTGCGCGCCCAGTTCCCAGGCGCAGTATCCACAAAGATACTGCGCATGTGTACTATCGAGACAGTCATTCGATCAACGCTATTGGATAGAAAGAGTAACAACTATGTTGCTGACGTATTATAGCATCGACCCGCTCAATCGGCGCGATTGCCCGCAACGATCGAGACCGATATATAGATATATAGAGATAATAAATATTCTTTACTCGCACGCTGCTGACAGCCCTGTAATAATTTACGCACACACCCACAAGCGGATACGGATAGGTAAGTACGAATGTATAGTGTAGGCAATTAAATATGTTCGCTAGTGTGGAGTGTCGGTGTGTGGTAAAAGTATCGTTGAAATCGCGACTTGGATATGTGGGAATATTTTTAATAACGACTACTGTATACAGCTAAAAATAAAGGTGATAACAATCGGAATACAAAATTTGCCTTATACGATCCGCAATAATACCGAAGAGTGAGACAACACGTGTGCAAATTAGATGAAAGGCATACCTATAGATGCATCAAGGAGGCAACAATTGAAAGAAAAACAGAAGAAATTAGAGACACAGCTGTGGTACATATATATATATATATATATATATATATATATATATATATATATATATATATATATATATATATATATATATATATATATATATATATATATATATACATATACATGTACATATATGTATATGTATATGTATATACATATACATATATATATATATATATATATATATATATACAGTCGTGGCCTTATAATTAAGAACATCATAGTTTTGTATTCTTTAAGAAGATGTCAGAGTACTTTTCTGATATTACATGGTGTACATCCAGAAGAGTTGGTAGTTTTTTAACTATTTTGATGTGTTTAAAACAAAATAAAACTAAATAATATGTTTAATTATATAGGATTCATTAAAAAATAATTATTACAAAAAAAAGTATGTCATAACATTAAAAATTGTCTGGCCCACTAATTAAGAATAGGTTATTGATGAAGCTGAAAATATGAAAATAAGATCTTTTTTTCTGTTAACTTCTGTTAAATGAAAATGTTATTTACTGCAGTACACTAACACTTAGTTGGAAATCCTTTATTTCCAAGAACTGCTGCACATCGCCTTGACATTGACTCCACCAGAGCTTGACACGTAGCATTCCAAGCCTCTTGTGTTTCTTTGAAAAGTTTATCCAAGTTTTTAATGTTTTTATTTATCAGGCTTTTCTTTACATCATACCACAGGTTTTCTGTTAGGTTAAGGTCGAGGCTGCAGGAAGGCCATTCGAGCACGTCTACCGAATTAGTTATGAACCATTCCTTAACTGATTTGGCTGTGTGTTTGGGATCATTATCTTGTTGGAAGTTCCAAACAACTGGCAGATTTTCCTCTGCATATGGTAATATGGTATTCTCTAGAATATGTTTGCAGAGATTTTGGTCCATGTTACCTTCGATTTTTACCAAGGGTCCAACACCGAACCGGGAGAAGCAACCCCACAATTTGATATTACCCCCACCGTGTTTTAAAGTCACAGTGGTGTACTTTGGGTTGAAAGCTGTATTTGGTGGTCTCCGTACATATTAACGGCCATCAGAGTCAACTCTATTTATTTTAGTCTCATCAGACCATAAAAGATACTTACACTGCTGTAGAGTCCAGTTCTTGTGTTCAGAAGCAAATTTAATTCTGGCCTCCCTGTTTCGCTTGCTCACTAAGGGCTTCTTGCGCGCCACTCTACCATACAATTCTTCTTCATCGAGACGTTTTCTTATGGTCCTGGTAGCAAGTCCTGATGGATCCTCACCAAAAAGTTGCCGTTTTATGTCAGTTGATGTGAGTTTGGGGTTAATTTTCGCCATACGAATAATTTGGGCATCAGTCCTTGGGGTGGACTTCTTGTAGCCAAAATATAGTCAGAAAACAAAAAAGTACTAAAAAAATTATAATCAAGTGCACTATTCAACTGTATCTTCAACAATGAGCTAGTAAACTGTAGTGTTCTTAATTAGTGGGCCAAGCAAATGTCACCCATTTGAAGAAAGGGTCAGATCTATTGTTAATTTTCCAAGAAATGCAGTAACAGTAAACCCCTGTTCAAGGTCATTAGTGATTCCTGGTATTATCACAAAGAGCCTGAGTGCAACTTGACTTACATTTGCACATTTAGATGTTGAAAAAATAATTAATCCTTAATTATTAGTTAACAAAATATTCATGTTCCTAATTATGAGGCCACCACTGTGTGTATATATATATATATATATATATATATATATATATATATATATATATATATATATATATATATATATATATATATATACACATATATATATACATATATATAAATATATATATATATATATATATATATATATACATATATAAGACATAAGGAAAAACAAAAAAACAAAGAAAAAACATAAGAAAAAATCTAAATGCATTTTCTCGTAACTTTACTTTTTATACAGTGACCACTACTTGAAAACAATAGATAGACCGTTTTTTTTTAAATTAAAAATAGACTTTATTCCCACATTTCATCGCTTTCGCAGATACTTGATAGAAAGTTTTAGGTTAACAAATAAGTTATTTATTTAAATAATTATAATTAGGAAACGAAATTTTTCCAATATTTAATAAAACTTGTATTAATTTACAAATTTTCATTATTTTTCAATAATTATAATATGAGCCATATTAATAAGATTCAGGAAGAATTTTTGAAGGTCTTCTGTTACAGACAACGGGAATCTCGAATTATCGTGACCGTCGTGCTGGCACGTTTAATTTCCAGCATCATTTCTTTAAAGTACTTTAAAAACTTTGCTCATAACAAATATTTAGAAATTTATAAAATGTATTATTAAATGATTAAATATATTATTAGATAGAAAAACATTCACGACCGTATGGTTCACACTTCTCTAGAATATTTTTTAAACAAAGCCTTTTAATTAGAATATACGTGATAACATAAATAATCTATACATATAATAAAACTGTAATAGAGTAAATTCTGCACATGGAAAATATTTTAGTAAATTCTATACAGTGAAACCGTGGGTCACAGCTAATAAAATAATAACAGAGTACATTTGTCATTTTGATAAATATTTAGAAGAATATATAGAGAGGTAATGAAAATGGGAAATTTTTTCTTTCCATAGAATTACTCATTACTCGCAATATATATTTGATCCATAATTATCAATATTTCGTTATAAAATATTTTTAATTACTTACAAATTAATTGCACTTCGTTATTATTAATGATTACTAAATCATAAAATAATGTTTCAATTAATTCTTCAGATACAGAAATTTTCAGATTTAGTGAATATTTATTGAAAAATAAAACATAAATTCCACATTCTACGATATCTACAATAGTTTTAAACTGCTGGCTTATAATAACAATCTCACATTTTTTTGGGTATTTAAAAATTAAACACCAATAAAAAGGCCATAAAAAATTCAAATCGATGTGAAAAGGAATGTGCTACAGTACGGCTGCCATGTAAATAGAAAAACTTTATGAAATTACGAGCCTTCAGACATTAGATAACCTTCAGGTAACAAATTACTCCCTACATTTAATAGCAGGTGGCATACCTACTAGTAAACGTAGGGGTAAATTGTTACATAAAATATTAACATCATTAAAGAACAACGAAATGGCCCGCTATGAGGCAAATTTCATTAAAAAGCTAATACATACATTAGCCACGGTAAAATCATTATGCCCAAATGCCAGCCGCAACCGAAATTGCAATTTATAAGATAATATAGTTTACCGTGCAATCGACGCATATAATAACGCGGTGCTATCGGTACGTTCTAAATGTGCAGTTATAAGATCGCCAAATTCAAGTTAAGCCTTCTATAAACTGAAAAGCTATTCGTAGAAAGCTATTTAAAAAAACTTGCACAGTAAATGCAGAAAAACGAATTGTAAAGAAGCTTCGAAATTTATTACGAACAATGGGTTACGCAAACTTCTTTTATCAGCTTGGTAACATGAAAATAATTTAGGTAACAATATATTTTTATTCTTTTAGGGTTATAGTAATTAGTAAGCTATTAGTAAATACAATCATACAACGGATGATAGATACCTTTATCAGAATAAAAAGTGTGAAGTGTTCCAAATCAACGGAAAATTAAAGTAAGCAACTCTAAATGTATTAAATGTATTTGTGTTGAAATGGTTTAGACGAAAGAAAGGAAGAAAAGCAGACGACTTAGTAAATACACAGTACATCCATAAACATGGACAGAAGTGCAAACCAATAACCACATATAAATATGGCAACACCACATCGATATTTGCTTTCTGCATCAGCTTTCAAGGAATTTTTGTACTGAGACTAGTTGCCTAATTAGTGAAAGTTATATTCATTTGCACTAAGTAGCATAGAATATTTTCTCTTCAAAATGTTCTCAAGAACATAAACGAAATAATAAATAATAGAGAAAAACGAATCAAAAATAAGGAAAAACGAATTAAGAGCAGTCATCAAACATAATGCCAAAGCCTAAAAAATATCTACGAAGGAAATATACGCCGACCTGGTGGAAACATTGGAGCAGAACTTCCAGTGAAAACGAGCAACGCAAAGGGCCCCCATCCATAAAAGTCAGAATGTTGGGGTTAGATATTTGATTGAGACCATCAAATCAAACCCTGGCCAGCAAATTGTACATTAAAAACACAGTATACAGTAGGCGATTCTCTATGCATTAGGTTAAAAACCTACCAAGCTGATAAAAAAGATTGGCACGTTTTGTCACCACGAACGAAAACTTCGTTTTGTTACGTGAAATTTACTGTACAAAATCGTTAGTAACTTTTTTTTTCGTTTAATAGTGCCTCTATGAGAACAGGAAGTAATGTGCCAGAGCCGCGACACGTGAATACTACTAATAATTTCGAAGCACATTTCGTTGCGAGAGTGTGACGTGGGTATATATATATATATATATATATATATATATATATATATTAGGGTGTCCCTTATTTTTCAAAGTTTTTATTTTGTAACGCATACCTTCTAATTTTTTTCATTTGGCAATAAAACACTCGAAAATAAATATTTATCTTATTTGAAGCACCGCAACCCGTGCCGAGTTGAGCGCGAAACATGTTCATAAAGTAACGCGGATGACCGGCGCGTACTCGCTCTTGTAGTCATTTGTTTCTGAGTTTCACCGGCATATCGCTTAATTAACGTGCATAATAGTTTATTTTCAAGATGTCAGTGGAACTTAGAAGTAATAAGAAAAATGTTTTCTTGGTTGGTGAGATAAATCACCAAATAACGGGTGCAAAGTTGCCGTCTAATCGTCAAGTTCTCTCAGTTCTGTTTTTTAATATTCGCGAGGTAAAATTGACTGTTAATGAAAGTGAAAATCTTGTGATTCGTAAGTGCATCATATTTTGGGAAAAAGCTAGAATACCTACCAGAGCTGTACCTAATTATGTGAAAAAACTTGTGGATCTTTACCATGTTTGGAGAGAGCTACAAAAAAAACTGTAAAAACACACAGGACGTTTATAAGCACCGCGAGGAGAAGTTCCAAAAAGATTTAGATAATTTATTTGATATCGCGCATGCCGATGCTCTACAAAGAATCGAAATAGAGGAAGACAAAATATTTTTACAAAAACAAAGAGAGCAACAGGGCGTTCGGGTTGCTTAGCGGGTGTTGACAAAAAGTTAGTTGAAAAAGAAGAAAGAGTAAGGCCGAGAAAACTAGGAGAAGACGAAAAAAGACTAAAGCATTTGACTGATATGAATTTATTGACTTCAGACACCTCTATCCCACCTCAAGACCTTCACGAACAGTCTACCAGTTCTGACGAAAGTTTGGAAGAAAATTTACCTTCCACCTCGCTATCGCAATCCGTGACTTCGCTATCTGCTATAAAAAGAGGAAGGACGTGTTTTATTACCCTTAAACTAGTTGCAGCTTTAGATAGATGTCAACTAAGTGTAAGGGATTCTGTTTACATACTTCAGGCTGTTGTAGAAGCACTTGGTCTCAGTTGTGAAGACTTTCCTATCAACAAATCTTCTATTCAACGAATTCGGACCCAAATAAGAAAAGAGAGAGCAGAATCGATAAAAACTGATTTTCAGAACAACGTGCCTGAAATTGTAACTATTCATTGGGATGGAAAACTATTGCCCGGTTTAAATATGACAGGTTCAAAAGAAGAACGCCTGCCAATTCTCATTTCATTCGGAAAAAGACCAACTTCTAGCAGTGCCAAAACTCGAGGGTTCTACTGGCAAAGATTAAGCTGAAGCTGTTTTAAATGCCCTTTCTGATTGGGATCTCAATGACAAGGTACAGATTATGTGCTGTGACACAACGGCTTCTAATACAGGCCGCTTAAATGGGGCTTGTGTGCTCTTGGAGCAAAAATTAGAAAGGGAATTGTTACTTTCTGCTTGCCGCCATCATATGTATGAACTAGTACTGAAATGTGTGTTTGAATCAAAGATCCATCAAGTTACTAGCAGTCCCGATATCCCGTTATTTAAAAAATTTAGAGACAATTGGAAGAACGTTAATGCAACTGCTACCGAAACATGTACTGATTTCGTAAAGAAATATTTTTGTGAAACGATGATTAACGAACTTATTAATTATTATAAAAAAGAACTACGGAAATCTATTATACGTGACGATTATCGGGAGTTGATTGAACTGTGTATAGTGTTTTTGGGGGGAGATAATGAAAAGAAATTTAAAATCGGACCATCAGACCATCAGGCAAGATGGATGGCAAGAGCTATTTACTCTTTAAAGATATGCTTGCTGCAATCACAGTTTAAAATGAGTGCTAAGGACAAACGAGCACTGCAAGATGTTTGCTTATTTATTGCAATGGCTTATGTAAAGCCCTGGCTTGAGTGCAATTTGGCGGTAAAAGCCCCGAATCAAGATTTATGTTTCTTAAAAACATTAAAAAACTACGAAACAGTCGACCAAGTGATTTCTAAAGCAGCTCTGACCAAGTTCAGCCAACACTTATGGTATTTATCAGAAGAAATAGTTTTATTTTCATTATTTGATGATGAAGTTGATACACAAACCAAAGCTGATATCGTATCGAATTTACAAAGGGAAAGTTTGTATGATTTTGGGAAGAGATATATTCCATCGGAGGAAGAAATATCTGCTTCTTTGTACGGTGAGTTGAATAAGTGTTTTTTTTTTCATTTTATCATTAGAAAATGTGATAATTTTGTTAATATATTTCTTTTATTGTTTCAGGAAAACGTTTGAGTGATTTCGTGACCATCAAGAGCACAAATTTATTATCGCGGTTAAACATTGATAACTCTTTTCTCCAAGAAGACGTCTCTTCATGGGATCCCTTCCTTTCAGGAAGCTAAAAAAAAGTTATGCACTTGAAGGCAGTCAATGACACAGCAGAGAGAGGCGTGAAGCTCATGCAAGATTTTCATGGATTAATAACTGCTGCAGAAGAACAAAAACAGTTCTTGTTACGTTGTGTACAAAAACACAGAAAGTTGTACCCAGATTGCAAGAAAGATACTTTAAAAAAAATGTATCCTGAATCCTGAATTATATATCTTTTTCAATTTTATAAATAAATACATAACCTAAATTAATCTTCCACTGTTTTCTATTATAAAATATGTATTTTGATCATAATATAGCTTACATGCAACTAAGTCTTCTAAAACCGTTGTTTAGAAAATGGCAACCTGTGTAGGGATGGGTTGCCAGTGTCATATGACGATGAAATTTTGCACGAAGGTAGCCTATAGTACTATAAAAAGAATTAGAGGGTATGCGTTACAATATTTAAAAGAAAAAAAATAATCGGTGATATAAGGGACACCCTAATATATATATATATATATATATATATATATATATATATATATATATATGTGTGTGTGTGTGTGTGTGTGTGTGTTGTGTGTGTGTGTGTGTGTGTGCGCGCGCGCGTGCGTGTGTGTGTGTCTGTCTGTGGATACTGCTATTTGTCAGAACCATTGCTCATCCAAGCCATATTTCTACATATTTACTTATTTAAAAATTATATATTATCCCTATAGATTTGTTTGATCGTCGGATCAAGACAGAAGACAGATTTTGGAATATATAAAAAAATTTACCGTAGATTAAAGAACGTTAAAAGGAAACTTCAAGCTTGCAGTAATTCCTTATAGAATGAAAAGACGATTGTTACATGCCACATATACGTTTATCCCAGTCGACGGCAACGGGGTCCTTGCGTATTAAATGTTAGACTTACCACAAATGCGGTCTGTTGAATGATATGCAACGAATATACTGTTTCTTCTATATGTAATCATATCATATTATTATTAGTTAATAACACCTCAGCATTCGATTATGTTATTAGGAGCAATGTCATATTTTTCAACAGGTTTGTAAGTCATATTCTGCACACACAATTAGACGACAATTTGATTTAGCGGGATTTACGATGTTTTAGTTAGTTATCTCGGGAATTACCGGATACTATTTCCGGTGACGAATAGTTATACATTATTTGTTATCATATTAAATACGTAATTCGAAACGACTCCTTGGAACAATATTTAGAGTCACAACTTTTTTAATATTTAAACGGTAACCGCAACTGACCTAGTGAATACGACGTATTCTTGTCTTATACGGGTACGTATAACAAACATGTTTAAAAATTAATATGATCAAATTGCAAAGAGGAGATTTCTAAATTTACCGAATTTATAAGGAAAAAAAACTAACTACAATTCATAAACTATATTTACTGGGATCTTTTCTGTCTTAATCAGAATTAATAAGTTTTGCTAAATTCTAAACAGCCTACAAAACTAAAAGATACTGTTTAAAACATTTTTATAACCTTAACCTTAACCTATTAACTGATAAATAAATCTGGGCAATTAATATAAATAATAATAGCAAATATTCCGTCACACAGGAACTAATCTAACTGAACACTATCCTCGAACGAAATTTGTATTTTTGGTGTTCGAAGCTAATAAATTATTAGAAAATTTTTCAAAAAATAAAAACAAATATGACAAAAGATAAAATTTACCTTTTCCCTTGAACATAAAGTAGTCCTTAAAGCGACCTCGATTTAAATTATTGACAGAAAGGTTCGTCACTTCTGAAGTGTCTGAATGAGTTACATCTAATAAACATCTGCTTAGTAGATACTTATAATATCTATTTTAAAAGAAACAAGACGAAGCATCAACCTGAAGTTTAAAAGAAACAATGTTAGACGAATCATCAACCTGCGTTAAAAACACTTTCAATGATTGTTCTGAGAGACACTTTAACATTCATAAAGCGGTCATTACAAAATCAGGTCACATGCGAGTCAGCTTCGCACAATGAGAGTCCGTACCAAAATTGTCCAAATTTAAAGTTTTGGATAGATACATATGTATAATACCTACCCAGCTATTTATAAATACAAATATAACAATACTTAAAACTTAACCTCTTTATAAGTGAGCGAAAGAAAATACAACTAAAATATAATAAAATTAATTACAACTTATCTAAACTTTCCAATTCTTAGAAGTTTCGTAAAGCCCACAATTGGTACGTTTTAAATTATTTCAAATAAAATTTTGGTTCGAATTTCTAGTTTGTGATCGCAAAACTGCGTAAGATAACAATACAAGATATAATTTTTAACAACTATTAGACTTACAAAATGATAGCAGTTTTTCCGTTATCTATGAGTCGATAACTATTAACCCTGGCAATATCAAAATTGTAACATTAGCCTCGCAAACAATATCCCCCAAGAGCCAAGAAAAATAATTTATTTTTTATAATGGGACTGACGCCTTTTAAAAATAATATAAAACTATTTAATTGGAAAATTGGAAATTGGAACATCTGCTTGTCACCAAGAACCGATAATATGCCAAATATTTAATTTCTACGTCACAACGTTACCGAGAAAAATGGCTGTGAAATTCTACTACCAAATGTAAAGTAAAAACTTTGGAAAAAGATTGAATCATTAAATAATGATAATTTAAATCTAAAAACTAATAAAGCTTAATATTAACATTTAGCAAAACAAATTTTTAAATATTTACTTCTCTTTCGATAATTAATCGTATCTAATTGCAATTAGGAACTTAACTTTCATAAATGGCAATATTTACTATATTTTACGTTCATGTTATAATTTAGTTATTTTAATAAATTTTTGCTATCAGGATTATTTAATAGCGACTGTTAAATTCAGGAGCAAGACTGCAATTTATTCGAATTTGATATTAAGCCTTGGTTAGATTGGTTATCATTCAATTCGGGTATTTCGATTGATCAAGCAGGTAAAGCTGCAACGCGGCCATGACATATACATGATAGTAAAGATTTTTTGAAAGAATTACCGCAATCTTTACATTTCCTTAACAAACGTGTCACATTTCTGGACACGGGATAGCATCATCCATTCTAGGACAACTCGGGACACCTGGCAACCCTACACAGGAGTGATTTCATAATGATTCCTTTTTTCTTTTGAAGTACAGAAGTTTAAAACCGGCCGAGTGCTAGTCGCACTCGCCCAAGGTTTCCGTAGCATCAAACAACATTAAACTGACAAGTTTGTATTTCTCAAAGAAACTATGAAAAACAAAGTTATCACGCCCCTTTTAATGGAGGGCGATAACAATTTTCAAGAATTTAGAAACGCATATTTCACCAATAATTGACTTAAATAAAAGTTATTTCAGAACCTCTATATTTTTAAAGACCTTTATAATGACAATATAGATACCCCACACAAATATGTGCACTGAATTTTTTTCAATATATTCTTCTGTAATTTATTAAGGTTTCCAGTTGATTTATGTTTATTTTTCAACTTCTTTATTAATACAAGACTTAATCTCATAACGGTAAATTTTCTTTTACGGTCTCTGTTTTCATCTTTCGACTTAAAGATCCCATTATTTACGTTTTTCGGGTTTGTTACTTTTATCTGAATCCTTTATACTTTTATTCGTTCAAGTTTCAAATACGAGGGAGGGCCCATAAGTAACGGGAATTGGGCTGTGGTGGGGAGGGAGAGTGGGGGAACCCATTGTTCGTTCATTACTAGATATCCGTCAGGGTCACGCCTCCTGAGTCAGTGTGCGAAGTTGTGTCGCTGTGAGTACATCGGTTAGCCCGTGAGAATTTCTTTAGTAAAACAACTTTTTCCATTTCGGCGAAAACGTGATGGCAGATGGTCAAGAGCAATACGCGGCTGTGACATTTTGCCTGTTGGGGAAATCGGCCGCGGAAACTATTATAATGCTTAAGACTGCTTATGGTGATGCTGCTCTAAGTAAAACAAGAGCCTACGAGTGGTTTTCACGTTTAAAAAAATGGAGAAATATCAATTGAAGACCAACCCCGTTTAGGACGCACCTCAACGTCATGAACTGACGAAAATGTCGACAAACTCAATGCCCTCGTTCGTGAAGACCGTCACCGAACCATTGATCAACTCTGCCAGATATCTGGAATCTCATGAAATTCAGTTCAGAGGATTTTAATCGAAGATTTGCACATGAGAATGGTTACAGCCAAATTTGTCTCTCGCCTTCTCACAGACGAGCAAAGGGAGCGTAGACTTCAGGTATGTTTTGAGCTTCAAAATCAGCTCGAAGGCGACCCTGAATTTTTTCACAAGGGATGGGGATGAATCGTAGTGCTATGAATACGACCCCGAAATAAAGCAGCAATCCGCCAGTGAAAGACATCTGTCTCTCCTCGTCTCAAAAAAGCTCGCCAAGTGTAGTCAAACATCAAGACAATGCTCATTTGTTTCTGCGATTACAGAGGTGTTGTGCAGGCGGAGTTCGTTCCCCTGGGTCAAACTGTTAACCAGAAGTCCTATTTGAAGGTTTTAAAAAGATTGAGGGCAGAGGCGACTGGTTCTTCCATCATGACAACGCGCCGGTTCATGCTTCGTTAATCAGTTTTTAACCAAAAACGGCATGACAAATATATAATAATTTTGGAATATTCTAAAACTTTGCTTTATAATGGCAGTAAGTAGGCATCCATGTGGTAAATGCATTACTTTTATTGCATGCGGTAACTGTCAATGATATTTTACGATTCCTCTCGTTTCGTATATTGAACTTATGACATCAATCGGTGATTAGTTATGGTTTCAAGGCATTTAGACTTTGATCATCAAAGGGTCAATCTTACGGCTTAACGCACCTACAAGCTATTTGCCCTACGAACTTGTAAATATCTCGGAAATATTAAACATTTCATGGAAATCAGCAAGTCAATAAAAAATTTTCTCTTTTTGCAGAGATACTTTGAATCAATTGTTTTATTATCTTTCAATCAATTTGGTCAGTGTAGTCAATTTAGTCAACCGCTGACGCTAGGACAAGAATGGTAAAGACTTTTTTGTAGAGAATTGATTTTCTATAATATTACAAGCGCGCTATAAATGACAAATGTTAAGTTATACGAAGATGGTTCTCTATGAAATAAATTGCTACAAATACATTAATCTGATGAGATAAATTCCTCTACATATTAACTACTCATAGTCGACGTACACTTGCAGTTTTCTAACCTACTCTTGCAAAATCAGTATATTAAGAACAAACAATACAAAAAAGCTTAAGAGATGTAGAAGTTGCCTAAAAGTATGAGAAGTAAAATTAGATTAGTTACTCTTCTTGCGAATCCATCCTACAAATGAAGCGAAATATATGTCGAAATAACATCGTAATCATCTAACTATCGTAAATTTAATATAACTAAATATAAGCTATTAATTTTAGTATTTTAAAGTAATATTTAATTTATATTCAAAAAGAATATATTCGAAAAGGACGACGTAACCTTTAAATCAACAGTGATATGATACCTACACTCCGCTCCGCGAAAACAACTCATAAAATATCTAACTATGATAAGTGCTCTAAGGGTGACCTCAGTTTTAATGCGCATTCTTTAAAATATATTTTTTCTATCCACATCTTATTGATCTACAGCGAAGTTATATTCAAGGTTATTTTCTATCATTCAACGTAATCCCTAGTACTTTTTGTAGAATTTTCCACAGAAAAATAAAATATTAAAAGGGGGATTACATTTTTATTACTGTGTAACATAATCTCTGCAAGGCAAATATATTTTTCAATGGAAACTTCCACTGTCACACAAGATACTATTCAAATAATTATGTCAATAACAGAAATTGAAAATTAAGAGCATTGCGAAGATGTCTCGTTACAAAGCAATCTAACATAAACAATGGCCGAGAAGGGCAGAAACAAACATAACACCAGAAAGAGTGAATTATTCAATGATATGGAGCGTTAGACTATATGAGAAGAACCTGTAAGTGGCAAGTACATCGCAATTATTCTCGGCTCGAATGCGACATAACGGTTTTCATCTTTAAGAAAAGATAATAAAAGTAAAAACTTGTCAATATTTTAGATATTATATATTTATTATTATATATTGTGTTTTAAATGCCAATATTTCGAAACTTGTAAATATTTGTATATTATATATTGTAAATTAACTATAAGTGGCAAGTTGTAGCCAATCATAACTTGCATATTTAAACCGTAATTATTCTCGGCTCGAACGCGATATAACCATTTTCATCTTTAAGAGGAAAAGACCGTAAAAGTAATAAGTTGTGACGAAGATTTACAGCAAAATTTTGAAACTATATCGAATAAAAGGCATCGAAAAAAATAAAACTTACTACGTAATACAAACCGTGACTATCACATGTCAATAAGTTGTCTAGTTTCCTCCACTATTAATTACAAGCACTGAACTCTACTATACTAGCATGCTGAACTGGTTTTACACAAAGTCGTAATGAAGCAATTTTATTCTCGCCATTTTGGCGCTGATAGAGATCGTAGCGAGTGTCCGCGTAACTAATGATAGAGAGAAGGCAGTGTGACAAAACAAATCAATAAAGACTTCTATATATTAAAGCTTTATACAATTAATCGAATAATACCACCGATGATCAGTGCCGATAATTGAGTGTTTTCTATGGGTATGAATAAAATATACTGAAATATTCATTAAAATTGTTGGCGAGCCCACATTTTTCGTGTCAAACAATTCCGCTTATAATCATCTGTAATATACAGCAAATATTTTTTTGCTGTGTTCAGATGGATATCTACATATCTTGTGTTAATTTGTTTTATTAATATTTGAAAGTAACTATTAAAATTATCTGATATCAACTAATGAGTACATAAAAGATTGCTTAAGGAAACAATGTTCTCGTTTTATATACAAGATCTTTAAGTACTTTCGCAGTTAATACCGCAAAAAAGTTTAATTTCATTGGAGGTTGTTTACCTTTATCATTTTTACAAGCTTTGCGGAATAATGGCCCTACCAATAAACTTGCAAAAGGTACTGTTAAACCACCTCTCTATTTTTGGACAGTGCTATAGCATTTTCACGATTCAAAATGAACTCATATGGCACAAACTCACATGCAAGTAAGCTATCGTCACATTTAGTTTTCTCTCGATCGTTCGAATGATAAATGCTGCGATATATCCAAAACTTTCTTAGATGTCTCGTTCGCGTTAAGAGTCCGATATCGTCCAAACATGTGTAAAAACTCACTAACTTTGTCTTACAGCGATGGTGATTCTAATTGTTATTTTACTTTAAAATAGCGACTACAGGAGGTAGTTGTAGTTTTGTCTTTTAATACAAATACAAATCTTAAGCAGGCAAATTTTTTTAATTTCATTTATATACCTAAGATTTACAAAAATATAGAAAATATGGATACAAAACAATGTGATATTTCCGAGTATCCATACAATGAATTGCGAAATGATATGCCGATGATGCAAAGGAAAATTTTGGAGTTCTCTAATTAAATGTCAAATTTAGTTCTCGGGACGTTCATGGCGACGCTTCAAATACGCTCAAAAATATCTGTCATTTTATATCGTATAGCCGTATAGAGGCATACTTTCTACTGATTTTATTGCATATATGATAAAAATAATTTAAAATTTAATAATAATTAAAAATTTGCGTCTAACGACAGCGACGGCCAATCCATTTAAGTCAACATTATTTCCTTGTTTCCATACTGCTTTGGGTCATTATCCTCTTAGCCAAATTTCGATTTTCCTTATAAACCACCTTTGGGCAAATGGTAATAAAGGTCTCTGATTATTTTGATCATATTGCTAATGTTCAAATTAAATGTGAATTTGATATTCCAAATTCCTACTTCCTTTAAACAGCCCCAGGCGTGCACTTTTACCGAGTGTTGTAGATAGACAGGATATGATTATAACGTATTCAAAAAGCTTCGTACAAAAAAATTAAGTCGCCCCAATTTGTATCAAATGTTTCTTTAGCTTAAGTGAGTTTTTGTTAATGTTTTTCGGACGGTAGCGGTTTCTTACTATGCTTTGAAATGTTATTTCATGAGCCAATAAACTTCTTACTGTATCACCTGAGACTTTTAGACCTCTTTTACACGTAGCTATCAGCCCAACGAGCAATGATTGACGAGAATTCTTCTCAAATATTCTGTCCTCTTCACCATTATTACGCAGTACTTATACTTATTCCACTACACGAAATATAATGTCAAATTTCGCTGGGATTCGTCACTCGGCTGTTTTCAGCTAGCAAACAAAAACGCGTTTATAACAAGCTACCTGCTAGCAAAGAGGCCCATTTAATTTTAAAGCACACCATTTTACATAATTATCCTTTGGAATTCAGAAAATCCATATTAAACATAAACTTTGTTTTATTAAGAAACTAAAACGTATTCAATTCTTAACTTTAGTAAACAATTTCAACATTAAAATATATTTTTAAAAGAACTTTTTCCATGACCTTATTACATTTAATAAAACCCGTTCACTAAATTAAACATATTTAGAAAAAAACAATACAACACGTATGTCATACCTGGAAACTTTAAGGAATTATATTTTATTAGCTGTGCCTACAACTTACTTCGCGTGTTATTAGAAAAAAAAATCGTTTTTTTCTTTTATATGTTGCTCCTGGGTATATATACTCTTACCATACCAAAATCCGTTCAGTAGATTTAGCATCATTCCCGTACAAATTAACACAAAAATTCTAAAAAAACTTTTTCTGGCTTCTATTATCATTCTATACGCTAAATCACTGATTCTCAAAATAGGTTATAACGACCTGAAGGGGTCAATGTCGGCAAGAAAAGAATGGGGTGTCCACGAGATGTAAATTGCGGGAAATAATGGATCTCTTTTAATTTTAGCTTTCCATAGTGAAATAATCTCAGTAAATATCTAAAAAAAAGACAGCACGTGATTTATCCAAACCGAAAAGCATGACAAGTGATCCATGAGACAAATTGTTATGTCTAAAAAAGGGGGTCTACCCAAAACCGAAAAACATGACAAATGCAATACGAAAAAGTTCTATGAATAGAATATTCTCAGCAAAGAGCTTTTATATCAAAAAAAGGTCAGCAAGGGTAGTATCCAAAACCGAAAAACATGACGAGTGATCCACGGGACAAAAAAGTTTGGGGACCTCTGTGCTAAATCAATCACTTTTTTTTAAGTATTTTGAAAGTATAGAATTCACTCGGTTACAGTTTTATTATATGCATTAATATTAGGAGCAACTAGATAGGATAGAAAATAATTTAAACCTTAGTTTATGGGCGATTTCTAACAGGATGACGTTTCTTTGAATGAGAATTAGATCTTCAATGCTTCACATGAAACCCTCTGAGCAACACTGCATAACTGTCTTCTTGTTTGGTGTGCACTTTATAAAATGCGAATAATAAGTCTATATATATACATATATATATATATATATATATATATATATATATATATATATACATACATACATATATATATATATATATATATATATATATATAATAAATTTACTCGCTGTAATTTCCCACAATACTTAAAGTTATAGTGTACAACACTCACACAAAAATAAGACATCTGGCATACAATCAACCCTATGTTGTATCACTCACTTTACTTAACGTATACGTTAGCTAATGCACGATAACAACGGTTGTCTTAACATTCACTTTAAAAATCAGCATGTTGAACCGCACTCTTTTTATCTTAACCTTCAGTGTACGTTAAAGTAACTCTATTTTTTGCTGGGCTTCAGAGAATATAAAAGAAAAAAGATGGAGCTATTTCATCAACGATGACAATTCTATATTTTATCTATGGTTAAAAGGCGCGTTTTTATATGTTATTTTGTTTTGTTGCGTGTCAAGTATTCATTGGTTATTCGTCGTATCACTTTCAACATCGGTCTCAAATTGCCAATTATAAATTTTGTTATCTCTTTAGATAGTCGAAAGTATTATTTGGTAACGTGCATTAAACTGAAACATTCCTCAATTCTCGATACGGATTTTATTAAGGCTTCTATAAATGCAATATAATTTTTATGAGTTGAAATATATAACAATATTTGATGGTATCTAACTTATACATAACATAAATAATAGTAAAAATTAGTGGTCTTATTTTTCCGTTTGCCCAATTAATTCTACTAATAAGGCTAAATCTACAAACTTGTCGAAAGAAATATTTAAATAACCTATAAAATATATATGCCATAACGTGTACTGTTTTAACTACCGTTACCTAAAGTGAAATAAGGCGCCATTTTAAAGTACGAAGCTATCAAAATAAAGGTTTTACGATGATACAATACGCGGAGATCTGTTTAAAGGCTAATAACTCCGTAACGTTTACATTATTCATAAAGTTAGATGATATAATATAAGGCTGATTGTTGAGTTTTTGCTTTGTACATGTGACAGTATGATAACGTCTGAAATAATTTATCTAGATTCATTTTGCTTGTCGAAATTTCCCTTTCTCCGACAACACGCGTAAACCGGCGATTATTTGACGTACCAACATTATCTAGACGTGTTATCAAGTACAATTAGTCTATAATGCAATTTAACTCTATTTAAATATCCCATATAAGATATGGCAACTCAGAGCTATTCATAAGAATCGAATTAATTATTATTGGTTGTCGACTGATCTTTCCCTTCAGTTTTTCTCTTTTTAAAAAAGGATTAAGCAAACATTTACGTGACGGAAGAAATATTAACGTAAATTTGCATTCGTGAGATTGATGGTAATTGAAAATGGCGAAAAACCCATTACTTTATAAAAAAAAATTATTCAGTTTAAAATCCACGGAATTTATTAATTAAATATTATCTATTCGCCCAATGTGATAAACAATTCTGACCATATCTCACAAGGAAATTCCGGAGTAAGGATCAAAATATATCGATATATATTTTGATCCTTATTCCGGAATATATATATATATATATATATATATATATATATATATATATATATATATATATATATATATATATATATATATATATATAATTGGTTTAGAGTTCCAAAGGAACAAAGATTTTTGGGAAATTTGTATACGCGTTTTGATAGTTTAAGAAACGACCCTAGCCTTTGGATAAATAAACAGTTAAATTTTTTGTAAATGAAATAAAATCATATGTTATTCAATATCATCAACATCATCTCATAAACCATCCTCAACCAGTTTGGTGTAGGTCCCTTTCAACCTGCACTTCAACCGCTTTACTCCGTTCTATTTTGGGCTGTCTGAATCCAGTTTATGCCCACCACCTCTTCATATCATCTTTTCAGCCATCCACTTTTGACCATGTCGGCAACTTTGCTTTGTTTCCGAAGCTACTGATTTGTCTAGCAGTTCTTTAAGGAAATCCCTACCAGCTTCCTTTCCATCGCTCTCTGGACGGCTTTTATTGTTCCATGTTTCACATGATTGAAGGTACGCGCTTTTAAATGGTTCTTGATGTTCATTTTGAAGGCGAACTCAAGTTTTGAAAAGTATGCCCATCCCAATATTATTTGTCTGTCCACTTCGTTGACCTGGTTCTTTTTACCCATTCGTAGTTCTTGGCCGAAGTACGCATACTTTTCAACGCGCTCTAGTATAGTTCCATACGTATTGATGGTCACAGACTTATCAGTTTCCAACATGGTGACTTTTATCCAGATTAATTTCGAGTCCTACCGACAACGAGGCTTCATGCAGTTCCTGGATCATAGTCATTAGTTCCATTTGGATTATAAGCAAGGGGTACTATGTCGCGCCTAAACCTCAAGTTATTTAAACATGCACCTAATATCGTAAGACCTTCCTTTTCTCAATCCAGTTGTTTAAAAATCTCTTCTTCGACGAAGGTAAGAAGTATTGGGCGATTTTGTGTCTCCCTGGCTGAATCCTCCGGTCTTGCTATACAATGGTGGTAAGGGCACTCTTAGAGTAGAATGTTTATAGATATTGGCAATCTGGCCACGGTATCTATGATTTTTTCTCGCATTTCCAAGAGACCATTCCGTCACCCTTATTTTCACAATGTCGAATACGTTTTTTACAGTCAACGTATGCTAGCCATATCGGGAACTAATTTTTAGTAGATTTTTCAATAAACATCTTCATTATATATATAGTATACTGAATCCATGTCTAAAGCATGCTTGCTCTTTAGATTGATAAAAGTGTAAATCTGTTTATGATAACATTGGATAGACTATGTTATTACGTCATTACCAAACAGCATTAGGCATGGAAATATGGCCAATTGTACACATTATCGGATTCAAGATACCAAATTAAATCCAAGAAAATAAATAACAGATCTAGACCTAGATATCTACCTTCACAGCTTCAGATCAGCTACTGTCGGCAATTTTAACCTTAAAAGCTTTTGAACGCACCACACTTAATTACATTTTAATCAAGGATGCAAAACAAAACTACTCCACCTTTTATTATGTACACACCTCTATAATTTTCTCATATTATTTTGACACATTATAAGTACCACATGCATATGTGGTCACCTTTTCACTGCATTCAATACAGCGTCGTTTGCGTCAACTCTAGGTATAAAAACTAGAACGAAGCCCAAAGCTTAGCACATAGCCTCACACGACCGAGTGACGCCCTCGGCGATGGCAACAGCACACTCCCGGGTACCGGCACTTTGTCGGCATGGCGGCGACAACGGGCAAGCACTCGCCCGATTGTCATCACGAAATCTGTCCAAACACTCAGCCCGTACAAGGCAATGATTTCACGGTCTGTTTGCACAGTCACGTACGCGCGTCTATCCAACACGGATGATAAGCACGCGGTAGTAGATTAATATACCGTTATTATTTATCAATCTATCAATCATGCCCGCGATAATACGCCCGTTAAGCACACGAGCCCTGCCTCCTTAGCCTTGCTACACGCCCCCGTCCTTATAACGCCATGCATATTATCTTTTAAAGGGTTACGATAAAGTTTGATAGGTATAAATTAAAAACTTCGTGTACAAGTTTTGTGTTAAGAATTTTATATAAAAATAAGTGCAAAATATCGATAGAAAAATGGATAACGATTGCCATACGGACAAACGGATACGATAATATATTTTGCAAGAAAATAAAATCGATTTTTCTTGTTTCGAGAGATACTTGTGTATGAAAATAATATTTTTTTTTATTTGACAATCACGGTGAACTATGCAACACGGGAGATCGTAATGGAACCATAAACTTCACTATATCCGAGTCATCCGCACTTTGCACGAAATTGGAGTACAGAGCTGTCATAAAATTCCTTACAAAGAAGAACAAAACGTCAAAGGAAATATTTGAAGAGAAAACGTTGGAGTCGAGAGTTTAAACAAAGCAGGGAGTCGCTCGAAGATGATCCCAGGTCGGAACGCTCAAACACCACCGTTACCGAAGAAAACATTAAAAAATTGAAAAAACTTGTTAGAATAGGCGACATTTTGCATAATGATTTGTACATGAAAAAGGTGCGCGCGCGGTGGGTGCCGAAAATGCTCACGCCGCTGGACAAGCAGCATCGAGTCACAACTACGCAGGAGTTTTTGGACATCTGTGGCGATAATCCTGACGATGTTTTTATCGTCTTGTCATTGTTGATGAAACATGGATTAGACAGTACGATCCGGAGTCAAAATAGGAGTAAATGCAGTGGATAGAAAAAGGAAGAAAAGCCGCCACGGAAATTCAAAGTGGAAAGATCAGCGTCCAAGCTCATGGCCTCTGTTTTTTGGGATTGTGAAGGAATTTTGTTCATCGACTACCTTCCTAAAAATACTACAATGAACGGAGAGGCAAACTGGCAAGGAGTCCTGTTTTCGCAAGACAATGCGCCCGTCCACACTGCGCGAGTTGCAAGGCGTGCCCTCGACGAGACAGGATTTGAAGAAATCACTACCCGCCCTACAGTCTAGACCTGGCCTCCAGCGATTATTTCCTCTTTTCAAATTTGAAAAAAGACCTCCGAGGACGGAGGTTTTCCAGTGACGAAGAAATGCAGACGGCCGTAAACGAACATTTTGAAGACGGCGAATATATTTTGACCGGGTTAAAAGCCCTTTTTAATAAATGTAATAAGCGTATTGAAATAGAGGGAGATTACAGATATTGATCGCGTAATATATGATAAGCGTATTGAATAGAGGGAGAGAGATGCATTTTTAATACCTTAGGCTCAAAATTTTTCAGTCGCCCCTCGTACGTCCAGCGAAGGGGGAAGGTGTACTCTCCCATGAGACAGCCAAGCGTTGGTTCCAAAGATTCAGAGAAGGAAATTTTGATTTCTGTGATAATCCTCATCAAAGGCGACCTCACGTTTTAAATTTAGAAAATAAAAATGCTTCATTAGCACAAATTCCAAGTTGAGTTCGTGTTATCTAAGAGAGCTAACCTCATACTACGATAGAAAACCAATTTAATGTTTGGGGAAAGAAGTAAAAGAATCGTGTTTGGCCACCACACCCCTTCAACTTCAGAAGAGGGGCCACGTATGCATGGGATCTATCGAGTTCCTAACGTTCCAATGACCGGCTAAAGTATCTCATTTCAAGAGTATCTATCTTATTATCCACGGTCCAATGCGGACTTCTCCCCCTTTGGATTTTTTTCATATTAGCTCTGTTTTATTATTTACGCGATAATACATCAAAGACACAGACCACCTTACGGCTGAACTTATCCAATGTTTCAGTCAAAAACCCAAACAATCCAATAAGGAATTTTATCACTATGTAAATTGGCAACTGGCAATAAATAATGTTGGTGTTTACATAATTGAAGACTGATTTTATCAGTAACATTTAAAAAATATCTTCGTGTACTAAAGTGACGAATTGATTGATTGTCACTCTAATATGCTGCCTACCATATCTACCGCAGGGATAAAAGTATCACAAATTTTTCAAAAACTATGTGATTCCTAATCATCGCTATAATTTTCCCATAAATTTAGGGTAAACCTGGTTTTTCCGTAACTTTAACTGAAATAATTTTTAAGGCTTTTATGGACGTTTCCAGTAATATCTCCAGAACTGTCACACATAAAATACAAAAAAATTAGTTTTGAAATCCTTATTACATGCTCTTTCAGTATATACAAGAGGCCATAGATCGAATTAAAGAAGAATCTAGTAAGTGTTCCATTTTTCCTTTTGAGGTACAGCACCCTAAATATATGTAAATTAGGGTAAAATATAAGGACGACAAATGAAAACATATTTTTTATTGTGTTTCTTTTAATACACTCTTTAAAATATATACATTTCTTTATGTTTATGTTAAAATGACCAAAAATTACTAATTGTGAGCAGGTAAGGTGGCTGATCTCAGATGGTTATGGGCGTTTATTAGTTTAGAGGAATTCCAGTCCATTTTCATGTGTCTAATTGCATTTATGTTAAGTAATAATACAACATATATCTTGCTAGAAGCTTAAAAATCTACAACAAAACTTACATTAAAACAGATACCTTGCTAGATGCACCGCAAATACTAATAGCTGTAAGCAGGTGAAAGTCTGAGAGAAAGCCAAAGAAAAAAACAAAGGGAAGAAATGTCTTATGAACCCTTAATTGATGAAATTTAATGAATTTTTATGAAAACTTATTTTTAAAAAGGCTATGATTTAACATAAACTACCCTTATATATTAAGATTAAGCAAAATTTTATTTGTTTTCAGAGTAACTATGTTTGAGAAATTGAAAGACCGATAGTGTATTATTTCATAAATATATTTTATTTGTATGCAGATGTTCATTATAAAAGGAACTAATTAATCTGACATTTTTATTTAAGCTTTTATTATGGAGGAGTGATTTTTTTAAGATTTTCTTAATCATAATCTCATTTAAACATTTCGTTATAACAAACAGAACCTCCATGAAGAAAAAAAAACTTATTTAAAGTAATTGACTTTTGTATTGCAATATTCCAAACTGAATAAGTAACCAGACAGAACATGTTGTGCGAACAACACTGTTTTGATAACTAATATCCACGAAGTAACATAGTAGTATATATTATGGTACAGCAAACAATGAAAAATTTAAGTGGATCAACGAAATTGTAAGTCTTGCAACAAGCAGGTTAGAATATAGCAGGTAACACATTACAATTTGATGATAATGACACCCCCAAGGAAGAAAATTGCAACTTTTTGATGGTTCCCAGTTACAATTATATTTTTGATGTTTATTTTTTTCTTTACAAGAGCGTCTAATCATTGTATATGTAGGTGTTTTTTAATAATGTTAAAGACATACAGAAATATGAAAAATGTGATTAGAAACTGTCATGCTGTAAAATTGCATTATTGTCGATAAAGTAACATCACTAGAATTTTGTCACATTTATTTATATTTTTGATGTGCGTCATATTTGTGAAGAGCGTCAGACATCCTGTTGATATAACACATGAATGGAATAAATTAATTTTTTACGGTCTTTCAAAAGCCACATATTTAACTATTGGCTAAAGCTACTCTATTCACCATAATAAATTTTTGCAAAAACATAATTTTATACTGAAACAATACTATCATTAAAATTTTATACAATATAACCCATGTGCAGCCATTAAAACTATCCAAAACAAGGTTCAGTATAACTTTCCTTTTTTGCCGAAGTACAGTTATTCTGGTTTGACTTTCGCATGAAACTTGTTAATAACCATAATATACAGTGGCATCACAAATGCCACTGTATATTATGGTTATTAACAAGTTTCATGCGTTAATAAAATAAATCTTCTACATTATCACAGCTGGCTCACATCACATCATCATCACAATCACAGCTCAAATGACACTTGCTGGCTGATTTTTAGACTATTTCTTTTTAATACAGTAGCTAAAAGTTGCAAAAACATTATTTTCTATATACAATTGGCATTGTAATTAAAAGTATTTGTTGAGTGAATTTGACCCACTGGTGACAAAATTTTATGTACAGTTGTAACAACAAAAAACACTCCTGTCGAAATATTACTTTTTTTATTAAATTTTAAAGAAAAATTTCTATAAAATTCTATGAGAAAAGTGAATAAGTTGATGTGATATGAGTAACAATAAAAGATAGTGTTTGACTATAAAAAAGAAGCTGGAACTATCAACCTGATTACATCACATACAATTAAAAGTAACAACAGTCGGATATAATTAAATAAAACTTACCTTATCAGAATCTGTTGTGTTACCACTGCCAAATGATGCTAGTGAATTTCTATCGAGATTTTCTCCCCCCTCGTCGAGTAGTGTGCATTCTTCTAAGTCGCTACAACAGAAAATTATTTATTTTTTATATTTATTACAAATTTTAACACACATAAAATATATACATTCGGCGGACTTGTTCCTAATTGAGCAATCTCTTCCTTTAGCTAAAAGTTTAGGAAAACTGAAAGTAATTAAATCTCCTTCTTTATGTTCGATAAATAGGATTATTCAATATTTTATAAAGAAATAAAATAATATTTAGATTGCACGGATTACAGATGTCCATCCGTTACACATTGATATTTATTCTAATTATACATAAAATTACGTAATATCTTTTGCAATGGATATGTCATTTAAGAGGCATTTGTTTAGCAGAGCCAACCAGTAAACCATATAAAATATCAAATTTAGGTATTCTTTCTTTATTAACATACAGGGCCACTGTAAGCGGATGTGAAGGATCACCACATCGGCCTATCATGCATATTGGTATATTATAATATAAAAATTTCTTACTCTATAAATGAATAAACTTCATTGCTGTGTAAAACAAAAGTCCCCGACCTTCCTAAACTACCTTCACTTGTATTTAAAGGCACCTTATAGGGCTTGCCATCTGCTAAACTATTCTGAAATTGAGAAATATTGTCTCCCACATAAATCACATTTTTTATTTTAAATGTAATTTGAAAGGTATATAAAAATATTATGAAAAAATATTAAGATTTATTGTAAGAGGTGATAAACAAATACCACCCTCTTTAATTTTTATACAAATATTTTGTAAAAAGTTAGCTGGTGCGAAATATATATAAGTTAATAAGATGTTTGGTTTCTTTAACGATGTTTGGACAGTTGAGTGATCATCTAAGGATGCTGTTTTTCATACTGAGGTACAGAATCGTAAAAATGTTTTAAGCCGCATGGGTTCACAATGTTGGAGACAATATTTACAACCAAATTATTAATCTTCTTGGTAAAATGATAAATAAATTGAGCAATAAATATTTTCAAAAAAACTAAATTTTTTTCAGCATATTAGATTGCACATTGGTCATTAGTTACATAAATTAATTTTGATAACACGAAAGGAATTGATATTTGCAAAATTTGGTTTCTTCAGGTTCTAAATTGGCCTAATTCTCCTTGACATAGTTATAAGTTACAGAAAGCTGGCGCACACACCACATTTGCATATTGCTATTTGTGAATAGATGCACTGCACATGCGGCATGATGTCACATTGTAAACGCATTATGAAAACACTCTCTCCTTCGCATGCTTGCATGCTTATAAGAACGATTGAGACTGCTATTACATTGTTTATTACCAGCGATGTAAAATACTACGTGCTTTTCTTTATTTGAATCGTTTGAATTGGTCAGATAGTTGTCAATCAAGGGACGTGAACTAAATGTGATGAGTTTTTTATTGTTCACTTGGTATAGAGCTTCGTTGGTATAAGAAGTATTGAGCAAAAATTGGTTCTAATAAAACTCTAGAGGGCAATCTTGTGAAATTGTACATAATGGATTTAATCTTACGCATGAGCATAATAATAAAAGCGGTAAACATATAATGGATTTAATCTTACGCATGAGCATAATATAAAGGTATTATATAATGTAAATATGACATATGTTTCTAAGGTAAGCATTCTATGAATTATTTGCCAAGTTCACAAGCAAGCCACAGAGACCGTGTCATTTAAAAAACCAACATCACAACCTTTAAAGCAATGGGCAACTTGGATGAAATTGATGTCAAACGAACTATCTTTGATTTCTATTTAGTTTATAAAACTTTCTCACCCTAAAAATTTATAAGAAGGGCTGATCAATTGTTAATATTAATTTAGTTAGGCTATTTGCGTTAGGGATTGTTTAATTATAGTGTAGGGTAAAAATGAATAGTTAACATATAGGTAAAAGTGTATATAAAATTATAGTACCAATAAAAACATAAATCAAAAAATCACTGGAATAGCCTTGAACTTTTTAAAACAAGAAATGTTTATTAACATAATTTCAAAAATTGAATCAAAATGAAAAAATTGAATCAAAAATGAAATCTTTGCTAATAGCCCACCTGAAGAGGTTGTAATACAACAAAACCTAGGTTGTGGTGAAGAACTTAAAGAAAGTAGAAATAATACTACATCATGTAGTTTAATTTAATTGTGAATAATTTAAAAAATTAGCAAAAATGGCAAGCAATCTTTGCAAGGCCATGTTTTTATGACAGAGCATCAAAAGTGCTAATAAATATTTGTTTTTTTTTCAACAACTGTTTATTAAAAATGTATTTGTGTTGTAGTACTATGAACACTTTCAATAATCACCCAAAACAAATATTATTTTCTGAACCAAATCTTGGTAATCATAATAAAAACATGACGATCCTGGGATTGGCTTAATGAATAAAGAATAAAAATAAGATATGAAACCCTGTTTTATTTTATCAAATATTAAATAAGATATGAAACCCTCTTTTATTTTATCATTGCTTGAATTTATTAATAAATGATTATGCCAATATCTCTCGTACATTTTTTTCATACTATTCAAAAAGTTTTGTTTTTTTTCAGCCTGTAATAAAACGATCAGTCCTTTGCATTTTGATCGGTCTATTTATAAGTTTTATTATTGTCTGGGCACATGACATCAGCGCCGCCTAGAGTCAGCAACTTTATAGGCGCTTCAATTTTATTAGTAGGCTTCAAATTTAACGGCTCTGGTAAATGTTTACATGAATAATATAAAAATAATGGAAAATATTTAAATAAATACTTTTATTAAAGAATCTAAAAAGATTTTAGTTGCATTAGCCAGAAACTCAGAATTGCTTACCCAAAATATATAATATTTTTTTGTTTTAAGCTCAACAAAATGCATTAAAGAATAAATGTATTTTACCCATATTATAACATTTCAACCCATGTTAAACAAACAATGCCAGACAGAATGCGTTTTATCCAATCTATCCATTTATTTTTTTTATCTAATTTCCAATTCAATATTGGAGATCTGTACAATTATAATTTGTTATTTCTTGAAGTATTTTTAAAATTTACCAAACATGTAATAGCTATGTGTCGATAGCTATTACATGAATACTATCAAAAATAACTATTGTGACGTAAGAAAATTTGCTTTTAATGCATAAAAATTAGGTATGAGTATAGCAGATACTAATTTTAGTGATTTTACTAATTTAAGTTAAAGGATATACATAAAAAATGATGTATTTAAAAAATATGACTTAGTTTTGAAAAAATTGATTTTAAAAAATTTACTTACAATAAATATCTTTATTTTGTTATTGCCGAAGTATTTTCCACTATTTTCACTAAAATTTATAACTATATATAAACTTAACAAGCATCTAAAGAGAAATGTTAATAATAACAATTTAAAAAGTATTAAAAAGGTAAATAATTATGACTTTTAAATGTTTAGTTTATGATATACAAATTTTTTAAATTATATTTTCATGGATCCTCTTTACTTATCTACTTTAAATTTCTTCTTTCTTTGAGCTGATAAGCAGTGAAATTCTCATTGTTGCTAAAATGCATTTGATCCCCATTATTAAATTATCATTAAAAAAATCATAAACTAAAGATTTAATAACAAAATTTTTAAGATTGGTAGATTTAAATGTTTTTGTTAATATTAAGAGAGATAGACACGTTTTTAATATTTTGTAAATTGTTTTTATTAATATCTTATTTAACTTTTTCTCTTATTATCACCATTCATATTTACATGTTTGGTAAATATGTAATATCTAATTATAAATTTAAAGTGAAAATAGTGAAAAAATTGCAATGTAAGAAATGGAGGTATTATTGTATTTTTTTATCCAATAAATTTTTCATAATAAAATAATGACCAGAGTCCTATTTTTTTTATAAATACATTGTTTTTTTTGTATATACTTTCATTAAGACATCAGTGAAATTAGCATTTTTGCTAAACTGCACTGGTTCCAGAAGTAAACTTGACTAATATACGTAAGTTAATTATATGATCTATGACAATATTTAACGGCGCCTTTAGACATTTCCAGTTCTGCTCCAGTGAGCGCTGCAGTGGATTTCGTTACCCCACTCTGTGGTTCGCACCCAGCCAATAATAACTTTCATTACCTTAAATAACATTAAATCTTTAAGTAAAATATCTTCTAGAAGTACTCATTAAGTAAAATAATATGAAATTTTAGTAAAGTACAATATTGAAATTTTACATGTACAATATTAAATTTGAAGCATCTACTTCAATTTTATAGATTAAATTTGGAAACTTTAAAACCGTGTCAGTAAAAACGGAGATTAATCAAATATAAACAGTGTGACAAAGTTCATGTGCTTCCTAAAATTCATTTTTACACAAAATCCTGGATTAGACATTATTTTCTTTATATAGCAAATTCAAAACCTTCCCTGGAATATTTGGCCTTTTTAAAAGTAATATAGGAGGTACTCGGTTTACTTAAAATTGAAGTAATGAATGACCTCAAAATGAGGGAAACAGGGGTTTCACTTATTTCACTTATAAAGCATTAATCTCAATGCTTTAAAACCACTTTTCTTGGATTAAGAGTTAATGAACACAATGATATTTTGCAATAGGTTTTTCAATTTAGCTGCGGGCCTATTAACTTTTCAAAATTAATAAAATCAATTGAAATGCATTTAAAAATTAAGGCATGTGCGTACCCACGTCTTTAATAAAAAACATTTAAAACAAATTTTACTGAAGAAATGTAGTACCAAGCCAACAAACAAGAAAAAAACATTAATAAAAATACAATTATGTGTCAACGTAAACTTAATTTTAAAAATAATAGAAATATCAGAAACTCACCGACTAGACCGTTGGGAGCTGGTCGGTCTTACTCTCGCAGGACTTCTCGGTGGCTGCTGCAACCCGGCTATGGCACCACTGAAGTAAGTTTCCTGCAAGTATTATCAAATCACTATGCATTCATATGATATCGAAAGAGTCATAAGTTGGTAAAGGTACACAACCATTCATCAAAACACACAGCAATCATGCAGTTAAAACATTGCTTTTTGAAACTAGGTTTCAGTTCTATCTTGACTAGTATTGTATACTGCCATGTCATAATTTAAAGTAATCCTTGTAGGTTGTCAGGTTGTCACAATGATAGATTTAGTCTATCATTCAATAATAAATGGCAGCATTAATCATTTTTATCCAATGAGTACATGTTGGATAAGAGTTCATAGCCCTACATAAAAGCATGTCTTACTCTAATAAATTTGGTTGCATATAGAATGTCCCAAATATTAGACAACAGATTATTGATTTACATCTTTATTTGTTGAATATATTTGGCGTTAATTTCGTAGAAATTCATTATCACTTAATTTTTATTCACAACTAAATGAATTATTTCTACTTTATTTAAAATCTTAACTATAACCTAGGTTTAGTTGCATGACAACATCTTCCTATGGGCAAGAATTTTAATGATACGTCACATAGTTTTATTTAGTTGTGAATCTTGATTTGTAGTTGTATTGTGTGATACCAAAAACAGAAAATAGTACAAATGTGAATCGCAAACAGATGTACAATCTACACTCTATGCCATCACAAAATCCATATTCATGTTTTACCTCCACCAACACCAACTGAACCATAAATGTTTCACAAAAATGTCTCATATGTCACCGTGAATGTGACGTCCTTACTTTACATTCATAAATAACTCTCAGAGTAAGCAAGTAGAATCAAGACTGGTGACACAAGTGTACCAGACATTTTAACGTTGAAACACTCGTTCACGATTTATACGTTGATTAATTTTGAATTATTCCAATTAACCACGATGAATATATATGTCATTATGGTCAATTAGAAGTACTACTTCATGACGACATGAATATTCATGTCGTCATGAAGTAGTACTCAAAACAATTTTTTTTCAGTCGTAACTAAAAAGTGTTCATTTCTTTCCTTATTGTTATTACTATAATATACAATGTTTCTAAATCTAAAGTAATTAAAATAACACAAAATGTATACTTTCTTTTTCCTAGATGACTTTAATTGCAAAACAACAATCATTTAGTACAATAACAAAGCACTATTAAACTATTGTTACAATAAGAAATTGCACAGTTTAAATTAAAAGATTAAATGAGACATTAAGTTGAGACTAACATTAAATAAAATAAGCAGAAGGAATTTAACTAAAGTTTACTAAAAAATAAATAGTATCTGAATATAGACTTAGTAGGCTTTAAAATAAACCTCTTAATGCATTAGAAAATAATCATGTTGGATTCATTTTGAAGTATGCAGTGAAAGGGTATCTCATGATGATCTCAACAAAAACAAAGAAAATCTCAACATTGACTCTATTTGTAAGAATGAAAATAATGATAAGTAAAAAAATTCCTAGTTTTGGTAAAATATGTTAATAGACATCATTTAAAATATTTTTACTACTTTCTATAAGAAAACAAGTCTATAAGTTTGAACCTAACAAAAAATAAAAGATAATTTAACACGAACCTGAATAACTTCCCTTAATCTTCTAACCCAAGTTTGTTTTACTTCCAATGATGGTGCCTTCAGAACAATGCGACAATCACTAGCCATGGGAGCTCGTCCAGTCCAAACGGCAAATTTGCATTCATCACCCTCGATGTGTTCAGTTACACCTAACTCAGAAGTCTACAAAGAAAAATTGGTAAGCTTTAAATTATTTTCCTATATTTATAAAATTATTTTTGAAATATTTCCAAAATTAAATCAACTGCTAACATTTATGAAAAATTAGTTATACCCAATGTCAATTATACCTACCATGAACTTTGTTTTATAAATATATTTAGCTTTTCCATGTGAATCTTTGACTTCCTTAGCGAGAAGTAAATGCAGATCAAAGAGGAAACAATGCCTCTCCCTTCCTTTCCTTATTATTTGTCTAGGATCCCAAACATGAAATGAATCTTGTAACACAACTTCTCCTAAACTATCGGTGGGTACATCACAGCCTTCCAATAGTGATAGATGCATGGCATCATTTGCTTTCTTTGGTACGCTTAACATTACTTCATATCCATCCTGAAATTAATAGTGTGCTGTTAATAAAAATATTTACTTTAAAGAACTTCTGCATGGGGTAATTTATTTTTGGAAATTTAAAATAAATTTATGATGAAAATTTGCTTACAAATAGTTGACATATTAATTATTAATAGTATCCTAATGTCCCATAACAGATTTAGGATGACATTAATTACCTTTATTTCTCCTTGCCCTTCAGCACAACAGGCTTGAAGATCTTTCAGCAAAAGTTGATATTTGGTTATTCGCTGTACGGGCTTGATAAGGTAAGCAGCTAACGGATGCTCAAGCCGTTTCTTTCGTTGGACTCTGTTTAAGCCAATAATTAATTCCAATTAACAGTTTATATTCTTATATTGAACAAAGTTTTTAAAAAAGTCAATTTCACATTATTATGGGAGTCTAATATTGTATGCCGTGTTTATTAATTATGCAACTAAAGTGGTAAGAAAAATTTATTTACTATCTCTAAGATATAGTAACAACATTCATTATCACAAGATAAGGTCTGTTATTTACCTAAGTTTACACAATGTAATTAAATGTTACAATTTTATATTAACTTTGCCTTCATTAATTTATCGAATATTCTTTTGTTTATTGCATATACGTCTCTATTGCCATTAGATATTATTAAATACAATAAAAGAGTTAATTAGAGATTCCTATTACTGATTCAAATGAATTATTTAATAGATATTCTTGAGTAATATTATTAAACAATAACTAAAATAGTAAAACATATTTTACCTCTCAAAGTAATCGCCAGCATGTTGAACTACCGCAGCATTACTATCTGGTTTATTCTTACAATAGGCAACATACATATCAAATTCCCTTGCCCAAGTCACAAAACAATGCCCTACATCTTCTGGCATTGTTTCATATTTATCTAACTCCCTCAAAAATATCTTCTGGTGGAAATGATGTATTTGTTCTATATTGCCAAATATAACATCTTCTTTTCCGACAAGGGCAGGCGGCAATGATGAAGGTTCTACTGTCATTTCACGTAGATAGCAGGTGATACATGTTTCCAAGTCCTTTACATAAGCTCTTTCTGTTTGCAGAAGTTCTGCCATTATGAACCTAAGTAAAAATAATGATATTATTTACTAGCAAACAACCGTGAATTATTAAATACTGGCAATAGATCAACACATGAACTACAAGTTCACTAATAAATGGTTATGGAAGTCAGATCAAAATGACAGGGATATACATACACATGCGTGCAATCATTGCCTACGCAGAATAATCTACACTGCTACATGCTTCGATTATGCTGTTTTCCCCCTACATGCCCAAGAGCCGCCAAGAAGAACTACAAATTTCGGCGTTACAATTATAACTAAAGTATGTTGAGACAAAGGTCTATATTGTTGTAAGAGAAGCTTCATCTAAATCCTATATACCATACAGCATAGCATGTTTTCTCAGCTATCAGTAATTTCGGAACCCTTCAAGATATCAAGGTGATACCCTTTAGAATCCTGTGAAGCTTATCAAAATCCGTTAAGCTGTTTCAGAGTTTATACCAGACAAAAATAAAATTCCAGACAAACAACAATTTTAAAAATGGTGGTTGTTGATAGGTATTGTATAAATAACCTAACCCACCAAGATAAAGTTCAGAATATTGATATCACAAATGAACACTTCAATTTTATTTTGATATATATAGATTAAGTGTTGCAAGCAAAAAGTACCACTTGATGATATTCTGCGAATGTTAGGTCTCAAAGCTTTGTGAATTTTTGCAATATTTCTGCTCAGTGACAAGGTACTCAAAATATAGCAAAAACTTGTAATTTTACCAAGAATATATAAACCCCGAACATACAGTAGATAAATAAACTGTTCGACAAGTAAAATTCAGGTTCATGGGCAACTTTTGTATTAAGTAACATTTTGGAAAATGTTCTTATAATACCTATATAATAAATATAACATAAATTTTAGAAACTATATAAATTTTAATTATTTAGAAGCTTGTCGTAATGGAAACAAAACAGCAAGAAACTCTATACAGCGTAGCCACATTTTATCAATAATTGTATATAATCATATAAAAAATATTTCTGTAAAGCTCATTTAGTGAACACTGAAATAGTGAATTGCCCAAAATATCAGGTTCTCGAAAAAAAAATGTCGTTAAAGCTGGCGAACCTCTCTAGCATTTTGTTATCTAACTGCAGCCTGTGAACCATTTGGCTTTTGTACGGATGCAAATGTAAATCCTTGTGTAGAATGCGGTTTAAAAATGTTTTGGATATGTTTAAGACGCTAGACCGCTTTCAAGTAGAGTCCAGGTTGTTCACAAACAAACGCTCTAACACGCTCTATGTTTTTCCATGATGTTCTAGGTCTGCCAGATCGTGTTTTATCTACTGATGAACCAGTTTGTTCCAAGTTCTGGATACATTTAACAATCGATTGAATTGATGGAGCTATATTTTTATGTCGTATATTGTAATGAGTGCAAAATTTACGTTGCGCTAGAGTCAAAGAATCGTTGTTTCTATAGTACTCGTGTACGCAGAATGCACGTTGTTTCTCGTTGAATGATGCCCTGGCACTAAATTCCCATCGGTCTAAAATTCCATCCCTCGCCCTCCCCACCTCTCCCTCACTGCTCAACGCAGCTGCCGATTCAAATGTTAATGGACTTTTGGACCACCTGTATAAATGTATTGCTGCTAGATAACTTGTACTGTTGTACTATATGAAGCTAAAAATAAAATAATAATTTTAATGTCTTTTATGACTCAAGGTTTTTTTAAAAAAGTTTATAAACCCAATGTGCTACATCACTCGATGATTTTACAGTAATTAAAATTCTTATGACTTTTTACTATTACTCAAAATAGTGAACTGTTTTGAATAATATTTAACTAATATAAATATACATTCAGTGGCATTTATATCAATTAAACATCACTCAAAACAATACACAGTTTGTTGCGAAAAGCTTTCAAATTTTGATCAATAATACTCCATTATTAACTATAACTACACTTACTTTTATTACACTTATAAGACACATTTAAGCCTAATTCATATTTTGATGTTGAAATTTGTTATTAACAAGTCGTTTGTTACAATTATTAGCAAATGTCTGTGACTTCATTTGTGTTATGAATTAGTTTTTTAAATGCTATAATAGAACTGCCAAGTTAGTTGTTCGACGAGGCAAAGGGTCAATTTTAGCCGGATAACCATCAATCATTCATTTTGCTAGCAAGTACCATACTAACCTGCCCCTGCCCCATTGTCCAGACCTCGTATTCTTCTGTTTGGTTTGTACTTCCCATTTGATAGAGAGTGAATAACGAATATAACACAAAGCACAATAATTACCAAAATAAAAACAAGTAAAACAACACATTAATAGAACTTGGAGAAACACTTGACCAAAGTAAGACGAAGGTCGAAACAATAATTAATAATTCACAATAAACGTTTTCAAAAGAATTAAAAAAACTAAAAGATAGCAAAACGAAAGGAATGGAATTAGATGAGATATTTACTTCGAAATATGCCTTTAAAGTATTTTTAAGTTCCAGAAGAGTGTAACCGGCCCAGGTCCATTTTGTCTATGAACAGTAGTAATATACCTCATATTCAATTGTTTGCTCATAAACAATAACATACCACATAATGTGGTTTTTCCAGATTAATCACCAAGTCAGAGGGACTTTTCCAGTCATGTAGAAGCCGAAACTATTTTTTTAGAATTTTTCGTCTGTGTACCTGTCCATTTTGACAGGGATATTGCATGTTTGATAGAGATAGTCTTACAACTTATGGATGAATTTTAATGAGATATTTGATGGAGTTTTCATTTTGACAGATGATGATTGATGCCTCAAATTATACTTAGCCTAATTTTTATCCTAATCAAATGTTCCCACAATTTCTCTTGGCATAATAGCTCATGTCATATTCATGTCAAATTTTATACTTTCAAGGTATTAAAACTGTAAGGAAATTAAAAAAAAGCAATGTCAGATAAAGAAAAAATTTTCATTAAATGACATTAAACTATTTTTAAAGCTTAGTTTAATGTAATTGCATACCACAATTGACAGGCTTCACAAACTTCTGGAACGAAAATCGAATTGCTTTGAAATGAAATTTTAAATAAGGACTGAAAAAATCCGTACTCTGCTTGATGTAGGAATGCGGAAATTAGTAACCTTTCATGTTATAATTTAAATCTTTCAATAATTCTACCAATCACCCCAATCCAATCTCTCAATAATTTTACAGGACCAATCTTTCAATAATTTTACAGGACCAATCTTTCATTAATTTTACAGGACCAATCTTTCAAGTAATTTACAGGATCAATCTTTTCAATCGTCAAGTTCATATTCTTTTTTCCCTTTTTGTTTTAATAGAGACAAAGAGAGCAAACTAGTGAAAGCTACCAGTAACAATGTGCATTGCAATATTATCAAGTATTCATCGAATAACATGACATATTTCTACCATAGTTCTGATTTCGTGTATAAATTGTAAAGTTTTCAAAACCAATGTAGCCAACCGGTTCAATTCGTGCTGCCTAAAATAAAATAACATTGGGAACTTTCCATTGATTGACAGTAATATAAAGTTTAAAAGTTAGAGCCGTTTTAGTTTTTCCCTTATCTATTAATATGATGTATTTCTGCTATAGCTCCGATTTTGTCTATCAATTGTAAAGTTCTCTAGACCAATGTATCAAACCGGTTCAACTCGTGATGTTTACAAAAAAAAATTACATTGGGAACTTTCCATTGATTGACAGTAATATAAAGTTTAAAAGTAATAAAAGTTAGGCCAGTTTTAGTTTTTCCCTTATCGATTAATATGGTAATATCTGCTATAGCTCCGATTTCGTGTATCAATTGTAAGGTTCTCTAAACCAATGTATCCAACTGGTTCAACTCGTGATGTTTACAAAGAAAAATAATATAGGGATCTTTTCATTGATTGACAGCAATATAAGTTTAAAGGTAATAAAAGAACAGTTTTAGTTTTGCCCTTATAGAATAATATGATATTTCTACTACAGCTCCGATTTTGTGCGTCAATTGTATAGTTCTCAAAACCATATGTATCCAACCGGTTCAACTCGTGATGTTTACAAAAAAAAATAATTGGGAACTTTCATTGATTGGCAGTAATATTTAGTTGAAAAATAATAAGAGAGCAATTTTAGCTTTGCCCCTGCAACTAATGCTTTTATCAGTTTATAAATCTATGTAGGTGGAGACATAACTTCAATTTGCTTACACATATTTTATACAAAACTAGAGTAAAATAAACATATTAGAACCCTTTCTACTTTTAAGACCAATAAATGGTTATTATACAATGACGGGCTAACTATATGATACTTAATGTTTTTGGATAAAATGGACATAAGATTAAATCTTTTCTGACGTGGTGATCTTTTCCAAAGTAATAATTTAAAACAAAAGGAAATGGACTCCGGGGGTGAACTTTGTCTAAAGAACCTATTGAAATTATTTATAACTACAATGCCTTTGTTTATTTTTTAATTTAGCAGTCAAAAATAGATATAACATTGATGCATTTCAATAGTATATGTATTTTTGTTGTCTTCCTAAAATTATTTTGTTGGCCATTTCTTAACATGCCGTTTTTCTGTTAATTTTTTTTGTATTTGAATGTATTTATACTATATACTATTAACATGACTAAATGTGCTTTATGTACGGTTATTACAATTAATTATTGAAGTATTGCAATTAACAATTAACTATGACAAAAACTTCTAATTTTGCTATGGCATAAATATTCCATACTTTGAAGGATACAATTCCTAATATGTAGTGGTACATTCAGCACTTATTCATTTTGGCAGTACTAACAATTTTTTAATTTTTTATGACTAATTTCAACTGCTGATATCAAAATTGTACTTTGCAATGAGCCAATCATAGTTATTGTTAATTATACACAGGTCTCCAAATTTTAACTTTTATATTCCCTCTTTGGGTTTGATAGCTGATCTTAAAGTATATTAGTGCGCTGATTACGAATATGTACTTAAATTTTCCCCAACACCCTCATTTTTTTGGAAAAGCCCTATGTATGAAATCGCAAAAAAAGCCAATTTTAATAAGTCAAAAATTTATATTGAAATAAAAAAACAATTACACGACTTTAAAATATTATAAATACATTGAAATGACGTTAATAAATAAATTAGAAATATTAAATAATTTTGTGCTATCTTTGTTTTTTTTCACCGAAGCTCCGATTATGAGATTTTCGCTTAAAAGTCCGACTTGTATCATCTCGCTTTAGCAATCAAAAATAGTTTGCCATAATCCTTTTAATCCATCTTCCCTTGCTCTTCACTCACAGGTCCAAGTTATCAGGAAAGTGGTCCAAGTACAAATTAAGGAAGTGAAGTTTAATGCTCATCGAACATCACATTTTTCCGAAATTTTTAACCATTTTCTGCACAGTTTCCTCATAATTTGGGTTTTTATGGTTTCCTAGGAAATTGTTCACTGCTTCCTTAAAGATTTCTACGCTCTAATTCCAATTCACTTAATTTTTCATCGAAAATTGTATCTTTCATCAATTTTCTTATATCTGGGACACCGAAAATACCTTCTTTCACTCTAGCTTAGATAGAGATGGTAAAATTTGGTGTAAGATATTTAAAACCTTTTCCTTTTTTATTGCTGAATAAAGGTGTCTTCGCAAATTGTTTCATCATTCCCAGTTTTATGTATAAAAAGGGTAGCAAAACTTTTTCCCGGGGACTAAATTTTTTCTCACAACATTTTTGGTTCCAGGAAGTTCAGTTCTCGGTGGCCATTCTTTCTTCATCCAATATTGTCCTCTGTCTCAACTATCCCACTCGCAGAGAAAGCAAGGGTATTTTGCGTAGCCACCTTGTTGACCGAGCAGCATACTTATAACTTTCAGATCTCCACAGACCACCCAATGATGTTGTACGTACTTTATTTTATCCAACACATTTTTCAAATTGTAGTAGCATTCTTTCAAATGTACAGAATTGCCGATTGGTGGTGAAGTATACTTATTACCATTATGCAAAAGGACTGCTTTCAAACTTCTCTTTGATGAGTCTATGAAAAATCTCCATTCGTTCGCATCATATTTGATGTTAAATATTTTCACTAAGCCAGGAATGTCTTTGCAATACACTACTACAAAGTCTTTTTCTCTGTTGCAATACTAAGAAAAAGAGGTGTTAAGAGTAAGTATATTCTTTTCCGATAGTCTTTACCGATGGAGTTCAGCTGCATCTTTTCGCAGGCTTAGATCTCTTGTTAAGTTGTTCAGTTTTGACTTTGAAAATAACTGTGTTCCTCTTGCACTTGGCTCAAATTGAGCTTCGAGTTAAGATACCTCTTTGACATCACTGCTCATGTCTTCAGCTTGCACTGATTCCAAATATGGAGGTGATGGCGGTCAACGTTCAGGTCGCCGTGCACCGTGTGTGTTACCGATTGCACGGTTGGCTATACCAAGTCATTTTTTATTTTAAAATTGTAGTCTGTAGTCTTGCAACAGCGAAAATAAGTCTTCGAGGTTATTCTGAAATTCACTCCATAACATAGGTGATTATAAATTCCAAGTATTGTACTGCCCTTTTGACCACTTTCGAAGTTTCCGAACGCATGTTGCACAAACTTTATGTTGGACCCACTGTTTGTCCTAGTTAGCGATAGCTAGGCAGAAATACATGTTATAAATGCTGTTTTGTCAAGATAAACTACCCACAAATGTAACAAAAATTGTCCGGTGAGTACTTTCACGAAGACATTTTTTAAGTGAGCGTTACGAATTGCATAGATGTACTTATTTTGTAAAAACAATAATGTTGCTATTTATTCAAAAATCTATTAATCTACCCTCATTAACCCTCTTCTAAGGATTTAAGTTAATTACGGTTAAATGAGGTCGTAAGCAAATGACCTTACAGGTATGCCAGTTAATTACTTTATATTAAACTAACTATTTATGACAACTTATTTATTGTTGTCTGCTACAACCATTTAGTGTATTTTTTGTTCAATAAGAAACTATTAAAATAAAATACCAGTTCTCGACTAGATAGGCCTAGGTATTTTTGCCAAAAAAAAATTATGCTAAGTAACTAAAAATCTAAATCAGTATTTATTATTAAATCTGAAAGGGGAAAACCATTGTAGACCTGTGTTACTAGTTCTATACATGTAACAAATATATTTTCAATTCTTAAAATTGTTCATAAAACGATATGTTTTTATTCAACAAGAATGTGTTTCATGTTTTAGGACTATTTTTTTAATAAGTGGTGACCAAATTATTTCACTTAGAGGTAATCGAATTACAAAATTTGTGTTTTTTAACAAAATTTGTGTTTTTTAATCTGAAAGGGGAAAACCATTGTAGACCTGTGTTACTAGTTCTATACATGTAACAAATATATTTTCAATTCTTAAAATTGTTCATAAAACGATATGTTTTTATTCAACAAGAATGTGTTTCATGTTTTAGGACTATTTTTTTAATAAGTGGTGACCAAATTATTTCACTTAGAGGTAATTGAATTACAAAATTTGTGTTTTTTAATTTTTGTTCATCAAATAAAATCTTCTACAAATAAAGTACATAAATCATTTATAACAGACTAGATTATTAATTTAAAGGAAATTTTACATTTGTAGATTTTTGATTATTTTAGAGTGCCTAATTTTTCCGAAACTTATCTTTTCTTTTTAAATTGCACTTTCGTGGAGGACAGCCAACTAGTAACACCCCTTACAAATATAAGGTAAAAGTTCGTTTATAAGCTGATCTGTTACCTTGCCACTTTTGTGGTTTTGAGAACGTAAGATTATAATTGCGAACAAAATTTTTATGTTTTGTATTTATTGTTTGGATATATTTACGATATTTTTGCAGAGAAAGTTGTGTAACACTCGTTATGTAATAGGTGTAACATTATTATTGCAAATATTGTTAGCTATAAATAATTGTATTTTATGTATGTTGACGTCTTTGAGTTATAGCTTTTGGAGGTTTTAATAACATTTTGCCTATAAATGTAATACCTACATTTATAAATACTAGCGATTTTACATATTTTGGTGTTGGTTTACGTTTTGGTTGTAGTTTTTTAGAGTAAAAATGCCTTCTGCAAAGAGGAGGATGGGGAAATATCAAGAAAGGACGAAAAGTAATCCTGAAAAACATGCTGAGTGTCTATAAAGAGAGAAAAAAAGAGATCGGTAGAGACGAAAAAATATGAAGAGAAAAACTGATTCAGACTCTAAAGGACTATATCGCATAAGAAAATAGGAGATTGCATTTGAGCCTTTAGATCCCAAAAAAAGGATAGAGAAATCTGTATTCTTGCAACCAGCTGAAGTACGTCCAGTTACAGTCACTGAACATTTGCATTTCCACACAGCATTCAAACTTTATAAATGAGAAAGTATCGGCAAATGTCTGTGGAGTTTCCTAAATCGCACACAGAGTTGTTAAATGCTACAACTTGCAACTCCGATAATGAAACATGCATGACAGGTGCATGTACAAACTGCCCAAAAAATTACTGAGATAAGTTTGGAAAAAAACGAGAACTTGGATAAAGACATTTCTTGGAAAGAATGGATCAATTTGAGCAGTCATCCAAAAACGGTTACAAAAACCATGTCATGCAGAGCAGCCATCAAGAAACTAGAAGGTAAAATAGTAAAGTTCAGCTGTATTGCTATATCAAAAAGTTCAAGCTGAAGGCTTTCAAAAGTCCAAAAAACCTGAAAAAGAACAAAGCACTTTTGCAAATGAATTTTGCAGAAAATCATTATCACCTTAAACAGTCAAGATGAAATGCAAAGTTCTCATTGGAGTCATGATCGAGTTACTATATTCACCTGCTGCATTTGACTATCTAACCAAGAAACGACATCATTGTGTGCGATGATACATTGCATACAAAATATGCAGCAGGACTTGTTTGGACCATGTTTTCAATTATTTGAGAGAGGCAATGATGCAGTATCGAGTGTTAAGATTTTCAGTGACAACTGCACTCCTCAATTCAACTACAGCCACGTTTTGTCACTCCTGCCAGATATAAAAGATAACACCGAATTAGTAGCCTACGTGAATCTTTTTTGTTGCCTCACATCAGAAAGGTGCAGTAGATGAATTAGGTGGCACAGTCAAGCGAGTAGTGTAGGCGGGAGTTAAATTGAGGAAAATAGTGCCAAATTCTACTGAAGACTTTTTCTTGTATGTTAAGTATAAGGTGAAAGGCTTATATGTCATACGTATATAATATTGACATCCAAGAAGAACAACCTTTTCTTAACAGTGTCTGATCCAATATCTTTCCCATTCTGAAAATACAGTCTGCATAAATTTCAAACTGTACGCGAATCCGAAATTACAGTCGGTCGGACTAAAACTACACCTAAAGTAAAGGTAAAAAATTTAAATAAACGAAATAATAGGCCTGTGTTGCCAATTTCAAGGATAGATAAAGACGTTTCAGACTGGAGCTCTGAAGAATTGTAGCCTCTCGCTACATTGAAATCTGCAGCTAAAGATATTGGAACATTTTGTGTCATTTGTTGTTAAAATCTATTGGAAAGTAAGTAAGTACTTTCCAATAGATTTTGTGGGCGGATTTGCCAACACTACTGACAAAGTGTATACAGATTCAGAGGAAGAAATATCACAAGATCCGAAAGCTGTGACTGTAAAGATTCTGTCTTTAATATTAATCATTTTAAAACACAGTTCCTACAAAATTGTGTTTTGAAATGACTATTATTAAAGTTTTACGTACAATTTTTATTTCTATTTTATATGAGTAACCAGTTCCGTACACCTATAGACCCATTACACACAGTCATTCACATAAACTATAAAATGTCACCTAAAATAATTTTAAAAAGTATTGTGAGTTATTTCATAACGTATCACTTTAATTTTTTTTTAATAAATTATTTGATAATGGTTTACAGATTTTTGCATTCATGTACGACCACTGAAGATAGAGAGGCAAAATGGTGTTACTACTGGCATACTTAAGGTTTCATTTCTTAAGTCCGCTAACAATTAAGAAAATTTATATACATCATAGGGAAGATAGAGTAAAAAGGGGTTGATTAGTCTAATACAATCAATATGTATTCCTTCACAATTAATGAAAAATTAGTTGTGACCTGTAAGTGTGTAAGTGTGTGACCTGTAACAGCCGTTACATGGAATGACCCATATATTAATAAACGAGCAAATCAGGAGTGAGTATGTTCCCCTAACCACTAATTTTAGCCAGTTTCATACATTTATTTTATTACTCGTCCAGTGGTTATTAGGTCCATGCTCAATATTAGAGGTATCTAAATGAGCAATGAAAATCTAAACTGCAGGCTATAGTATAGGCAAATTCACAATGAAATGAATCATATTCCCTTTTATCTTACACATATATAACAGTTATTTAAAAATTGATTTCTAAAAAACATACTCTAAGTTCACTTTCGCCTTATTCACTATTGCATAATGAAAGTAACATATGAAAAGGTTTTGTCTGAAAGAATAAATCAAACAAATAATTTATTATACAGTAGTCAATTTAAAAGAATTACAAAACAGTGTAGTGACAACCATGTTTCACATTCATATTCAGTGCTTTGATGTTAACGTAAAGATTATTCCCCCAAGAAAATTTTTTAGAAAACTTATTTGAATTCTATTAATAAATTATATTTTTATAAAAAAATAATACAAAACAATAAAATAAGAAAAAGCACAAGCATCAAAATTCGAACTCTGACTTCTGTACTTTACTGCTGTGCCAATGATTGGACAAAGTAACGAAATAAAAAAATACTTACTAACTCTGACACCTTTATTCTCCTTGCCGAGTGCAATCGAAAGCACTCGGCCTAGTGCTAAGTATACACAAAGTCGAACCGTTCAGCCATAGTCGGCCTACCGCAGAGCATACCCAAAATGTATCATACTTGACGTGACTGAGGTCGAATTGCAAAATTTTTTCATAAAAAATTTTTGGACAAGGTGGGCCAAAAGAAGTTTTTTCTTTTACACAAGCCTGTAACGCGCTGTTTAATGAATAATTGCTATATTTCCAGATAATAATCACTGATATCATTCCTTAATCAATAATGTAACATTCAAGCACACTTAGTGAAAAGAGCTTCAATTGATGGTTCGCCTAATGTAATACTCTTTAAAGGGAGAGATACCTATAAAAGCTTAAATTTTGCTTGATTTTTGTATTTTTTTTTAAATGATAGAGTCATATATTTTTGAAAAATAACATCTGGTTCATTCAAACATTAAAATAATATAATTTTTTTTTTTTATTTTATTTAGTCAAAATGGCTGATGTACACTAAATTCTTCCAGAAAGGTCGCAGCGAGACTTCTCAATCGGCAAACATTGTAGCATCGGTTCTAGTGATCTGAAAACAAAAACCAAGAATCCGTGTGTTTATTAATTTCATAATTTTTAGATGAACCCAAAAAAAGTTTTAAAAAAAAATTTGCGGAATAAAATACTTGAGAAATATAACATGAATTTCGGGCCGAATTATCTTATTGTTTTTGCTTTGATAAAATTATTTTTTCAACAAATTTTCGGAAATTTGTAGGTTCCTATAGAAAATAATATCATTAAAAAGATGTGTGCAAATTTCAGGGAGATTGATCAATAACTTTTTGAGTTATCGAGTACGCCAGTTTGAAAAATATAGTTTCGAGAAAAACACATTTAAAGTTTGAATACATGAAAATTCAATGATTATACTTACCGATTAATCAGCAATTCCAGCGCCATATAATTGTCCTTCTGTAGCCTCATAGAACTCATTTTGTGCTGTTGACTTGCTTGACGAGCTTGTTTAGTGGCTAATGAGGTGCGCTGATTTCCTCGAGTCTCACTCTCTGTTCATCCATTTTTTCGGCATATGATTTACATTGTTGACTATTATGTCTGAACAGTTCATTATTTGTAAAATCAATGAATATCTTTCATTGAATAATCCAGCAGCAATGTTTGAGACTATTTCAATGATTTTTAACCCCGAATGTAGGTGTTTTGGAGCGAAACGCCAAACGGTAGAGTTGAAACTCATTTGCGTTTTGCGTGTAACCACCCAAACATCTTTCAAGCAATTAATCTCTCGATAAATCTTTAAATATTGGCTCTACATGCTTTTGGATATCTGGATGTGGTGGTGCAGGGTATCTAAAATCTTCTCCAGAAGCTTCAGCTTTTTGCCATTTGCACCAGCTGTTGGGACCAGGCGGACAGTACTCATGTCTCGGCTTGTCATCAGTGGAGCACACATACTAGTAGGTGGCCATTACAGCCTTTTTCATATCCTCGAGGTTGTTAACATTCCTACGAAAAGCTAATCCGTAGTATACTGATAATTTGTTGATGAGAGCTTGAGTTAGTTTGCCTTTTCCTATGAGTTTTTGATCTTTTGTAACTTTTCGGAGGCGAGTACCCATTCTCTTCTGCACATGGCCAATACACTCATTTTTTACTACGGGAAAATCGTCCCCATACGGATTTACATCTAGAATTCGTTTGAATGTTTTTGAATCGCCATCTCCTATGTAATTACCGTATTTCACACCAAACAATTCTTCTGATCTTAAAAACATTTCTTTAATTGATTCAACTTCCATTACACCCGCAGAGCCCTGTGCAGAGCGCAGAGCCCTCTTGACATTCTGACTGGTGTTCTTCATACCATGCATCATATTCTTCAGTACCTTGTCAATTTTTCCAAAAGTTGCACCCTGAACAATAGCTAGATTTTATTACTAGATCGATAACTTTACCACAGTAGTATCCAATGAGCGTTGTAACACCATATAAAGATTTAAAGGCACGTTTTTTCCATGAACCATCGCCTAATACTTTTAAATTTGAATTTGGCCTGCCATGTTTTTCATTTTCTATTTTTTCTTCCTCCACAGCTTTTTTACAGCAAGATTGAAATACAGATTGCGTGGCTGTATATAAATGCATAACAATTTTATTATATGCAGTTTCACTCAAGCCGTCGCACATGTCCATAAAATTACAAAATATATTAATACCCTCCCTAGCGACTCCTAAAAGACGCATAACAAGTACAATCCTACGATTAATTTCAAATCCATTATTGATAAATGGCCCTGAGTTAATATCTCTATGACCGCAGTGACATAATAAAACTATTTTGAAACCCAATCCTCGATTGCCAACTTTTTCAAATTTCACTGCCTTTTTACCCTCGCGACACACAACAAGTTCTGATAACGCAATGAACACTGCAAAAAACTCAATAAATTTATAACAATGCATATTATTGTAATGAGTGTGTCCTCACTAGTAACATTAGATAATTTTCTCGCACTTGCACTCGATTGTTCGGCTTCATCATTTTTAGTATACTGATTTCGATGAAATTTCCGTTTACGCAGGTGTCCTGACCGAGCTGGTGTATCTTTAGCTCCTTTAGGATATGAACTCATTTTTATATTTATTCGATTTCGAAGTCGTTGCGTACAGAATGAGTTTCAAAACTGAACTGAACAAAACTAACAGCAAAACCGGATCTGGCCTGTACGAATATACGCTGTAGCAACTGTAAAACTGTCCTTTACTTGGAATTTGTCAATAAAAGTATTTCGAAACATCTGTTCATTCAAATTTTTAAGAATAGAGAGGTTAGAAGCTAAAGAAATTCAACAGACAGGTAAAAGAGTCTGCTGCTTAATTATACCTCTATTCTTTGCGTTTATTATACGACCCTATTCTTTGCGTTCGCACCCAGCGCTCGTCGCAAATAATAGGGTCGTATAATAAACGCAAAGAATAGAGGTATAATCGTTGTCAATGTCGTCACGGCTTACACTCTTTAATATAAGAAATACTTAAAATAATGTCCTAAAAATTTTAGTGGCGTATTCTTAAAGGATTATACTAATATTTTAGGGAAAAAAATTTTTTTTCAAAATTTTACAGGTATTTCCCCCCTAAGTGCTTATACTTTTAAGTGATCATTAATGTAATACTATTTTAGTGCAAACAAAATGTCAGAATTGCTACCTCTCTTTAATCACACACTATGTACTGTCACTCATCTTAATTGCATCCAATAATGTATTATTTGCCAAATTTACATATTTTCATCGTAAGTTTTGTTAAATAACTGTTAGATCAATTTTCCAACAAAAGAGTTTAATTAAAACACTTACTCTTTACGCCTCGCACTCCTTCTTTTATCATCAGACTCCCTCGAAATAATTGTAGGTCGATCTGATGGTCCAGCAAGCCTGGCATCAAGAGTGGGATCTGAATGGCGCTGGTTACAAATGTCCTGACTGCCTGTAGTGCCTGATGCCGTAATGCTAATTCCTGAAGCAGAAGACGAGGCTGGTGAAGCGGCCCCCATACCACTGTCACTCTCAGGTTCGCTCTCAGCCTGTTCCATGCTACCACTGAATTCAGCATACCTGTGAAAAATTATATTTAATTGTATTTATTGTTTAACAGGTATTAATTGCATTATGGTTTGAAGTGGTGTAATATAAATCATACGGAGGCAGGAAAAATATTTTATGCCATAATAAATTTACCCACCGCAATACTACAATTTTTACAAATGGAAAAAATTGGTAACAGTCTAATTTGTATTGATATAATAATATGCATTTTCAAATTCTAATTGGTATCACAGCAAGAGAAAATAAACACGCTTAATATACTGCGTCCAATTCTATTAATGCTGTTAGTCGAGAAAGTTGGATTTTGAGTGCATTTTGTTTAAGAGACATACTTTCTACTAATATACCGTGAATATGTAAGCCATGAATAAAGAATGGAAAAATATGAGATAAGTTGTAGGTATATGAAAAGAGTAGGTATACGAAATCTATTTTTAAACAAAATAACATCTAAGTAACTGTATATAAATTACTCTTGTAAAATGTTTCAGGTGGCTCCAGAGGAGGCTTTCTATATTTTTTTAGCAGGGAAAAGTGGTAAGTATAACCAGAATGCTTCTTTATTAAATGGAGTAACATTTTACAAAATTGAATTTAGTTTTATATTTATATACAAATTGTGGAACTCATATAATTAAGATTTATAACTCTGAATCAGAATCTATTTCAAAAATGAGTGGTCTGGAGTTTAAACACACAGAATTTTTCATAATACATACTCCAAAAAAATAGCTGAATAATTTCTATCAAAAAGAATAAAGACCGTGTAATTTAAAAACATGAACTCTGTGCTGACTCGACATTAGCAGGTTGCTCAAAACGATAACTGCTGTAAGCTGCTCAATATCTTCAATATTCGAAAAATAACTTATTCACCATTAAAAATTATTTCGTTTTCCAAGTTTTTGCACAATTCCACACATGTGCAATGATTTGTTTGCAAATTTGGTTTACAAATTATTACTGCAATCAATAAAAATGTTTATGTAAATCTGCACCACTTTATTTCTTATGTATATTTGAATAGTTATATAAAACTGTGATTTAATTTTTTATTTTTGCAATATTTTTATCAATCAGATGAAATGTGGTGGCGATACTAAACTTCTTTCTATGTGTCAAAACAATATATACCCAGGGCTCAGCCCGCCTGGTGTTAGGGAAATTTTAAAAAATTTTTTGTCCTAAGAAATAGGTATAGGTTTTATTAATGTTAATTATGAGGTTAAGTATTATTTTGTACACTAAACTGTAAACCCATGAATTCGGCATTCAGTTTGCTTGTAGCGACTGAATGCCGAATTCATGGCGTATGTAAAATTTTATAGAAATCTATTGGGCTTCTTAAGCATGAAAGACAAATAAAAAAATAAATAGACATTTCATTTTTAATATCATAGTATGGATTTAAAGGAAAATCAATTACCTAGCATCCACAGCTGCAACCCATTCCTTGATCTGAACGGCATGTGGATGTCCTTTCTCCACCAGCCCATCTGCCAACTGAGCCAACAACCTCACTCTTTCCCGGCTTTCCCTCGCAACACCACCAGCTGCTGCCGCTGCCGCCCCACCACAGCGCTCCTGAGTATCCCGGATCCATTCCACAGCCGCACGGGCTGAACGCTCAAACAGTGCAAATTGCTGACATTGTTCAAGACGTTTCTTGCGTACAGTCCAGTGTTCCAAAACCTGCATGATATATAAAAATTTTATATTTAAATATTATTCAAGATTACATTTTGTAATATATATGTATCTGCACACAAGTGTCTGAATACACAATAACCACTTACAAATTTGAACATGATTTTTTTTTAAACACATTCGTTGTTCATTTTTTGCTATAACCATTTGGTTCCAAAACATATCACTTTTTAATAATAACTGTAAGTGCATAAGATAATTCTATGCAATATGTAAATATTGAGAAGTGCTTTAAAAACGTCTGAGAAAGGTTAAATATTTATTTTATTTATTATTTATGTCAATGTACAATGTACATAAAGCAATATTATATGTAAAAAAAAGTCAGGTCACATGCGACAATCAAACCTGCCCTTTTAGAATCACAGTCAAGTAATTTATCTATTAGACCATTGAGACACCCGATAAAATGGGCAAATTTTTTTTATACATGTAATGTCAAAATTATATTTCCTCTAAAAATTATATTTCTTCTAGAAAAGCGTACAAAACCATGTGAAGTTCAATTAAACTTTCTAATCCTACTGTATTCATAGTTAAGCTGTGGAGATTGGAACTTTCACTTATTAGAAGATTATAAATTAGCTGCTTGTCCCGTCTTTGTCCGGAAAAAAAAAGCCATAACTATCTTTTTTCGTTTGCTTTTTTATATATTTATAAATATTTCTTAGAGTCGAAATACAAAATTTTTCAAAATTCCCATACACTTTTCCATTTAGATTTTTACATCTTTATTATTGAATTTCAAAAAGTCCTTTCTTAGAGTGCGTGTAAAAACAAAAAGAAACATACAGCAATTTTCAAGTTAACAAAATAACTATATATTACTCTTATATTAACTTATTACAATATTGAACAGCACAATAAAATTGTTTTCGATATAAGAATTGAGTAAAATTAATTGCTATAATAGGTTATTTGACAACATCGTAAATATACCACAATTCTGCGTCACCTGTTAGATTGTAACGTAAATAAGCTTTTAATTTTCAGAAGAATAAGTTTATATTATATAAAAAAAACGTAAAGAAATCACAATATTTTTTTGAAATTTAGTCAGCATCGCAAATGCCCTGTTACTGGTTAAAAGTCAGATGACATCGCAGACAAGTTTTGAAATCTTTAAATTATGGTACTTTTTCTTTTTTTTTAATTTATAACTATCACCTTTTGTATTTAATATAATTTGTTTATAATATGAACTCATGACGTATGTTATTCATTATGTATTATATTATATAAAAAGAAATAAATTACAAATGACATATTTAATTAAAATAACTTCGGGTCGTAACTAATGTATAAAAAAAGTTATTTAATTGCCATGCATATGCTAATGTATATATCAGCACTATAATTTTATTCCAAACATAAATCATAGACAATTCCTGAATGTTATTGGATAAACAAGATGTTATTGTTAAAATTGACAGATTAAGTAAATATTAGAGTTGGATAATTAAATTTACTATATTCATATTATAAATACCTAACAATTTGTAAGAAATTATATTTTTAATTGTGTAATAAGTACTTAGCGATAAAAGATAAAGTGAACTAACTGGAAAAAAAACATATTCTCTCGCAAACAAAAGTCATCAGGTACGAAATTTTTTAAATTGTTTTTTTATAATAAATAAGCGTCTGCTGCAGAATTTTTTTAAACATATCGTTTTTAATGTAAATTCTTTCATATCAGATCAAAAATTTAAATTTAGATAAATTCTAACAATTGTCAAAATATCATTGGTACTAAAACGCATTCATACCAAAATTTTATATTCTTATTCTTTTGGTTTATTGGCATTGACATTGATAATAATGTTTAAAACACATATATTATTTATATCGAAATCATCTTCACACATAAAAACATTTGAGTGAGCTACAATGCTGTTTAATTGTGGGCTACTTGCAGCCACTTTTTTATCTTTTAAGATTTGTTGGCACTGAAACGAATACTACATGTCGACTTTTTATAGACGTATTTGTACATTGTGACACTACATACTATTTATACACCATTTTAATATGAAAATAAATAATAACCCCTTCAGCGGGCAGGACTGTTTGTTTACATTGTTTGTGACGTCACATTAGCTGCCATTACAGAAATTGCGTTTTTAGCGCGAGTTCGAAAATTCAAACTTTAAAAGTGATTAATATCAAAAAATACGGCATATATCCTAGAAATATAAATGTACTGTGTTTATAATACAAAATAGAACAATTTAAAACAATTTAAAAATTTCAAGTCAAATAGCCTATTGAGGGGGTTTCAATTAACTTTTTTTCACTTTTTAATATTATGCATAAATACAATATTTCAATTGGTACTACATCTTTCCCGTTATGACTATTATTTGAATAAATCCATCCACAAACCTTGCTCTCTTGTAACAGTAATGTATCGAGGATGGTGCAAACACGTTGTTCATGATGATGTTTTATGGTATTGCCACTGCCTGTATTATTACTTGTGGAATTGTTGCCACTTTGACCATGAACTTGAGCTGATCTTGCAGCATACTTCAAGAAAGTTTCTGCAGTACGCCGAGCTAAAGTACACGCTTTCAAAAATGCTTCTTTCTGTTCTCCATGCTTTACAATCAGCGCTGAAACCTGGAATGAGGGGAACATTCATAAATATCATTAGATGTAAATTCAAGTAGAGAAACACAGTAATATAAAGTAGAAAATAAACTTAAAACAATTTAGTACTTTCTTAATATTACTTTTTACATTATTTAAAACAGCCATAATCGATTTGTATCTCACAATTAAAATACTTTAAAACATAATTACATTAACAACCGATACCTGTGCTGCTTTGTCAGGAGCTATACCACTGTGAGTGAGATTCTGCTTATCTTCACTAACAGAAGTTGATCCACACCAATCTTCATCTCGCCTGTATTCCTTTTCTAAAGAATCTAACACAGAACATACTTGTTCAGCAGTCTTATAGAAATTGAGGGATGCCGTTACTAATTTATGACGTTCTTCTGCGCATGTTACCAAACGTTGCCACCGCTCTGTCACTTCTTCAGATATATCCCTGTTGACGAATATAAAAGATTATAACTTATACAAAATATTAATAGCTTTAATATACATTCATTTTATGCAGACTAAGCATAATATTAGAGTTAGAGCTACAATTTCATAACATTTATATTAAATTCGTTAAACACTTAAAAGTATATCCTACCTTATTGTATGGGGATCATAATGATTAGCCGCAATGAGTGCATCAGCCCTATATTTTACTTGAACTGCACTGGCATGGGTCTTCTCCACAGCAACTTGGAACTGATCATGTTCCCGTTTTAATTGTTCAGCTTCACCTAGTGTTGTTGGGATAGCAAAGGAAGCAGCTAACATTGCTTCACCATTGCGAATCCAAGACACCACTTGAGTTGCGTCTTTTTGAAATTGTCCTGCAAAAGAAGAGATGAATATAATGCATTTGTTTTTAAAACATATACATAAACTATTTTAGGAAATATTACCAACATTATTCTCTTAATATTAACTTGTCTTTCTTAAAACTTGGCATTCGAATAACTTCATATACGTTGCAATATATTCTTTAAATTGTTTTCACAATGAAACACAGCTTATTTTATTTATTTATCTACTTTAATGTATCTAATTGATACATATGGCGGACTTATTGCTACAAGAGCAATCTCTTACAGCCAACCACAACACCAGTCCAGCCCCGTTCGACGAACGGCCGAGAATCGAACCAGGGTCGCCGCGGTGCGTCGCATCGTCTAAGGTCGTATGCCTTGTGATCAACCCAACACACCACGGCGACGATATTTTATCCCGGCGTCACTACCATTTTTTTTTAAATATTTATTCTTTGCAATGCTATCCCAAAAAACATTCAGCAAATGGTCATATTTGGCTTGGAGGGTAACCGTCCAGCGACGCCTTGCGTTCCCTAATAAAATTTATCTATTTATATTTATCTCCAGGAGCTTTTCTTTTCAATTATGTGAAATTGGAGTTTCTATGCATTAACTGTGTAGCGAGTATGTTTGGATTATTGACTATCCTTTTTTGTAGGTTTTTATGGAGTGTTGTATCTCATCCCTGATAGTATCCATCACATATGCAATAAATTTGTACACATAATATGTGACAACTTTGCATTGAAAATCACAAATATTAGGCTCCGCAGCATTAACAAATGAGTACGCAACATTATGTGCATACTCATTTGCGAATCTATATGCACATATATGTCACTCTTGTCTACAATCTTGTGAACCATGGACGGCGAAGATAATTTTATTTGGGCAGTTGTGTTGTTTTACCTATGTTTGTTTATTTATATTTATACATACGTATGTACATATATATATATATATATATATATATATATACACACACACACACACATATATATTTATATATATACTGGCTAAATCAGACACCACGCCACGGAGAAGTAGACACATTTGGATTAATAGATTATACAACCAAAGAATTAGGTAATCTACTTCACCCTACCTTTCATTACCTGAACTCATTCCATATCTATGCAAATGATTGGAAATCGTAATATCAGCCTATATACTTTTATATATTTATTTCAGGAAATCTCTACAAAAATCATTAATGAACTTATTACCTAAACCTGTCAGTCACTTTGGCAATTTAACATTTTGTTTCACAGCAGTCACATTTTGTTCTTATGGTATTTCTTTCTATGATTCTATGTTGTAGATTCTTTCTGTAGGAGCTCAATGGACTTGAATATAGTAATGTTATACTAACCGAACAGATATGCAAGTATCGCTTGTAGTCGCATGCGCAAATAACACCACTAATTTGTAGGAGATTATGTAAATATTCATTATTTGCAAGCTTTGATGTGCGCAAAAGAAGCTAACATCCGTTAAGGGTTTACTGAACTAATTGACAGTTTACTGGACTAAGATTAGAACTAGACCTTAGTATTTGTCCATTCTTGAGAAAATGGTTATTGACAGACGACAAAGAGTTCCTATAAGGTTTCCGCTTTACTGTTCTAATGTACAGAACCCTAAAAATAGTTGAAAGCTTGAAAAGTGACAAAAGAGGAAATCTTAAAAAAAAAAGTATTGGAGGCTATTCAAAGATTTTACTGCGCTTGTGAATCATTAATAAAAAAGGCAAACTCTAGTAACAACTGAAAATGCAAGCAAGTGATGCAACTTGAACATCTACACAGAATTGCAACTTTATTTTTACATAAAAGAAACTATGACTTTTTTCATTCTTGTAATATATTCTTTTATCACACTGCAATATTGACCTCAGAGCCATGAAGCGAAGAAAACAACGGAAACGAACAAAAAGGCACACTTTTGTTTGTCGTCAAAAGTCAGCGTGTGCAAGACGACACAGTTGAGACTTTGTCAATGCCATATAATGCTACTATTGTACTTTTTTACCTTTTTAAACTGCCAAAATGGTTTATTTTTCAATGCCACAATGTAGGGAAAACATTGATAGACATAATAAAAGAGAACTTGCAATTAGTTTCCATACATAAGTGCCTTAAAACATTATTCTAATTTTACTTTGACCTCATAGATGATACCGACATGAGAAACAGTGCATATGAGCAGTACAGTGCAGTTTTAATTTTATCTATATTAGCCATAATAGATAAAATTAAAACTGTGCATTCTGAATTATTTTAGGTGAAATGTTTGTTTTATAATAATAGATTCGAGTAAATTGTAACAATGAAGTAACAGTTGTTTGGTAATATTTTCATCTGTTTTTTTTAAGGAACTTATTTATAAACTTACTTTTAAAAATGATTTTAACATTTTCAAATATTTTGAAATCTTTCCTTAAAACTAAATTTTTAATGCATTTGTACATACTCAATATTTTCTACATTCATCATCCATATCAACTGCAAGAAACTTTGTTAATCTGTCTATCTTGGTTTTGTTTCCGTAATGAAGTTATAAATATTCTTATTATTTTGGAAAATAGACATGTTAAAATCCGTGAAGTCCCAGGGATCTCACTGTTTACTTAAAGCATAATAATCATATGAAAAGTATGTATATCATATACACATATAAACATCACAGTATATTGTTTCATGAACAAACAGAGTGAAGCTAAGGTGAAAAATATTGTTGGGTGGCCACTTGTTTAAGCTAGCTCGTACAAAATAAGTAAGCAATCGACAATATGATTACTGACATAAAGTAATTTCACCTAGATCAGATCTCATTATATATCATAATAATGTCATATCAATGCTTAAATATGTATTAAACTATTTATATTACGCATGTACTTAAAATTGTTTTGTTATATAATGTATAATGTGACATATTAAATGTCTTTCAGTTATAACTCTATTTATAGTATTTTAAATAAATACTCGATGAAATTGTGGATATGGAATTTCATCTTGTCAGATGGAGCACAACTACACTGTGTCAAGAGACATAGTGGAGGAAATGGTACATTTCCCCTTATGTCGCCACTGTAGACAGATTTGAACACTTTTATTGTATGGCTGCGGGTGACTCTATTTTTTACATTGTTCTGTGCTCAGGGCAAACTCTTGGGTTATACATAACTATAGCATCATAAATTTTGTAATGTGCATTTCATTTTCAAGATTTTCCTGAATATATTCTGAGAGATTGGTTTAAATTTCTGAGCTTCTTTCATAACATTTATTCTAAATATAACATAAAAATACAATGATGAAAAAGTGTATTGATATTTTATACTGTTTCATTTGAATAAATTAAGTAGCTATATTTATTTTATGGGACACAAATCCAAGATTCTTACCAAGTTGCACACACTGTTCAAACCTCGCCCTCCTCTCTTCAGCCAATTCCTCCAAATCAAGTTGTCTATCATGAAGGAACTCTAGAAGCAACTGTACTCTAGCCTGTGCATCTAATTGTGCATTGTTATCATTAGTCGTATTACTTGAACCACCATCAGATGATGCAGAAACATTCATTATGTCAGATGCTTCAGCGACAGCCGCTGCAAGCTCTTGACCTTGTTGTACCACCTGAATGAATAAAAAAAAGATATTTTAAACAAAAATTTCAGAATATTGGTAACATTTAAACAATCAATTAGGTCGAAATTGATAGATATTACACAAAAACCATACTTCATTTGTAAATATCATTAAAAACGTCAACATGACCCCATTCCTATGTAAAATTTTAAAAGAATTAAAATATATTGTGAATGCCCACAAAATATTTATATGGTTTATGTTCCCTATAAAATTAAACGTTTAAATGTCCATTTCTTCATTTCTCTGTCAATTTTCCTATTTGCCCTCATGTACATAACAACAGATTAACACACAATTTGCCGTTTCATATTATAATATAGGCTTTATATATATATATATCTCAATAGTTGCCGCTCTAAAAATTTCACTCCTAAAAGAAGAAGTCTTCAGTCTTGCGATAGATATCTGCAAATATATATATATATATATATATATATATATATATATATATATATACATTTTTTTTTTTTTTTTCTTTTTTTATTTTTTTTTGTATAAAGGACCTTATTACATTAAGCTAACCAAGAACCGGCTCTAACAGTATTTTTGATGAAGTTACAGGCTTGATTGTTTCATTAAGTTCCAACATTATTGTTACATTTTGAAAACTTGTGATAAATGTATCCATACTTAATGAACAATTTTAATACTTGTAATCAAAAAAATTAATATTGCTATATAGGGTTGATATAAAGACAAATTAAAATTAAATACTTGTATAGTCAAAAGAAAAGATACCACAGAGAGATCAAAATAAAAGCGAACTTAGTTTGACCAATGTATCAATATTTCTGCCTATAAAAAATGGTTTAAAATGTTGTCAATGAGGAGGGCTAGAAAATAAGTGATTTTTAATAGATTTTTTTTCACATCCTGCTTGAAAGAAGTCTGTAATGACTAAACATTTATCAACCAAAATAAACAAAATTATACATTAAAGAACACTTAGATTCTATTAGATTCTAAAGGATACTGTCAATACCACAAATATAAAAGGGTAATATTGTCAATGTAAGATAAGGGCGTACATTATTGTGGTGCTTACATAGCTTCAGTCTTATCATAAAGATATAAAGAATCAATTCAAAGAATTACCAATTACATTTTATGATCAATACAGAAAACAACTTTTGATACAGTAGCAGACACTGTGAATTGTCTGATGTGTCAGATTTGGATTAAGTTATTGTTCTTTCTTTTATTATTGTTTAACAAATACCTTGGAATTATAAAATATTGAATTAGTCTTTTCTACCACTAAACTTCTAAAACCACTTCAATCAATCTAAACCAGGGCTATCCAAACAACGGCCAAGTCAAGCAACGGCTTTTTCTATGCGGCCCGCGACGCATATTTTAAAATTGAAATCTACAGTGTAAAATAATCAGAAAATAGTTTTTGATACCTATAAATAGTTTGGATAATAGAAATCTTTCTTAAAATATTATATATAATTCATTTATTTTTAATCTAGTAATATTCCATTCGCATGAAATCATTTAAAAGTGAAGTTATCTTTATATTATTGGGGGAATTCCCGGAAAGTATTTTGTTTACAAAAGAAGTCTGTAAGTAAGATGTTTATGTTAGTATTTGTTTGTGTCCGTATTAGTTAAACTTGTGCTTTCATTAAGTTCGTATCACTGCCGCTTTGAATTTCACACGTTATTTAACAAGTAATTGTGAATTTCACAAGTATTTAACCAGCCGGTTTGAGAAAAATACTTAAAAAACTTCATTATGTCTACGAAGAAGCGAAAATAAGTGATGAACATCGTGCATTTAATGAGAAGTGGGAACTCGACTATTTTATTTGCAATAACAATAATAAAATTCAGTGTATAATTTGAATGCAAGTTATGTCTGTGAGTAAAGAATATAATCTTAAACGTCATTATACTACTTTACATGAAGAAAAATATAAAAAACATGTCGGTGAAGCCAGAAAAATTGTTGTGGCTGAGTATAAGAAGAAACTAACGCAGCAGACAAGTTTTTTTTTTCAAAAATAAATACAGACAATGAACAACGTTTGGCTGCTTCTTATGAAGTTTGTTTGCAATTAGCCAAAGCTAAAAAACCATTCAGCGAAGTGGGTTTCAAAAATGTTCTTGTATTGTGACCGATGGAGCAAAAGCTATGACAGGAAGCGTTACATCAAAATGGCATTGATTGCCCATTAATCTATTGTATCATACACCAAGAAGCCTTATGCGGAAAATCTTTGCGCCAAATGAATGTCATGAAAATAGTTGTTAAAATAACAAATCTTATTAGAGGCAGAAACAAAGCTTTGAGTCATCGTAAATTTGGCAATTTTTTAACTGAAATTAACGCAACTTATGGGGATCTGCTGTTACACTCAGAAATCCGATGGTTGAATGCTGGTCAGTGCTTGCAGCGTTTTTTCGATTTACGGAAAGAAATTCCGATATTTCTTAAAAATGAAATAAAATCTGACACTACTGATATGGAAACTAAAATGCAAGATCCTGAATTTCTTGCTGATCTCGCATTTTTGACTGATATGACACAACATTTGAACGAATTAAATTTAAAAATACAAGGCAAACAACACAATATTGCCAACTTGTATGGATATGTGAATGGATTCAAAAATAAACTGATATTGTTCAAAACGTCACTGGAAAAAAATGATTTTTCTTTTTTTCCAAGTTGCAAAGAACATTATACCGAAATGAGAAATTTTGAAAGATGCAACTTTTCTGACCACCTGAAGTACATAGACGAGGTAATTTTTGAATTTGAGCAGTATTTTGCAGATTTCAAAAAATTAGAGAGCGATTTGTCTCTTTTTACGCATCCATTAACGATTCAAAACGAAACCGTAAAGACTGATTACCAGTTGGAATTATGTGACGTACAGGCAGACCCCTTTTACAAGTGTAGAACAGAAACTGGAATGGATTTTTTTAAGATCCTTGGCGATCGTTTCCCCAAATTAACAAATTTTGGCTTGAAAATGGAATCGATGATGGGCAGCACTTATTTATGTGAAAGCACGTATTCAACCATGAACTTTATAAAATCTAAGAACAGCTCTTCACTGTCAGATAAGTCACTTCTTCATGCAATGCGTCTGGCAACAACTTTGCCAGACGATGCAATCAATGTGATTGTTAAAGATAAATTAACGAAGAACCAATAAACGTCTAAAGAAATGATTACCCTGTATTTTATTTTACTTCAAATTAAAAGTATTTTTTTCTGCGGCCCTCAAGCTTTTGTAGTAAATTTAATTGGCCTGCGAAGGTATGTAGTTTGGACAGCCCTGATCTAAACTATCAAGTGCTAAATTAGCTTTACCAAGATACACAAATGAGCCAACCTGAAAAGTCGCATGCTGCATATGTGCAACACTTTCATTATGAACTGCCAAGGCCTGTTCTGCTTTTTGTGGATCTCGGGGTAAATCAGCTCTTTGTAGATCATCACCCCATAATTCTAACTGTGAAGAAACCTGAAATTTGTCAATGAAAGAAATACCTATTACAATAAAGTTTATTTAAAATACCAATTTATAAAATTAGTAATGTGTGAGAATAACAAACCAAACACCGTAAAAAACAGTTTCTCCCCAATATCTCAATAGGTATCTATTAGGCCTCTTAGACTCACCAACTTGGCAAATTACTCAAGACATAAGCTTTAATCTTTAAAAATATCATCAAAAATAATAAGAAAAATGCAAAATTTACATTAATGCTTAATACAATTTTACTATTTTGCTTAATAAAATTGTCTTCTTTTTAAAAATATTCTCTGAAATATCCGATATTGATTTCTTTTCTTCTTACTAAATTGATATCTCAAGACATGTGACATTCTTTCACTGATACACACATATCTTAAATTATTTTTGTTTCAAGTTTCCTAGTTTTCGTTGTATGGAAAATAAAGTACTGATTGGCCTATAGTAGCCACTCTGAGATTGATATGTTTTCCTCATGCTAAAAAAATGTTCTTAAAATATCCTAGTTTTCTTTATATGAAGTATGAACAGTCGACCGGCCAATAGTTTGAGACCACCCTAGATTTAGAAGAAAATTTCAATGAATCACTTTAAATGTAATTTATGAATACTTTGAAGCAAAATGTGAACAATTAAATGTTGAATAAAAATTAAAATAACTCCACAAAATGAAAATTCTTACAACTGTTTTCTTCCTTTAACTTGTTTTACATTTTATGATTTTCTCCAGATATCTTCAGTTGCAAACCACTCAATTTATGAATTGCAGTTAATATTACAATTTCTAGTATCACCCTCCACATTTCTTCTCTTGAAGATTGACATTGTTCTCAGAAATTGTATTCAGTTCTTTCCATATTAACTATATAGAAGTAAGGTCAAAGGATTGTGGTGACCTTACTACACTTTAAATTATCAGTTCTTTTTCTTCGATAAAGTCCGTCACTACACACTCATAAGCGTTTTTTAAAAATTAAAAAAAAAAATTTTATTGCTTTTTTCATTTTCCCTTCGGCCAGAAAATTATTTAATCATAAGCTTTAACCTACTTACACAGGTTAAAAAGCTTGGCCTATTATACTAGAGCTTCAATATACCAGAAAGAGAGCTATCATTATGAGTAGGATATGCGTGTACTATACTATTATACTTGTATATATAACATAGTAGGCACATTTTTTATATTCATCGGTCAGTTAGCGCCAAAATAAATCCACAGATTTATCAACTAACTGGATGGCTTTATCGGACTTCTGCTTAGCTACTTACAAAAGAATAACTTCAGCATGTTCTCTGTAAATTTATTCTTTTGTTAGTATTCTTCTTAGTACAATTATTCTCCTTTTTTAATGTTCCGTGCCATCAGCCCCCCCACTTCAATATTAATAGTACTATAATAATATAATAGTATATACTTCAACTTTGCTATTAAAAGCTACCAATATATCACATGATACATGTGCAGGAGCTGTGTGTGGAGCATTTCGAGCGAGACAAATTGAAGATTTTGATAAAAGAGTAAGTGGTGTGAAAGTAAGTCCAATTATAAGGAAATAACCGATTAAATTGATTATAAAAATTAATCATGCTGGAATTTTTCAATCCTGATAATTTTTTTTCAATCTACACATAATTTTGGATGTTCATGAATTTTTCCCGATTTTATTTATATTATATTTGATACTTTATCCTTGAACGAAATTTCAATTTCTACGTTGCACAGTTTCTTACAAAGTAGTCTGTGAAACACGGATGGACGGACACCGAAGTCATTCCATTAATATTCCGTTTTGACAATTTGCTGCAATTTGGTAGAACATTAAAAATTAATTTTCTTTTGAATTTATGTAAAACAGGTAAAGTTATTGTGGAAATAGTCAGAGCATTTTGTCATTCAGAAGCTATTGAAACAATTAAGGCAACAAATAAAACATTCCCCAGGTAAAAATGACAAAATGCATTTCTCCTCATCTCAAGGTAGAACTAGATGTTTTTCTCAGTCCATTTGTCTTGATGGTAATAAGGCTGATAGGTAGACGACTACTACAACTTCAATGGATCAACCTTCCACCGTCCCACTCACATGAGACTCGAACATATAATCAATTTAAAAGAAATTTAATTAAATTAGAAATTCTATTTTCATATAATACAACTTACTACAAATTAGTTAGAATCCTCTAAGTATGATACCAATTATAAGAAAACTAAAGGGCAAATTCAAACTATCCAAATCAAACTAGTATCTCTAATCCACATTCACCTCTAGTGCATCCCGCTCGAAATGACGCAATCTCAACGTGAGATCGAGTCTTCGCTCACGTGCCGTCCACAACTCTTCGAGGGCACCACGAGCACCCCGTAGGCGCTCCAAAGCTGTCTCCACAGCATCAGCACTACCACCGTCTGACTCTTCCGAGGATCTGGAAAAAGATAAAAAGAATGTCTCTTTTACAAAATACATACATGTACATGTAGCTAATATAACCTCAAATAATATTATTAAATTTTGAATTCTTTCTGCTTCTGCATCGTCAGACAATTAAATAACCGTTTCACCATTAAACAAATAATAAATAACAATATTTATTACATTGCATGAGCAAAGCGATTTAGTAGTGACAAACTCTTTTATACTTTTCAAACCAATGACATTATATTAAATAGACACATTGTATTTTTATGAAATGAGCAAAAAATCGGTTACAGGTAAGGCGCACTCTAAGGAAAGAAGAGTCAAAGAAAGCAAGGATATAAAAGGTCTAGTTGTATCGTTGCAGATGACAATTACGTACACTTTAATGAGCGCTTTTGCAGCATTAATGATATGTCTACTTAATATAATGTCATTGATGTGAACTATACTCGTAACTTTGTAAGCAGCATACAATAATTATGAAATAAGGTCGATTCTTTGAACATTAATAGGCTCCACTGCAATTTGTGACGCTGTATTGATAATGTAACGTCACTTTTCCCATAAAAACTAAAAGAATAAACAGTTATGACTCAGTTCACTTCTGTAAATAAATTACATAACACCTATTTTCTTTAATAAATGTGGTGCCCAAAGTGATTAAAATGATATCCATGTAACCTCAACATCCATTCCATGTACAAACTTTTAAATTGTTATTTGTTAAATTTTACTCGATTATTCCTACCAGTTCTTACGAGGTGCGGTCCAACAATCCGTGGAATAAACTTTTATAATTTAATTAAAATAACGAAACCATTCTTCATTGTTTATTTTTAACAAATTTCCCCTAAGTTCAAGATATTTATTACATAATAAAATTAATATCTATATACTCTCAAAAATAATACTGATTCTCTTTGACCTCAAATGGAGCCGAAGCTGTGTCCTTCAAATCTTCGTCATATTGAAATTTCTTTCCCCTTAACTTTTCTTTTAAATTTGAAAGCAAATAAAAATCGCTGGACCCTAAGTCTGGGCTGTGGGGTAGATGACTCAGAGATTCTAAGTCACATCTAAGTAGAGCAGCCCTCGCAACTTTGCTCTTGTGAAGCAATGCATTGTCTTGCAAACGCAACTTCATTAATTTCCTTCGCCTTTTTACGATGGTTTCTTGCAGTCTCTCTACTAATATTTCGCAATACTCCCTTATAATGGCATCCTACTTTCCGGCCGATTCTGACACCTTAAACTATTTAAAGGGTGGTCTTCGCGAGCACGCCTTCTGTTTGGATGTAAGTAAGCGACAAATCCGAGTTTCAGTCTTGCCATACAGCTTCAAACAGTGCTTTGACACTTTAATTCGTAGTTGCTTCAGAGACAGCATGAGCATTCTCAACATCCATCTTGCACCAAATTTTGTCGCTCCAAGATGATCTGAGTGATATTTTTTTCAAAGAAATTCATAGTTACGTATTATGAAACAAAGAAAACAGTGTTATTTATGATATTTAAAAAAGTAAAAATTAAATATGAATTGCGTAAAATTTTCGAATTGCACTCTAGTGGAGAAAAACCCATAACAATGTCATCAATATATATAATAGATTAACTTAGTAAAAACTTGAAGGCAAGGTTATTTACATGCGAAAAGCCTCTTTTTAAAGATAACAAGAAAATAGCAAAATGATAAAAAACAAGCAATGGACAAGGAGAGCTGAAAAAAGAGAATGATGAAGAATGTGTAAATATACCGTCGATAAAATAATAAGGAGAAAAGTGAATAAGGCATGGTTCAGTGATGTATATAGTAATTTCTGAAACAATTATTTTACACCTATAAATTAAAATTCTCCTACATTGAAATCACAAAGTTTCGTATGTGATGAAAGGGAAATCTGCGAAGAATGCAATTAGCGTGAACCAGTAGGTACAAACATGCAATAATTTACATAAATGATATCCAATATAAATTAACTGTAATCTCAAAATGTACCTCCATCGTAAACATTTCACTGGTTCCTTTTTCAACCTGTGCGAACGTCTGTGATGTCGCAGCATGTCGCGCTACAAACATGTCTTGCCATTCATAATACAATACCGTTAACAATTTATATTAATCAACTTTCATCAAATCACTGAAAATTACTATTCCAGTGAGGCTGAAATTGAAACAAAAATTGGCTATCTATTTTCTTTGACTAAGTATACGATATCCGATTTTTACAAAAAGTTTTACAAGTAGCCCGTAGGTTAGTACTATAACGCCTTATTTGAAGAGATAAATGCTTGTATTCAAAACGAATTTCGCATAACCGTGAAGAATATCAGATAATTTATAAATCGCAGTCGAGAATATTATGCCTAAGACACCGGTGCCATTTGACCGTTATCAATAATCAATCAATTCGATTTACAGATACGAAAAAGAAATATTTTGTTATTACTGTTATTTTCATACTACCTGCCGCATATCTAATAACTCTGCGACATTCAATTAAATACAGTATTTCAACAACTTAGTCGGGTTAGCGACCAACGTTCACATGAAATAATCTTTAGCTACGAGGGGATGATCCAAAGTCTGCGGAATAATAGACACAAAAAGTTTAAAAATAAGGCTATTTTTCTTTTTCGAAATAATTTTCTTTATGTTCTCCAAACTAACTTATGTATAACCTAAACAAATAGTCTGAAATTTCTTTCCTTAGTACTTTTTAATCAAATTTGAAAATAAATAATAGTCCCTGGGGACTAAGCCCAAACCATAAAACGGATGTAAAAAAGGAAGTCATATATACGTTTTAATTTAATAAAACAAAAAAAATAGAGACAGATTTAAAAGAAATATAATTTGTATAGCGTAAAATAGGCAACTTTTATATTCAGAGAAGTGGCTTTGAAATTTATAAAAAAAAATCATTCATTCTATTTTCTGTTATCGTCAAATTTTCTAGCAAAAATTTTAAAAAATTTAGACTAAAATAAATGACAATTTTATAGAGCGACTAATTCTGTTCACTATTAATATTTTATAGAAGAAACTTTAAATTGTAAAATCTAGTTGATTGGGAGTGTTATCCGTTTCTTGTGACAAAAGAATATTTGCGCGATATTCCTTTTATTAAGTTATAGCATAATAAGCCTTGCACTAGAACCCACGATAAACGTCTAGAAAACGATTTCTATGAACATCATAACGGCCATATTAACGTCTAACATTTCGTTAACCGATCAGTAATAAAATAGTAAATATTGAAACGTCGCTAAGGCATTTAAAATCGCATAAGTCGAAGCCAAAGCGTCCGAAAAGAACAGAAAGATCACGCACGCAAAAACAACGCATATACACGCAAATGCATTTCTGCACGTATATCATATCATATGATCGCGAGACGCATAACATACCGGAAGTGTGCCAAAACAAACGCAAAGCATACTTTAAGCACATAAGAGAAAAAACTGAAAACTCATTAACATTCATTAAACAATAAATAAGTAACGAACGAACGATATATACATTGAGAAACCTGATATAGAATCTTGTCAATTAAACATTTCAACATGGCAATTTTCCTTTTTGAAAGAACACACCGTCTAAGTGTAAATATTTATGGTATCATTAGGCACATACCAAATAGATAAAATAAGGAATTAAATTCTTACATTTTTTGCAGAAATTAGAAACTTCTGCCGTATAACTTAAGCCATTTTTTTATATTTGATAAACTCGTGGGTGTATGAGCTCTTGGATCTATAATTAGATTAAATTTTCTAAAAAAAATACAACTTTCCATCAAGTACATTTCCAATTACATTTGAAGCTAGAAACGCAATTATCATAAATCTGGTACCGTAATTTGAAGCTAGAAATAGAATTAGCATAAACTTGGTAAATATGAGTAGAGTTCATACTTACCCACATATAAATATTTAATGGAGGGAGTGATGATGTGGATGAGTAAGTGTTTAATAAAACCATTCAGCCCTTTCATTAACATTGCTTTCGTATTTTTGTTAATGTACTCCTCTTTACAACTAGTTGATAAAGGTTCATATATCTAGTGATATCAGTTACCTTAGTTTATTCACACACTGGTGCTGTGTCGTAGTAATAAAACATTAAATAAGGTGCAAGCTGATGAGCCTAAGGTGTGGAATCTATTCAGTGGCCGTGTTGCATACGTTTAGATGACACTTATTTCCAGCATTAATTGGAGGCATACTCCATAAATAAAGAGTCCGAAAAGAATCCTATTATTCTGACAACGCTGTCTGTCCGTTCTTTCGTTTCTCTGTCTGTCACGGGCACCTGTAATTCACGAATATTCCTTGGTCCAAAACTATAAATGTACTTAAAACTATAACCCTGGAAAAAAATACAAACTAAACGTATCTAACATGGCCACCGAATAGGCGCTAGAATATTGAAGCGAGTAACCTATTTTGTTTTGTCAATAAATTTAACTAATTTGACGATTATTAGTAAAGTACAAGCTGCAAATTGCATAATACAATAAAAACATAACAGTTAATAAATAGTTACATGCTTTTATCTAAAGGAAAATATGCCATTTTGTGTAGCCTATAACTTGGAAAGTATTTTTATGTAACAAAAAATTTGCGCTTTTACACATTAGAGACGATTATTTTTATACCGATTATGTTTGTAAAGGTATATAAAAAGATATAAATCAAAGGCATGAAACAACTGAGAAGCATAAAACGCCACATCACGTTCGCACAAAACAACGCGCCTACACACACAAACCCATTTCTGCGTGAATATGATAATTCCTAAATTGACACACGATTGACAGGGACGTAGAACAGCGAACAGCATACCTTAAATGGTAACGGGTCACTCGTGTAATGAGACATCAGGATGAACGCTGGAGCTACAAAATGACAGAATGGCGCTCACGAACTGACTACCGATAATCTAATAGACAAAACACTAGATGAGAAGGCGATGTAATCAAGATTTACGAGAAATGGTGGTCTTTTATCTTTCTAATAGCCCACCTGAAGATGTTGTAATACAACGAAACCTAGGTCGTGGTAAAGAACTTAAAGAAAGTAGAAATAATACTACTAAACTAGCGTGACCCGTGCGAAGTCTTCGCATTATTTATTCCATTATGAAGCTCAGATGACAGATAAAACAAATATTTTACTAAAATTGACATACAGAGGCGCAAGTACCAAAAGCATTGAGCTAAAGCGCCACTTTATTTATACGTGAGTGGATTTGAAATTAAACAAAAATTTTACCGACCGTCAATCATATTGACGTTGAGCCGTTAGATGGCAGCATTGCTGTTTTGTGTATATAATTTTAATAATTAATTAATTTGCAATACAATAGCAAAAATAAAATTTTTTTAGATGTGGGTGTCGATAGAGCAAGCAATTATCTATAAAATGATATATAATTTATGTGGATTAGTTGTGAGGTTTTTTCTAAAAAGGGAGAGTAACATCTTAACCTTAGCGTATTAATATATATGATGATGATGATTAACGCCAAATATATTCAATATGAGAAATTGTGGCTAAATAAAACTATTGGAAAAAGCAACGGCGGGAACTGGGAGAGATCTAAATCCAATATTAGAGTGACAAAGGTTAATAATAGCAACGTTCTATTAACACTTTTTAAATACTGGCAATACCACATGAACATCTCTATATGATTATTTAAAACGTTTAACTTAGTTCGAACATCGCTAAATTTTACCTTTTCTGGTATTTCTCGTCCATGAAAATTTATGATAACGGAAATAATTTTAATCACTCTGATTTACTACACTTCTGATTTTAATTACTTTCTCCATATTTTGTTTCCCAGCTATAACGACGATCTCATTACCGTCCAGAAAAAGACACGCACGTAACTTTCACCAGGTTCATACCAGAAATAGGCCAATATTTTTCAAAGCACAATCTCGCATGATGAATTGATAAGACAGAGTACCTTCGGTCGTTTAATATCTGAAAAAATGTTTTCTTCGCAAATTTATTTCGTAATTCATTCGCCATCTTTTAGCACTGTGTCAAAATACAGACTTCCTTTGCCAAGATTACGTAGTGTTTCGGCTTGTTCGGAAATATTACATTTACAAAAGTCTAATATCCGCCTGGTCACGTACACACTGTGCAAGACACTCATGACACTCAAATATCTCAGAATCATTTAGGCTTGTATTTATTCGTGCTACAGTGTTTCAATGCCGCCTTGATATTTTATTTCTTTTGGTATGTAATGGTATGAAATATTATTTCCATGAGAAATCAATATGTGAAGATATGAATTGCGTATTAGAACAAGCGTAAAAAATGGTCAAGCATTGAGATATTAGGCAGTTAATAAAAAAACTAGAAACCGACTATTTTATTATCATCGGACTTTCTGAAAAAGGATATTATTTTAATGGCATGTACGCACGTAGGTATATTTAATATAGTTTGCTATAAGTGGTAACATATATTTTTTACTTTCAAGTAAAACTACTGAATTAATTTTTAAGATTAATGTTATAAAAAGTTATCAGTTAATATAGATAACAACGTATTTAACCAGTTGTTAATTAATAAAACTCTGGTAATAATAACAATTTATATATTTTATTTATTGATCGTAAACAACTGACGTGGCGCAAAACGTGCTAACTTCATTCATTAGCACAGAGATTAATCTTGAATCCGAGAGTTTTGTACTTATATAGTTATTTCCTCTTATCTTTCAACGGGTAGAGGATATCCGTGGCGTGCAACATATATTTATTGGCAGCAGATTTCTTTCATTACTTGGACACAGAACTTGATTAAAAATTTAAAATATTGATGAGATATTTCGTCCTTAACTAGAAGCAATAGGCGTAACTTGTTATATACATACAACATTACAAGTTTGTAATAAAACGTTGGCATATTAAATTTAAATTAGTAACACTTTATTAGAAGATGTTCACTAATAAATAAATAGTTAAAAGATTTTACCTGGTTAAAGGCTTTAGAGATTATTAGCACTAGAAAGTGTAAAGAATAATGCTGTCTTACATTATATTTAAGATATATAAAAAGAAAATTCGGTGCAAAATTGACATGTTTTCAAAGTAAACAGCATATATAATTCTCAAAACAACATTTCGTTTTGGCAACGGATCGAAACTTGAATTTTTGATTGAACAATCCACATGTTAATGCAAAAAAATGATAAATTCCGGAAGTAATCCCAAAGACGAATAAAGTTTAATTGTACTTTTAACAGACTTTAAAGAAAAGGAGGAGGTTATCAATTCGTCAGTATCTTTTTTTTTAAGTGTGTTCAGTGATAATTCTTTACCGAGTAGAGCGATTTTGATGATTCTTTTTTATTTGAAAGAGGGTAGGGTAAAGCGGGGCTAGTTGAGCATAGGGGCAAGTTGGTCAATCGAAATATCTCGAAAACTATTCACCGCACACGAAGGCATCAAATAGCGAAAAGAAGGGGTCGCGGGAGGAGAACTCTTTGCGCGACCGCCAGTGGCGACTAGTCGACCGAGTGAAGTACAGGCGCGCATTGTTTATTTTGTAACCAAAAAGTAAAATAATTGTAAACCGGAATATTTCGTCTGTAATAGTCAAATGTTATTTGTTTTCAATCAGGTAAGTGTTATACTTTTGTCCATAAATTTGTTATACTTTTGATATGTATAAAGGTTCTGGGTATAATTATAACTGTTTTTTCATAACCTCGCTTTTGTTTTAAAATTTCGGGTTGGGGTTAGTTGAGCTATAGTTGCTCAACTCACCCCACGACTCAGAACAAAAGTAATATATGTTTTTTTAAATTAAATGAAGGTGGTGATTCATCCATGGGTTATGCAACACCGAGGCAAGTATTTTCTCTCACGCAAGATGACCCTTTGAAAATATACTTGTTATAAACATCAATATTTTATGGGTATTCCCCAAAAGACGTTCGTCACCTTGCCTACGAGCGTGCTGCTAAATTTGGCATTAATATGCCATCCTCCTGGACTGCAAAGCATATATAAAGATATATAAAAAGCATATATAAAGATAGCCGGAAAAGAATGGCTTACGATGTTTTTAAAACGAAATCCGGAGCTATCCATTCAAAAGCCAGAACCCACCAGCCTTGGTAGAGCAACATCATTTAATACTCAGAATGTCAAAGTTTTTTTTTGACAAATTAGCTGAAGTAATGGATAAACATGGATTTAGTGTGTCAGACATTTGGAACGTGGATGAAACAGGAGTGTCCACTGTGTTAAAGCCAAATACAGTTGTAGCTGCCAAAGGTAAGCGTAACGTCGCCGCCATGACTTCTGGGGAAAGAGGGACTAACGTTACAATAGTAACTGCTGTATCTGCTTATGGAAATACAGTACCTCCTATGTTTGTGTTTCCCAGAAAACAATTTAAGAGCCACTTCCTTAATAGTGGCCCCCCTGCCAATGCCAGTGGATGGGTTACAGATGAAGAATTCCATCAGTTGATGCAACATTTTATAAAACATGTGAAACCATCCATGGAGCACCGTGTTTTATTGGTATTAGACAATCACTCCCATTTGAATGTGGAGACACTAAATTTGGCCAAAGAGAACGGAGTTGTAATGTTGTCCTTTCCACCGCAGTGTAGTCACAAACTACAACCTTTGGATGTCTCAGTATTTGGACCATTCAAAAAGTATTGCGCTGCTGCTCAAGATACATGGCTACGAAACAACCCGGGAAAGACCCTAACTATTTATGATATAACAAAAATTGTCGCTGATTCGTTGCTCAAACTAGTATAAATATTGTCAACGGTTTCCAAAAGACTGGCATATTTCCGTATAATGCAAATATTTTTAGTGAGGATGAGTTTTCACCATCATTTGTGACTGACCGTCCAGATCCAGAAACTGTCGAGCTAGAAAAGGTACATCCAGAGCACGGTAGAATGTCCAACACTGAACCTATTCCCACTCATTCTGCCTCCACCAGCCAAGCTGAAGCCGAACCTGGGATAAGCAACAAAGAAAACAAGCTGGCCGATCTAACGCATATATTTTCCCCGGAAATTGTCCGACATACCCAAAGGCAGGGCCTAGAACAGTAACAAAAACTAACAGAAGAAAGAAGAAAGCTGCTGCTCTAACAGACACCCCCGATAAGAACGCATTGCAAGAGCAACAAAATAAAGCCACTAAAAAAGTTAAAAAACCAAGGAAAAACATCGATAAAAAAGAAAGAAGAGTTTTTCTAAAAAAAGTACTCCAGTCAAATGACGAAAGACCCTAACTATTTATGATGATTATGATTATTGTTATACAACGATGATGATTATTCCTGTCCGATTTGTTGCGAACGCTACTCTGAAAGTTTACCAGGAGAAACATGGATCCAGTGTCAAGTTTGCAGGAAATGGGCAAATACAAAATGTACGCCAGGTGTAGATCTTACTTTCGTTTGTGTCGATTGCAACAGTGGCAATAACGATAAAATTTCCAATATCTTATTTATATTTTCTTTTATGATATAAGCTACATTGATAATTGCATAAATATTCAAGTCTGATTTTGAACAAAAAGACTGGATCTAATCCTACAGTTAAGCTAAAGATACGTTGATGTTTTGTTGATTCTATTTTCAGATTATTATTCAAAGAAAATTACTTTTAGTTTTGTTGTTTTGTTACTAAAAGACTATAAATAAAAAGTTGATTGTGAAACAGAAATTTTATTTTAAGTCTAGTTAACATTGAATCCATGGTTTGACTAGACTTTCCAAGTGCTCAATTGGCCCCATACCCTTGCTCAACTTACCTCACCTATGGGGTACGTTGAGCGTACTTGACTTTCTGCATTTAAACTGTAACTGTAACTTTTAAACTTGACTTGTTAGAAATAAATTACTATGGACACTTTTGCAAAGGCATAAGTTAGTAATCCATCAGTATACATAACAAGCTATTAAAACTTATCGTTGAGGAGCTATAACCGCTCAAGTAAAAAATTGCTCAACTAGCCCCGGTCTACCCTACTTTAGGTGTGGTCCCATATAAATATAATGAGGTCCGGAAATGCACGATAGAACTCCTTAACGGATGGTAGTAAATCAAATATGATTCAAGACATTTACTACGGGTAGTTATTACTTAGCAAAATAACTACACACTTATCAGATCAGGGTCTGATAAGTTCTGGAGATGAACAATGAAACTTCTTGATAGATGTTAGTAAATCAAACGTGATTAAAGATATTTGCTACTAGTAGTTGTAACTTTGCAAAATAAGGTCTTTGTCCACCAGGTCAGGGTCTGATGATGAGTTCTGGAGATGAACAATAGAACTCCTTAACGAAAACGTGATTCGAAATATTTGCTACTGGTACTTGTTACTTTGCAAAATAACTACACCATAGACCATGTCAGAGTCTGATGATGCATGCTAGAGACGAACAATGGAACACCTTATCGGCTGGTAGTCAATCAAACATAATTCACGATATTTGCTATTGGTAATTTTTACTTTGGTAAATAACTGCACCATCGACAAGGTCAGGGTCTGATGATGCGTTCGGAGGATGAATAGTGCAGCTCCTTAACGGATAGTAGTAAATCAATCATGATTCAATATTTTGCTAATGATTAACTGTTAATTTAGTTATTACTTTGCAAAATCTGATATTGGAGTTCGGATATGAAGAACGGAACTCCTCAAGGGCTAACAGCAGCTAACTAACTACTAACTGGCAGTTACTACTATCGCTTCGTTTCTGTGTATTGTTGATACCAGCTTTTGTCCGTGACTGTTAATAATTAAAAAAAGAAAGAAAATAATTTAATATTAGTTATACTGTGTTGATTAATATTATTAATCGCTAAAACATCTAAAATAAAATATCTTTTAAAAAACCGACTTCAAGAAAACAGAACGTGCTATAAAGTAAAAAACAATTCACTCAAAATACTTATTCGCAATAAATTATATTAATTATTTTTGAAGTCGGTTGCATCGCCGCCGATCAATTTAAACAAATATAAAATTTTATATTATAATATTATAAATACGCCCTTTATGAATCTATTTCGTATTGTGAGTACATTAGAAGTAAAGGTTTTAATTTTACAATATCAATTAAATGCAATTATAAATTTGTTTAAGTTGGTCAACAGTGCTGGCAACTTAAAAAATAAGTAACTTAGTTATTTATTGCGAATAAGTAGGTACCTATTTTGAGTTAATAATTTTTTACTTTAAAGTACCTACTTTTTTGGAGTCGGTTTTTTAAGATATTTTATATAAACTGATTCTTTACATGGCTCGAAACACGTGTTTCCAATAATGCACATCGAATGGGAAAGAAAATACCTATACTTTAAGATAAATGAAAATGGATGGGTGTCATTGTCGCGTCGAGTTTGAACGACCAACAATAAGTAAATATGTTGGAACGAACTGCTCATTAATTAATTAAGGTTACTGTATTCACTTTTCGCATTTGCAGATGATTTTGCTACTGCTGATCAAGAACGAGAAAAAAAATCAAATAAGTGAAGGCAACAGATAGCGTTACAGAAATTAACGAATACAAATATTAAACTAAAAAATGTTAATAACAAAATAATCTATTGTACTTTATAATTGCTAGCATTACCTTTGAATATGAGTAATTAATATTTATTCAAAAGTTGTGAAATAATACTATTGAGAAGAATTTCGGAATTGTCTATGAGAATAGATAATTAACAATGAGAATAAATAAGTATTTGATAAATATACAGAAACTGGCATAGTCACAGAAATAACAAGGAAACGAATTCAGTGTCAGAAACATCAAAAGTTGGAGCAAAATAAAATAACTAAGAGATTACTCAAAGGAACACAAGAGATTCAAGACCCAGCGGACAGACAGAAAACTCATGTAGAAAAATACTTTAGAAAACCCAGGTATTTCCAACATATAATAAAAACAGCCCATAGAAAAGAATAGTCTAAAATCTCAAGGTGGACCAAGTTTCTATAAAGGCTGAACTAAAGACCAGCTCAAATAAAAAAGAACTACATTTAATTCCAAATAGAATTTTTGATTTGATGCAGAGAAATAGTAAAAATACTCGTTGATTAAAAACAACTCTAGTAATAGTAACAATTTCCATATTTTATTTATGGGTCGGGTACAAGTGGCGACCTGCAAAACGTGCTAACTTCATTAACTAGAAAGGAGGATCCTATACCCGTGGTGTGAAGTATATATAAATTAGATTTCTATATATAAATGAGATTTCTTTCATTACTTGGACACAGAACTAGATTTTAAAAAATTAAAATTTTAACTAGATACTTGATCCTTAACGAGAAGTAATAGACGTAACTTGTTGTATAAATACGACATACGATAGATGCAGAAGCTGTGTTTGTTTGAAATACCGCTGTCCATCCAATATTGTTACAATGCACGCATTCCACAATTGCTGACGTTATTGTATGGTTTTAAATCAAAGCGATCACCAGAATAAAACGACTATAACGACTAAAGCCTGTTACAGATATGAGTAGTCGGCGAAAAAAAATAAGTTAAAGCTGATAAGATTCCAACATATATTTTAAACTTCAATTAATTCTGTGGCCGAAATGAGGAGTAAAACCAATAGGCTATGTACATCACTATACTTCCGAATATCAATATAATATACTTATTCCAGGCTTTTTCCAGTATAAATTCCTTTCGGTGCGTAATAACGTCAATTATTATACATTCCTAGATAGATACCTTGGAGTTTACTCTGGGTATTTTTATTTGCACTATTTATAATTAAGCACTTATATGTTTGGGATGCTCATATGACATTAAACTTTATTATGAGAAAAAGATATTCTATCTCTTGTAGTTAAAGGCAAACATCTGAAGGATATTCAGTGTAGATTAAAAGTTCGAGACCGACGAGACGAGAGAATATATTATATTAGATCATTAGATGCAACTGTACTTCGTTTGCTGGTACCCCTTACTTTTGTTATTGTTGCTATACAACAATTCGTGCAAAACGTATGTACATCTGTTTAAAATAATAAATTTGATTTCTCATTCATTATCTGCATAACTTTGACATTGTGGCACTAATAACATTAATGTTGCGCTTTATGATCACGTATTTTTTTAATTTTTACTAGAATAATAAACCCCTTTTGGATTGGTTCGTTTCAGTTTCAATTCATTACATTTAGATTATACACGCGGTATTTTCAGATTGAATTGCAAACATTTTAAAATAAGCATGATAACATGTTTAGCCATAACCCCTGTGCATAACGAAGACAAATACAAGTGTGTTATAGCCAACTTCTTCTTCCGTGCCTCTTCCCTTTATTTGGGGTCGGGCCTCCTCGTATTCCGGCGCCAAGTCAGACGATCTTGGGTTGGCCCTACATCTAAATTTGCCCACGCCAGATCTTTGGCAACCGTTGTCCACCACGTTGCCTGTGGTCTTCCTCTATCCTTTTTTGTGTCCGGGATAGCCTGAGCAGTTTTTACGGCGTTACATTCGTCCCGTCTCATCACATGCCCGTACCATCGCAAACGACTTTGCACTATCTTATCTACTATGGGTGCGACCTTGAAAAAGATCCTCTAATGTACTCGTTCCATACTTTATCAAGTCTTGTGACTTCCGCTGCCCATCGTAGCATTTTCATTTCGTTTGTGTGCATTTTTTGTTCATGCTGTTTTTTGATGGCCCAACATTCTGCACCATACATCATAGCTGGTCTTACTGCTCTTTTGTACATTTTACCTTTTAGTTGTATTGGCATCTTTGGGTCGCAGAGTATACCGCAGAGCATTCTCCATTTTTGCCAGGCCGCATTTACCCTATGGGTAACGTTCGCATCGACACTGGCATCCGCACTCAGCATTGACCTAGATATTTAAATCCGTTTACCTTCGGTAATGGTTTTCCGTCGATGTTTATTATGGAAGCGTTATAGCCAACAATTAAAATTATGTAAAACTCGTGTGCAGTGTTCGCTTTGAGGTCATATCATAGGCTCAGAAACAAACAACTATTATGTGGAACATCGACTATTGAGATACGATCAAAATACGGACAGGTAAACAAACAACGCTGTTAATATAATACAGAATCCGCTGTATCTACGTCAGAATAAACCAAACGTTTGATAACGATGAATAACCTATTAAGTGTTTTATATGCCATGGACTTACTTATTAGACGGAGAGGCAACATATCGCTCTCTCCCTCGTATTTATATATGCAGTCTTAATTTTATGAATAAAATTCCAAAATAGCGTTGTAACAAAATTAGGTGTAAACGAATCTTACCAGTGCTATATATTCAACCGATGATGTACTAGCAGTACTACTTAATGCATATCTCATGTAGATATGCCAAAAAAAGTACATATAGTAGAAATTGGTTACAACAACATTGAAAGAACCAGTCGTACTGAGTCGTTAAATCCGATTGTCGTAAAAACCGACTTTCCGTTAATTTTTATATTAATGATTTATTTTTATGTACATAAGCGATCCTTCAGTCAGGCCCTTCAGAACTGTCCTTGAACTGACTGATACCGTTCACTTCTTTTGACTGTGTAGGGCGTGTGCCGACATTAAAAAAACATTATGTATCTTGGAATGGGTCCTAAATACATTTAATATGTATGTATTTTTATTTATAAAATATTGAAAGTTAATACAAGTTGTATGAAAAGTGTGAAAAGAGGGGAGCTATACCGGTGACATGACAAGATTGTTTTAGCTTTATACAATCTCAAGAATATACAAAAAGGGCAACGCTTGATGATTAATAGGGCTTTGATCAATATAATCAAGAAATTGGAAAAAAACTCGGTTAGCATTGCACCATTAGATTCTAATCATATGTTTATTTTGAAATACGTTTATGGCTTATGTATACTGTTACAAAGAGAAGCAAAATTGCGATACAATATTCTTAAAGATGATAAAATCTTAAAATATAAATAAAACATCAATAGAATATACTTTTCACCCTTGATTGTGAAATATTCGTAACTGCTTTCTCCATTTTCCAGTCTAACCTGAAAGATTTGTCCGCTTCAATAAAAAGGATAGAATCTTTATATACTCATAATATTGTTGTTTATTGCTTGCGTATATACTCATAATATTTTCAAATTTACGAGACCTAAAATTACTTTGGGTATAGAATCTCTTAATTGATGAAACAACAATATTAAACATATAAATTAGGGATGCTAAAAACTATGGATAATAGCCGAATGCATGAAAGTTCCATACGACGTGACGAACTTATATTGAAGACTTATTGCAAGATTGTGTGAAAATCGTATATTAAAATCGGTATCTCAATTAAAAAAATACGTATTCATAAGTGATATGAGAATCGAAACCTATTATCGAGAGTACCTGACAAATGACTTCATAACCAATACAATAACATTATTTTTTAATTACTATTGTCAGTCACTAATAATATTCGCTACGTCGAAAGCTGCTTTACAATAATTTTCCCTTAGTGATGGAAGTTATGACATTAAAGCATCGATACATAAAATGGCTACTTGCCTATCATCAATAAAAATAGCAATACGTTTATACTAACGCAGAAGTGCTGCTATGACATATGCCACAATTAACTGCCCACCCTTCTCAAGTGGGCTAGCGTTTGTTGATGGTTGTTAAAATCCTTTAACTAGTAATGTATGATTTTGCATCGAATATTGACACGTAAGAATTTATTATATACTCCATAAAAAATTATTACAATTGACTAAACAAATTTAGACCAATTTTCGTAAAATTTTCTTATTGGTTTCCTTATAGATCATGCCATTTCATAAACCTGGAAAAGCCTTATCGACCAAATATTTTATCACACGTATACTCACAAATACCTCGAGTAAGGGATGCTAGCAGGCGCTTTCAAAAAAGAAGTTTCTACTCACCAAGAGGCCAGGAGAAGGCGTACACCGTGATAAACAATTTATGAGCAATTTGCTGAGAAATCGATTGACTACAACTGTTGGGACTCGTAAGCGATTTTTTGAAATGGATGATGTAAATATCACTGAACATGCAATGCAGTGAGAAAACAGCTGGGGCATGTAACGGAATCTACGCAAAATTTAAAAGACCAATTTCGTTTTACTTAAAGCGTGCTGATTTGACATTTGAGGATTTTTTTTTCTCTAATGAAATAAGAATTTCATTCATTATATTTGACTGCCGCCTGCGTAAATTCACCACGGTGGACCTACCACGGTGGACCTACCACGGTGGATAGATATGGAGCGATAATCTTTACGAATCATACACGGAACTAGTGATCTTTGAAAGAGATGGAATTAATACACAAAAGTACTTGAAGAACAACTTATTACTTAAGAAACATGTCATTACTTTTCATCCTTTCTTGGTGGATTCATGGCAGACTTCGTTCGTATCGAGAATATACGGTTAAAAAAGACTCGTTTGAGGTCATGCTCAGTCAGCCAGTATGTGAGTTGAAACTTGCCGTTGGGTATCGGATAGCATTTCCGACAGATTGCAAGAAACACACACGAACTTGAGTTCTGTATTTAAATTTAAAATTTGAATATATTTCTATAACTCATTGGAAAAATTAATCGCGTGCAACTCAACATACATAAAAGAAATAAAATTTCTTTTACGATCTAAAGCTCGATTTTTATACTTTCATAACATTCAGTGTATATATTCAGAAATATTAATAAAATATCATTACAAATCGACGAAAACATCTAATAAAACCTTCATTAATAAATAATTGTCAATTAAAGATCAGCCGCAATGCCAGTGCTAGAATATAGCTTAATGCGGCTAAAAGAAGTCGGGATGTATTGCTCTTGTTGTAAATTATGTAGTGTTGTAACACTATAAGTGCGGGTTGATTGCAGATTTATAACGAAATTAAGTACATCAAAATGAGTGATATATCAATTATAAACAGATAAATAAATCGACAATTTGTTTACAGTTTACTTTAACATATATAACGTACAAAACAGCGGATAGTAATAGTGAGCGCCATTTTTATTAGTTTTCGCGCATGCTTACACTTCTTATCTTATTCTATCATGTTCATCTATCTCTGTCGGTTGTAAGGTACCGGGTACCTATTTTCTGTGTTTTTTGCGATAGATTCGTTATAATCAGATGTTACAATTAAACGTTGCAATAAACTTTGTAAAAACATTGCATAAAGAAAATTAAAAAGTAAACTCTCATCGCGCTCAAAGAAGTATCACTTAAAAAATTATTAGGTTTTTTCCTTAAAATCAGTGTTTTTTTATTCTTTCTTACAAGTTTATATAATCGGTAATATTTTTTTCAATATTTGATCTACTACGCTATTTTTATAAGTATATATGTATATATATATATACATATATATATATATATATGTATATATACACATATATATATATATATACATATATATATATATATATATATATATATATATATATATATATATTTACCTGTAGTTGACGTGCCCAATCGACAGCAGGTCGCGCTATACTGAACATCCCAGTAACATAACAAACTCGACTTTTATAATCGTGAGAATAAAAAATCGTCATTCGAAAAGTATAAAAGTTTTAAGGACACACAAACGCCGTGTTCTGTCGTCGTATTTGACGATAAACAGATAGCGCAATGAGCCACTAACAAAGAGAGTTCACTCACAGATGACAAGCTTCATTAGTTGTTTGAAATGCTCCCTGCATTAAGCGAACGTTTCAAGTTCTTTAAAACAAAAATATATTTTACGTTTAAAATATTGGGTTGGCCAATAAATGTTTAACCAAGAGTGCAACACTTCTCTAAAAAGGCTGTTGGACGTTCCAGACTTATAATGTATTGAAAGGTACAAGTAAAGTTATATGCTTTTTATTAATGACAGTTGACGCCAATCCGTCAATTACATTACATCAAATAAAATTTATTTAAGCTATCATTAGGTGCGGACTCTTCTACTGTACATGTTAGTGTGTATCGACAATTATTTACATCGAAATGTAACTTCGATCGGCTGAAGCAATAAATAACTGGTGATGAGAAGTGGGTTATATATTCGGCAATCAAAAATATAAACCTAATATAATGGCAACCAATATAATGACGGACCCATGTACTGCAAATTATAGTGGTAAAACTTGCAGGATGTGGTATGAATTCTGCTACTATATCCACTTCATTCACCCAATTTTAAGCTTCTGATTATCACTTGTTCAGAGTTCTAAACAATCATTTATAGAATAAAGACTTTCCAAAAGATCTGACAATTTTTTTGAATCTAAGTCATCAGATTTTTACTCTAAAGGTATATTATCATTTCCTACTAGATAGCGACAAGTCATAAATACAGTTCGTGGCATATGCCGTGTGATTTCTTTGTGTCAATTAGATTTTAATGCATGTTTTTCCAAACAGCACACACAACCTTAGGTTTTTTTAAACACTTGATATGCCATGTAATTAAAAATTAAAAATGATGCTCTCCAATTCATATTTCCGGCCAATGGCTAACTCTGGCGCTAAAATTGGGAACTGGAAAAACAATAAACTACTAGCTTTGCAGTGATACGTCTCTAAAAAAATAAGGTTAAAGCCATTTACAACACACACAATACCTCATGCTCATTAGTATTGAAGCTTTTCACAGTAATATTTATAATTTGAATAGGTAAAATGTAGTTGAAATTCGATTAAGTAACATTACAGGCTTATAATAATAATTTTATTATCCCGTCCATTCTTTTACCTATTCTTTATGGAATTATCCCAAAAGGACAAAATTTTGTACGATAATACTAGTAAAAAAAGCACAAAATACTTCTTCGTCTTGAGAAAGTTAAATTTATATCTCTACGGCGTAGTGACATAAACATAAGCTTTCATATAAGGAAATATTTTGTGCTTTCTTTATTAACAGGTGTTTTCGACACAATTTCATTTGAGCGGCATTTAAAGCTTAACAGCAAACAAAAACTGTATATTTAAATAGGAAGTACCTGTTACAGGTGCGGTAATTATGACTTATTAGAATGTCAATCAGTTTCAGGTTAGAAATATCCGTAAATCTAAATAATATGCTGTCGTGCGTTAGAATTTAAATGACATTAAAGAAAACAAAGCCACGTGATGTGCTGCTCCATCGCCAATTGCCCAATCTCGTTTGGATCGGATGGAAAGCGTACAGTAAATGCCTCAAATACCGAGACCACTAACGAAATGTACAAAATTTTTGGGATTGCGTTTTTTCTCTGAATTTAAATCCGCATGACATACTGCTGCATCACAAATTGCCCCATCCCGTTTGTATCAGATGAAAAGCGTACAGTACAAGTCTCAAGTTCAAGACCACTAACGAAATGTATTACTTTAGTCCATTTTATAGAATTGCGTTTTTCTTTGAACCTAAATTCAAAAATAAAACTTCCAAATAAATATTTTGTAACTTCAATTCTGTAACTTCAAATTCAGTTCTGTAACTTTAAAACACACAATTTAAAAAAAAAACTGTCAACTACGAGTAGAACTCGTATTCCGGGGATTCGTGCACATTTAGGCTCTTAAATTCTATTATTATAAACCTTACATTCTATTATCCTATTTAGAAATATTAATTATCACTTCATCTTTCGCAGGCGTAAAAATATGGTGCGCATTTAATAAATTGTAAGATCTAGAATAATCGCTACAGTTTTCCTACAACCTTTGCGCAGGCTTCTAAAAATCCTATTTTTTCATATAATTCTAGGTTGAATAGTTTGAGAAATGAAGGTGTGGAATATATTTTCCAGTATATCTCTGGATATACATACACCTAAAATTATGAAAAAAAAATTTTTAAAACCTTTATAACTATCCCTTTCAATTGATACCCTACACTATATATGAAATTAAAAAAAAAATCAAGTACTTAATTCTACAACCCCTCCATCACCCCCTAACATTGTCCTATGAATACTTTTGAGTGTCAGATATTAATATGTGCGGATTAGTTTGCTTTATTATTATGCCAAATTTCAAGTATATACGTCAAGCGTTATCTTAGAAAAACAGCCGTGACTGACAGACAGAAAGACAAGTGAGTGATCTTATGAGAGTTCCAGTTTTATTCTGAGGAACGGAACACTAAAACAGAACTAGTATACCCAGGAGGAAATTATGATTATATTAAAAAACGGGTAAAGGTGAAACGTTCAAACGCCAAAATAATTTAGAGAGGATAGCGACAGGTTTTTAAATTAGATTACAACGCTAATATTGAAGATTTCGGTTGGCGTTGAAATCCGATCTGGACAATAAAATCTTATCTCGGAGAAACATTACTATCGAAATTATTTTCGTGTTACGTCTCATACGCATTGCCCGCGGTTTCGCTCGCATGGTCAATGTGGTTACTAGGTCTATGTCAATACGAATGTTAAATATACGGATATAGAACGTTAAATATACATAATACGTATTTTATTACAAGCAATGACATTATGTAAATCTGAAAGTGTTCTGAAGTGAAAGTGGCGCTACTTGGGGACGCATTTTTGTTTAGGCTTGCACCTAACTAAAAAGTACCTTTGCCTAGGATAGAAATAATTTATTTCTCAATTTGAACTTTAAGCTAAATTGCTATGAAAATTTCCATAGTTTCTGCTTAAGCATGCACACTTAATTCTTACTGTATGCATGCTAATAATTGAAAGGGCTTTCTAATAATTGAAAGAAATTTAAGACTTGCTAATAACTGAATCTCATCGCTACAAAAGGACATTAAATTTATCGCTATAAAAATCCCATACAAACTGGTCCACGAGTTATTAAGCGATGCTTCATTAAACAAACAATAGTTCATTAGAAAATATTTAATAGGGACAAAAAATAGCCTAGACTTTAATCTGAACCTCGACCATAATGAAAAGTTATTTTGACTTTCACTGGATTCCAACTATATGTGACAAAATTATAGCAAAGCGATTGGTCACATTATGCGATTGAATTATATCAAAGCGATTACATGCCGTCTCTGTACGGAAGGGAGCGGAGCTTTCCACCAAAGAATATGTACTGTATTAGCATAAATGTGCAATACGTTAGTCAGACATTGCCGTTTGTACATCGGTATATTAGCTTATTCAAATTATTAATTTATGCCGAGTTGTGAAACGTCTTTGAGCTCTTGACAAAAATCTTTATATTTAAAGACTATTTTTTATTTCTTAGTTCACATTGCTACAAAAGCGGGTTTTTTACTTTAAACTATATATTTATTAGTCTTGAAAAAAAACCTTCATATTTAAAATAGAAAAAAAACATTTCTTTTGTTTTTTTATTGGCTTCAATTTTTCTTAATTATTGTTTTGTCATCGCTAATTGATACGTGCGCAAAATTTTAAATTATTCTGTCGTCTGGAAGTGAGTGAAAATTCAATTGAAAGACTCCGTTACATACACATTAAATTTCCGTTACATTCGTTAAAATTAAAAATAAATTAAACAAACTTGTTAAGTACGAGTGTAACTCGCACTACGTGTGTTCTAAACTCAGTTAGGCGCATGTAAACATTTAAGCGTACATAATATTCCTATTAAACTATTTACAATTATTACTATTATTTGTCATCATGTAAATATATAAAAATTTATTACTTGGAATATCTTTCACAGACATAACATACATATAATATAAAGTTATTTTTACAGTTGGTTTAGGTCATTTGTGTGGAGTTTCTAAGAATTATTTAGAGACACAACTACAAGTCATAAGTTGGTCGACTGTTACTCGTAAACTAGAAGAGCCTACTTAGATATGATAATTTTTCTTTTTAATGTAGTCACATATGCTAATATTGTAAATACATTTCAGATATTCAAAATTAGCTGTTTAGCTGGTGGGAGCTAAAAGTGAGCACTTTAAACCTTAATATTTCGTAAACGAATTCCAGTATCGAAAAATATTCATGACATACCTAATTCCTTTCTGAAAGACCTGTTCTACCGTACCCTACAAAATGAAGTATGTGAATAAATAAAATAATCATCCGCACCTCCGCTCCATTCGACGTGTAAGGGCAGAGTACCCTTAAAAATTGTTTAAAGGATTTTATTTTATTACTTTTATAAGCATTATAAATATGTATAATCACGCAACATTTCAATTTCAGATTTATACCACCAAAAGTCTGTAAGTGAAACGACTGTGACATACAGACAGACATGGCGAAACTGTAAGGGTTTTCGAAAAAGGAAAAATGTAGATTTTGACGACGGCACCCCTTAAAAACATCGCATCATCGCAGTCAGTGAACGTATACGATACGTAATTTGTAATAATATTCTTCATTCCATAATTATAACATCCGCAATGACAAAAATCTTCGAAGAATCATTAAGGACACTTCCGCATTGCACTAATAAGTAGACACTCAACGAGAAAGTACCATTCATTCTTGTTCACGCGTGCTTGAGCAGGAAACACATGTCATATCTATACTCACCCACCCACAAGACTTAAAATTGACTTGTTTGCATAAGGTTTCTACTTTTACTTTTAGACCGAAGTGAAATCATTCTCTGGCGATCAATATACGTCTGCAAAACGACAATAGCTATGTAAACTTTGCAATATCTAAATTGTTTACTTGATTTAAAACCTTATCTCGATTTAATTTTCGAAGAAATCGTTGAAAATTATGTCAAATGCGTTGGTTACTGTCATACTTCGACATGCTCTTCTGACCTCGTCTGGCCGCCAATGCGGGACAGATCTGTGTGACCTTTCTAAACCTTACATCTAAATTCGTAAGGAAATTTTTATTTAAATTTAAAAATGTCATGTTTTAGCGCATTTTTTTAAGGTACATGTATTATATATATCCATTATATTAAAACAATGTAGCTGACTTATTTACCACATTCTTACTATAATTAGGATTAAGAAAAGCCGCAAAAATCTAACAAAAAAAAATCAATAAATAATATATGTAAATATAGGGGGAAAAAAACAAGATTGAACACACTTCAATGACTCGAATACGTGGAGACATAGGACAGCGGATAGTAGGAAAAATAGTTTGAAGAGAGCTTACAAATTGGTCAACTTTGATTAATATATCTAAACGTTGAGAAAAAAGAAACCAAGATTGAATATATGTCAATGACTCGAATAGGTAGAGCCACAGGACAGCGGATAGCAAGAAAAATAGTTTGAAGAGAGCTTATCAATTGGTCAACTTTGTATATTATCTATAAACGTTGAGGAAAAATAAACCAGGATTGGCCACATTTTAAATGACTCGAATACACGGAGCCGTAGAATAGTGGATAGCCGGAAAAAATATAGTTTGAAGAGAGCCTGAACAATTGGTCAACTTTTGGTTGGTTGACTGATACGAATATCTGTAAATGTTGAGAAAAACAAACCAGGACATTGTAAATGACTTCATTACATGGAGACAGCGGATGGTACGAAAATATATTTTGAATATAGCCTTAGCAACCGGTCAACTGTAATTAATGTCTATAAATATTAAGACATACCAGAATTGTCACGTTCTCCTGTAAATAAAATCGGCATGTTCCAAGATCACGTATGTATTGCTGCAAGTTAACGATCGCTGATACATCGTCAAACTATGCTCACATATCGCATTACATTTTCTATTCAGCTCTGCGTGACATGAAAATATGACAAGAGAAAGTGCCAGCGCCACGACTAAATAGCCAGCAGTTACTTAACAAAATACTAATGAATTTTACGTCATATTTTTCTTAGGATTAAAATTGGAATCGCACAATTATTTTCTCATGAAAATTTCAAAGTTAAAATACGTCTACCGACTTAAGGTATGACATACTAAGTGCGAAAAAGGCAAATTTACAAAGGCAATATTAACAAGAATCAACAAACAATATTATATAGAAATTAACGATTGAATCCAGTACCTAATAATTATAAAGAGAACACTGAACACTCCGAGAACGGTTCCTCTACCCCACGAATCTTTCCTGTATATAATTTAAGAACACAATGATACATTACAATATTTAATGCCCCCTAAATTGACCTAGATTGCACTACGCTCCTTAAGTGTGTCTTTAAATAATAATAGTCCCCACATACACGCTCGCTACTGTAATGTATTACGCGTTATGGTCATTTTATGCAAATGTATCTAATATACCGTTAACATTTCTTAGTACCACGACTGTCGGTCGGAAGTGTAAACCTCTAGGATACCGTTCACTGCTAAAATGTATTCAATCTTGGTTTGTTTTTTCTCAACGTTTAGAAATAATAACAAACAACAACATTTATGAATTCGTCCACTTTAATGTTATTATGGTTGATTAACAAAAAATCGCGATATCAAGTCAGACCGCCTCGTAAAACCTAATAAAATTTTCGCTATTTACATACATGTATTATTCGCAAATGCATTTTTAGGGTAATACTTCAAATCTTATTCCATAGTTACAACAATACTGTTAAATAAAAAATAATAAATGTAGTTGTAATTAAAAATTTAAACGGTTAACGTAGTTTTTATATAAATAATATATTCTCTGGCAGCGAAAATAAAAATAGTAATAAAAGTGAAATATCAATTTATAGCAGATTAATGATAAGCTGTTTTCCATCTCATTGAATTACAGAAACGCATTTCTATGTTGCCTTCTTAGACTGTTATTTATTTAACAGGATGGCATTTTGTACGTATCCAACCTTTAGAATCATCAAAAATTTGTCTACTTGATACAAAATATCAATCGTCTTAATATTAAAAATCAGTTGCTTGATAAGTAAAAACTTTTGAGCAACATCCAAACTCTTTTTTAGGTATCTATGTCTTCAGATTATAAAACATCAGAGTGGAAAAGAAAGGGTTGACAGAGCGATACATTTGCACTTAGATGTGTACACAGGCTTCTCGTCATGAAATATGTGAAATCCGAGTCAATAGGCACAATGACGTTAAACTCAACAAAAACGTTATATGCATATAGAACAGAAAAAAACATATAATCCTAAGTAGAGTCGTGCGCGCACTACGATGAAAGAGATAACGAATCAAAAAAGCTTGTATATAAAAGAGACGGTCGTGTTGATGGCGAGCCAATCGGCGCACTCTTATAGGACTATATTTAAAGCAATAATACAATGTCTATATAAAACAACATCATTAATTAGCCACGATCTCTATACGCGTACATATAAGCTATGACAAAGAGCAGTTGTAACAAAGCATAGTTCCTATTGATAAGTCCAACAGCCCAACTTCATTCCCAAGAAAAAAATTGCTAAGTTGAAATCTATATCGCTATATCCTAAACACACTCGGGCAGTGTGCGTAGGATCAGTCCAGAGAGAACAGTTATATATATATATATATATATATATATATATATATATATATATATATATATATATATATATATGACAGGAAAACAGTTTATATATATATATATATGTATATATAGGAAGGCTATATAGGACATAATCTGCACTTTATTTCATCACATAAATAGCATTTAAAAACTATTTTGAAGATTTCCCATGATTGCGAGACGATTAAAATAAAAGTTTTTCAGGCTATTTTTTAAATTTTATTACGCTTCTAACACCTAGACCCAAATATATGGTCTTTTGCCGGTCTCTCAATATTTATTTATTGATGTACTTTTTATATTTGTACATTTGGTACAACATATAGACTAATTGCTATGAGAGCAATATCTTAAAGCCAACCAGTACACCAACCCAGCTCAGCTTAACAAGCGGATACCCGGATAACCGGATAACCCGCGGTGCACTGCGTTGTCAAAAGCCGTATACCTTGTCATCAATCCAACACACTACGGCGACAACAGTGCTAGAAAAAATCAGTAGTGATAGTAAAAGTTGCTATCTACAAAAGGATTGTGCGATGCTCAGTTTCACTTGTATAAACGTTTTTGCGTCAAAAATATTTACTAATTAATTAAAATCTCAAATTGACACCTTATTACAGACTTCTCAAACTACACAGTTCAGGGAATATACACGTACACGGTACATGGTTCATGGAATAGACCGCCTATAACAGCTGTTTGACCTAAATGCAATCAGGCTTGACAGAAGTCTATTGAAAAAAAGGATGATATAGATTTATTCGAGCTAAAAGCAAAGAGACAAAACCCTAATGTAAAATTTGTCACTTGTAAACATCGCTAAACACGTGACGTCCAGCGACGAAAAGACGTATACATATTTAAAATGAAACATTTCAATGTCGCGATGACAAGAAGCGACATCGAGAATTATTTAAAGTGCTGGAGAAGCTAGGTCGTCCGACTAATGGACCTGTTTAAAACTAGAATAAGTACCCGCAGTAACTGAGTCAGTCGATTTATCGTACACTTTGCTTATACGGCAATAATAAGTGAGAGTAATATTTCCTCTCGACCGAGTTTCACTACAATGCGTCACATAAATAGAAACCAAACTCTAATAACGATCGTAAACATTATTTATTAGCTAAACAAATACATTGCATTGTGTATATTGCAAGTAATGTAAACAAAGATATCAGTATATGCACGTGTATAGGATCTGAAATTACATATTAAATAACGTACACGACAGCAGATGGTTGAAAAAAAGTTCTTTTACATCGAATAATTGTATAAAGAGGAAATGTTTTGTTTGTTAGTTTTTCAGGATTTGGCACCAAAACAGCTTATCCGTATGGTGAAACTTTCACCATCGTATGACTATATTATTTATATGGACACAGATTATCCATATGAGAAGTATCCAGAGAGTATTCATTTGAATACCATATATTTTTAGAACGTGTGGGTAATGAATAATAACTATTGAAACATATATATATATATATATATATATATATATATATATATATATATATATATATATATATATATATAATAATTTAGTAAATTAAACAACACAATACAGGAGAGCTTACGTTTTATTATAAAATTAACGTCATTAATGCTACAGAACTTACAAAAAATTATAACTTTACATTTGGAAATAATTGTGTACAAACAAATGTACGTACTAAAATAATAAAAAATTATGAATAAAAATTGTAATATGAATCAATCAATTTATGAAACATGAAAATATTCATCAATTTTTTTTTGAGACCAAAGCTTTATCCCTCAATCTTCTCAAAAGTAAAAGTTCGTTGTAGGATGTCATTCTCTTCAGCCCATTGCAAACCCAGCTCAAAGGCGTTAATTGCATCTTGTGCTGTCACTTGCAATTACGTTGTCGTCATCTTCCTGATTTATTGTTGTATAACTAGAAACCTCTTTTATAATCTCTTCATCAGACATTTTATGAAAAATACTTTCCTCTTTATCCATTCCACGCCACCAGATTTCCAAATCTTCCGGACCTATCTGTGTTTCAGCAGCAACTTGCTCTATTACTTCCGAAGTTACACAGATTTGTGGATCGTTGCTAGGAGTGGCGACTATATCTGGCCATAACTTTTTCTAAGACGATGTAATAGTTGATGAAGGTAATGCATTCCACGATTGACAAAGAGCAAAAACCAAGCCTTTATATTAAGTTTTTTCTATTGGCTGGCCTTTTGATACGGCTCTCAGAAGTAGGTTTTTCTTATAATCTTGCTTGACAAACTAAATGATATGCTGATCCATTGATTGAATTAATGCAGTGCAGTTTGGCGGCATCGCAGTGATGCATTTATCCTCAGTTGTCAGTTCTTCTTCAGACGGATGACCGGGGAAGGTTATCAAGAAGCAATAACGCTTTTTGAGGAAAATTATGATCTTTCAACCATTTTCTAACTTCTGGTACGAAGCATTCATCTAACCACTTTTTGAAAAGTTATTTTGTCAATCATGCACTTTTTTGTCCATAATAGTGTACAGGTAAATCAATATTTTTGAATGCACGTGGTTTATTAGATTTTCCAACGACCGCCATCTTTAGCGCGTGTGTACCCGCAGCGTTAGCACATGGTTACACGCTCTTTACTTACTTTTCGTCCAGGTACGGATTTTTCGTTATAGGAAACGAAAGTTTCGTTAGATATCACACGCTAGAAAAGCCCTGATTCGCCTGCGACGAGCTTGTGACGAGTTAAGATTTAAATCTTTCACCTTTTGCAAAAATCTTAATTTAAATGGTTCTATGCAGGTGGCATCATTAGAAAGTTTCTCTCCTGTAATAGTCATTAAACGTATGCCATGACAACTTTTGACTACTAGCATATATTTTTAACAATCATATTTTTTTATTATTTCCTTATAAAAAACTTAGCTTTCATGGCCAACATGGGTCCCGAAATAGGTGCATGCCTATTTCTTCCCTGAAGAAACCACATGTACAAAGCTTCTTCCACTTCTGGATGTTCAGCATTCTTGAGTGTCTGTCTCTTACGGGCCAGCCGTCAGTCAATAGTTGACACGAAGTTTTTATTCTTCTCGTAGTTTTTTTTAATGTCATAAATTGTAGATCGGCCTACGCTATATTCACTTGCTAAACTACTGAAAGATTCATTACAATTTAAGCGGTCTAAAATATCACTTTTTCTTTAATTGTCAGTGTTTTGTGCTTTCGCTTCTGGGGTTGTGACAACATTACTAGGTACGTATACGTAAAACACAATGAATAAACAGTAAACAATGAACGCACGCTAGACCGCACCGCTATCACATGTAGCCAAATTCAAACTAAGCAATCGGAAGAAACAATACCTACAAGGGGGCGTTTTTAAGTTCGCGGAATGGAGGATAAGGAATGAGAATAAAAATACAAAATTATTTTTCTTTTTCCATATATTCACCTGCTGCCCTAATACATTTTTCAGATCTTTCAATTAGCTTATGTAGTCAATTAGTTATTAGTCTTTCAGATCTTTCAATTAGCTTATGTATACCTTCATAAGAATTCTTCATCTTTGCCCGAAAAATAAGCTGAAACTGCGTCCTTCACTTCTTCATCGCTTGAAAACTTCTTTCCACGAAGTTCTTTTTTAAGGTTTGGGAACAAATAATAATTACTGGAAGCCAGGTCAGGATTGTAGGGTGGGTGTTCCAAAATATCGAAGCCCACTTTGTGCAGGACGGCTAGCGCAACGCGGCAATCGTGAACGGGCGCGTTGTCGTGCAAAAGCAGGACACCTTTGGTCAATTATGCCCTTCTTTTTTCATTGATTGCTTCTTTCAACCTCTCTAGAATTGACGCATAGTATTCTCCGGTTACGGAAACACCTTTATCTTTATAATCCATCAATAGGATCCTTCCTGGATCCCAAAAGACTGATTCGCCATGATTTTTATCATTGATTACGATCTATTCTCTATAGCGAAAGCGGAACCTATAAGTAATTTTTCAGTTAAACAATCTAAACCCTTACAACTGCATGAAAAAAATGTTTTGTAATTATACAAGATATTAATTGGATGTATGGTCGTACAGTCAGTACTCAATAAAACAGAATAAAAAAAACTAAATGGTTGTGAGCGCTGTTAATTAATCGTAAATAACTACTTTAAATAATAGTAATTAAATTTCATAAACAGACACAACTTACATAATTTAGTATAAGCTACAATTATAAAAAAGACCTTTTTAAAAGCATGTATTCTAAATGAATACAGGGTTAACTTTATCGAAATTACCTATTAGCTCAACATTACATTTAATTATATGCACACATAAAAATTAAAAAATAATAACAATTTTCTTTTAAATAGGTCTACCATAATAAATAATTATGACTCTAACTAGCTAATACACCGATCTGCCGCATTTGTCACTATACCTTTTGCCTTTATTGACCTTCTGCCGACCGCTACTCTACGATTTTGATTATTTTCAATAAATTGAGAAGACTAGCAAAAAAATCAGCCGTCTAGCGGAAAACCCAACCCACACAGATTTTTATAAAAATTATATTTTTTGTTCTAAATTTGTGTCTAAATTTGTATACAATTGGATATTAGTTAGTCAGGTTTTGAAATCACACTTTGTTTCCAAAATATAATTCCGATCCGAATCGGATTCTTTACAATAATGACTGAATGTTTTTAATTACTTGTACGAAATAAATCCCGAGCCACCACCAAATACAGAGAACGATGTCTTATCGAAATAATATCTAGAATATGAACTGTAAATCAACACCAATAGCAACGACATCAACACTATATCTTTCTTTCTACTTATTTCTTAGTACCAAAGCAAAGTCTAAAATTTATCCATTTCGAATCTAATAAGCTTTTCCAGGTTTTTATATTTTGTTTAAATCTTAAGTAATCATATTTCGATAAAGTTAGAATTTTCCGAATCCAAAAAAATAGATTTATGTACATGCTGCCAAGCACTATGAAACAAAAAAGTTCAACATCGAAAAAGAAATTCACTTCAGATTTTATAACCCTTTAAAATCACAAGTATAGGTACATAGCCACATATTCACAGGCTTACTGTCGTAATACTTCATCTTTTTGGTTGATGAATGTAAAAATAAACAAAGCACCAAATGTAAACAAAAAATATTATGCATTACGTTATGCGTTTAGATTCAAGACAAATTATACTTTGCTTTTGAATTTATTGGCCTTATCCATTTATAGCACCTTATTAAACAAAGTAGGTAATTAATGTCAAAATCGTCGTCCCCTATGTAACAACATAATCAGCAAACGGTTTTAATTTCAACGATACTAAATGCAAAAATATATCACATAGACTCCTTTTGGACGTCCAAATCCTCTGGTAAATAAAAGTATTACAAACCTTGACATGGGTAAAAAGGTACAGTGAAAGAAAATTATGCTACGATACTATCTCTGAAGATATCACATATATGTGCATATTATTATAACATAGTCTATCATTCGCAACTAAATAATGCACCTTTCGATTCGAGACGCTACTGACATAAAAACGACACGTTTTCTACACATTCTGTTTCCCGACCAGTGCTTCTCCCATTTATCACATTTTCTCCTCCTTTTCTTATAAAAGTTCTAGGAAAATATAAATTTTTATACGTTACTGTGTAAATGACTAAATTATTATTATTGCTTACATTATTGTTATTGTTGTCGTGTCCACATGATATAAAGGAGATCTCATGTGGAAAAATGGTTGCCAAAGGCTCGAAAAGTTGGACTTCTCCAGTCCTACTTGATGAGCGGCCGGGAACCGAATCCGGGTCCCCGCGTTGCGCCGCGCACTCGACGGCCGTATGTCTTGCGATCAACCCAACACACCACGGTGACGACTATGCATAATAGTATATGCATAATATCAATATTATTACCTAATTTAATGAGCATTTTATTTCTTCCAAAATACTAATAAAAAGGAGGCTAAAATGAAAATTGTACAGATAGTTTTCGAAATTTTTTTATCGAGTTATGTTTTTTGTATTTGTTTTTCACCTAAATATAATTTATCATGAGGAGCTCCCTCCTCTCTGGAACAATTCAATATAACACATTACATAGATGTCGAATTGACGTCAAATTTTCAAAATACATTCATATAGTTGCCTAATAAAATGTTGATATGATATGTAGGCAGGCAACCCATAAAATACAATGTCTTTTCCAAACGCTTACTTAGCTCGTGACCAAAAATAATAACAGTCTCATCAAGACTCGCGTGTTTTTATATCGTCACCCTATAAATACTATCTTTTCCAAAACAAGTGTAGTGTCGCAGCTTGAACAAAAAAGCTAATTTTCTAATTTAATTCTTTACTCAATGGTCCGAAAAAAAACATTGACGCTAACAAAAATAATATTTTACAACTAATTATAGCGTTTTACTAGTGTTTGAAAATGAAATGTCATAACAGAATTCATATTTAATAGATAATATAAATTTCAAGTTTTACTTATGCGTATATTTCTGAACAACGGCGCTCGATAAGACAATAATAAAACAATTACAGTAACGAAGTAAAGTGAGCTAATAAAAATGTATCCGAATTATGAATATATAGAAACAATTCCAGTTGTTTTAGCAAATTTGTCGCATGGACAATGAAAAAATTATATACTATTTGAATAAACATTATTAACTTTATAAAAATATTACTAAAGCAAAGCAGCACCCAAGGTGTCTACAATTGGAACACTTCTGAAAAAGGAAAGATAACACCAGCCCACATGGAGAACCGCCGGTACATGGCGTTCATCGAAACGGTCCCGAATGCGATCATTGCGGCGCGGAACAATGAGATGGTTTCTTCAAATCACGAACGGATGCGCGCGGTGCACCGCAGCCGGAAGAATGATCGCCGTCAGCCGAGCGGGAGGCGGACGTTTTTCAGACGACACTTGCTCACAATTCACAGAGCCGAGAGTTAGACGAGCCATTTTATAAGCTAATGTAGGCGATATGCCTTGAGTGACTTGAATCTATTATGTGAAGGAGATTAATTCTAATAATTGTAAAGTGGATAGAGTGTAGAGAGACAACGGTGGGTCAAATTGAAGTCGACGCAAATCTCGTCTGAATTAAATTCGTATAATTATGGTACATAATTTATGGTCTCTGTAATAAAAACGTCACATTGCAATAAAATGTATAATAAAAGCTATTACCATACTAAGCAATAGAAAACGAACCTTTGAAAGGAGATACACACACGCTTAATGTAGCTACATAGATAATATGGAAATTAAGTTTTACCGAATAAAAATACGATGAAAGCAAATGGACAAAAATATTTTGAAGTTAATTATTAACTCAAAGTTAATAATAAAACGTGTTACGTATGAGCACAACTCGCAACACGAAGCTTCCGTACAGCTATCTAAGCAATTTTTAATGTTAATGGTTCTCCAATATGGGAAGGAAATCGAAAAATATTGATTTTTTTGATGCTACCAATACTAGATACTAATACTGGCTGTTTGTTTATTATTACAAAAATGTATAATTTCGGTACTTTACCTAAGCACTACTTCCTTCCAATTATCTGAAGCCAAACTATTTCATTTAAATGCAAAATAATATCAATACATATTGTCTAAACTTTTGAGACACGCACCATATATATGTATATATATGTATATATATATATATATATATATATATATATATATATATATATATATATATATATATATATATATATATATATATATATATATATATATATATATATATATATATATATATATATATATATATATATACATATATATATTCCCCTATTGATTTACAATTTCGTCCATTTTCCCTGGTACCTTATATTTCTATTTTTTTTAAATATAAATACCCCACTCGCTTCTTACGTCCTTCGTAAATAATACTCCGATACTTAAACGTCTGTATTATAATTTGACATTTAAGTATTAGCCAGATTTCACCCACGCATGATTTAGTAATATCTCAGTTCATAGGGTACTTTATGCTAAGTGGTAAAATTAAGAACATATTATAAAATAAATTAAGTTATGTATATGGGTAAAAAATATGTTATAAATTAAAAATTTTAGTTTCTTATTTTATCTTACATTCATCAGTAATAATGAGAATATAGCAAAGATTATATAATCATATCACACTATTTGATAATTATATTATAGATGGTACTTAAAATTTACCAATACTAGATGATAACAGAAATATAACCCCCGACTTTTATCCGAAGTTTTCCGGTTTTGCTCTTAGCTAATATTCCCTAACTTGATAATAATATATCCGGAAGAGTCTGCCTATTCGCACCGCGTCAGTCAGGACTAAAGAATTAATAATTCATTAAGCAGTGATACGAGACGATAATGTTAATTCACTAAGATACCGGGCCGGCCGAATATCTTCCTGCACGAATGCCTGTGGGACCTGAACCAAAAAGCTTTCCGAAATGCGGCTGAAATAATTTTATCCAATTTCCTTGAAAATGAAAACTTCCATAAAAAGCGTAACAACGTATCATTTAAAAGAAATATTTCGAATACATGATATTTATCGATAAATTTAAAAATACCAACAAATCTATCCTTTGCTTCGGAAAGATTATGGCACGCAGGTGGACATCCTAAAGTCTGACGCAGAGATGCATCTAATTGCAGTTATTAATAACGTAAGTGTCTTATTAAAATAAAACATTTATTAAAATAAAAACCGCCATTTAGAGAATAATTATAAAACGTTTTAATATACTGAGATTATAATAGTTGCCCATGAAATTAATAGATTTAGCTACTAATTAATTTAAATTATTTAATAACAATTATATTACCATTTACATATGTAGTACGTGACGGACATGCGCACGATTGAGCGCGCACGCACTCATGCAGGCGCACACGCGCATGGACAGACAATGGACTTTTTATATACAAGATTAACAACTTGAACGTTTGTAGAACCTAACGGAACTTAATACGGACACATGATATTTTAATATTTACTAACATTTCATTAAAATATTTATTTTTTTTATTTTTTATGAACACTTAATCAACAAATGTAGTTTTGGTATCTTTTATCTAATACTGAATATTTGGTCAGTTTTGAAAATGAAAATAATTTCAAGTCAACGAAAATAATTTTACGGTCATTCAGTCGATTCTTCCCAAAGGATTTTTCATAGCTATTTCTTAAGTTTGTACATCTGGCATCACTCATTCATTTCACCATTGGCAAAGCTAATAAGTAAGGCTATTCTTTTTGCAAGTCGTGGATAAATTTGGTCGCTACTAATTAAAACATTTTCTTCCTAATTGAAACAATCGTCCCAGTTTACTAAAATCGTGTGTCTTAACTATGCGAACTATTTAGTGTACAGGCAAAGAAACAATATTTATAATGGGAGCGTAGAGAAACAATTGACTTCCAGTAAACAAAATTCAGAGCAATAAAATAACACTTTAGCAATTTGGCTTTTCGGCAAAACTAGCTTTTTGCGTAACTTTAATTGATATTGAGGTTTTAGTCTAGTAAAATTATCCTAAAATGTAGTTTCTTAGCACATGGTTACTTTAATCGATTTTTTTTATTTTAAAAGTTACTTCCTGGGTAATTTTCCAACTTGAGAGTGTCTGAAAAGTTATGATTATTGTTCTATCTTTACAGAAACTTTAAAGTTAAATATCTCGTGAATTGTCAACACCACGACAAAAATTAATGTAGAGCATTAAATTTTCTATATTTTTTTCATGGAGTCTTTGTCGTACAATCTACATATTTACGAGTTACACTATAAGTGCGTTAAGTTAACTTTGATTTTTCGAATTATTTCTAACCAGCTGATTTCCTAGCGCCCCTACTCCGTCCTTGCGCTATCAGATAGCGTTTATTGTTTTAAAAGAACTAGTTGTATGTAGGTTGCTGTAACGCATCAAGCAGCTCGACTTACGCTGGTCACAATTTAAGCAACTGCCATATTCGTATTGCTACTAATGGCGAAATATGGTTTTGTAGATAGATATATAGGTAGACGAATTTTGATAAAAGTAAATTTTCAATAGCAGCGTGATCAGTTCATACAGTAGTTCGACATGTACCGGATGAGTTTTAATATAATCGTTGCCAATATCAGCGTCGAATTTAAGGTATACATGACGCTATGTCAACATACAGGCTGAGATATATGTTTCAAATTAAGAAAGTTATTGAGAAATGCATAGGCAATAGACAATGTTGAAATTGCAAAAGTGTTATACTCCATACTAACATGCTCCAAGTGCTCCATACGATAAGAGAACACGTCTCGCTTCATGAATATGCAGTAAACAAATACAACGCATTTAATTAAAGCCAAAATGACAATAAACAATTGATGATGCAGTAAAATTTAGTATCGGTGTCAAGAAAATTTAGTATCGGTGTTAAGCTAACATCATCACACGCCTTCGGATTAAATTTTCGCTCGTGGCCTCCATGAATTTTGCCTATACATGTTCGGTGCATTGAGACTTTTGATTCAGAAACTCTAGATGTTTCCAGCAATGGAAGATTCTTCACCATGTACATTTTTCGTTACTCTTTTCGCCTATTGTTTTTTTTCTCTTCACTGTCCACAGTATCTTCGGAATTTATACATATATTTTATCAAAAGTTTCTTTTGTATAGTGTACAAACGTAGATACATCAACTACACTTACTTTTATAACGTAAAAATTCCTCATCGTTAACATTTTTATTCGCCACATTTTCATCGCCTTGAAGCTGCATTTTGGCTTAAGAATATGTTAATACAGAATGAGTTAAAAAATCAATTTAAACTTATTAAGTTTATATAATCTGGATTTACGCAATTAATTTTAAGTGGACAGTGCCAGTTACTTATTTCATAACCCAACAGGTTTAAATTTCTAGAAAGTATTCTATAATATTAGTTACTATTTAATATTAAAAATTAACATTACTTTTCAATTTAAAGTTGCAAATATTGTGTTTTAAATAGATAAAAAAAATACGAAATTAACATATGGACTGGCAAACACTAGTGTTGAATACTGTATAATTTTTTTTTTCGTTTTTCATACCATTTCATTTATTTCTGTTATAGTCGTTTAAGTACTGTGCAATTTAAGGTTTTCCGTTTCTTGCCAGAAAAGTTCATTCCGAAATCTAATACCGATTTTAAATATCTCGGTCGATCTAAAGTTCCACAAGCGAATTATATGAAAAAAAGCTTTGCTGTAATTTTTCAAGGAATCAATTTATTATCATTTTAAAAATAATAGTGATACATCTATTATGAAAAAAAAATAAGTTTTCATGATTATATCGTCCCTGAATGACATAATAAAATTAAATAACAAACATTATTTAACTCTCAGATTTTCCTTTCAATCCTTTTTACAATAAAATTATATCCTTGGGAAATATTGCTGGTACCAAAAATTTTTGTTATTTTAATAGTAGGTATTTATTTTTTCCACATAAGAAAAGAATCGTGGAAGACAGCATCGGACGAGACAGAAAAAAAGGCAAGATGAGTGACAAGGAATTGTAAATCGGTGAAAGACTGTCGAAAAGTATGCCAACATCGGTCGATGTGGCTCGCCCTCGGTTGCTGATAACGGCACTGCGGTGTGGACAGCGTAATGCTGTATTTAAAAAGATAAAACAATAGTTTAGACATAGCGTCACACAAGCACATTAACGAGTGATTGTCTTACAGATCAAATATAACGGTTACATTTGCTGAATATTGCACTATGTTTCGTCCGGCATACACGGAACTATTAATCAGTACAGTATCAAATAAATATGTTTTAATTCGTATTATCTATTTATTAAAACATTATCTATTTTAATGAGGTATAAAAATAACTAATTCGTCTCTTTAAAGTGATCATAATCTGAGAAATTTAAGGATAAGGAATTCAAACCTTTCCATGGAATATTCCAAGACAAGCAAACACACATATTCGCCCTGGGATTGAGTTGAAATATTACACAATACATTTACAAAGATTCACCAATTTTAAAATGACACAGATTTGCTAATAAATTTCACGGTATCACCCGATATACTTCAGTAATCAGGCAAAAAGCAGTACTGTAGAACCACCTAATTTGGCAGGAGAGAATAATAATATTACCCGCAGTGGGTTTTTGCCTATTTCAATGTATTTTTTGTGACACAAACATTTAGCCACACTGATTAGAACTACTGTTAATAAACGTTCTTTGCAAGATTCTAAATAAGCTAACATCATATTAAGTAGTATCGCCATACATTAACATACATTTTTAGTCAACTCCCAACTTTACAATTCAAATAAAACCTACGCCATCAAACCTAAGCAATAATGTAACACAATGTCAAGTATTTCGAACGTCGCTTAATATAAAACAAAATCTAAAAGTTTAATGTAAACATTTTGGGAAGCCTCCGTCTACGGGAACATGCAACGGCGTGTAACAAGTTGGAAGCCAGCTGACTGGCAATAGAGGAAGGGAAGCGTGCACCAAACCTTAGTTCCATGGAGACGCTAGGCAAGCGAGCGGCGCATTCAATCGTTTCAGCTACACCGGCCACATTTGTATACCTCAACTCATTTCCGTAAATCTTCTATGAACACGTCATAAATCACATTAAGTCGGTACTTGAAAAAATACTTAATTGTTCGTAATAAAAAACGCATATTTATTTTTATATCCATAAGACACCTTCTTCCAATATCTGTCGAAAAGTATAAGTGCCTGATAACTAAATAAAAATATATTAACGTACATATACAACAACAGGTGTACATTTCGAAAAATGTTGAAAACTCATGATCTTTTATCCAATAATTTTTTTAAATTATATCTGTAGTTTAATCTATTCACGCTTATACACGTATTAAATGCCTTTCTACAGAGAGCCATTGTTAATTCCCATTGATCATTTCGTAATATAAAAAGCGTAAAACAAAACTAAAATAATTATGCAAAAAAAACAAGGAAATTTGTATTAATATACAGCAAAAAAGATTAAATCTTGTTGTTGATTAACTGCTAATTTCAACATAATGATAAAAACACCCGTTGCAGCATTCACAATGTCCATGAAAACAACAGTAATCTGCAATTATTACAATTTTCCGACTTTCCAAAAACGCTTTTTAGCAAAGAATCTCTATTTTAAACATTTTGTAAGTTCATATAACCAAGGTGGAAAAAATTGAAATTATATAAAAGCAAAATCATTGATTTTAACGCGTTTAAATCGATTCAATAACGTTGACGTTTAGCAATGTATTTAAATTTATATTACTGAGCACAATATTATCAAGCGATTTGATTCAATCGTACGATAGAACGCGACGGTTCGTGCATAAATCGTCGCGACAATGTTGCCGCGTAGGCGCACACGGAGCTACTGTCAGCCGAGCGGAGCGCGTCGCCCAGACTCGTTCAGCGTAACGCCATGCTACAAGCAGAAATTGTAAACAGTGGAGCTTTGAATATAAGTACGGCATTTAGCCGTAAGTACGGCGATCTACGCATATTTCGTTAAAAACTATTCCAATAAAAGATATGCAACCTGCGACAAAACCAACTCTTCCATGGCATTAAAGGTTTCGTTAATGAAATTTCATTCGTGACTTTGGATAGTCAGTAGGGCAAAATGCGTTTAAGTGTAGACGTTAACGTCATGCAGTATAACGAAACACACAAATGGAATGTTCGTAAATAAAAATCCATGAATTAATTGAACGTGGGTTAAAAATGGGGTGTAATATTGTTAAAAAATTAGGGAAGCATATTTTGATGTAGAGTAGTAAGTCAATATTTGTCCAATCCTTGGCGCGTTATTCCTCGTTTTTGGTCTAGCAGTGGTCACCAATGATATTGATATCCACGGAGTAACTACTTGAAATGTGCGCTCTAGCTAAGGCCATTCGTAGTCAGTCGAAAGCAAAAATAGTTTTATTGCTGGACGTCCAGTTTGTTTTATATCAACCAAAATAATACTATTTGTTGTACCTTACATGTTTCCATTGCACTTGAGTTTAAAGCAACCCAAACATTAGTTGCCGGCGATTGGTGTCCTGTCCTACATCTCTACAACACCTACAATCCTGAGTCCTCAAACATGACGTGTCGCTGAAATTCCTTGTCTAAACATATAAGGAGAAATATCATAATAAAAAAATAACCGTTTGCAATCTGCAATACAGTTGAAATCTAAAGAAATACTGCTACTGAAAAGTAACGGGTATTTTTTGGATCCCCAATCGACCGACATTAATTTTGAAGAGTATTGATTTCAAGAAGACGACGCGACGAGCACGCGACACAATCACTTTATTGCAGAAAACATTCGATGAGCGCATAATTTCGCGTAATGCTCCACGATCGTGTGATATCACACCTATGGATTATTTTCTGTGGGGATATGTGAAGTTGCTATGTCGATAAACCACAGACGTTGGGCCACTTCAAAGGCAACATTCGCAGCGTTATTGCCAATATACGAGCCCAAAGGATCGAAAAACTGGTTAAAAATTGGACTTTCAGATTGCGCTTCATTCAAGCCAGCCGCGACGTGAATATGCCTGAAATCGTATTTAAACACAAATGACATATAATTACCTTTTCAATAAACATGAATATAATTATCAATAAACGTAATAATCATCATGGCCATTGTCATGATTTTTATCTGCTTTTTTCATTTTAAAGTTGTATACGTCTAAAAAACACCCCCTTACATGTAAATTAAATACTATTTCGAAACCTCCATGCTGTGACGATCACATAAAGATGTATACGAACATTCGTAGCTTACTTCGCAACGAATCGCATGGACAATAATGTGGAATATTACATTTTCGTCATTATTGGTTTTACTGCAAAGGTGATATATTTATTTTCGAACACAAATTTCATGATGTTATCGAAAATATAGAATCAATGTCTACTTAGCTTGCCTGCATCAAACGATTGCAATGAGTGTTAGTAACTACTAAACGAGCAATAAATCAAAGCCGATTTCCTTTAGGTCGTAGAAGCGGTTAAAGACAATTTTAAATGAAACTTTAATGCTTCAAGATAGGACTTTTTTTAATTCAACTTTGAGTTACGTGTTTGAGGACTCCAGGATAGTAATTTTTTAAGAGACGTAGGACACTAATTGCCGGCTACTAATGTTTGGGTTGCTTTGAACTCAAATGTAATGGAACATTTAAATCGAGGAAATATTATTTTATATAGTCGTTGATACGAAACAAACTGGACGTTTAGCGACAGAACATTTACATTTGTAAAAAATATATGTGGGAAAATAAGTCTTTTTTCTCACCTCCGGTGACGATCCTACGTAGAAACATTTTTCTTTCTTGGCACAGTTTATGTACGTGCGTACGTAGAATTTACTTACGTAATCTGATGAGAAACGAAATTCAGACTATTCGTCGAAGATCTTTCTTGACGTCGGAGATCTTTCTTGATAGTTGGTGTGGAACCACCGTTCCTTTTTCATTTACCATTCCCATTTTGTCATGCAAGAATTATCAAGAAACCTTTTTCCTTAGCTAGATCCAAGGTTTCTTGATAATTCTTGCATAATTCATATGAATCATAAGCCATTAAACATTGTAAAGTATCCTCAACAAATTTAACTAGTGTCCTACTTTGAGACCTGTCAGATAGATCATATTAACCAGCAGCAAATCTTCTGGGCCAGTGCCGACTCTGAAGATCAACAATATCTTCAACAGATTTCCAAAGATATCAATTTTCCTTATTGTTTATTTTATATGAGGGTGCGTTTTCAAGTTCGCGGATTTCGTAATTACGGCATTAGTGAGGGTATTATAATTAGTGAGGGTATTATATTATTAGTGAGGGTATTATAATTAGCTGTAACGAGTTAAGTAACTCATTGTTAGTATAAATAGCAAGTTTTATCTTAATCGGGCCATTAGTCTTTGAACTATGGTTGATCAAGAAACTGAATCGGGAAAAAAGTGAGACACATGGAGAAAATCGCGTACCGCGCTGTTATAAAGTTCCTGACCAAGCAAGGAAAGTCGGTTCAAGCCATACTGGAAGAGATGGCAACCTTTGACGGGGACTCTTGCCCGGGTAAAACCATGATTTATAAGTGACATAGTATCTTTAAAAAGGCAAGGACTCACTTGAAGACGACCCATGTCCCGCACGGTTGATCGAAATGACTACTCTGGAGATCATTCAAAAAGTTGAAAAATTAATATTGGAAGATGCTAGACTAAAGAAGAAACAACTCGCAGAAATGGTTGGAGTGTCGGATACAATCATTTTTAAAATTCTTCACAATCATCTTGGGATGTGTAAGGTCAGTGCAAAGTGGGCGCCGAGAATGCTTACCCCGTCAAAAACAACACCGTGTAGAGTGTTCTCGCACGTTTAGGATCTCTGTAATGAAGACAAGAATGAAATATTGAGTTCAATTATTACTGAGGACGAAACTTGAAAATTAACCGAAGATGTCCTCCTTCAACCTTCGCGATAACGCGCCTGTTCACTAAAGTTGGCTGCCCTACATATAGTGGGCTCCGATATTTTGCATCACCCACCCTAGAGCCCTGACTTAACTCTCAGCGATTATTATCTATTCCCAAATATAAAAAAGAACTTCGTAGAAAGAAATTTTCAAGCGATGAACAAGTGGAGGACGCAGTTTTCAACTTAGTTTTCGAACAAAGATAAAACATTATTTTATGAAGGTTTACATAACCTAATTGAAAAATCGGAGAAATGTATTAGGGTAGCAGGTGAATATATTGAAAAAGAAAAATAAATTTGTATTTTTAATCTCCATTCCGCGAACTTAAAAACGCCCCCTCGTACTAAATCCTGGGTGAAAGTGAAAAGTACGCAGTTACGAATATGACTCTCGGGAGATTTAAAGGTCTCATATTGCTGTGAGACATTAAAGAATTAAACTCTTTACAATACTTAGCCAACCGCGTGCATCAATGAAAAGTACGAAGTCTTTTGCACGAAAAGTGTAAATTTAGTTAGTAGTTCCCATTTAAAAAGAAAAATATAATAAAATAACGAATTATATTTTTTCACTAAGAAAAATATATGTTGGTTGTACAATCGATGTATAAACTGGATGTAGAAATGGCTGATAGCGAAGAAGTACCTAATTCTTTCGAATCTCAGCTTGCAAAACCAATTTTTCAAAAAATTCAATTAGTGGAAACTACCTGAAAAATGTTTCCTAACCTTGAAGCTATTTGCAAAAAATTACTGTTCATAAAACCTACATCAACTGAAAATGGGTGTTCTCGATGACAAGAAACATTTAACCAAAATTAGAAGTAAATTGCCTCATGATGGTACTGTTTCTTGAAATGTTTATTTTAATAATGGACAAGTTATGATGTTCATTTTTGTAACTGGATTTTAATTTTTCTTGATTTCGTTTAATTTATAATATGTTATATTTAAATATTACTAATGTTTAAATAGTGGTCATTTTTATTTTGATAAAAGTGTTTGTTTTGTTTCATAAAAAGGTATATTGAAAGTACAAATTAAAAAGGAGAAAAATAGAAACTAGTCGTCTTGTGCTATTATGTAAATATTGCCAACATTTTGATTACTTAATTATTAATACTTTTATGTATTGTTTGTTTGTCAATTATTATTAAATACATTGTGAAAGACAGACTGAAAGAAAGTGTTGACTTGAATAAGGATTTTGTTTTCGTTCATTAACATTTTTTTTTTCCAATCTACCAGACTTTCGAGAGTTGTCAAGCATTGTTCAAACTTGAGAAGCATAAAAATTCCAGAAGTCCGAAAATTTAATGGCCTTCCATTCATACTCCCAAAAATATTAAATAGTAATTTTTTTTTCTATGGCTTCACGTACATGTTCGAGCTATGATGGTGTGACATGCGAACAAGTAGAGGGATTGAGAAATTGAGGGTTACATTTTTCCCCCTTTAGCTACGGAATCCTAAAAACCTAACCTAACCATCACATTCTATCTCACCAAAATCATTAAATTTGGACAAATTAAAAAGTAATAGAACGGTATGGATTAAATCTGAAAAAAGGTAGTATTTAATTTCCTAAATTAGATTATTGTCGAAAATAATTTTATAATGTCTAATGTTAAGCTACAAATTCTTTATAGCTATATATTTAAGCTCACTGCTGTACATGTACGCAAGTAAAAGGGAGAATGGGCACTGTTTACGGGGACTATACTCCATGTATAACAATACTAATGAAAGCTAAGAGGAGAGGTCCAAAAGTCCGCAGAATGAAAGGGAAAGGAGGGAGAATAAATTCCTTCTTAGTACCCTGCTAATTAGGAAGTTATTAGAGTTATATAAGTCGAATGTCAAGTCCCTAATGCCATTCGTTAACGAATAATCGTCCCATCCAAAGTGCATTGCGAACATGGAGCAAATCGAACTACGCGCTGTGATTAAATTCCTCACTAAGCAAGGAAATACTGATCAAACCATCGTGAGTGAGATGGGAGTTGTTTCTCTGGTAAAACCATGGTTTACAAGTGGCATGGTCTATTTAAACAAGGTCGAGACACGATTGAAACCGACTCCCGCCCAGAATGGCCGATTGAGGTTATCACGTTGGATACTGTCGAAAAAGTCGAAAAACTTGTATTGGAAGATACTCACCTGAAAAAGAATCAACTTTCTATGTATCAGTTATAACAATTGAGAGAATTCTATACGACCATCTTGACAGTATGTAAGATGGGTCTCGGGAATGCTTTCGCTGCCACAAAAGCAATGAGTCGATGCATCTAAGGAATTTTTGAAGCAGTGCCCTGACGAACCTACATCGATTTTGGAGAGAATGATGACTGGAGTGTGAAACTTGAGTGCATTAACTTATTTATTTATTTCGTATTCTTTCAAGTAAGTCTCTTTTGACATGTCACAATTTAACTTCTCATTTTTATGAATAAATATCCTTATCGTCTATACGTATATCTACACATCCCTCTTAATGAGGGTCAGAAAGTGCATTTTAAACTATACTATACACGAGACCCAAATATCCTGTATGACCCTTTTTTTAAATGTTGAGTAGTGAATTCAATAGGGTATGTACAAAAAAGAAAATCACTATAAAAATCTATGATAAATGATCATTTACTAATGACAAAACTGTCCATAATTATGTTAAAAGATGTTCAAAAATACTTAGACAAATCAAATGACACACATTACAATTAGGCGCAAAGTAGGACCATTTTACAGTATTACATTTCTTCTCTTTCTAATATCTATTCAAATGTTTTTCAGATTATTCGGGTAGTATAACAATTAATATAGGTATGTCAATTTGAAATAAATATTTAATTATTTGTCGAAGATTTTGAGATGAGGTAAACATTACATTTTTTGCAGCCATTGACATACATATATTATTTTTTAAACTACTTGTTCGAAACACAAACGTCGATATGTTTTCTTTTCAGAATAATATTTCAATTATCATATTATATATATATATATATATATATATATATATATATATATAAATATATATATACATATAAATAAATACAATCAAGCCTGTGTTTCCAATATAATTATATGTTTCCAGGATAATTCAGTATGGTATGGCCTGTTTGATAAAACAACCAACCGAAAAATTTTACTGTCTTTGCTCTAGATGTTGTGAGGCTAAGATTGATGAGTAATTACTACTCGAACGTGTACGTTGCTATATACATTTTTTTATTGAAAAAAAAATGTGAAAGTATATCAAAACTTCAAAGTTATTGAAGAGGTTTCAATGATGCTTGAGAATCCTATATCTGAACGGGATTCGGAAACGCTCAAAAGAAGCACTCAAACAAGCTCAATCACATTTCTGGATTACATTAGTGAAAAAAAGGAAAAGGAAAGTAAAAATAACATGATTATGAAGAAAAAAAATTACATTGAAGTTCTGAGGAAGAAGAAACGACAGAATTAGCCAGTAAACATTACGGTCCCAAAGATAATATATATGATTGCGTGGGATGCAGCGAAAATTACTACGAGAAATTTTGGCTGCATGAAAATGGCATCCCATTTAACAATTTTTGCAATCTTTAAAACTTACACGAGAAAAAAGTAACGAAGAAAGCAAAAGGACAGGAAAAATGACCCAGAAATTAAATGGCCACATGATTCTTACATAAGCGGCCAGGCCAACTTATAATGGATAATAAAATTAAAGCTTTTTCTGTTTTTTTTGAAAAAATATGTCTAACATTAAGAATAATCTACGAAAATGTATATCGAAATAAAAGTAAAAGCTCAGTTTTTATAAAAACATTATCTTAAGTACATATATAATTTGTAAGTTACACTGGAAAATATTGTAATACCAACAATTATTTGAAAAGTAAATAACATGTCACAATTTTTGTTTACTTATCTATATGCCAAATATAACAGAAGTATATTTGTATATAATGCCACCAAATTTTGAAATATAACAGCGTAAGCTGACACATTATCGCTATCTCACTCTAACGCTTTATAAAATTAATGAATAACATATATGCTCCAGGTTTTTTCAGCGTCGAAATTTTGAATATTTTTACTTTTCATTTGAATGTTTGAAACGCCTGCTAATTCCGCCAAAAAAATGAAGGGTTGTCCATTTTTATTGTGTAAAATTTTACAATTTGTGTCAGTAAAATAATGGTATAATACAAGCATTTATAAAATTTTTTAAAGTGAAACTTTCTGAATAACTCTTCTGTTAACGTTTTGATTATGTACATAGTTTTATAATACTTAGGGTATAGTACAATGAATTTTATAAATTGTCATCGGCTGACCAAATATATATTTGTGCCAACCATATTTTAACAGTCAAATTCGATTGTTTATAAACAATCTCTCTTGAAATTGAATGGACTATAGATATTTACATAGTATCCTTAGTTAATATAAAAATATTAATAAAATAATTAATGTCCAAACAATTGAAATTTGTCACTATGATGACATGTCAAAGTATGCATAATAATATTGAGTGTGTGAATGTTCTTATTTTGTTTTTCCAAAAGGGAATCGGAATAAGGAAGTGCACAAAGAGTTATATTAGTAACGCCCTGGTAAGATAAAGTGGCTAAGCTATTAATTATGTCTCTTTTTCTTACTGATAAACTATTACCTAAACAAAACTATGTTAGTATTGGAATTGAATTTGGAACTTACTATATTTTTTATAAGTTGCACCAGGCAAACTACAATTTGTAACCGAACCATCTCTCAGGTTGTCGTTTATTAAAGACCCAAGGCCCTTTCCTACTCCGTCCGAATAATTGACTGTTCATTTTATCAATTGGAAGGCTGTCACGCAAGCCACATTCGGTAATTCTTCAGGCTGAGTGTCAGTACAGTTAGAATAGTTATTACATTTACAAATGTGATTCTGGTTAAAGACTCAAAGCGCTTTGTATTATATTTATATAGTTCAACTAATTCACTAGTAGCCTTAATATGCTCCTCCATGTCTTTTTGAGCAAATTCATATTTTTTAGTGAAATCATTTACATAATTTTCTAAATTTAATATCTCTGACGGTAGTCTCTGGGTGTCAGCTTCGTGTAATTTTCTATCTTCTTCCCTTTTGGATTTACGTGCTTTAAGTTCCTCTGATAATTTCGTTTCTTTTTCTTCATTACTTTTGTTTCTTGATTAATTTTTGGGTTTTTTAATATGTATGTTAATTTTTTCCAACTTTTAAGTTTTTTGTGACTGTTAAAGCGGCCACTATGCCCTGTTCTTACAGGGTAATCTTCACTTGTTAAGTCCTCAACAGTAACAAACTCTGTATGAATGGACTCAACAGAAACAAACTCCGGATTGCAAGCTACAAAATTCTTGATATAGACTATTTGAAGCGACAGCTTGCATTCTTTTTGATGATTGAAATCTGAGATCATGTTTTGGGCTTCATGCAGATTTGCTTCAAGCTCTGATATTTTCTACGGGCCTCTTTGTGTGTCTCATTACAATTACTAAATGATTCAACAATTTTGAACCTGAGTCCAAAACAAGAGTCGATGCAATGGCACAAAACGGGCACTCCACCCCCTAAGAAGTTTAAGGTCTCGCTACCCTATTAGATAAACTGAAGGAAGCTATCAAGGAGAAGAGATTCGGAAAACTGGCTAGGAGTGTGTTGCTTTTACAAGACAAGGCGCCGGTTCATAAAAGCAAAGTTGTGATTGATGCTGTTCCCAAACACGGCTTCAAATCGCTGATTCACCCACTCTACAGTCCCGACCTAGCTCCCAGAAATTTTTACTTGTTCACAACCTGAAAAAAAGCTCTGAGGAAGAAAATTTAAGGACGACAGTGAGGTGAAAGAGGCAATTTCAGCAAATTTTCAGAGCAAAGACAAAAATATTCTTTTAATAGTTTAGAAAAATTAATTTCAGGACCTAAGAAATATATTGAGCTTAAGGGAGATAATATTGAAATAGAAAAATAGTTCCATTATTATATTTAACTTGCAACCTTATTGGTTTGCGGACTTTTGGTTCTCCTCTCTTATTTCTAAGCGACAAAATATAATTTTTTATTACCGTTTATTTACGACGAAATACCATTTCTGGTAATCCCTTTTCAAACTTGAAATATTTATTTGTATAATATGTGTGTGTGTATCTTTTACACACATAAATATATATATATATATAAATTAATAAAGTATAGATATATGAATGGAATATATATATATATATATATATATATATATATATATGAATATATATATATATATATATTCATATATCTATACTTTATTAATTAGATGTAAAATCATTTACGTTTAGTCAGGTTTATAAATTTTCAGTCAAGTCACTTTTTGTATATTTTGGCAATGTTATGTAGTTTTTTCTTAACGTAGAAAACAAAAGTTATATTTAAGTTTTGTAAACTACTTTTGAAAACATGTATACCGTTATTGTGTGATTGATATTCAATACAAAACTCACTTATGATTAACTGAAATCATACTAGCTATCCAAATAAAATATACTTATATTAAAGTGATCTTTAATGTAAGTACATAAACAACTTGTTGAAAATACTTCATCCCTTCCACCGTTCTTTTCATATTTTTGCATTTCTCAGGTCAAAGAAAAAACACTTTCAAGAAAAAACAATCAGTTGCACTTCTAATAGTATTTTTGCACCTGGTTACAATACTTATAAAGTGGCTTTTGAGCTTATTTCTTGGTTTATACTGCTGTTATACTGAAAATATGTTTAAAGTAATAAAGAACACCAAGGCGAGCAAACATTTCAGTATTTAACAGCTTAAATGAATTGACAGTTTTAATCATTATTTAAACCTAGGCTTATCATTATGATCCAGAAAATAAAGAACTATATAGGTGGAGGGACAGTACAATGATCCTAAAAAGTTCAGTGTGACTTCATCTGCCTTCTGGGACCTAATATTACAAGAAAGCACAATACTTCCTTTCTTTATCATCTAAAAGACGTATGTAATTAATTCTTTAATTGCAATATGAAAAGCAAGCAATGCAAGCATTGCGGGAAATTTACATGTGTCCTCCATAATACAATATATGTTTTGCATAGCACAAATTATTAAAATCGCCATATCAACAATGGATTTCAAGTAATCAAACACTCTCCATTTAGTATTCAAGTACTTTCCGTGTTTACACTTTAAAATTTTTATTTATATTGGATTTGGCATTTATACTTTATTAAGTAAATCAATTACATTATATTAGTATTTACCTAAAATATTAGTTTAATTTTTTAGTTGCCTGTACTTTTACATTTGACTAACTTGTACTATTTTAAAACATGAATCTCTATATTGATAAAATTAACCATAATATATATTAGTTATTATTAGACTTCAAAAATTTTTTAAAAAAATTACAGATTCCGTATTTATTTTGCTTTCGCTAAAAATATAATTTGTTTGCCTAGACTAAAAGCATAAAAAAACCTAAAAGCTAATATAATATACACTTTCAATTGTTCATCTTTCATTTTAGAAAGAAAAATCTTTCAACCCTCACTCACCTTAAATCTTGCAACAGTGCCTCTCCCTGCGCTATTGTTGCAGCGCAAGCATCGAGACTGGTAGCACGATGCTGTGCGCACTGTTCAAGCGCCCGCCTTGCTCCTTCTGGTGTTTCATCATTTGTATTCGCTGATGCGCCACCTCCTGCACGCACTGTCTCTAGCCATGCGAGGAGCTAGGTAACAAAATTACTTTGGTTATTTTTTTCACTGGATACAAATTCAAATATGATTACTGACAAGATATAGTCTAATTTCTTTATTACTGTACAGGCATACCTACATGAAAAAATATATAGTAGGTTGGTCAACAAGGCCTTGCTCTTTTTTTTTAAGAAAAATAACATAAAACTTTATTCAGTAATATTTTGATTATTTTTTGCCATTTTTCCAACGCCTTTAAATATCGCCCCATATTGACGACTTAACCTTCCTTTGATGATGCTCTGTGTTTGACGTACTTTAGACCGGTTCATCATGCTGCTCATATTCTCATACTAAAAAGATATTTAAATAAGTAGGATACTTGATCAAATGATTGTTATATTAACTTACTTCTTTTTCGTGAGTATAGAACATTACAGCTAAATCCAATCGTCTCCTCCTCTGGTCTACTCGACTGGCAAATGCAGCCACATGCGCTTCCAACTCCCTCGCTACTGCGAATACCTCATCCGCATCACACTCACCCGACCTTGCAAGCTCATCAGCTGCAGCAAGCAATTTCTCTGCATTTGTATAAGTATTCTGCAAAAATGTATCACTGTTAATTAAGATGGATATATTATATTCATTTAGTTAGTCTTTATTACTGAGAGAAAAATGTTGAGAGTACCAAACTAGACCTTGTTTACATACACACCCATGCTTTCATTTTCATTTATGTATAAAACACTTCTCAATTAAGAAAATTACATTTGCAATAAGGCTTCTGAATATATTTCAATCAATCAATATAATTACACTTACACCGTGTGTATTTTATTTAGATTTTATATCTTTACAAAACCAGCGTTGGAATTTATTATGACAAAAATAAACCCAATTTATTCAATATTATTCAATTGACTGTACTACCTCATTAACATGAAATGAGTTATTCCCATTAAATTATCAATGGATAAGCCCTTCTATCTACTTCACATAACTATTTATGATACAATCATTTAAAGATAAAGATACCCTTCGATCCATGTATGAAACAAGAAGACAACATACAAGTAGGTAAAAAGAAAAAGATATCTAAAAACAAACACTATTTTTTTGATAACCAACATAAAAATATAATTTTATACAGCCTCACCAATTACTTACTTGAGCAACATTTTCGAAGTGTTCGTGAGATTTTTGGTATACCCTTGCTTTTTGTAAATTTCGGCCAATTCCAGTATTTTTAGTTATGAAAACTTCTCCATGATTTGCTAACCAATCAAGTACCTGTAAATGGAGTAAATAAGGAGTCAGTCATATAAAATAAATACACTGGAACAAGTAATCCAGGTTCTGTTGTTATCAAAAAGAATGTATTTTTTGTTCTTTTTAAGTTTTATGTGACTTTTTACGATGACCCTGTCTAGCCTATGAGTTTCATGAATTAATATGGTACATCAATAAATAGAGGAAACCATGAGAGATAAACTGCACTTTGCTTCATTTTGCTTGTTCAAAGAATTCTTAGAAATGATATTTACAAACTATTGAGAAAAATAACCTGACTTTTCTTAAAACAATAAAAAAATTCTCATTTGTTCACACTTGAAGTAAATAATAAATTGTTACATTCATATTTACCTGTTTGCAGTCTTCTTTATAAAGCAATAAGGCAAGCCTTTGATGTAGTTTTATTTTTGCTTGATGATATCTAGCTTCAAGGGCTCTATGGTGACCCAATATTTGATGAATCACAGCAAGGACGTGACTTGCACCGGAACTATAATCAGCTGCTGGATCTCCAACACTTTTATTTGATGCACCACTCAGACCACTGCCAATAGAGCCTTCGGCCTAATAAAAGATACAAATTATTAAATAAAATATTAAAATATTTTGAATGGAAAATCTACACATAATTTTATACAAATAATTTTTTAAGCATTCTATTACTTTTTATTCCTAATAAAATTCAAAATGAAACTGAGAACAAAAATTTACAGTTAACTCTTTATAAGCTTAAACAAACCATAGACTTGTGTTAATAACTAAAATGACTATGAAAATATATCATTTTAATAAGGTAACTAGAAGATGTTGACTTGTCCAGGTTTTCAGCCATGAAAGCCAGGCACCACTCCTTCTAAAAACGAATTACGTAGTCTCGTAAAAACCTGGTGGTCTGAAAAGCACCAGTTCGCTGATCCTAATTGATTTTCAGCACTAGAACCAGGCAGGTAAAAATAATGCATGGCATATTCAAGTAGTGTATAAGGCGCATGAAGTCCATGTAGATATTCAGCGATAGGTAGAGCAAAACAGTTTCACAAATACAAACAAGTAGTCAGGCGAGCAATGAACAGTCCATAAACAAGCCAAAATCATTAAGAAAATGACTAATACAGTTGAATAGACATTGCAAGCACGTGCATTTTGTTTTTAAAGACGCCATACTTATTGTCTGCTATTTGTACGGCTTCTTTTAAAAACAAATAACACATGTTTCCACTAAGACTAGGTTCAATCTTCATATTTCCTGCCAACCGTGCTATTCTGTTTCCTTTTCAGTTATGGAACTTTTCAAGGAACTATTCCGAACAGCTTTGCCTCTACTAATTTTCATGGAACGGTCCTTGCTAATACGTTAGCATTTGGTTCTTGTTCAAATCCATCCCCATTAATGAATAATTAATCTTTATAGAGGATTAGAGATTTATTTTCTCTTGGCAATTGTGAACATTCTACGACCTCGCAGGGTTGTTTTTCTTTCTGGTAACACTTTCAGTTATGTTACGTGGTGAGAAAGTATTTATCTTATAAATATTTGGAAATTAGAAAACAAACATTTTAATGTACCAATTATATCCTCCAACCACCATCTATTACACAATTTATTACGAATCTCTCTTCAGACAACAAAAATATCTCTCTTAGCACCTTATTGAACAGCATAAAAATGTATTATTTTTGTTGAACAATTCTATCTATGTACTTTTGCTTAAACATTTGCAAAGTCCACGAATCCATTGAATATATTAATGGCCTCTTTGCCAATAATGGACAATCTCATCAAAAAAACATTATGCCTATTTTACTTCATATTCTGTATTATTTAAAGGACCTAAATTAATTGCTGCCGTGTCAGTCATGAATTCTAGATTCCTCAATCTTGACCTTTTATTGACTATTTTTACATAGATTATAACTACATATGCAAAAACTCAAAAAAAACACATATAAATTTCACAATTCTATAATAAACACAGTGGACTGAATGATGACATAGTCCATCATTACTGAATGCTGAATGAGTTTTAGAAAAATTCTTTTTGTGTGATATGATTACTGAGAAATTTCCTTCTCTACAACCTTGATATGTGTATAATTCTAAATAATTTCATTTTGCAGCCAAATTGCACATAAAGAGTGCATTACTATTTAGCTCGTAACTTCATCTTTGTTTTCTAACTGTTGTTGGGATGCACCTAATGTGATCAGGATGCTGGAAGAGCTCTTGTGAGAAGCAGTCCTCCATCAGATCAATCCACGCCAACTCAAAAGTTTGACCTTGCACTTTGTTATTGTCTTATCACAATAACAAAGTGCAAGGTCTGCTCCCTTAAGGTCTGCTTTTATAAAAAGGGGGAAATGCAGTTTTTTATGTTTAACATCAAATCTCTTACAGTTCATGTTTCTGACATTTATAAAAGATCCCATTTTTACCTTTTCCATGGGAATTTAGCAAAATATCAGTCAGTCACCTACTCTTCAAATATTTATACATTTTAGCAGACACGTCTGTTAAGCCATAAATTTTTTATGTGAATTAAAACAGCATATGTAAGTTGTTCTGTTCCTCCGGTACTTGGCTTTTATGGTCTGTAACTTTAAGAATTATCACGAGAAATCTTCTTTCTATAGCTAGAATTTTATATTCCATGAATATATATGTACTTATACCTTCTAACCTTCTAAACCATCGCTAATCATGATCTATTCACTCCCATAAAACTATGTTTGTTACTAACTATGGAAAGTCTTACTTCCTTTTCATTTTTAACACTACCTGTTAGTGTCTTAGACAACCTCTAAGGATACGTCAGATTTATTACAACTAGAGTGTTATGATCTAATTTTTGATGAATACTTTGAAGAAGTTTTCACTAAATGAACACATCGTTAAAGGAAATATTTTAGCCGATTATAATTGTTTACTTTATAAATTCAGACAAAATTCAATTAAACTATTCCATTTATAATAGTATGTTTATTATTATTCTATTTTATTAGACAAAAAGAACTTAAATTCAAGAATTATTGTACTTACTTCACATATAATGGTTTCTTGTTAATACCTAACACTATGAACAATGACTTAGAAATGGAAAATTAAATGTTTGGTGAAGACATATATTAGATAGGCTTTTACATAAAGTATTTTGTATAATTTATCAGTCTCATGAACCTTATAAATTTAAATAAATATGGGTATAATGGTTGTCAGCAATGATTTAATAAATGGTTACTTTAACATAAGGTTTATATTAGATCTGAATAATTAATAATTTTTATAATACTCACTAAAACTCTAAGATTCACAAAATAAATAATACTGACAGTATTGAAAATTGATGATGTGACAGAGAATTCAAATGTTGCAGCTCTTGTTTTTGAAATATAATAAATAAAAATTTTCTCTATATTGAAATAATATCTTACCATATCAATCTGATCAGGCTGATGGCACACTTGTACTAAATGGTCCAACTGATATAGAAGCTTTTTACTAGTTGAATGAACCTGTAAAAAGAATATAAATATTATTCATATCCTGCTACGAAATCAAGGTGTGGTCTCATTCTTCATGGCAATTTGTATTTTTCACCGTTTACAAATTTTCCTACACTAATGAAAACAATTATAACTCAACTCAGATAAAGCTAAAATCTAATTAGGAATTGCATTAAGAAATTATACTAAGAAATGTGCCCAAACATTCAATGATATTTGATATACTGTGACAAACTCAAGATTTTTAAAAGTCATTACAAAATAATACTGACAAATAACCTATTTTTTCTACTATATTTTATTTGCTTGGTACAGCAACAAACAACGGTTTTATTCTACTGATAAAACCATCAGTAATTTTTAACTATTTTTTACGCAAATGGGATTTCTTGTCCAAGACTCATTTAATAACGTCATATTTAATAGACAATAAAACGAACTTACTTTTAACAGGGCTCACGCTATATGAAATTTACACACATTCAAATATAGAATATAATATAGACAGAAAGAGGGCACTTGAGAGTCAAAAAATGGTTGTATAAAAAAATTAGTTAAATTTATGGAAATTTCTATCGTAACAGTGTAGGTGAGCAAGTACGAAATAAGTGCGAATGTGATAATATTGTTGTAATTATTTAGTTATGAAACATGAAACATGCCTAATAATTTTATGAAACTAATTATTAGGTTTCAATTATGAGGGTGGATTGAGAAATTTGTAGTCTCGTCAAGGAGCAGTTGAAAAGCATATTTTTATTTACTCATTAAATACATAGCTATATTCTTTGGAGGTCAAAAATTTTCATTTATTTATTGTCACTGATATTTTATTCGTCGACCTATTCGAGTTGAATTAGTAAAAATTTAGAAACGATGGGATGGAAAGAAAAAGAAAACTAAATTTTAGTGCGGTTATTAAGCGCCTCTCAAAAAGAACTTGGCACTGCGCGAGATCCAGGAAGACAAAACAGCTTCATTACTAAAACCTGAAAGTGGACAGAAAGGTGGAGTTAAAAAGTGGACAGTTGAATTGAAGCCTAGTCGCAAGGCCATGGCCTCCAATATGAATTAATTCACAAAACATTGAAAAAACTTGTAATTTCATTCTCAACAGTCTGAAAATCAGTGAGTATACTAGAACTGTGAGCATCTTTTATAACTTTCAAAACATCATTTCTATGAATATGCGCAAAACATAATTTCTATGAATATGCACAAAACATAATAACCATCTTGCTACACATTACAAATACTTAATGTGTAGCAAGATGGTTATTATGTTTTGTGACTACAAATACTTGATTTGGAGTTCCCTAATGTGTAGCAAGATGGGAAGAAAAATGTAATCAACTGTTAACAATGTTTAGAGTTGTTCAAGGCTGATCCAGAAAGGTTTCTTAGTAGATTTATGATTACAAACAAAACATGGGGAAAATTAATCAAAACAGACCAAGACATTCCATTCCAAAGAAGGCCAAAACAAACTTCATCAGCAAACAAATGATAGCATAGGTTTTTTAGGATTCCACGGGAAATTATTATGATTATTTAGATAAAAATCTGACCATTAACTTCACATGCTATTGTAATTTTATACACCTTTGGCGCAAAGGAAATGTAGGTTTCACCAAAGGGAAAAATACGACGGTAAGGGATATATATTTATTTTTTACAATATAAGTGTCAATATCATCAACAGCAAGTTTTCTTTCCACAATAATCTTAAAGTTAACTACTTTTCAAAGATGATGACTTGACTGTTGAAACGGATCTACTAATGAGATTATTGTCTATGGTGGAACATGTACAGATATAATTGACGATAATTATTCAGCTGAAAATGGCTAATCAGGAAATACCAAAAGTGACACTAAGACAATTGTATCTAAATAAAAGTTAAACATTTAAAATCACCGATTACTGATAATATATCCAACTTTTTATTTGTTACAACATTAAAATATGATGAATAATTCAGAAGATTCAGATATGGTCTGCTTCATATAACCAATAAATTAATATCTATTAAGGTCGTATTTACAAAATCCTGCTGCTCGAGAACAGATATTTACTAGTTGTAAAATCACTAATACATGCATAGGATGGCACGTGTGGTGTGCAACAGCATAGTCTTCGCATTATTTGATCGCCTGTATTATAATTAAAATGAAAATATGTGTACAATATTTGTTTGCAAACCAGTTTTATTTATTTTGTGTTAATTAAGATTTTATCCATAGACCTTTATAGAGGTAGCAATAACTCTTGACTACCAATTGGTATCTACTAGTCTTTTGCCTTCGGACAAGCGCTTTTGTTGGTTCAATTAGTTTCTGTCAATAAATTAAAAACATGGCTTAAAAATATAACTACTAAATATCATATTTACACATGAATAAAAATGTAAATACAAAGAAATTGTCTTCTGTAATACTTATTTTCATAAATATCTTCAATATAGAGACAGGACAATTCTACAGTTTTATTATCCTAACTAATATAATGCTGAATTATGTTTCTTTATCCTTCTTTTACATCGCAACGGAGCAAGGGATTTATGTGATGCCTTCCACAAAGATAACTGGGTGTTGGGAAATGACATAGGCTACTTTTCATTATGGGAAAATTTTTGTTTGAAGCTGAAGAAGTACAGAAAGTGAATAAGGAAGCAGCATCGAAATAAAGCAACGGGTTGATGTGATTTTTTGAATCTTTACATATGCAATATAAAGGAGCAACAGAATATAGAGTCCTACCTATAATATGTAAATGTAAAAGTGTGTTTGTTTGTCCTTTTTTTACGTCATAGCTGAACAAAGTATCAATGTGATTTTTTACCCAAAGATAGTCGGCTTTCCGGGAAATAACATGGGCTACTTTTTGTATCTGGAAACCTAGTTCTAATTAATATTATAATCCTAACTAAAATTGTAAATACAAAAGTGTGATTCTTTGTTCTCACATTCCTTTGGGAACATCCTTATCCGAAACAAAAAAGTACACAATCGTACCTGTGTATTATAATTTCTCCCTATAAGTTTTTAACTATAACCATGTGAGCGAAGCGACAGGTAAAAATTAGTATTCATAGACAAAATGGGTTTCAAGATATAATACCTAAAATTATTAAAAAAAATTTACCCTTACAAGTAGTCCATACAAATGGAGATACCATTATGGTACACCGTATATGGAATTGAAAAAATTTAGTTCTTATTTATCATGGCTAAGAATGGTCAATCCAGACTATATTACACGAAAAGCTAAACGATATCGCAGATATTTTTATTCAGAGCGGCACATAAAACTGACCACGAGCACATCTTAGCACATAATGACTGACCAATATGTTGTAACATGTCACTTGTATGGACGGTTGAAACACTATACTTTTTTGACTAAATATTTTTCTTTTTCTCTTTCACCGTTGCGTCAATTTAAATAGTTTTCTGACCAAAGTAAAAAAGAGGAAATAAGCATTTTACTGCTTTTTATTGCAATCTCAGATTAAAGTACAATTTTTTTCAATTTGAAATTAAGCCTCTAAACTTAACCCTTTTTAGCGATTTTGTTGAGGAATGAGTAGCAAAAAGCCGATTTTCATGAAGTTGGCTTTTGGAACTCATATATTTATAGGAAAACAATAAAAGTAATCTGTTAGAATTATAGATGAAGGTTTGATCTATTTTTCAATATCAAGTTCATTATAAAACATATTCCCAGAGTTCAAACTTAGCAAAAATGAAGGCTTTTCGTCAAAAATGTAAACATGCCCTTGATGAATTCTTATCATTTAAATGGACACGAGACAAGTGCTGTTATAGTCCAACTACCATTCTATAAAGCATATAAAAACAAAACAAAAAATTAGAAATGAGAGGACAAGTACTAGAACCAGTTAATAAATCTGATATAATTCTACGTGTTATTAATATTATGCAAGCAACTCTAAAATAGTACAAAAAATTATATTTTCACATGCTTGACCTTTTTATTTACAATTGTTATGTGTGCTATACAGAACTATATCCAATAATAATATAAAACTTGCAGAATTTCATTCATGCCTGATTCAAGAAACCTTTCGATTCGAGATCTAGACAAATATTCAACTAGCAACAACATATGTACTGCAGCGCTGCCTCAAACATTATCATCTGTTGTTTCTGGTTTCAAGACATTTTCTGTCAAAGAGTAACAATCCAATAGGAAAACTACAGAACAGTTGGGAGAAATATGAGGCTTGCAACAAACACAAAAAGGGATACTAAAATACGATTTCAATATAAATTTTGTTGCCTTATGCCTTAACATTTTTGTCACGAAAATTCTAAACGTCAAAGCTTCTTTAATAATTTATCCCTTATTAAAAAGGTTTCGTTTTTTCAGTTTGTCATGTTTTTGTGGATAAGATCCTGGAGGGAAAACAATTCTTTTTCTCCTTTATAGTATTGTCTGCTCTGACAGAATCTACCATTTGTTATGACAATTTCAATTTGCTCACCAACACTGATGGAATCTGTACCAACATTGATTAAATTTAAATGGAATCTGTTTTAATGCTGCTAGAATGTGGGTATACGATGCTACCTTGCATTCATAACTCTACATACTCAGACTTAGATTTCAAGGCAAAGATTGTTCACCACTGACGATCTGGGATTTCGGTTATGTAAATTTACCGAGAAAGAATGTTGATCACTTTCCCACACTTGCACATATAACAGAAAAAATAAGGAATATCCAGCTTTATGTCCAGAATATAAGTCTATGCCATTGCTGCAGTCATTTAGTAATTGTTTTCAAGATTTTAAATCTGACAAAAAAATATTTTGTTGTTCATGCACCCATCTTCAATAACTTACTCTAAGAATAAGGACCTCAAAAATAATTTTCTCTAACAGAAAACAGAATGATAGAGATAAAAAACTTAAAAACTTTACTTTCTCAATTAACATTAGTGCTTCATAATAAATATTTATTAATTTGGGTGATTTCTTTTTACTAAAAAGAAACCTAGTATAATGTCCGCCATAAGGTTGATTATATTTGGTCACGGATTGCTTAAAATTTTATTGAAAACTTATAATATCATGGCTTTAATAGCTAGAGTACTGTACCATTGGTGCATTTTGTTTCTGAGTCTTTCGCAGTCAAAGAATTAAATGGGCACACTTGAATGATCACCTTAGTATAAAACATTTTGCAACTATAAAACATAAAATTAATTACAAGTTTGAGTTAAAATAGCTCATTTCCTTTATTTTTATTAATGCAATGAAATGGTCAGGGCAAGAAAGTCATATTTACATGCAGTGTCTATAACAATGGGAAACACTCAGCACATACATAAATTGAATGACACATGACACATTACACATACAACAATAGGAATTAATATGCATGAGTTTATTTGATAACGAATTGACTTCCGGTTCTTTGTTGAAATGTATGTTCAGTCTAATTAAAATATGTATGTAAAATAAATGAGTATGATGAATAAAGTCATGATAAAAATTAGTGAAATTCAACGAAAGTAGGTTATAATAGGAGTCGCTATAAGACAAACAATTTTAGAACTCTTGGAATAAAATGATGAATGTAATGATATTTTAAACCTTTTTAATTGAATATCTATCACAAGAAGAAAAATATGCAAATATTTAGTGCCATCAAACAGACTATTTGATATGTATGTAATTATTATATTAAAAATTCTTTGTTTTTTATCAGTAAAAAATCTTCAAATTAACCATCTGGCAGTTCATAGTCACTGCAATTTTCTTCATTTGATAAGAAAGAAGACAAATAGCCAATTAAATTTACCTCTGTATACGCTTGACACATATGTTCATAAAGCTGGCGATGCCTCTGGGCATGTTGCTCCAGAGCCCTTGGATCGTTACAAACGAGGACCCCACTAGAACCAGTCCCGCCACCCTGTTGTCCAGTAGCTAACTGCAGTGCGGCAGAGCACTGAGCCCCCCAACCGACAACAGCAGAGGCATAGGCTTCAGCTTTATGATGAAAGACGACGGACAATGACAGCACTGCTGACCTCTCATCAAGCCCTTCAAACCACACGTGGAACAACAATTTAACACAAAACAATTACAGTAATTCCAAAATAAACATTAACAGTAACTGTTTAAAAAATTATTTTTATTTTTAACTGGATGCAGAAGAGATACATTATCCATTTTGAGAAAATGTATATTGAAAAATTGTAACCATATACAAATAATTTGGGTCAAGAATTTTTTGGAATTGCTTAAGAAGTTAAGGGTCATTTCTTTGAATGATCAACAAGAGTATTGCATCATTAACTATTTTTGACAATGTTTGTGGGTTGGCGGACGATGTTTTGCTTATAAACCAACAGTAAATGGTACTCTGGAATTACTTTTCCAAAAACAAGCATATGAGGCAAAGCATATACAAACATCTAGGTACTGCACAATTTCTAAAAATCAGTAAATGTATCAGTGGTTTCTTAAAATTAATTAACTAGATATTGCAAATATTTTTTTAACTATTAGATTTAATATCTTGCTTGTTATCTGATTCAGTTTGTTCAAAGTCATTTACGTAGTATAGTACATGTCTAGATATTTTAATAAACAAACAATGAACATTTTCTATAAGTTGTTAGATTTTATCACAATGTACTTTTAAAAATGTGCAGAATGAGTCTCAAATTGATACAAAAATTGCTAAAATTGTTTAGCCATGTAATGAAACAAGAATGATGATAATAACATAATTATGTATTGCAATTACGCACTCGCAAAATAAACACACTAATAGCCTTAGAAATAAGATACAAAACATATAACAATTTTTAAAGGACTCACGAAGTCATGATGACATGAACATAATCATTATCAGTTATAATTGAGAAAGCAAATAATACATAAAACTTCTCAAAAATCTGCTTATGCACCCTAAGATTGTAACAAAAGTGTTTTTGCCCCGGCTAATAATAGTAATTCTTAAAGAAAATTAAAACATAGACAAAAATTCACAGTTTTCTGCAAAAACATTTGTACAGTAGTTAAAATAAAAACGAACAAATATTTTTTAGAACCCTAACTAACTAATTGGTAACTTAACTGGTTATTGGGAAATAATGTAAAGCACGAAAATGTAAAATTATTTTAAATAAATTATACTGATAATATATTTTCTAAACAGTTAAAAAGTAACTATTATTACAAAATTTCCTGGTGTCATATTTACCTGCAGATAAATGCTTGTATGCCTGTTCCAGTCTATGAGCCAATGCAGCTATATGTGTTTGCGCATAGTGTCGCTGCTCAGTAAGCCGTCTAGCGGCAGTAGTCACACGTGACACGCTAGGCCGTGCGCCTCCACTACATGCTGCCGCAAACCGTGCATGCTCTTCTTGCAAACACTTGGCAGCACCACATGACCGGCCAATCTCCACATAAGTTGATAGGAACAAAGTACGGTGGTGACAAATCCATTCCAACATCTGAAATAATATTGCTTTAATGCTTTATCCAGATATTAATAAAAGTGAAGTAATATACACTTAATATAATTATATCTCATATATAATATAATATTTGTCTTATTTAACGATTGGTGTAAGCAATATTCAGATGAAAATGACAAATTTTAAGGTTCTGCACCTTATAAAATGATAAAGTTACCCTTATAAGATCACACACACTTGTTCTCTTAACCTGTCCATCTGTTAGTAATTTTCTCAGAAACAGTTTGACAAAGTAACTTGAAATTTGGCACAGTAAAAAAATGTATCAACCCACACATATATTTCTGTAGTCAGTGCTAAAAAATATTGATAATAAAATTTTGGAGGTGCTAAACAAAGTAATCAATTTTTTTTAAATTCACCTACAGTATGGAATATTAATTGAAAGATTTAGAATAAGAACTTATGTGGATATTAAAATTATTTATTTTAGAATTAGTTCCAAAATACTTTTTAGAGATTTTGAAAATGTCCAAGAAAATTGTCTTATTAAGTGTTTAACGTAGAAACTGGAAATTTGGCATAATGATAAAGCATATTACTGGATATATATCTCGAAAATTAGGTACTCAAAAAAAATATTTTTTTTATTTCATGTATAGTGTAAAAAGCAAGATATAAAGATCCCAAAATCATTTTTCTCAGAATTCTTCTGGAACTCTTGTTGAAAATGTCCACAAAAAGTATGGTACTCCTCTATTTTTGAAGTTGATAAAGTAAAAATTATGAAGACATTATTAAATTTAATACTTTTTGAGATATACACAATATTTTTACAATGTGAAAAATATACTGAGCAATAAATTTAAATGGTAAAAATTACTATTAATATTTATAAATAGTTAAATTGAAAACTATGCACCCTTAAACATTTAAATACACCTAAGTTTGTACAGAAAGCTCGTGGTGCGAGCTCTCTTCATACATAACAAGCTTTTTTAATTAAGATTTATAATGATCTCAACGATACATTTACATTGAAAATGATTCCCTAATTTTAATAATTTGCGTAAATAATAGCAAATTTCTGATTGTAATATCATTGCAAAATTAACGCTGAGTAATACACAATAGTTAATTATTTCAAATTAATACTCAATACATCACTACAAAAGACAATTTACCTTCTCACAGTCTTGTTCAAACAATCTCAGTTGAAAACATTGATCTAATTGAATCTTCTTGTGCTGCCATAACTTATGAGCGTGTTCGTGGGCAGAACGGACTGCTGTCAGTTGAACCCGAACAGCAGAAGCTGAACCACAATGAAATGCACCTCCCATTTGGGAACTTCCATCCACACCATCTGAACTCACGCCACCCCCACTAGCTTCTAAACTGGCAACATTGGCAGCTTCTAACCTTTGCAAAATTCTTTCACCTAAAATTATAAACACAATATAAAGCTTTTATATCACTGTATATTGTAGTCCATGAGAAAAATTATTTTATTAAAAATCCTGGTTAATTTACAGGCACAGCTGTAACAATTAAATTACAATTAGAAAAGCATATAATTTTTTCCATTATATCTTCATGCAGCTATACTATAAAATTATAAACGAGCAAATTTATTTTTTAAATTTACCTTGAATATCAAGTTCATCAACAGGCACCTTTGCTAAACGTTTGCTTATATCAGAATGGGCATCAATTGCCCTCCTAGCACCAGCAACATCGTCTGCAAAGTCAGCTCTTGCAACATCTTCTTGTAAATCATCTAATCGATCAAGCAATTCTCCAGCTTGCCACATAACTTCTTCCAATGCCTATGGAATTAAATTTATTAATCCAATCCAAACTTACATCCTTAAAATCTAAACTGTTAGTTAAACCTTCTTATTGCTAGAAGAATTTAACAAGCGTATTATTGAATATATAAATTACAAATTGACAATCATCCACACAATTCCTTACGGTTTTGAAAAGTGACTAAACTAAATTTAAAATGATATTACTCACCAATCTTATATCTATCCATTGTGCATGATCATAATGAAGCGTTCCCTCTAGGTCTGGTGTTAATTGTGACGTATCAATTATTTTAGGAACAGCTTCTAAACTTATCATAGTTGTCTATAAAAAAAATTAAGAGTTTTAGTACTAGGTACATATATTGGTAATTACAATAATCACTATTGTACTTAATTATAAAAACAAAGAGTCTCCAGCAACCGACCTTATCAAATGACAAAAAGATGTGATGATTTATTGAGTGAATACTGAGCATACAATTAGGTCATCTCAATTGTGCACCAAGCCTTACCTCAAATTTATATTTATGGGATCCAATTGTTGTTCTCTGTTTCTGCCAAAAATTATCTGGTTTCACAACAAGGGCTTGATGGACGGATGACGAGAAATGTTCCTGGAGCACCTTCAGTATTGGTTTTATTGCAGCCCATGCAGAGCCCCGCATATCAATTAAGATAGTAAAACCCAAAGAGCGTAAAGCTTCACTGCAATTTGGAAACATTGTCATTGTTAGTAAAAATGGTTACGAAAACATGAACTAAGTTTATTACTGTTATGAAAAGTCCCCACATTTGATCAAGTGTCATATCTGGCAAAAAAGGAGTATTTCAAACTTAATAACAAATCCTAATGATGAACGATAATAATATTCATATATTAAGATGTATAAATGTTTGCAGAAAATGAAACATGTTTGCCTACTTAAATCAATTGCTGAACATTATAATAAAAAAATGTGATTGTGAAAAGAATCAGGGATTAATTTCTTAATAACAATCTTTTAAGATTAAGAACAGAAAGTACAAAAAGAACATTTTTACTATTCTTTCTGCTTAAAATAACACTTACTTTGGTATAGTTATAAGGTAATGCAAGAGTCTTCTGTAATCATCAGGTGCAATACGATCTCTTCTGGAAGTAGCGGGGAAGCAAATTATAGGGCCACCTCGACGGTCAACTCCCCCTGTAAGTGCTGCTACCCGCTCCTGGAGCAAAGGCAGCACATCCAGAGCGCGAGCTCCCCCATCCATGACGAATGCTTATCTTTTAAAATAAAGAAATTTAATTTCAATTATATTTATTCTCTTAAAGAAATGAATCTGTGTATTTTGCATAATCAACTAATTATGACTGCTTGTATATGCATGAACGGCTTAGTCATTTGCAGCAGGTTTCATGAATTACAGCAATGGTCCAAAATGCGGGCTTTCGGTTGCACTAAGATTTATTACAGTGTATTTAAAGTTCATACATGAATATTTTCATCTCAAAAATAGAAATCTGCGGAAATTGATTTCTCACAATAAAGTTTTTCATGAGGATAGGCATATGGTTATGTTATGGCGAAGAGCTGGAAAAGGTTTTCCAAATCCATATGTATATAAAACCAATCAATCGATTTGATAACCTTAAAGTTATTATATAATTTACACCTCAAGTAACCTCAAAGACTCACACCTCATGTATATCTCCAATACATTATATTGTCAGTTTAATTACAATGGTGCAACGTAAAATGCCTTTGCCGAGGCTGATATCACAATTTTATAATGACCTGCTCTGAGTCAAAGATATCTATAGGATCAAATCTATTCAAAATCGGTCTCATGAAGAACAGTAGCATACATAACATAGTTCAAAGAAAATTATTAGAGTATAAATAGTAATCAAAATGGCCTATTACAGTTAATTATCTGTATCGGAAACTTGAATGTATTTGGACAAAATAGTACTAATCCACTAAAATACCAGAAAACTCGAGCAATGTATAAGATTTCTAATACAATACAAAAGATTTCTAAACAAAATAAGTATAAGATTTCAAAATCAAAGTTTATTTTAGTTTTACTATAAACAAATTTTGAGAATTCACAATCATTTGTTTAAAGTGCCAATTTTAACAATAAAAACAATTACTTAAAAGTAAAGGTGTTTTAAACATGAATAGCATTTGTTTTTATCACATCATTAATATGTTCTTGTGCACAAAAAATTCCTTTTTTAATTACAATTTGAAATTAAACGATAAACATCAGGTGGGCCATATTTTGTTTTGAGTAGTATATTACCCACACCAAGAATGTGAACGCGCACTCGAATCAATTACACATTACCGCGTAATGAATGTGCTTGCCTTTTATATGCATGTTGGTGTAAGACGGAAGACAGTGAACAAAATTTGAACACCTGAGTTTAAGAAACGTTTTTTATGTGAAATAAGAAAATATTTAACTTGTTTCTTTATATTCTTGCATGTCAAATATTTGTACAGATAGATGTGTCAAAATAAATAACCTTAGATAAAATTTAAACTAACCGTTGTAGTAAGAGGATATTAATTAATCAGGTATCAAAAGTTCGGCACACATTATTGTCACTGTTGGATTTTGGGTATAAAGGTACATTAATACAAAAAAGATCTATTAAAACATCATGAGAAATGAAAACACTAGTTCTCTGCCAATGACAAATTACAATCTAATTCACAATGGCGAAAACCGAAACATACCGAATTTAACCGAATGGCAGTATCAAGTATATAACGAAGCTTCGTTGACTTCGTTTATTATAATTGTATAGTTAATTCTGAATATGAGCTCTACACTTAAACGTTACCATTAAAATAAATAACGTAAACAATTGTATTACATAATCGAACAATATTATGTCTACTTATACGTATCTTATTCAATATTTGAAAAATATAAATACGTATGTAGTAAATGTATAACTTAAAAAGCCATTTGAATCCTTGCAAAAGCATATCTCACTTATTACCAATTCTTTTTTTATTATTCATGGTAATATTAAATTATATTTGTATGTAATTATATAATTAAGTATATTTGTAGATATTTAGCAATGCTTTAAAACCTTTTAAAAATAATAACGTTTTTTAGCAATATTTTAATACGTCTTTAAAATAACAAATTCTATATTTTTTTAAAACTTCTTTTCCAATACATTTAAAAAAAATGTAAAAAGATATTATGAACGAAGACAATTATCATAATTAATGCTTTTAAAATTTGTTATATTTTTATTGTACTTTCATCAATAACGTTATTTCAAGTAAACTTTTATATATTATGTTTTTTATGACTTTTTGTTAAAAATATTTTTTTTACTATTTATTTTACATGAAGAAATATATTATAATTTAAATTTATTCGGTTATACACCATTCATCTCATGGAGGCGATCTCCAAAACATAGTAGCTGTATATATATAGTGTACCTATGTTAGAACGTAGAGCCGTGCGTAGACGAACAAATAAAAAAACTTTTATCGGCAAGGAGATTCCATGGAGATTCCCTAGTAGCATGTTACCACAGATTATATACTGCATGTTACGGAACTAACGTTCGGTAGATGATTGAAATTTTTAACACTATAATAAATATTAATCGGTTTCTTGAAATGGTCCGATAGTATTTTTTGTTGCTAATAGCGAAATTATGACGTTATTTGTTCAATATATTCATAATTGTTGCCAAACTCTTAGTATTGGAAATCACCCGTTTAAAATGTATCTGTCAATTCTGTTACACGTTAGTTGATAGTTCCCAAACAGTCGCTAGGAAAATATAATTTAATATTTTTATATTTTACTTTTCTTATTAATGATTCTCTTTCTATATTTACATTATTAATGTATTAAAATACTTACTCAGAAATATTTGGCTAGAGTCAGTACAAATATTAGTAGTATTATCCTTAGTACACATTGCTATTAATCTATTTTTAATAAAGCGTAGAAGACTCAGAATATTTCTTTAACTCTATTTAAGTATTCGAAAAGTCATAATTATTATTTACAGTGTACAAACCAGTCCGAAACTTTTGAAGTAGTAATTTACTAAATACCCGACCTAATTTTTATTCTGTGCTCGACCTTACCAATAGTACTCCGTTTTTTTCGGCTAAATTATGATAATTAAAAACTACAATTTAAGTTTTCATTATTTTCTAATATGTTAGAAGGATGGTCGACTATTACGTGAAGTGATTGTTTCAATGTCATATCATTTTTCTAATAAGAAAAGACGGTCCCAGTAAACGCTTTCTCAGTACTACTATCAAATGACACATCATATACTAAATATCAAATACACAGAATAGATACGATAATCAAATGATTATTTTATAGCAATCTGATAGCCACAGAATAGAGTTGTTACTCTGTGCTGATAGCCATAACTTTCTTTCTTTGATCATATAGCGTTCGTTCTCTCCAGAGAGAACCTTTGCCAATGTCACGTGTGGAAAAAAGGCTATGCCACACTAATTAAATCATATTTCGGATATTTGTCATTGTTGCTTGTTAACAAAAGAAAAAATTATACAATAAAACAAAAACTAAATAAGAAGTTGGCTACAATTAAACTAAAAGAAGAAAACGACATTATAATATACAGAAAGTACAAAATAAGTATATACAAACATAAAAAAATAAACATGATCATTAGTATAAAAAATTCTATATTTTGATGTCGTTCTTTCTTATGAATTGAATGATTAATCCTAGAGTAGCAATAAATAAAAGTGATCTTATGTTGATGGGCAATTGAATTTTATATTTTAATAATTTGGAAACAAACGAGGGAAATCTATTATACAATGGACATGAAAAAATTAAATGATTTAAATCGCCTTCTCCAAACCCACAATCGCAAATTGGAGACTCTCTGACCCGCAGTCTAGCCAAATAAGTAGGAATAGAACAATGACCCAAACGCATGCGATATACCTCAGAGGATTCCTTTCGAGAGAAAATAAATGTTGAGAACCAAGGTTTTGTGGGTATAAAAGGTTGGATCTGGAAGTATCCCGCACCTGTAATCTGGGATGATCTTTCCCACGCCCTCTGCCAGTCGGATACCATCCAGAAACAAGTCATGGGAAGAAGATCCTCAATGAAATTAATAGTGAAACATGGATCCCCGTTCACTGCGGCAAACCGAGCTTTTGCGTCAATTATTTCATTACCTACTATGCCACAGTGACTAGGGATCCATGCAAGAACGACATCGGATCCCGATCTCTCCAAATCAAGCGTAAGGTGCTTGATCCGAAGAATCAGGAAACCACAGTTTGAAGAAAATGGATTAGCGAGAAGGAACTGTAAACAACTTAAGGAGTCAAAGAAGATAAGGAGCCTGCGAATCTTTTTGAGTAGAGCATAATTCAAGGCCTCCACAATAGCAAGGCATTCCCCGGAGAATACCGAACACTCCTTAGGAAGGCGAAAGTAAGCTAAATGAGCGATGAGGATCTCTAAGGGTTTTTGATGCATCTGTGTATATTCGCGTCCAATCCATCCAAAAAGAATTCAAGATAGAATTGAACAGCGAATTAGCATTTTTGGACTCCTTATCAACTCCAAAACACAAATTTATATTTGGCCTATGAAATACCGAGTCAAATGGGAAACTATAAAGAGGGAGAGAAGAATTTTGATAGAACTAATTTTATGGGACATTTTTTTAAAGAATAAACTAGAAACACCAAACATAACTACATTCTCACTATTCTTTCTAAAAAAATAATTATCAACTCACTCTACAGGCGGCGCTAGTGTTGTGAGATGCACGTATTAGTAAGTATATGATTTGGTTAGAGCAATAGACAACTATAGATATATTAAAATAAAAACAGGTTTGACGTTTACTTGAATTGCCTGATTAATAAAGACTGAATACATAAAATATATAATTAACAATATTGTTTTTAAATGTAGTAAAAGTATATTTTATAATTTAGTAATGACTTGAAAAATATGTGACAATTTCGTATGTGTATTAATGGAAAAAAATATTTTTGCGTATACTGTGTGACAATCGATAACAGAAATATAATAACATTAAAACGACTATCCAAATGACTCAGCTAAGAGAATATTGTATTCTGTGAATGTGTTGATGTTATTAATGGATATTGTGGAATAACTTTTTTTGTATATATTAATATTTAGGTGTAACATGGATAATCCACCTACACCAAAACCTCGTAAAGGCCTCTATATAGCAAATGAACAATCCCGAAAACCTATTCCATTGCCTAGATTCAGAAACCATCAAGGAACAAATGGAAAAAGTACGAGTTCCAGTGAGGAAGTATTCAAAGGCGTAGTTACAAATTCTAACGCTAACTCGTTTCAAAATCGGAATGCAACATTGTCAAAAATAAATAAGATTGAGAATACAGATTTAAATCTATCTAATAATGAAACGGTCCAGACATCTGAAAACGACAATATGTTGGAAATCAGCCTATGGGGCGAAGTTTATAACAAAACGAGAAGTGTTTCCATGCCTAGTGTGAATGTAAATCTTTTTGATTCAATTAAATTTCATTCTCCGTTGCTGGATTCAAAAAAAATTAATAAGCATCTTTCTGAACAAAATCCTCTTAACCAATCAAGTGAACAAAAAATAATCAATAGCAGTGGTTCAGAAACATCATCAGATATTTATGCCAATGCTCAGTCGTATGATGAAACAGAAAGTATGAGTTTAAATAATGAACGATTTGGAGATTTAGATAATCATATTGTACCCAATTATGCTACTTTACGAAAACCGCCTGCTCCACCTGCAGATTCAATGAATATAGACCCATTAACAAGTCTAACAGAAGCAAAACATGATCTTTATCAGACACTAGACACAAGTAAACCTCCACGTCCAGAATTTTTCAAACAAAACTCACTATATGAAAACTTTCTACTTCCTGAGGTCATAACGATTGACCGGGAACAATCAAAAACTAGGCAAGTCAGCAAGAGTACAATATATGAATTTGATCCCCTTACCCTTAGCTTGGGGGAAGATAAAGAAACAAACAATTTGCAATTACTTGAATTGTTTCTAAACAGTGATACACATGGAACTATTAAACAGGGAAGTATCTCAGATGAAAGTGTTGAAGATATTAATGAAAATGATTTTAATTCAGCTCCCCCACCCCCAGAAAGGTTTGATTCATTATTTTCAGCTGATACAAACCTTGAAGTACCTAAGGATCCCAAAGATATTAGCAGCAAATCTAATTGGTTTTTACCAGCATCCACACTAGAGAAAACCGGGTTGAATATAGTGATGCGAGACAAAGGGAATGCTAGTGGAGGAAATGTTTCAGTAATGCAACGATTTTCAAATATTTTGAAATTAGATACTGTTTTGCCTCAAAAAAGTAAAACTGAAACAGGTGCTATCATTATTGTGGAGAGACCTGCAATTAATGATAAACCCGGAACTTTACATCAAGGTTTATTGACACGTATCATGTCGGGTGGAGTAGAAGATTTTTTTAAAAACTCACAATCTAGGTTTTGCGTTTTATCTGAACAAAAATTCACCTGTTACTCGGACTCTAGTAATTCGGTGATCAAAGAAATGTATCCCGTAAAAAGTATTTTCTCATTACAAATTGCTTATTCACTAACTACCAGGTAAATTAATTTTTATTACGGAACTATAAGTAATTTATATTTTTTATTAAAATTTCTATGACGCTTTTCTTTCTCTGAACATAACTTTATTTAATGTCTATTCTGTTCCATACAATTGCTATGGAAAACAGAAACTCACTACTTAAAAATTAGCAGAAAATGGGAACATTATTATTATTATATTTTGCATATATATAAAAATTTAGCAATAAAACCAAGTTCCAAAAAAATTAAACCTGTGCTGTTGATTTTAAATCGCAAACTGTTTTTTTTATAAAGGCTGATATGTGAGTGGCTTTATTATTTATTTGATATTTTGATAAAACTATCAAACTTAGCAAGAATAACATGTTAGAAAAAAATAACATGCAAGATTCAAAACGTCTGTGTCAAAAATGTAAAATAAGCGGAATAACAGAAATAGCAATAAGTTGTTCAATCAGCTCCATTAAAATAATTATAGGGTAACTCGGAGGCATATTTTCTACTAATGTTATAGCATTATTTGAAGATCTGTCAAATTAACTTCTTTATATACCAAGATCTTTTTCCCTCGTACTTTGAACTTCATGAGTGTGTCCTGTAGAAGCCAATTTCTGTGTTTCCTTTTTTGAGTAGGTGGTAAAAAATGCTTTCTGATATATTTAGACCATTTTGCTAGTGTCTAAATTATATGTTGTGAAGTGCAAGGTACCAAATCCCAACGGGATTACTAGAGATTAAGAAACAGCTACAGATGTACACTTTTATCGGTTTTTTACCAGCCCATTACATAAGTCTACTTATGTGGGTAGACCTGGAATAATTGGTAGAAGAATGTGACTGCGAAGATATTTATTAAAAAAAATTATTCCATTCTCTGCTTAAATTTTATTTCGTGCAAGAGTTATTTTTTGGGCAATAGCAGTTTCGTTACGAAATTTAACTTCATTAGCCAAAAAAAATCTTTTTATAGTGTACATATTTAGAAGCTTTTTATGCAATATACAAATACCCATAATATCACTACCCGCTCAATTTTTGGAGTTTTTTTGCTCATAGTCATGGTAAGCCATCAACGTTTTTTCCATTGAAATAATGTCTCAGCCACTTTCTTACAAAAGTCTTCAATGTTTTCATGCATTTAGCATCACCTCTGTTCTATATTTTTAGATCTTTTAGATACAAACATAGAAATGTGACATGATGTGTAAGCGGTACTCAAAGTGAAATTTGTCGTTCTATGACCAAAGCCAAATGATAACCGAGCTTTACACTTTTGACATAGACTAAATCAATTGATATGCAGTTATTAATGTAGCAATTTCTCTATAGGGTCAAAATCATGGATAGTATTAAGACGAAAGAAAATCATAAATAAGCTGTATTCATTTATTGTGGTACTGAGAATATTATATACAATAACTAATATACATACACATATGTATATATAGACTTTTTAATTAAAATGTGATAGGTAGGCTGCTTAAAATTTATTTTTTATATGTTTTTGTGTGTTCTTTTTACAGCTCTGCCGAAAATTTATATTGTTTTGAAATAAATGTCGGTGGTGTTGGTGGACTGAGAAATTCATATAGAAAGATTTTATTTCATTGTAGTAGTAATGTCGAAAGACGTACATGGGCAAATAAAATCTTAGAGCAACTTACTTCAAAATTTCCTTCAAAATATTCGTCTGATTTTATCCGAGTGGGATGGTGCTTTTTAAAGGTATAGATAAGATAATGTACAAAGTTTATTAATTCCAATGACATCACAGAAGCATTACATTGAAAATATAAATTTTTAGAAAGATAACATTTTATTTATGATACATAATAATTTATTATCTGAAAGATATATTGTAAATTGTTTATTTTATTTTTTATATTTCGCAGGAAGGAGTGAGCGCATGCTGGCATGGTGCATGGATAATGCTGGTACACAGAATACTTGTTTATTTCACAGAGAGCGATGACACTATGAGGGTAGTTGATTTACGAAAAACTAGATGTGTTGGTAAGAGTGATACATTGAGTTAAAATAGTCAAATTTAAAATTTTTTTTTCAATACATTTTCATTCAATACATTTTAATTTTTATTTAATTTGTACTATTGGTTTCCTTGATCTTTTAGATATATTTTTGTATACTCATTTAATTTAGATTGTCATGCTGCCAAAGGATAATCGAAAGATCATTACCGAAAATCATTTATATAGCTGAAATGCTGTAGCGTAATAGCGATGTCATAGATGCAAATTTAATTAAAATTTTGTTATAAAACATGCTAATAATAGTTATTTGCGAATGTTTCCTCACATCGGATATATTTTATAGGAAAAAGAATTAATTTTAAGTACTGTAAATAAAAAATTGTTTTCACAGTTTGCCAAGAACCAGATGCCGAAACAAAGATATGTTGCCCGACAGATGGAAGTAATAATCTTTTACTTGATTGTCCAAATGTGACTTTATACTTGCGAATGCCAGTTAAGGCCGAACTTAAAGTGAGTTAATATTATTTAATGCTTTGGTTTTTACATTACTCCAAGGTTTTTAAAAAAAAGTTGTCACAGTTAAAATATTTTGTGTGTTGATTAACTAGAAAAATCAGTATGAATAGAATCAGTGATTGATGAGGCATTCATGTTTAAATTTAGAATTAATAGTTTTGCTGTTTAATTCAATTAATACAGGCAATCAAAAAAGATAAGATATATCTTTTTTGATTGCCTTTATTAATTGAACTGGACATTTTTTTCATTTCTGTCTACTTTTCTTGGTTATAGTTTTGCATAAAAATTTTATAAACATAAACATTTTTATAAGTATAATTTTTTTTTAGAAAAATACTGAATTTTTTTCCGTGAAGTAGTGTTTCTATTGCTCAATATTCAAAGCCCAATAATGGGTATACTATGTTGCATCATATCACTTTGACGGTGCCGTTAATGGTGTTTAGTGTGTGTTGCACCGCACGCTTAATTATAGCATTAATGTTGAGTTGTTGTAGTATATCTTGAAGACGTGTTGATGTCAAGGAAAATTTGAATAATCTAATTCTCTTATTGTGTACCCAGGAACTCAAAGACATTCGCTTTACTCGAAAATATTGGAAACTAGGGTAAATTTGATCAACAAGAGATCCCCAATTATAGTTTTTAATTTTATTGCCGCTATATCTTTTCCACATCAGGAAAACTAAAGCCTTAAACTATTTCGGTTATTAAAAAAATTGTTAAAAAACACGAAAAAAGGAACTAGTTTCTTTTTAAACTAAAATTATACAATTATTATCCAATATAAAAATATTTTCTTTAAAGGAATTGTAGGTTAGCAAAATATCAAAAATTTTTATTTTGTTTTACCTTTTCCATAAATGCTCAAAAACTATCCTTATTAAATGGTATTTTTTGTTCTTCGTTCCGAACTATGGGTTTTATACAAATTTACTAAAGAAAGTCATATTCCTACTTTTTTAATAGTAACATATAAACTCCTCAATACCGGACACTCCGAGGTAAAAAGGGATTAATATATAATAAATGGAATTTGTTAATATGACGGCAAAAGGAATTTGAATGCTTTTTAACTAGTTTAATAGCCTCACCCAATCACCTTTTATTTTTTCTGTGCACTTTATAATTGTTGCCTCCAACTCTTTTCTTGTGTCTGCCTAGATATTATAAACTTCTAGCTTCATGGTGCCCATAGAAAAATTACCAGAACTTGTCCATTAAGGATATAAATTATCTGAGTACTCTCGCACTTGCCTTATGAAGTGAGCTGGATGGCTAGCTAATTGCAGCCACACCTGCTTCCTTGTGATTAAGGGAGCTGCAATTTTTATTACTTATTCATCGTCCCATACAAGTTGCAAAAACATCTCGTTTTTAAAACTTGAGACTATATGATGGGTCTAGTCATTATATATCTAGTTAAGGTGGTCTAAATCTGTAAAATCTTAATAAAATATTATTACTTTAGTTTAAAAAGAAACTATTCCACTTTCTTTTAATTCATATTCTTTTGTGATATATTAAAATGTTATAGGCCATAGAAATAAAATGGTAATATGAAAAAAATCAAGCTTTTCAAACCTCTAAATTGTTGATTTTTTCTTTATCCTAATTTTCAGTGCGTTCAATTGGTGCACTTCTTTTTCAGACACCTTGCATATATATACTTATAACAAAATTATTATTTTATCAAAGCCTCTGAAAATATACCTTTTCTGGTAAATGTACTAGATCTCATCCTTTCATGCATTACTAGCCTCTGTATACAACTTATTTTTAGCAATTTTATACTTATATTGTATATACTTTTTTGAGGTAGTAGATTGTACTACATTTTTCTATATACGGATGTAGAAATGAAATTTGTCTGTTTAGGCTTGGCGTAATATCATTAAACTGGCTATTCAAAATAATGGAAATCACATTCATCATCAGCAATTAACAAAAGATGATGTTCCAACAATTGTCGACAAATGCATTAATTTTGTGTATGCTCATGGTATGTTACTACTTTTGTTACTTTTGTAGGCTCTATTTTTGTGTAATATATATACTTCCCATTAAATATTAATTATAAATTTTATTTACTTATGTTAATTTTATGTAAATAATAAAACCATTACAATCGATGAATTTATTGTTATTGAAAATTATTTACAAACATTTAATGTTCAAAATGTGTATAATTTTATGAATATAAGGATGCTATAATTTTTTTTGTTGTATTCCATAATCTAAATATTTTCTAAAATGATTTATAGGTTGCATGTCTGAAGGTATCTATCGTCGCACTGGTTCCAGTGTGGTATTGGCTGAACTTTTGACAGCCTTTAGAAAAGACGCATGGGCAGTGCAGTTAACAAAAAATACCCATACTGAACATGATGTTGCTGGAACGCTTAAGAGATTCTTCAGAGATCTTCCCGAGCCTTTTATTGTTCAAGAGTTGCATGGAAGGCTTATTGCTGCTCACGGTAAATATATAATTTAATAAGTAAGAAATAGGAAAAATTTAAAAGTAATTTCTATTTTCTTTTTGATACAAAAATATATTAAATTTTATTACTTAGATCACAAAAGCACTTAACATTCTATTAGTTGTTGTGGTAGGTATTCAAATCAAACTTTTGTGATCATGTCGGCGAGAATGTTTACACCTGTCACCAAATACAAATTGAAACAGAAAACTTTTGAAAAGATTGATTTCAACAGGAACCTACAGTTTTATACTGCTTTTGAACTACAATAAGAATTTGAATTTCTAGTAACGATATTCGATGTGAGGTCAATTCCATTATTAGATAGTTTTAGAATTATTGGAACTTGTCCTTTTAAACGATAACCCATATATTGTATGAAATGAAATATTTATTATGTTTGGAAACTTAATTTGATCCGTGTTATATTTTAGTACAAAGGTTTTTGAGTCTTAATTATTGAGATATAGGAGGGTTAATATACTTCATAGCTATGCCAAATTTCAAGATTCTACATCTAACACTTCTGAAAAAAACAGTTGCGACGGGCAGATGAACGGACACATGAGTTGTCTTATAAGGATTAAGTTTTTCCTTTTGAGTCCGGAATCCTAAAAAATGTTTTAAATACTCATTTCTATTTTTTTATTCATAGAACAATTATTTGACCAAATAGAGGTCTTAAAAGTACTGCTATAAATTGTCATATATTTTATTTACTAGCCATAACATTGTATATATATTGAAAGTATTATAATATTTATATAATATTTTTATTTTGAATAGACTATGAAACATGGTAATTTTCCTGGGGTTAATATGGATATTAACAGAACAACTTATTTTCAAATATACAAAACACTAGTAACATGCAAGAAAGTAGAGTTTAGTTTAGCTGTTTTTTGTATGGTGGGATGCATGCATAATAGTATATTTAAATCAAATTATTATGTTAATTTAATAACAAGTTATCAGTGTCAATATAAGATAAACTTTAAATTGAGGAAGATGTGCTATTTTCTTTGTTAAAATATGCCATGGTTCCTGCATAATGTTTAAATTGATATGTATTGTATATTTAAAATAAGATAAGGCCTCCATAATATGTCCATGAAACTCATAAAAAGCAAAAGAAATGGACACAATGCTTAAGCAATAGTAACCCAATGATTTGTTTGTTTAAATGCAAAAATTAAATTGTTTTAATGGCTTCTTTGCAAGCAGCCCATGTGTTGTATGGCCCTTAAAGGTAAGATTACATTAAGAGTAATAATTGCAAACATTGCAAATAAATATAATGACAAATGTATTGGGTGTTTACTTAATATTATAATTAATCATTATAGTTGTTAAAAATATATAAAAATTGTCACAGTTTTGATCTAATATTTATAATAGAATTATTTAATCTAAAAATATATTCTAGCTATTTTATATTCAAAGTCTTACCTTATAACACTTTTGACTGGCAATTTTATGCAGAAACTATCTCATACTACCAGCTATTATTTTTAAATTGTGCCGAAGTGAAAGAATCTAAATAAAGTTATATACTTTTTATAATGAAATAAAATAAATCTTTATTTACATGTTATATATTAAGGTTTAATCATGTTTTTCGTGTGCTGTGTAAAGTTGTATATGAGTAAGCAACGAAGAGGTAATTTTCTTAAATGTCCTGAAGAGAACAATGGTAATTGTTTTTAAAATTCCTGGTGGTTCCAGAGTTATTCAAATTCAAAGTTGAAATTTTTTTACAAAATTATTACTATATTTTCAAAATATGGGAATAAAGAATGTAAATGAAAAATGTTGTCAATAAAAAAACCAAAATTTGTTTCTATAGAATCAAAAACATATGAACATTTTAAATGTAGATATTTTTGTCTACTTTATGAATCATTTGACTAATTTGTACACAACGCTCAAGCAGATGACTAATTTTTTCAAAATTTTTACCTTAAGCAGAGTTTAGAAAACCTTCTGCCTTTTCCCATCAGGATATAGATGATGAGTACCTCTTTGCGGTTTTATCATGTTCAACTTTATGCTCTGTATATATATAAAATTAATATGTAAATAAAATTTTTATATATGTATATTTATTAACACGCAGGTTGTTATAGCAAGCAATTCTTTCAAAAGATTTTTATCGTTACAATTTGATTAACGGTAAGCTTTTTAAAATTTCTATTAGCATTTTTTTTAGTTGCCATTATTATCAGTCGCATTTAACTCGTTTATCTGAGCTACAGCCGTATTAAGGTATATCCAATCGTAAATCATAACTAATATTGAATAGGTACTTGCTATCTTTTCAAAGTCTCCTTCAGACGAGAAGATAATCCGTAACAATGCAAAAACATAAGAATTCCAAGAAAATGCATAATTTGAAATGACAGACATAAAATTAAAGATGATGTTCTAAGTAAGCAAAAAAGTTGGAAAAAAACAACAATTTTATGTGCAGATTCCGAAGAGTAGTGATATAGAAAAGAAAACAAAAATGTCAGTTGCGACTTGTGCCTTATGTCGTACCACTTAAAAATACCACTCATCATAGTAACATATATGATGAAGTGGCAAATAAAGAGTTTGTGCTCCATCATTTAATCTAAATATTACATTAAAAATAAGCTAAAACTAATACTTCATTTAATTTTTTTTATAAATTATATTTTTTCTCTGTTACATTTTTTCTATTCTTTGCTTATATTATTACAGCTAATAATATTATGTCAACTCAAGTGCAAGGGAATATGCAGAACTGATATATAAAAAAATATATCAGAGATAAAAATACAATACAGGTATTATCTATATTGTGAAAATTATGCCATGATTGTTTAGATTGGTTTTTTATTGTATTCACTAACTGTAAACAGTAATTATATTGAACGCATAATTACACACACGTACTCGCACGTGCCCGCGCGCACTCACACACAACTTTTTTCTGCCATTTTTGTCTCTTGAACGCGAGTTAATATTTTTATATTTATATTATTTTCAGTCCTAATGACATGGTCTATGACAGGCTGAGACAAATATTCTTATGGAATGTAAACAGGAAAACTGATTACATGTTAATTTTGCCTTAAATATGTTGTCTTTCAGAAATTGAAAATATGGAAGAAAAATTCGCAATCTATAAATGTTTATTAGATGAATTACCAATAGTCACACGGCAAACTGCTCAAAAACTGTTTGCTCATCTACATTTTATTCATACTCTATATGCTGTAAACAAAATGAATGCCAATAATCTTGCGTCAATATGGGGCCCAACATTGATGCCTGCTGTCATGGTAATTATAAAATTTTAAATAAATCGTTATTTATAATATGCGTAGCGATCTTCTTATGCGAATAAAATAATGAAAATTAATTATGATTTGTGCGAATTTTAAGTACTTTAGAGAACTAGACCCATTAACATGTTTTATATACATAACATTTCATTTGGTGTAAAAATGCTCTGCAGAAGAAAAATTCAACTGAAATGTCATGGTCACAGAAGGAAGTAGAAGTCATCTGCGATTTCATTTTATATTACCCAAAAATATACCAACCTACTGCCAAAGAGTTAGAGCGTGAGAAGACAATGTTGAGAGTATTAAAACAAGTCTCTACCAGCAGTTCCTGTGTACCACAAAAGCAATCTGGTGATATTCGAATATGGGTTTATGTAGACAGTAAACAGAGTGGAAAATGTGTAAATATAGCGGTAAGTTTTAAATGTTTTTTAATGAGTCATTTGTTATGAGTCAGAGAACTTAACCGGTTCTACTGTACATTGTAGCTAAACAACGTACGAGTAATATTTGTCCTAATGTGAATCCTATTGCTCAAGTTGAATCTATCTGTTGTCTAATTTCTTTAGAGCCTTGGCCACTAATTTTGCAGTAAATGTTGACTGTGTTGAAAATGTAATGGAGCTATTGTTGCTATGATAACTATTGTGGCAATTTGTTGTCACCATTGATTGAAATAAATCATAGAAAAATGTGTGTAGAGTTTGGGTAACTAATTTTTCAAGCCACACATTATGTTAAATTATCTTGGGCATTTTGTAAGTACTGAAACTATCTTTAAGGTTCCTGCCACTTTTTTCAGATAACACCGGGCAAAACTTGTTCTGATGTTTGCATCGAATTATGCTCAAAAACGTCATTAGAATCTCATCTATTGATGATGGAGGAGGTGATTTGTCAAGAAAATATGTACAGAATCATACAGGTAGATGAAATAATTTTGGACGTCATTTTAAGATGGGGCTATTGGGATGACGATGACAGGAAAGATAATTATTTAATTGTGAAAGAAAACAAAATGTTACAAGCAATTGCTGAATTGGAGTCCACTGTTAAACTTGTTTGCGGGGAGCTTAAATATGCCAATGAAAAAGCAAGAGCTTTCAAGAGTTACATGTTTGAAGTGCAGAGAAATAAGATATGTTACTTTAAAGACAAACAGGTAATCTCTATTTTAATCATAAATAATATTGAGGTAATAATTTTTAATATTTAGTGCAGTTTAAGTTTTATTATGTAGATATTAATTCATATTCATTCATAAAAGAAATTCAATTCTTTATTTTGTTATTTATTATTCCCTGTTAGACAATAAATTACAAATGTATTTCCCAAAATCCTCTTATATAATTCTGTTATTCTAGGGATCACATATTTTGGGAGAATGGCTGATAAAAGATTTCATGTGGTATGTAGGACATGAAGCAAAACGAAATCCACATGCAAAATGGTCAATAACTTTCATACCGAAAAGTAATAAACCAAAAAGGTGACTAATCTCCGTATAATTAAACATTTGATATATTTAGTGTACTAAATACCTATAAGTTACTTTAATTTTTAAGTAATTGTTAACAATTTAATAGTCTTAGTGACAAAATGTGATTTTTTATTTTAATTATATATATGCATATATAGGAGTGCTCAATTAATAAGAGGGGACAGGCAGAACTCTGGGCAAAATATATTATTCATAATAACATATTTGTCAACTGCAAAAATTAATCCAAAACAGACAAAAAAGCGAGTAAAACAAGGAGACGGCTGTATACAATTTTGGGGCTATGTTTCGTGACAAGTGAGCCTGTAAAAATAGATTTGAAGTCACTCTTGTTTAACGCCAATACAAAGAAATATTACAGAAAACTATGCTGCCTTATGGTGATGAAACTCTCTCTGTTGTATAGATGCTTAAACATGACAATGATTTAACACATACTTTGCAATCTATCAAATCATTCCTGGCAAAGAAATCCATGTTGGAACTAAGTTAGCCCGCAAGTAGCCTAGATCAGATCTGAAACCTACAGAGCATCTTTAGTACAAAGCCAAAAAAAAAAAAGTTGCAATTTAACACACTGGTACTATAAAACAGCTTTATGGCACTTTTAAATAAAAAGCTCAGAACAATTTTTTTATAGAAACATGTAGTAATTTGATATTATATATATATATATATATATATGTATATGTAAATATATATATATGTATATGTAAATATATATATATGTATATGTAAATATATATATATATATATATATATATATATATATATATATATATTATATGTGTGTTATTGTTTAATTGGTGTAGTAAGTAGGTCTCTTTGTAAAATAAGACAATTCAAATTATGGATGCTATTTGTCATTTAAGTGAGGTAGATAATGATGAGGAAATACCGGAATATTTTATCTAACAAACATTCATTGTATACAGAAATAGTAGGAGTGGACAGGTAAATTTGACAAAATTAGCCAACAAAATTATATTAAATAGACTTGTCATTAGTACTCTTAAATGGCCTTCAAAAGACAAGTAATTGTTTCGTTTTCAATCTCTTATATACACATTTTTTGCCTTTATTTTTTCTTTATAGTCCTGTGTGAATGTTACCTGAAGATACTTTTTTGCTTCTTTTACAAGAGTAAAATTATATAGTTATTGAAATTAGCCATACGTGCATACTATAGACCCGTACGAGCAGATTTCACATAGTAACGTGAATATAAATTGAACTGAATATTCAGTTCAGCAAGTGCGACAACGGGCAATGTTCATTATTTGATAAAATTCATATGAGCTACCCATAATTATAATCAATAAAATTTACCTATATCTCATCTCCTTTTCGAAATATTCTTCAATGATTAAATATCATGCAGGATTAAGTATCATACACTGCATACCGCTCCCATATTTTGATAATATTCGACATTATGAAATGATCTAAACAAATTTAATGCATCCCAGATCGAAGGACCGCCCATGGTTTGGTTCAACGATTGCCGGCAGTATAAGCGATGACCAGATCCGTTGGATGGCAGCACTAATGTTCGCTGAACACAGGAACATACTACCGACTCCACGGTTGGTGGTTACATGAGAACAATCCATTAAATGTCCATTGGATACTGCAGTTCACAAATATAAAGGTCTCCTATTGTTACTAATAAAAAATGCTTAAACTTTATTTATACTACTCTTATTCTGAGAATACTTAAACCGTTTTTAAGATTGATACAAAGATAACAAAGGTATTAATTACTACTAATAAACTTAGTAAAACAACAGAATAACATTCTGAAATTATTTAAAAAATCTGATCTTGCAATGTCGCATTCGTAAAATACATATTGTTTTTTACTTGTTGAATTTTTCTCTTTTTTCCAGTTATGAAAAAAGGGTTGAATTTTTCTCTTTTTTCCAGCCGCTGAAAAAAGGGTATGAGCTGCATATGAAAACATTATTAGAATATGCATGTACAAATAATGATAAATTTAAAATTTCCATCAAATGGATTTGGAAAAAATGTCACATTTCCCCCTAAAATATTATAACATTAAATGAGAATACTCTTTGAAAGAATAATAGTTCTTAATTCTATGTCATTTAAAAATAGTCTTCAATAAATGTTGCTGTTGCTTTAGCTCTACGCAATAAATTAAATAACATATCTCCTCGATTGCACAAATTGAATAAAATGTGACGGCTACATTTTCTTTAAAATAATTATAAATACAATCAAATTGCAATAACTGAAGCGCTGCTTGGAGTAAAATGTCAACTTTTTAAAATTATACCAAAATTAACTGAGGTCAAGATCGGAATAGTGTTTGACAGGTGAAGTCATGAAGGGCTTGCCTTATACTGAGTTTATTAGTAGCGTTTTTATCTATTCTCTATTAATGCGAGATATAACATTTTATTAGTAACAGTAATCCATGTTTAGTGCATAATATGAATGGAAACAAACTTATTTATTAAGTATTTACAGGGGTTAGTAGTTAGTAGGTTACAAACTTATTTATAACCTACATGACTTTCTGTGGCGCTGCTATATCTTATTTAGTTATAATTCTTACATTTCATGCGAATAACACTTTATACTAATCAGGAAAACTGTATTTGATGTACATTTATAGATCATTAACAACTATTTTACCTTCTAAAAATGGATTGTTTAAAAATGTGGGTATCTGAAAGTAATCCATCCCTTAAAAGAGAATATTTATGAAAAATAAAAATGATTATCTTTTTATTTTTTTTAACAAAGTAATAATTAATGGGAATTTTTCCCCTGATACTTATCCGAATACTACAATATGCTTACAATTTATAGAACAAGGATTTATCAAGGCAGGCCAGCAAATCTTATAACACATTTCTGTGATTATTTTAGTTTTTCGACCTAATTCATAATTTAAAATGAATGATTTGCATTCCATTACTGCTTAAAAATATTATAAACACTTATTCTACTTTTTTAAATCAGGAATAATGCATTTTACGAATAATTTATTTAACTAATGCTGATCACGTTTAATACAATAAAATTAAAACTGTCTAGTAAAACAATTTCTTCTAAGTTTGTAACAATACCTTTTCTATGTTAGGCTTTACAAAATCACCTTAGTCTCTAGATGCTGATGTCAGTCTCTACATGAACTAAATTTTATTAATATTGATTAAATTTTATGTTATATTTTGCTGTCTCATATATTAAACTACATTACTGATATTGAGAGAAAAGTTTTACAACAGAAACATTAAAGCAATGTGCCAAATCATTATACAAAATTTTAAGTAAATTTTAATTATCATTATCCGCAATAAACAATTCTGTTAAATACATGATACACTATTGTGTTGAATAGTAAAATTAAAATAAAAAAATATTTAATTCCACTATTTTCCAATTTGCTTAGCATTACAAATCTTATATCACATTATTAAAAGTAACCAATATAGTTACACCTAAATTCAAATGTATTTATTTCCTGTATTGTAATTTGGTTAGATTGTATTAATTTGATACTGGAATTTTGTATAGTTTTGACATTATGATTTTTAAATACATATATATATATGTATTGGATAAAAAAAGGTTGATTTGATTTTTAAGCAATGCCAAAGAAGCAATGACTTTTAAAATTTAGGATATAAAAAAAAAATTTGATCTTCCATATAATCAAAGAATTTGTGCTAATATAGTAAATAATTGGTAGCAATTACAAAGGTCAATCAATTGTAATTTTTTAAGTGAGTATGTGGAATAAGAATAGTCACACATAAAAATACAAATTAATTTGAACAAAGTCGATAAGAAGTTTTATACATTACTGCATTTATAAATTTTTAATAAGTTATTAAATTTTTTAAGCAAGAAATATTAATGTTACAATTTTAAAGCAAATTATGGAACACAATTTGAAACAAATCAAATATGTTTTAAGTCTTGCCATACATACTTATATGTATGTATAATTTTATAACAGTTGGGAAATGTATGGATTGATGTGCTTTATTTTTATTCTAGTTTAAATAAAATCTGTTATGAATTTAAATTCTATGCAAATATATAAATAAACATTTCAAATTGTTAATTTTTATTAATTGTTATTCTACTCCAGCCTATAAGTTAAAAATACAGTGTAAAAATATTTTTCTATCCGTAATGTGATATCTTTAATATTGCCTGCGTATCACCGGCACGTCAATAGGAAAGTGTTATCATATAATTAAAAATAATACTAACAAATATATTAATAAGCTATTTTTTATGTATATCTATTGTGAACTTTTTCATTTTTCTTAGAAACTATAAAAGTTTACATTGCTCCTATCGAATATTAGTAATCTGTTAAATTATAATCATCATATATAATATGAATAAAAATAAATCAGCTACTGTGAGTACTTAGATCTTTTGAAATAAACAGTAAAGAATAATTGGAAAATGCGAAAACAGTTTTGATAATATTGTGGAAAAAGGATAATTCATCTTGCATCATGAGGAAGTCTATGAAATTTTAAATAATCCTTCTAAACGTAAAATTCAATACAAAAATACCACAACTTGTATGTGTCATTGTGACTTCACAATGATTTCTCACAATCAACTAAGTTGTCAAAATTTTTGCAATACTTGACAATAGCACATGACAATCCTTACCCTTGAGCCCGCATAGTTGCTGCAATCACCTGACGTGCCCCCCTCATCGTAGTCCTTTGTAGATACATTCATTGAACAATTGTAGGCTCATAATAGAGTGGTATTATTAATAGTTTCCTTCTTACTTTCTATTATACTAACACACCATTTGAAGAGATGAATGGGCAAAACTGTCTAATAACTGTAGATCCTATTACATTATGACACTTTTTATGTGCCTAATCTGACCCCCAGAAGAATAAACGGAGTCTTTATAAGATTACTCATGTGTACTTCTGTCTGTTATGGCCATTCTTCTCAGAAATCATTCGACATAAAAACTTGAAATGTGACATGAAAAAAATTTGACAATCATATCCATAGGCGGATTGCAGCAGGGGGGGGGTGCACGTGCCCCCCCCCCTGAAGTTCCAGAATAACCTTTTTATTTTGTTTAGTTCTTATAAGTTACAAAGCAATATATGTAAAAATTCCATACAAATATTTTTTTAACGATGAAAAGCGCATTTGTGTGAGTGAAATTATAGAATAAATAACACTGGTACTCGTATCCATAGCTACTACGTATGTAGTCTACAGTTTTGAGTTGCACGCGTGTCTGCTAGCGAGCGATCGGCAAGAGTTTTTTCCTGGTATTTTACTTCAACTGACACTCGTTGCAAACTTGGTTGTGCCCCCCCCCAAAAAAAATTCTGTATCCAACCTTGATTATATCTCAATAGTTAGCACCCAAAAATATTTGTATCGAAATATAGCAATTAAAGTATGTCTGGAAAAAATTTCTTCAATATCGCACCCAAAAATATTTGTATCGAAATATAGCAATTAAAGTATGTCTGGAAAAAATTTCTTCAATATCATGCGCCTTATGAAGAGTAAGTTATAAGTATTTCAAAACTATAATTATATTTCAGAGTTTTATGTAAGATAGGTTTAGAGATGGAGTTAAGTTTGCTTTATTTTCGAACCGGTTAAAGTGAGAATTATAAAAAAGCTATTACTAGACATTTACATAAAGTTTACTGGAAAACTATAATGATGATTCTAATTTTCATAGTTTTTGAGAAATTAACAGTAATTTTACATTAAAAATATACAAGGCAATGTATTTTCATGATGAAAAACTGTATTAACGTTTGCCCATAATTTAATAGAAAAACTAGGTATCCTTAAATGTTTAATATGGTTAAATATATATGGAACCCTCGTAGTGTGAATTTTGCAAATACTTGACAGGTTATTTTTATCAGTTTTGATTAATAGTCATGCTGAAACAAATAACACTTATAAAAAATTGATTGAATACACTTATAAAAAATTGATGAATTGATATATAGTAAAAAGAAAAAGAGTAAAAATAATAAAAATTTGTATTTTAATTAAGTGAATTGAACTTTTCGTGTTTCCTTTTTTGCAAATTGTTTCATTAAATTTTCTGTCTTATTCTTTTAATAGACCCGTAATCAGTTTTGTTTACTTAGTTCCAATCGACCCTGGGGTTTTGCCCGATTAGGGTCAATTTTATATATTCTTTTATTATTGTAAATTTTAAAAAAGGATATTCTACAGCCGCAACAGATACCAGCATTGTTTATAAGATATTAGGAAAAAAATCTATCAAATTTGAATTTTTATACAACTAAAAATTTCTTTTGGAGACATAATGTTTTCATCAATATTTTGTGAAAATTGCAATTTTTTAACAAGTTCCATGGCAATTTTATTTCGTTCATTGTGAAATTAATTGTTTAATATATTTTCAACTTTTTGATAAATGCTAATTGTTCTTATTCAGAGTAAAGATTGAATAATGAAAGGAAAGCTGATATATATTATCCCGTTTTTACTTAAGCTTAATTAGTAACACTGAGATAACCATTACAGAAAAATTTTTCATTGAGCATACAATTTGTTTCTAAAATATCTTGGATCTAAGAGATCACTCTTTATTTAATAAGTACGATACTACTAAAAGTTTACTTCATTAATGTTCGTCTTGAACAACCGTCTCTGATAGTACTTATATATTTTTTGGATCATTAAGAATTTTTGTTAAAACCTAAAAATTCAGGATGACGTAATTCATATGGTGTATAAAAATTCAACAAATCTACTTTTGCCATTCACCGCAACTTCATCTCCGTCCAAGCTGCCCATGCAGTATGCGTATAACTTGTTATTGACAACATCTTTAGTAAGCCAGTTTTCATTAAATTGCTGAAATAGTTATATATTACAGCAACTGATATTTTGTTCATTAAACGCTGATATATTTTTATGTATTATATCGAGATTACAATTTCTTTAACAGTTTTCCTTGGCCTTTTTTGTACTCATTGAAATCTTACCTTTTAAATACTTCTTCTTTCAAAGTTAAATGGAGATTTAGCTGGAAAATAATGTTTGCCTTTTTTATTTGATGTTACTTACTGTCTCGCAAAAAAAGGATTTCTCATGGTAGAAACAATTGTTTAATGAAAATACCACTGATTGTATGATATATACCTGATAATTGGGTATATTTTGTTCTTGGACCATTTGTGAGATTGTTTCGGCAGGTATGCAGATAAAATTAATATTATTTCTGAAGGCTATGTTCAACTGAAATAACATCATTATTTCAGTTGAACATAGCTTTCGAGGAATTTTGCCATGTCTTACCAATGACAGTGCAATGAATTTTCATTGTCACGAGGCTGGTCAACTTAGCACTTCAGAAGCAAACATCTCGAGATTTTTTTATAAAATTCCCTGAATAATTGAAAAGTATTTGACTGGTTGAAAAGTAAGTTTATAATCTTGCTGTTTCAGCTCATAATGCAACATTAGATCATGAGTTTAAAGCTTATTCTATTCTATTGTCATTCTTAAATTTATTTGATAAACCTTTTATAGTTGTAATGAAATCTCGATTAAACACCCCAAATCGTTTACAACTTATATTTGAACAATTTAATCTTTTAAAAGTTTATGACAGTTGAAGTACAATATATAGCACTTGACAACAGGGAACATAATGGAGTGCTACGATTTTTGCCCTCATTAGATTAGAAACACAACCTTATAATGAAAAAACAAAACCGAAGGAATTATTCTTTAATTCCTACCAACATTTGAGCACCCAACTAATCCTTTAATTCCTACCGAGGCTTGAGCACCCAAGTAAATTCTTCAAACTTCAATATTATAATTCAATCCCTTTATTAATCAGCGTTTATATAAAAACTCTGTACCATGATGGAAAGCATCTCCCTATTTGTGTAATAATTTACAGGGCCCAAACGAGAATCAATTAAAGAATATTTTTGGAAATGTCAAAGAAGCGCTTAAACAATTGACTGTTGCAGCCACGTAATAACAATTATTGGTTATCTTGAATATACTGTCCAGTATTGAACAAGAACAAAAAGTCTCACTTCTAGTAGAAGATGGATATAAAATATTTTTCCACTAACAAGATGGTACTTTAATCTTGCCTTGGCTGCTGAGTGATTTTTTAATTTTTTTACTTCAGCTAGCTGCGTCAGAAAAGTAATCATGACTTGGTTAACTAAGTCATACTTTATTTTTGCCTCAGCTGGTTGATTAAAAAAATTATATTGCTTTATAAATTATAATTTGTTCAATGTGAACATGAGTGTAGTAAGTCTAATAATACGTATTTGATAAATTGAAGATGTTTACACTGATCCCCTTGTATTTCTGAACTGATCATGAATTTTTCTGTGACTAATACCTATATATATATATATATATATATATATATATGTATGTATGTATGTATGTATATATATATATATATATATATATATATATATATATATAGGATCTTATATATATATATACACGGTGTCCGGGATGTATAGATGTTGGACAAAGAAAGACATTATTTGCTGGCTATAAAGGAATAAATTGCTGTTGAAATAAAACGAAATAAAACCTCCCGTTTTCTAATTGAGTGTAAAAAAAATATTACAGTAACTCTTTTTAACACATCCAATACTTGCCCGGAGTGCGGTGTTTACCCGTAGTGGCGATGCCTTCGCAGCTGTTTGCGGGTTATTCCCCCGAGCGGCATTGAACAATGTGCATAAGTATGGTGTGTAACAAAGAAGATGACAATTATGAATATTATTTTCCATTATCTGAAAAAAAGTCATGTTTTAAATTTAATTTTAACAACAATCAACTATTATTCAGTCAAAGATGTCTTTGTTAGACACTTATTCCCAGTTGTAAATGTATATATATATATATATATATACATATACAACTGGGAATAAGTGTCTATATATATACATATATATATATATATATATACACATATATAATATAAAAAATATATATGTATATAGATAAAGATGAAGAAGAAAAAATTTCAGAATATCTTGTAACATCGTTTAAACTAAACCATGGACTGTCAAAACTAAAGGCACGCAAATTGGTTTACGAATACGCCACTGCCATTGAAAAAAAAAAACCAGATAACTGGACAGAGAAGAAACTTGCATCCAAAGATTGGATAAGGGGATTTTTTAAAAGACAACCTCAGCTTTTGATAAGGATACCTCACGGGCCACAAGTTTCAATAAGAAAAATGTCGGAGATTTTTTTGAAAATCTTAAAACTGTATATGAACGGCATCCCTTCGGCTCTGAGTCTATTTACAATATAGACGAAACTGGATTATCAACAGTACAACGAACCCAGAAAGTGATTGCTCTCAGAGGCACTAAGCAAGTTGGGCAACTAACGTCAGCTGAAAGAGGGACGCTTGTAACGGTTTGCTGCGGTATTAATGCATTGGGTAACGCAATACCACCCTTTTTCATATTCCCACTGGTCAATTTCAAAACATATATGCTAAATGATGCCCCTGTTGGTTCAGATGGACCAGCACATCCTTCAGGGTGGATGACAGCACCAAATTTTTTAAAATATATATAGCATTTCGCAAAACACGCAAAACCAACGCCAGTTCTTTTGCTGCTGGACAATCACGAGAGCCATATTTCAGTACCAGTTCTTGATTTTTGTAAAGAATCAGGCATTGTTTTAATGACTTTCCCACCGCACTGCAGCCATAAACTGCAACCCCTAGACCTGACTGTCTATGGACCACTCAAAATTTATTATAACACTGCTGTAACAGATTGAATGTTAAGCAATCCTGGCAAAATGGTTACAATTTATGAAATCCCAAAATTAGCAGCAAAAGCCATCCCATTTGCATTCGAGTTGCAGATTATTCAAAGGTGATTCGAAAAACCTGGCATATGGCTATTCAATTCAAACATTTTCTCCGATGAAGATTTCGCTTGTTCTTCTGTAACTGATCGCTGCTTGCAGGAAGAGGATAATGTTCCTACAGAACAATCGATTTTAGACCAATCTGTCATGGAAAAGCCTTCAACAGAAGAAATTCAGAGTCTAGAGGATCGTACAAGTTCAAATGTGGAAGTCACTGGGCCATCTCAACTGGAATCTCCATCTAGAAGCCAGACTAGGGACACTGTCAATGTAACACCTGATTAGTAGTGAGTAAGACCATATCCGAAGGCCGACCCCAGGAAATTGCATGGCATGAAACGGAAGAAGGGAAAAACTAGAATATTGACTGACACACCCGAGAAAAGACTTATAGAAATGGAAGAAGAAGAACGACAAAAAAAATAAGATCAAAGAGCTCAACAAAAATCGAAAATGGTCTAAAAATACAGGACAGAAAACAATTCCGAAGCTTGCTGATGAATTTACTTCCAAACCAGAGAAAAACAGGAAGATTAGCAGCGATGATGAAATAGAAAATGTTTCCGTTTCTGACGAAGTCCTTGTTGAATCGGAAAAAGATTTTGATGAAGATGATGTGATCGTTCTGGATAGAAATTTCCAGATCAATAAATTTGTGTTGGTTAAATTTGACACCAAAAAAACTGTCTATCATTATGTTGAAATAATCGAAGAGGTTAATCACTCCATGGCAACTGTCAAATTCATAAGAGCGAGTAAGATAAGAAATACGTTTATATTTCCTGACATCGAGGACGTAGCCAGCATCCCCCTGGAGGATATAAACACAAAATTGCCTACACCAACGACTTGGATGAAACGTGGCAGCTTAAAATATAAATTTGACAAGCCTCTCTGGGTCATACCAAATATAAGATAAGTTTAATTAAGTCCAACATCGTGCAGTATTGATTCTAAGTCACATTGTTTAATTTTTCTAAAGTCTATGATAAGAAAAAATGTTTGTATTGCAATTTTTTATAGCAATGTTATATAATACTTAAGCATAGTAGTATAGTAAAGCAATATTGTGCATATTAAATAAATATAAATACAGTGCCCAAACCTCCTGGGAGGTTTGGGCACTTTGGACATGTGTTCGAAGATCTTTTGTAACTTTGAGACTAATTATAATACCAAAACTTTTCTTAGCAATGATTACTGCCAAATATGTGTGCTCAACATATTTGGAATAAAATTTTGATTATGATAAAAAATAACAGTTTTATTAACATTTATGTAAAAAAGTGTCCAATGCTCCCCTACTACTCATATTTAACAATTAGGCACTTATCTGATTACAGATGACAGTTTCTGAATAGTCTTTAATCAACCAAATATTTACACATTAAGTGATTAGGCTTATTATAAATACTTCATAAGGAACATGGTGTAGCCAGGAGTATAGGGATAAGGGGTACTCCTGTCTACACCATGTCTGTAGTAAAGGTAAAAAAGTTCTGTAAAAAAGGGATACACCGTCTCTGACAGTATACATCAATCTGTATGAATGGATTTAATATTGAAATTTTCATTCTAAATTCTAAGGCCCAAAAATGAGCACTTTTTTCAGTCGCCCCTTACCGATTTTCAAATAAATCACAAAATTTTTAAAATAAAAAGTATTTTGGATCCACTGTTGTGATTTTTATATCTACAGTATTCAAAAAATGTTTCACTTTAAGCTTTTGTCCTGCATCTGATCATAATCAAAATGTTTTTTTACTCTTCGAAGTTTTAGGGCCCTTTATTTTTAAATTTTCTTTATCTAAGCTTGTTGCCATTTGTTTGGCGTCAATCAATAAATCATTAAAACCTTTAATGGAGAGATAATTTTTCAAAAATGTGCTTATTTACAACAATAATGAACAAGTACATTTAATCAAGTTAATATTGCTAGTAAATTGTTCATAAACCTTTGATGTTGCCCAATGTTATGCTCATTCAAATTTTGAGATAAGAGATAAGTTGAAAAAATATTTTTTCGAGTTTGAAACATTTTATGCACAATGATTTGTTGAAATATTTTTATGTGGAGTTTTTTCAAAATTACTTAAGTTATTAAATATTACTTTTATATGGAATACAAATCATGAAAAGTTTTGAAAAACACTTCATATAGAATATATTTGAAGAATTTTACTAGCAATATTATTTTTACTAAAATATTGTACCATAAAGTAAGGTACAAAGTTTAGCAATTTTTTGATGAACAATGTGTCCCGATTCTTTAAATTATTTTCAAAATTTCCTTCATTTGTTTCAAATAGAGCCTCATAAACTTCTCCAAATTAATACCCTAACTTGTTGCATGTATTCTCTTAGATTATGGAGAATCCATAATCTAATAAGAGAAAAAAAATAATAGTTTCCAAAGCTATATTAATCACAGGGGCCGATTTTTACTTGCTGGATTACGAGAAAAGGATATAGAAATTCACAAGATGTAACTGGGGTCCATGGCAGCAAATCCCATTCATGTACAGGATTTTACAAACTTTATACCAGCAACAACAACTTCCAATATAATGATATTTCGCTCTACATTCACATTTGAATGACCTTCATAGACTTCAAAACCAGGTTTGAGGATATTTTGATATCATATTACAAGAACTGATTGGAATAAGCACTAGAACAAAGAATTTAAGGCGCAGTTCAAAAAATGGATATGCACTTTTGGCTTCAGAAAGATATTTTTCTGTTTCTTATCCTTATAACATTTTTTTTGTGATAATTCATAATTATCACAAAAAATATATTTTTCCATTTTTATACCTCGACTTAGCGTGGTTGCCTATTTTCTTAGAAAAAAAAAGTAATCAATCGCAAATCACCGGGTATGGAGATTTGAAACTCTCTAATTTGAAGCGAAAATGTTGAACATTTGTTATAAGATCACTATTTATTTTTACGTAAGAATTTTGAAATATGCAAGTAAGCATACATGTTTTTCTATTTTTACAATCATCCACCCTATCATACTGAGCAGGATAATGTCAGCTATGTCAAACACTTTTGATCTTAATGTGTTTTGGGAAATTTTAATATTAGGCAGGCATGGGATTTGACGAGAAAAAATAATTAAATTGGCAAGTGGGCCATGGGGCAAAAATGTTTAGTGACCTCTGGACTAAAACAAATATTTCATTTCGTAGTATTAAATGTAAGCTATGATTGCAACAACGAATGAAAAAAGCTTGTGGATTCATGTCTAAAATTTTTTTTATATTATGCCTACCATACATATTTGTCCTATTAAAATAACAATGACCCTGCAAATTATTGATATTTAACCTTCCTTTCTCTGGGCCAACAAAAAAGTTTTGTCCAGCCCTCATCCAATATATTACCTTTACGCAAATTAAAAAAAAACTTAATGTTCTTGTTCTCCAGATCCTCAAGTGATTGTAGCTGGGTTTCAAGCTCAAACCTTTTGTTTTTGTGTCCATTCTGGATGGCCACCGCGTTATTCGAACGTCAACCTCTTCAAGATATAGTTTCTATGCCAGCAATGTGTCGTCTTGGATTATCATGTATCAGCTGGATGGCTTTTTGCGATAGACTCCGTGTTTGGCATCACATGTTGCTGGAATATTTCTATAATGTAGCAGTTAAAACACCTGTCCATATGGAAACAAATACTGTACGGCCATTGAAAGATGTCCCTCTCTAGGATATTATAGAGCCCTCTCCGTAACTCACAATTTCTCCAATGCGACACTGAGCCAATTGTGTATGGCATGACATGATGATGTCTGCTGTAGTCATATAACATCATTCGGCTTTAATTGAAAGAGAATTGCATCATGATCCTCTTGATATGCTGGCAAATGGAAGCCTGGCTTGTCTGAGCTGCAGTGTGGGTCAAATAGCTGACATGTAAAATCTTTTATGTTCACACTGTCTTCTAACCTCATGGTTATTTACAAGAACACCGCATTCTTCGCATAGACATTGTTGCAGATCAACCACTAAAAGGTAATGGTTATACAACAATAAAAAGACAATGAAGTGATAAATTCTCTCAGATGTTACTCAATGTCTACCAGATTTTTGTCTTTTCCTAAGGAATTCTGGTCGCAAAACTCACTAATAACACACAAACCCTTTGAGTTTATTTTTAAAAAACTTAAAGTACCCTCAAGTGGTAAATTAATCATTAGAAAAGCATTGAGTAACATTTTTAGATACCACAAATTAATAAACAAGTGGTCAAGTTAAATATATTAACTACTTTATTTAAAAATGGATGAGGTGGGTCTAGTTTTTTGATGGCCAGTTATTTTATTGCATATATAAATTAAATTGAAATGAGCAAATATTTTTCATTATAACTACCATTGTTGCAAAGATACAAGTCTATCAATTTGAATGTTTAACTTATTTTTTATGTAAAAAACGTTAAAAGTATTAAAACTTCAGGAACATAACATTTTGATACTACTTTTATACTGAAAAGAAACCCAGTTTTGAAAAACGCTCCTCCACACAAAAATACTTCAACAAAAAGTGTTTTATAAAAATGTGTTCAACTCGAGAAAGTATTTTCTCACCTTGCTACTTATCTCAACAATTTATAAAAGTGAGACTCTTGGAAAATTTAAAAGTATTAATAGAAATTATAATCGGCTAAACTCTGAATTTATGTCAACAAAAATTATATTAACATAATAAAACAAAAAACATCTAATAAAATAACTTGAAATTGGTTTTTAGCTATTTTGTTAATTATAAATACAAAATAGAAAAGCAATCTAACCAATTTAGTTAAGATTACTTAATGAAGAAAAGATGTTTACAAAACTAAAACCACTGACTGTAAAACTACAAAAAAAAACAAGTTTTAACAAACTTTATATCCCTATGCACTTCTAATATTATCTGTACTATTGTTACTAGGTAGTAACAATAGTACAGATTATCTGTACTACCAAGTACAATTATGTTTCATTATTAAAAAACAGTACAAAGGTTTCAATGATTGCTCTTTCCGTTTATGTAAAATACATCTAATAAAGATTAAAAAACAATGCCTTAAAATCCCAGCCTATATTGTATTACTTTATGTGTTACAGAACAAGTAAATATTTGAACAAAAATTAATTTGAAGTTTTGTGACATACTTTAATATCTATTACAATGCACACACCTTTCCATCAACTAAGCCTTACTGATATACTGAAGAAGGCAAGTTACATATTAAATGAAAAATTAACAAGAATATAAAATAAATTTTGATATCTAAACAAATGTCTCATTTGTATATGTTAAATCTTATTTTTTGTCTGATAACTGTCACATGTTTTACATAAACGGTGTAAACTTGCAACTATTGTATTGTTTCGTATGTGCAGTTACTTTATTCTTTTACTCTCTTCGACTCATTTTAAAAAGAATGAAATCCAATACCATAAAATTTAAACAATACCAGAGCCCAAAATAATACTATCAAGTGTAAGACTACTTAATAACTTATTCATTATTGTCAGGTGGAGTGAGAATAAAATACTGTCGAAAGTGTTTTTTTACAATCATTACAAAAACTTTTTTCACTTCTAAAACTAGAGCAGACATTGTGAAACACTTTCTTAAAAATATGTAAAAATAGATTTTAAATAGAAAAAACACTTAAAATACTTTCATTATCACCATAAACAGCCTAATATTCATTATATTATAAACAAAATACTGCCTTTACTCAGTCTCATGGAAAGCAGAGTATATGTGAATCATCATTCCTCCTTTTAAGTTTTAGTATATTTCGTCATGCTTTTATATTTTGCAATTAAACTACAGAAATAAAAATAAGTGTATATAATCCAATATGGTATTTAACGTAGCAAATACCAACATGAAATATACCCACAGCAATAAGTTTTTTTTCAGTTATCAATTTTTTTTATTGGTAAATCTTACTAATGCTCGTGATTAAAAATAGTGTCCTTAATTCACACTTCATAATATGTTTATATTTTGTACAAACAAATATAACTTATTTATATAAAGTAACATACTGATTGTTTGCAAACTTCGCAATAATCACTATTTTTTGTAACGAAAATATTGAATACTCAATACAGACGGCTGCGCTGCCAAACGTAAATGGCATATATGATACATCTACAATATCTGACAATGACACAGTACTAAAGCACTTGCCTAAGTCAGTCTAAATTTCAAAACATCCAAGCCGAGAACAGGTTTAACTATCCTACAGAATAAAAATTCAGCATTATCACAGATATGCTGAGAGATATTTTAGCTATTGGATCGTATAATAAATATTGTGAATTTAAATTGATTAGCAGCAACCATTTACAAGATTTTCTTTAATTCCTCATATAACACAAGCACAAAGGCGCCACCAGTACCACGGAGTATGTTGGAGAATGCGCCCTTGAAGAAGGCAGCGGGTCCTTCAGTCTTCATAATAGTGGTCCAGCAGTGGATTGTGCCTTTGTAGACAATATCACCCTTGGCGCGTCCAGACTGCATCATCATTCTCCTACGTACGGTGTCGAAGGGATAAGAAGCGATGCCAGCAATGGTTGTCACTGTCTGAAATTCAAACGGAAAACTGTCAATGATATTGTTTTGTAGATTAATAAATTGCAAAGGGACAGGATCGTAATACTATACTTGCCTGTGCAATAGCCCAGCTCAAGACAATAGGTACATTCTTCGGGTCTGGCAACATTCCTCTAGCAGTATCATAGAAACCAAAGTACGCTGCTCTATAAATGATGATACCTTGGACAGATACACCAAAACCTTGGTATAAACCACCCAAGCCATCTGATTTGAAGATTTTGCCAATACAATCAGTTAATCCTCTGAATTCACGCTGTCCATCGCCCTTGCCAACATCAGCAGCCAATCTATAAAAAAAAATGCCTTATAAATTACTTTAGAACAACTTCAACTGTTAAGAAATCATTTTATGTGTGGTATCTTTTTTACCATAAAGCACTCAATATATGAAGGATCAGACTACAAATTTACTTTTTGAATATTCATTGTTTATCACTTTGTTAGTTCACAAGCAAGATACAGTGTGGTTGATTACATAACCCAACATGTGATATATGGAATTAACCAACCGTTTTATTTCCTTTTTCCAAAGTTCCTTACTTCAATTGTGGTATATAACTGTTAACAAATTTGATGGAATGCAACTGCTGTACAGAGATGTCAACAATAATTATTAATAGTTTGTATCTCAATTTACAACCAAATTCTCAATTTAATTCCGCAGGCAAAATAGAATGCGTTCAGACTATGACAAGAAGCAAATATAATTAAGTTACGCATGTTAGTTAAAAAATATTTATTCTTTTACTAACATTAATATTTTATACCAATTTTAACATACATGCAATGATATAAGCATTCAATAGTTTGTTTCTTGCTTTCCTCATAATTATGTTAAATCTTTTTTTTTCAACTGATTTCTAACAGCCTGTAACATATAAATGTTACAGGTTAGTTTGTTAGAAATTTTACAATATCAATAAAAAAATTATCCTATATAAAATTAAAATCACCAAGCATACAATCCTTAATACAATAAGAAAAACAATTCGCATGTGCATAATTAAATTTCGCTAAATGTTATATCATGATAGATACGCAGTCATATTTTCCAAGAAAAATTTGTGATCAAATTCTGTTAACACAATTTTCTGGTATTAAAAATGATTTCCAGATAATCGCTAATTATTTAAAGTATCGTTAAAAGCACAAAATAAGCACACAATAGTGAACAATGATTAAATATAATAGCAGATACATTACATAACACAAGGCTTTATAATTTATGAAAAAAATGATACTAGCCTGGTACGTGCGAAATCGAGAGGATATACAAAGCAAAGTGAAGTAGCTCCTGCCGCGCCACCAGAAGCCAAATTTCCCGCGAAGTAACGCCAGAATTGAGTGTTTTTGTCAACTCCACCCAAGAACACCTGCTTGTATTTATCCTTGAAAGCAAAGTTGAGAGCTTGAGTAGGGAAGTATCTGATCACATTAGCAAGATTACCACGCCAGAATGAGAGAAAACCCTGCTCCTTGGGAATACGGACGAAAGCATCAACAATACCTAAAAATAAACAAAACAATCTTAATTTGTTGACAGGAAAAATATATATTAGATAGATTTTATTATTACATTTAAGTAATATTCTTATACCGGTGCCTTATATAAAATGACTCGATAAATACATTTCAAGGTTACGCAACATGAACACCAAGTAGGATCGTGTCAATTATGTTACGTAACTACGGATGACAAAATGAGCGTAATTTGACATATTAAAATGGTTATGAATACAAAATAATTTCACAGTAATTCAAATCGCTTGCTTATAGTCTCCTATCTTTAAATTTTAGGGCGCCTAGTCTGTACTTACAAAGAGAGTACGCGTAATGGCTGACACGGTCACCCCAATGTTGCAGACTTGACACGTGGTGAACATTTCTCACAGGTCAATAATGTTATATACCTATTTGCAATTTGCCAATGATATTACAAACGCAACTAATTATATAACCGATAGAAATTCAAGACAAATAGATAACATAAAAGGGAGGTCAAGTTGTGACGTCTGAGAAACAAGGTCGCTACTAAAATAAGTTTAACAGAAAATAAGATCTCTCGAGACTAAACGAAACGTCAAACTTAAATAAAAAGATATAAAATTGAGTAGATCGAACAAGTTTGGGAACTAACCTTTGTAACGTTGGTCTGCGCTAATTTGCTTGGATACGTGTTGTACTTGCAGAAGCAATTTTACTCTCTCGATAGGAGCTACTACAGTTTTGGAAACTGCAGCGGAAATACCACCTGCCAAAAAATCCTTTGCGAACGCAACTGGATCTCCTAATCCTTTTGAACTAGACATTTTGATAAATTTTATTGAAGAACGTTTGGCAGACTATATAATGCCGTGTGGCTTAGCTGGGGCGCGGGCGTCGAATGGACAGATCACCGTAGCTCTGTTCCTTTGCTGCATTCACGTGGCGCCCCTCTACACGCCACCCACCTATCGGCAGTCTCGTTCATTGCGCAGAAGCAGTTTCAAATTTTAAATTGCGAAGCTATTTCTGGGCGCTGTATTATAATACGTCATGTAAAATACAATTATTGTTAAAAGTAAAGTAGTCTTGTATTAGTATAACACGAGTATAAAGAAATGAAATATGCTGCCTGCATATATAATTAATTATAGTTTAAAGAATATATTATATAAGGGACATACATTTGAATAAAGGCAATGCGGCTACATATAATTTTCAAAATTTTAAATTTGCCGCCAAAATACTCCAGTCGAGCCATTTTAAAAACTTAGTTATTGATCTGCGCAAGAAATACCCGGAATTTCTCTATAGCGCAAGATATCACATGGTAAATTATATAAATTTTTGTGACCTATAAAAATACACGCTTGCAGCGTTCATAGTAAACGTAACAGTTCAAGTAGTAGGAAGATGAATTGTCAAACTGTCCTAGGTCATATCAACGCCTGAAAAATTAAAATAAAGATATCTATTTCTAGGTTCATATTTTTATTATCATGAAAATTATATTTTTCTAGTAAAGAAAAGTAATCGTTAGGATGCCGGAATTTGAATTCTTATATCATACATGAGGAAACTATATCACGTTAATAAAATTATTTTATCAACAGGACAGACATGTGAGATGACGTCAATGCTCACGCTGTAACCATCAAGATTTGAGATAGTTTGTAGAATTGGCAACGTTGGATTATGGATTATTATATTGTTTTTTTATATTCAGAGGGATGGATACTAATGGAACACCATAATTAAATTTTGTGAAGTACTAATTAATTTTGAAAAATAGTTTAAAAATGTTATTTCACTTTATCCTTATCGCTGTGTGTAAAATTCAATTAGTTTAGATAATTATTGCTGTTAATTATATATTACTAAATATTGCAAAGAAAATATAAATAAGGATATTTATAATTTTTCTTTAGACATAAATTAGTTGGTATAATACAAACAATATTCTTTTACAAGAAAATATATTTGTTTATATGATTTTGTAATAATTTACATCACGATAACTGAATTCTCACCGTAAAAAGATAAAATGTTTTTATAAGACTACATTTTTATAAAATAGAAATAAGATACGCATTATAATATCCATTAGGTTTATAATGAATAAAGTTGTGAAAATTACAGTAACTTTGCAAGAAATGTCGATATGACAATATTACATTATTTTGGAGAAATCTTAAAATTTTGAAAATACTTAACTTTGTAGAAAAAAATCCATGTAGGTTTTAATTTATGTATGTTCACTTTTGCGTAAATGAGTTTGATTGGGTATTAAAATTAATAAGTAAAGTTGTTATAAATAAACACTACTAGATAATATAATTGGGTAATATTACATTTAATTCTTATTTTTTATATTCTATGTGAAAAATATTATTTTTATACATGAATTAATAGCCTTCGTCGACCTGATTTACTTCCAACTAGCCAGTGATTCAGTCTTCTAACAGTGTCGTGTAGAGTTCAGCAACTTTGGCGAAAGAGATATGGACGCCAGTGTGTTTGATTATACACACGCTATTGTGGGACAATTCCCACAAAGCACAAATAATTCAGAAGGATCTATTTCTGAAGATGCTCGTCGGCAGCACGAATGTTATGTCAGATTAATTCGAGAACTGGGTTTAGAGGTTATACAGTTGAATTTTACAAATACTTTACCGTATCCGAAAAATGTTTTAATTGAAGATATTGCAATAATATGTAACGGTACAGCGCTTTTGACTACTTCACATAGTTCTAGTGCAGGGGAAGTAAGTAAAATATGTGTTCAATATAATTTTTTCTTGTAGTGGACAAACCATGGAACGACTTATTATCAACACTTGAAATCGCACGTTCAGAAAAAAATATTTTATTCTATTTAAATACACTGCGAATGTTTTGCCTAATAAATAATTATGTACTTATAGTGTTTGTGAGCAGATTTGCAGATAAATTGCAATAAATAACATTATTTTTCATACTTGCTTTGCGTAATTATTACTTTATTAACTATAAAGCGCGTTGTCGATATATTATTTGATGTAATTATAAATTTACTTCTCTACTATTATGTTTTATTTTTATTACTTGAGAAATAATTTCATATATTTAAAATTAATATAATAGTCAGGAGCAAAATAAATAAAATAAAAATTACTATTAAACAAATTTATGCAATGCTTGAAATATTAGTTTTGTCTCATACTGCTAATGAACAATTTTACTATTGGGAATACAAGTAAAATAACGCATGTGTCAATATAACAATTTATTTAAGATACATTTGTATTATTCAATACTTATACTTTATATTATTCACTATTATAATTGTTAACAGATTTCTCATTTCTTATGATGTAATTCAAATCAATTTAAACGTTCTTTTGTTCCTGATGCACAGAAATATAATTTTAAATTAACGTATATAATAGAAATAAGACAGCAATTTGTGATTTATGGGTAGTGGAAGTAAAAGTTAATGCAATAGTCGTAAACAGTCTACAGTGAAATGAGAAAGTCTTTCAATTAAAACTTAACTTTTTGGCTATCAGTAGTTTATTTTTATCACAATCTGGCTTAGCTGTTTCTGAAGTTTCTATATTTGAAATTAATATACATTAAATTTTCATACTAATGCTATAAATGTATATAGTAGAGGCTATTTTATATAATTTTTTAATTATAGCTGTACCAAATTTTCACTGATGAAAAATAATTTTCATAGTGTGTAAAGAAAGAAAAAAATGTTCTTGCTTACTACAGGTATATGTGAATTGTGGTAATTTTTGGTCAGCGAGTTTTGTGATGCATTCTTTAATCAATTTCTTGTTATGTTTATTTAATTCCACTCTCCGCTGCGATCATACTTTGAATGATTTTGTGGTCAAAATGTAAATTTAGATTTGTGTCTCTATTGTTATATAAAAATATCTGACATATTTATTTAATAAAAATCATTTATAAAGATATAACATTTTAATTTATTTTTCACTTATTAGGTAACCATCTTGAGAAATGTACTTGGCAAAACGCTAGGTCAGAATATTGCTGAAATTACTGACAAAGAGGCAAAATTAAATGGTTCAGACGTACTATTTACAGGTAAGAATATTTTAATTTAGACCATTAACTTAAATATTTGCATGTTCATAAAAAAGTCATAAGTCAAATTGTAACACAGAATAATTTCAATGCTATTGCTTGACTCAACATTTGATTAACTCATTACACATAAGCTAGCGATATATATTTTGAATTCATTTAGTCTTAACGGTTTACTGATTTGCAAGACTTTTATTAGAATTTCAGTTGTTGAATTAAGAATTGTTTTTGGAGTTACTTGTGTAACGTGATTTTTAAAATCCCACAACTCTCTCAGGACGTGAATTTTTTGTTGGGATATCAGACACCAGTAATGAAGCTGGTGCACGAGCTGTTGCTGCAACATTTCCTGAATTTCCATGTACATTGATAAAGGTATACATTTATTACGACTTTATAATTATGCTGCACACATTCTTTATTTATTTAAAAAAAAATTAAATTTTGATGATATCATCAAATACAATTATAATGTTGTCCAAAATTGATAATTGTAAGAGAAGGGAACTTTCTTTTGAAGTTGCTCATGAATAAACGCAAATGTTCTTGGCTTGTTTTTGTTGAAGATTTCTTTATATTTACTGGTTTAATGTTGTGTTAAAAATAGCGTGTTTTTATTTAACAGTTTTTATTATGAGAGTTATCTGCGCTTCTTAAAATATTTGTGATAAAGGAATGTTTCAAAAACTTATAGTTGTGGGTGTGATATTTATTCTACTATATATTTTTTATTTTAGACAGCACCTGGTTCACATCATTTGAAATCATTTATTACTGTAGCTGGTCCCGATATATTATGTGTTAGTGCCAGTAAAGAAGTACAAGATTTATTGAAAAAAATTGAAAGGGAAGCAACCTTTTCATATCAAACCCTTACAGTACCAGAAGGCGAAGCAGCAAACTGTTTGTATATTAATGGAACTCTCATGCATCGTGCAATTGAAGAAATCACAGAATCATTCAAGGTATGGTACCGTTTTTGTTGCTTTTCATTTCATATTTTTGTAATATAGTTTAGATATGATGCAAGATGTAATTTTTTTTATTGAGTCTAAATGAAAACTGATCTTAATTTAAATAAATTAACAAAAATTAAACTTGCAGGTGTTTTGTGAAAAGATCGACTTTGCTAGGCGGTCTGTTTGTTTTTCTGAGTTGGCAAAAGAGTCGACAGGCCTTAGTTCTTGCTGCTTACTGGTAAAGCATCCATAAATAATAATTGTTTTTAGAGTACCTAATAGTATTAATTCCATTTCATTTACTTTTTTGTGGATTTGTATGTATTGTTATCAAAATGTGAATAAAATATTTTCATTTTATATACATATTTAATCACTAGTATTCCGAGCACATTAAAATATTTAATATCTTTATTAAGAGTTTTACAAATGTATTGTTGTATTTATTAATATCTATTATACCAGATTAATATTATGGTAAAAAAAGTTTACAATGTATACATGGACTTAGCATTAAATAAATTTAGTTTATAATTTGAATGTAATGTGAATGTTGTAATAAGACTTATTATTATTGTATGTGAATGTTAAATTATCACTCTTGTACCTACTCAAATATTGAATCTTTGTTGTGTAAAAAAGTATTATTTATTAAACTTTTTAATAAAACAATTTCCTGAATTATATAATAAAGTTTTACTTATTTAGTTCCTAAAATGTCAAATATATATATATATATATATATATATATATATAAATTTTTATTAAAGGTTTATGGTCTTACTTTGCACTGGAATATAACTGAATTACCTCAATACAAGGCTATTGTACAAATCGTGAAATTTTCAAAAAAATTCTTCATATTGGAATATTAAAAATAGATAATATATGCTATCTATTTTTAATATTATTTAGCTCTATTGCTATTGTTTAATATTATATTATATTAAACAATAGCAATAGAGATATAATTAGCTATTTTATTACTTGGAGACACTAAAGTTGATTAATATATCTGCTTTGTTGCATAGCCAGGAAGGTTAATTGGAAAAGGTCACATACGTTAATGGATGTTAATGTTGAGCCATATGAAGTTACAAATTCTGTACTTTAAAAAGTGACACTGCTGGAAATGAGCAATTTACGTTAGCAATAGTAATATTGAAAGCCAATAAAAGTTAAAAGCACAAAATGAAAGCAGCCAAATTATATCTATATACTACCTTTAGTTGAGTTTGTGCATCTATTAAAGGATATTTATATACCTTAGAAGAAATTTTAATGATACCAAAATAGGTTCATCTTTATGTGTTGTTATAAATTATTGCTGTATAAATTATGATTATCTAGAATTATTAACGTAGAAAGTAAACAAAATTCAAAGGTGCTTATAAATAATGGCAGTTTTTTCAAATTCGACTTGAATTTATTAATTTTAATTAGATACATTTGCAACCCTGGGTTTCTTCTGTATAGTTAATGTTATACTCATTGGTAAAGACTTACCTCTGGGGATTAAATGAATTTACACATGTCTTGATTTAAACTCTAAAAGATAACAAAAAGATATGCCTCCATCAGTAATTAACTTTCTGTATCAATACAGATAAGGTGGAATAAAATATTCTATATAAATCTACCAGTGACAAGATTTCTTTTCAACCTTTAATCTATTTATCAACCGGATACTTATTTTATTTTTTTATCTATTTTGCGATGTATAAAGGGAGGCTCAAGACCAAAATATAATAAGGTTTATGATAGATGTATCTACCTACCATAAGTTTATATTTCAAAAGAATGTAACCAATAAAATACATTTATTAGGTAGAAAATATTAGTTTCATTTGACAGTTTGTAGAGCAAAATTAAAAAAATATAAAAGTATAGTAATTTTAAAATGTTTTGAGTTTAGTATAAAAAATAAGCTCTACAAAAATTCTTGTTTCTAATTTTACAACATATATAATAAGTAATTAAAAATTCATTTATCTAAATTACAAGACCTTAATACTGTTAATTTTATTAAAAAACATGATCACAATACATTTAATTTGCCGGCCATGACTTATTTTTAGAGCAAGCTGATAAATTTTTTTACGTTGAAATTGATAGTTTAGTTTAGAATATGTGAAGAGGATCCAAACTGGAGGATGTAAATTAGTACATTTGCACAAGTTTAATAAAACAAATAGCAATTTTATTTTAATTGAATTGTTTTTATAATCACATAGAATTAGCATGTTTACGAAAATGGAGGTTAAGTAATTGGTCAAAAGTTGTAATGTAAGTAGAGGCTAAATTTTTATGCGCTCAGTGATGCATACTATAAATAGATGTAAATTTAATGAATAATTTGACTTAAACTTGCAAAAAGGGTCATATTATTGTAGAGCACATGTACCAAATTTAATTATATGCTGTTTGTAGATAATGAATTTTTTCATAAAAATAACAAATACTTCCAATAAAATAGATAATAAATCTTAATCGCATGGCGAATGAAAATTATTATAAAGAATTGTTAAAGGTTAGTAAATTTTTATTTGTATTAACTGAGATTATTGATTTTAATATATTTTATCACTGAAGCAACATGAGCAGCAACATGGTTTTAAAATTATTCTTTCATAGTTATCTTAATGGATCTAAAAAATGGTTGTTTTTCATTCTTCATCCATAAGCATTTAGTAAAAAATAATTAATTTATTCATTTGTTTTCCTTATTATTGTAATTAGACATAATATCTGCAAAAATATAATAAAAAATTATTTTTATGAGGAATGGTTGCATACATGATCACGTAACTATATATAAAATAAGAAATTTTAATTTATCAAAATTTTTAAGGGTAATAAATTGTTTACTTAATAATATCACAAATGTTTTCATGTCAATTAATTTACCTATCTAAATTGTGAAATCGGATTATAACTAGAACAAAAAAATTTATAGATCTATTTACGCTTGTCACAAACAGCTGTACACAAATGTATCACTTGTACAATATTATAGAGCTAAGCAATGTTCATTGTGTACAAAGGCAATCGGACCGAGTGGTATTGGCGACCAGCCAAAAACCTACTTTAGATAAGGTCATAACTGTTACTGAAAATTTTGGCGGGAGTTTCAATGCTGTGAACTTGTACTACTAAATTACCAGTAGTCAGTCTAAATATACATTGAATATTTTTCAATGAAATATTTGACATACACTTTGTCAATATTATCACAATGTAGATATACATTGTTAATTAAATAACAATGTACATACATGATTGTGTGTGTGTGTATATATATATATATATATATATATATATATATATATATATATATATATATGTTGTGTTGCGTGAATGCTATGTATATTTATACGCATTTATTGATTTCAGTAAGTATGTGCTTAAATGTAAAAATTTATGGAATGTATATGGAATTTACATATAGAGAAGTTAACACTTCTAAAACGGTTTAAGTAAAATAAGTGAACTACACTTAATTAAAAGATTTTCTATTTAATTTATTTTAAAACAGAACATATTTCCATGTTATTAAAGCCCCTCTTATACAAATTATATTTTTGAGTAATATATTACTCAACTTGATTGTTTAGTTTATATTGACAATGAAAACCATTGGATAATTTATTGGAGGCCTTCAATAAAAATTAAAATGTTGATATTTATTGGCGATGTGTCAACAAATTGCATTGTTTGAGGTCAGTGGCTAATATGTTGGGAAGTGTTTTTCGGGAAGAAGTAGAGTGTCATCATTAATTAAAATAACAGTTAAAGTGGAGTTTTTAAAGCCTACTATTTATATATTTGTATGTTACAACATGTAGAAATGTTTCTTCTGTTCTAAGTATCCTAGTTTGCTTTCAGCCATATCAAACTATTGGTAAATTTTCTCTATATATTAGAGATAATATATTTATTGTGCCAAAATATTGATGATATGATTAGGCTTAATAATAATATAATGTTTTTGTAAATTATATCAAACAAATTCAAAATTAATTATTTATCTTTTTAAACTTCACTTTCATCCCTAATAAAGGACAGTACCAGCTGATATATGGACCTTTATACTATTTGGGAAATTGTTATTTAAGCAGTTAATTTCATCGAATGCTTTATTTTTTGCAAATCATAGAACTCGATGTTATCTTCCGTAGTAGTGTTTATAGAATACAGTAAAATGATAATGTTACTTGGACTGGTGAGTACCATAAAGTATTTGATTACCTTTACTATTAATACCATATAAAGAAAAAATAACAATGAGAAACATTGTATAATGAAGAGATATTTTATATTAAAGTTAACCAAAAGTCCACTTTACATATATAGTATAATGGCGTATATAAATGTAAATAAAATCATATTTATGAATGATATGAGATACATTCACAATGACACAAAAAATAGACATCAGAAAGCGTATAAGATATTTGAAAAGATAGGAATTTTTTTAAGTGTGTAAAAAAATTAAAAAAGTTTCATCATTTGACGCCAACATTTAATACTTCAGAGAAAAAAAAAAATTATTTTAGTTTTTAGAGTTTTAGAAAAATATGTGATATTAAAACGATTTTAATTTTTCAAACAAATTTAACAAATGTTCCGTTTTTGTACATTGGAATTGCAGAATGTGGCATTGTCCTTTGTATAGACATTGATATAGATTATCAAAATAATTTTAAAAATTTGTTCTATTTTTTTAATATGGCATTTTTCTACATCGAGAAAGGTACTTTGCTAATAAATTGAATAAGACTGTTGAAAGTAGAAAGTGTAGTAATTGTTTTCTTGTAATGTGAAACAATTTTGGGTGCTCTTAAGAGAGAATTTAATTGTTCAAGTAAATTGTGCCCCTTCTCGTTTCGATTGCCAATTAGCATCAAAGCCAAATACAGTGTCAGAATCAGAATCATCATTACTGTTTGATTTTTCACTATTTATTCGAGGCAGTATTGTGTTTATGTCAAGTGAGCCCATTGCAATGCTGGCCCTCGGTTGATTTGGAGTGCTCGGAGTGCTCCTGCTATGTGTTGATGTGCTGTAGTCTTGCGTTCTTCTGTTGGCCATATTTTTTCTCCTTACTTTACTGTTTTGTGGTGGTGGCATTACTTTTACTTCATTCTGGAATTATGTATTGCATTATAGATAAGTAAGCAAATATTAACATATCAATTTTAACTATATATATGTATATGTATATATATGTAAATATATATATATATATATATATATATATATATATATATGTGTGTATACATATATATATATATATATATAATTTTTTACAGAAGATGCCTACAATTTTCTGGCATTAGCACACATAGATAGGTTCCTACTTAAAACTTGTTTTAGAACATCTGACTTAAGTCAGTTCCGAGTTTAATGAGCAGAGTATTGATAGTATAGAATATTGTTGTATTACGACACATCCTCAAGTTTACTGGATAGGAATACAATTATAAGATATTTCTGAATCTGAGGAGAGAAAATGGATAATACCCGATTATTTGCGTTACGTGACATTTCTTAGTTTAAATATGTCCAACTAGTAGCTTTAATTGCTAGTCAATTTGTAATTATATATTCTTTAAGGAGGCGCGGAATACAGAGATATGGAATGACAAATTTCATTTAAAAGGTGAATAGGCCTACAACATGCTTACAAGATATTTCTCAGTTTCTTTAGTTACTTAATAGAGATGATTCAAACATTTTTGGTGTGCAAATATAAGCTGTAATGATAAACATTTAAAAAAAAGTTAAAACAAAATTTAAAGAACATAGTAAATCGCATGTATATATAACTTTGGGTGTTTTATATTAATTTTGTAAATTTAAGTTCAATCAGTGAATATATTAAAAGTGACTACTGAATGAAAAATAAAAGTAGGAATATGGTGTTTGTCATTGTAAACAAACTTGGCATTATACATTTAAGGAGTTGACAATATACTTAAATATATGTAAAATTTTATCGATATATGAAAAATTTACAAAAAAACAGCATTAATGAGCTGATATTAACATAATATTATGCAGTCATTATATAATTTAATAATATTGCCACCAAAAAAGGCTTGTTGTCTAAAAACTCATGTAAAACCTGTATGAAACTAAGTTTTTTGTAAGCTTTCCTTTTAGTAGGTAAAGTATGTAATTAGTATCTCGTTCCATTAATATTTGTTGCAGTTTAAAATTCCTTGAAAATAAGCCACATTGTATGTTGTTTAAGTGGCTCATTTAAATAGTGGTATATATAATTATTTAATTGCCTACAAACCTGGATATTGTCAGCCGAACCCCAAGTTTTATGGATATGTTCTGGACTCTTGCCATCGACAAAATTGGTAGATCTGGTTGCATTGTTACGATTTCCACTATGCTTTGTTGAATAAGCTGCTGCTCTAGACGGGCCAACTCCAAGGAAGTTGCTGAATGCTTCTGTAGTTTTTTTAACTCTTACATTAAGTGATCCAATTCGCAAGAATCCAAGGTCTTTATCTGTTGATAATTACATAAAACCATAAAGTAAATAGAGGACATATGTTAATTTCTTTTTTGTTTTTTCGTATAAAGCATTCTGCTTATCTTAATTTAAAATAAAGTTTTACATTCAAACAATATACCTACAAGAAAATATTGTTTCTCAGATTAACAACACGTTATAGGGCTGAAAAATTATTTTTAAAACTTTGTCTAACAAATCTGGACACAAGATGAATTGAGGCGAAGTTTTTGCAAAAGCTTATTTTTATTTCTAGGATATCACTTTTTCTCTACAGATTTTTGAACTTTAATTGCTAAAGTTATGTAAAAGGTGAAATTGGAAAGTAGAATATAATTTGAAAATTATATAAGTAAGGCTACCAGTAGATACATACAGAAATTATATTATATTTACATGTGTATGTTACACAATTAACTCACTTTTGTTATTGAGAAAATAATAAATTACAGGAACATGTAACAAAAATAATTATAGATTCTTATATAACAAATTACATACTATTATATTGTTATATAAACACAAAATATGAAAGTAAAAAGTTATTTATTTAATCTTGTTGGTTTCATGAATTTAAAGAGAGTTGTTTGGGGATTCTTAAACACTTTTTCTTCTCACGTACAATTTTCACAAACATAACAATTTATCACTGTATGTTTGACGTGTGATTATCACGAGATTTTCATTAGAATTTGTTTCTTCTACAATTCATCTTCTATATCAATCTATTTATGACCCTCAATTAATATTGCGATGATCATAAGGTTATACGGTTGTACTTTCTCAGCATTTTGTCGTCTATTTCAGTGTAGTCAGCTAGTATAAGCTGCTCATTATACAATATCAAAAGCTTATTATTTTTTTCTCTGTCAACTTTCAAATTGATTGTAAAATACTAGTACATAAAATACATTTGACGATGAGTGGGGTTACGTAAATCAAGGTTTTACATTATTTACATTGTTATTAAAAAGGATATTATGCATTGTTGCCCATTTATTAATTCGTTAGTTTTATTTCTTAAGTTCACCATGAGTGGTGGTAAACTAATAGATTTTGCCATCGTTATAATTAGGTATAGCAAAACATATCAAGTAATAGATCAATACATGTTCATTGTCTTTCACGCTGCAAAGTAATATATGGAGTAGAGACAAATAAAAGAGTATTCAAGATAGAGAATATAAGTAGAGGAGAAGTCAATTTTAATATAAGGGATTTAAGATTAGAGTACTTGCCTTTTAAAAGATTTCCATGTCTAGCTTTATCTTTATTATATATTAAAAGTTTTGCATTTTTGCAAGAATTTGAATATATTTTAAATTAAAAATCAATTACAGGAAGTCGTGACATATTTAAATGGGTTGATTTAATGTCATACAAATTATAACAGTCACTAAGCAGGTTGAATTAATGTCATACAGAACATAAGCATCCTTTGGGAAGTTATCATTAGAGATTAGAAGAGCAAATCACAGGCATTGGTTTGTAAAATATTAGGAAAAGAAATTATTCACTAAGCAAGCAAGATTTTACTTAAAATTAAATAAGGGATGGTAAAGAATGTAAATACTGTAGACTCTCCACCGTGGGACAGGCAAGCATTTGCTTGGGGCCCTAGTATGGTGGTTTACATAGGTATCAATCACAATGATATTTTACAAGAATTTGTATATATTGTTCCTTTAGTACTTTATATTGAAGCAGAATTAGTTTTTATGTATAGAAATACTTGTTCTTTATACTGTACTAATTTAATAATATAGTATCTAAATTAAGTTTAAATTAACATTTTGTCAGGACAAGTAGACTTCTTAGACCATCAAATGGAATTTGTTACTAAGGTAAATAAAAAAGAAATCTCCAGTTCTATTTGGCTTTTACGACTTAAACTGGTTTTTTAAAAGTGAAGGAGAAAACATGTGAAGGAGAAAAATGTCTCATGAAAAAAATCTACACACAGTTTCATATTTTTTTTAATAATCTTTCTACCTTTCTTTTCATACCTAGCCATAGATAATGAGTGTAAGCTTTTAAAAAATTTTCTTTTACTTTCTCCTTTTTTTCTTTTACTAAAAACTTTCAGTTTACTTCTCCTTTTAATCTAAATATATCTTTCCTTTTTATCCCTTAATTGATCTATAAATATTTTTTTAGCGTTGCTCATAACAATTTCCCTCTTTTCCTATATTATTTTTTATTGGAACGAAGTTCCTTATCATGTCAATGAGAGCTAGAAAAAAATGTAAGATTTCAACCAACACCTTTGCTGCAGTATAAGCGTTTGCGTGTTTATACGCATATGTCAATGTATAGGTACATTACTACAGTATAGACATACGGCACACATATGTCGATGTATAGGTACATTACTACAGTATAGACATATGGCACACATATGTCGATGTATAGGTACATTACTACAGTATAGACATACGGCACGCATATGTCGATGTATAGGTATATTACTACTGTATAGACATACGGCACACATATGTCTATGTATAGGAATATTACTACTGTATAGACATGCGCATCAGCTCTATTCGCTTAAGCGTGTGTGATTAGCAATCCATGCGCATCATGATACTCATAACCTCTATTCACTATTTTCAAACATGTATTATTGTTATCAATAAAGAATGAATTGCGAAAGTGATTTAGTATAAGTTGAGGATGGTGATAATGAAGTCAGGTAAGAAACAGTGTAAAATATAATAAGAATAAAAGATTTATATCAACAGGAATAAAAATATTTTAGCATAATAAAACATTGTTATTTGTAAGACAATGAAGCGATCTGAGCAATATCTTTTAAATAAAGAAAACTTGCATAATACGTGAACAGTATTGTATAATTTAATTTTGGTATCAGTTAATATGTATGTATACTTTTGTCGATGCAAATAAAAGATGATACCAAAATTTAAGTTTAAAATAAATCATCCACTTATTGTTAAAGTGACAATAAGTAACTCGAATTAAGTACCGAATAAATTCTAATAGCATTTCGTCTACTTATAAATGTCTTTGATTTCGATACTTAACAATATTTTCAGTTCTTTGGGATGCAAACAAAGAAATACAGCTTATAATATGATCTGTATATAATTGAATAATCTAGGCAAACGGATAACTACACCAAATGCTTGGTGCCTGTTAGTTATCAGGAAGGTATGGAAGCAAACAGACATTATTATTTTGCTGCAATTATTGTTTTTTGCTGCAATAAATAGAAGCCAAATGGATGATGATTTAAAAAATGCAAGGTTTTGAAAAAATTATATTAACATGGAGAAGATATTATTTATAAAATCCATCTTAACCATATTTATGTCTTGTACTCTGTCATGACTGCTGGTTGTACCAAATAAATTTAAAACTTTGACTTTTAATAAATAGCAATTGTTTTGCTACTTTCGAAAGCAATTTTTTCCTCTATCTTCTCATTAGTGCATTAAAGTTTCTACCTAAAGTACCACTGGTTTAATCCTAGTGTAGCACCTACTCATTTACTATAAACCATTTATTTTGCATGGTTTGCACATTTAAAAGAAATTAAATAAGCTCACCAAAACATTTGGTTACGAGATATAAAGTAACGCCAATATAATTTTATTGTGATTAGTATTTATCGGTATTATACATATATAAATAATGTTTCACATACATAACGGGGAACCATACGCTACGTACTAAGCTACATACTATACTGTATATTAAATAACTTGAGGGGAGGATACGTCATTGTTACCTTCAATAATTGGCACATAATTATTTTCTTTTGTAATTGATGTCATGTGCATACTGATTTAGCTGGTAAAATGCCAAGTAAGTAAATATTTACGACCCAGATATTATCATCAAATTATAGAACAGAAATAACTTCACCTAGTTCTTAAGTCAGCTTGTTTGGCCAAAGTTTCTATTGCTCACATTTCAATCTAAACTCTGCCTGTTTCCTGGAAGTAAGCAGAGGGTAGATAGAAATGCGAGCAATTAGCGAGGCCCTTCCCTCCAAGATACTTCATTTAAAGTCTCAATCGACATTCAACCTTGATTACAGAAGGACATATTTTATTATGAATGCTGTGTACAAGCCACCTTATAGAGTTGTATTTCTGTGTTTTCATCTGAAAGAGCTGAAAATGTTGCTAAATACATGAAAATGTGTTAAATATTTATAAATAGTCAAACAGATTGTATTTAAAATTTCAATCGATGACAAATATAATTCTTTCATCATTCCTCAATTTAATAAAAAAGATTTCATACAAACAACGAAGAAATGTGAGATTAAACTTATATCAATTTGACTAATGGCCAATCGGAATCCTGTCATGAAAGCATACTGACAAATCTATAATGCGAGATGAAGGAAAACCCATTTAGGAAAAACGTTTTTAAAAAACATATGCCAAAAACAATATGAAGTAAACAGTAATAGTAATAAATAAAACACTGAAAGATCAGAATTCGAAAATGGCTAAAAAAATTTATGGATAAATTCAGGGAGAAAAAGAAAAAAATATTGGCTTGGATAAAAAGTAATAAACGTTTTTTTTTAAATTATCAAGAAAATATGGGAATGTTCTAGAAGCTTCCATGATCAAAGAATATAAAGGTGCAACACACTCTCACTTATTTAGTAGATATTAAGACGCTGTACTGTTAACACGCATAAAATATGGACGACATTAGACGGATGTGAGACACTGTTTACTCTACGAATACCAATCTGGTCACTTTGCTGCTGAAGCTAGGTGTGAAGGTGTCCTTAAGCAATATCTGAAGCTAGTGCAAAGTGATGGTTCCAGTGGTTTCGCAGTGGTGATTGTTCCCTGAGTAATGATGAACTGAAAGTTGTAGTGGAAAGCAGATACATCTCAAAATATGTGTGAATTAGCAGCAAGATATGATGTTACTCTTCCGACAATATTGAACCATTTGAAATAAATTGGTATAGATAAGAAACTGCATACCAATTAATCATGATACCAATCATTTAATAAGGATCAGAAGAAAAATTGTTTCGAAGCTTGCCTATCTTTGCTGTCAAGATATTTTTGCAAACAATTTTTACATCAGATTGTTACGTGTGATGAAAAATGATTCCGTTTTGACGATACAAGTGTGGCTCAGCGCCGGTGTTATTCACTATAGCTTATAAAACTTGATCAATCCATTACAGCGGATGTGTACTTTAACCAATTAGACGAAATGATGAAGGAGCTTACGATTATACGGTGGGACAATGCTTGACCAGATGTCACACAAACACATTGCTCAAACTTCAGGCACAGGATTTGGAAACTCTCTATTACCTATTGTATACTCCGGATCGTGATACAACTGACTACCATCTTTTTCAGATCTTATCTCAGTTTTTGTGAGGAAAAATATTTGATTTCCAACAAACTGTAAAAAGGGTCTTCGTAATTTTATTAGCTTTCACCCTTGAGGCTTCTTTATCACTGCCATTAACAGACTAACATTAAGTTGGCAAGACTGTGTAGATAGTTCAGGCCTATGCGTTTGAATAGTTGTACTGCATTTTCCTTGAGATATATTAAACCAAATATAGTATTAAAATATATGAAAATTTTCATTTGAATCTACTGATTTTTTACAACATTGATAGGCAGTTTTGATTGAAGTCACCATGGTTATGTAACATTTTTAGATGTTATGTGCTAGAAATCCAATATTTATGAAGTTCGTTGTGCCAACCAAAAAGAAAACGACACTTAAATTTTATTAGATAAAAGAATAAAAGATGAATGTAAGTTTTGAATACGAATGCTGGTCCAAATATTTCAGTGCTATATGATGTCTCAACTAATATTCATTATGGCGTCGAAATAAATATTTTGGAGCAATTAAAATATTTCTTGTTTTTTATTATTTTAGAAAAAGTACACATTGTTCAGACTGATGATTTATTATCAATATGGTTTATATTAGTAAAAAATACTCTTACTTATTCTTTAATTATATGATCTTAAAATTCTGGCCCACTCTAGAAACCATACTGCTGATGTTACACGAGGGTAACACTGAAATTCCTTAGAGCTGGCCATTTGTAATAATGGTAATAAAACAATAAATTCAAATTTAAAAAAATCAAGCTCTTTAGTAATCTATGGAGCTACTTTTTTGGATTTGTAATTGTTTTTACAAATTGGCACTAATTTGAAAGTATATATGAGCTCAAAATGAATTTAACACGAAAACATTTTCATTGTGGTTTCAATCAACAACAAAGTTACGATCTACTTTGATTGGCATTATATGGTGAAGCCACCTCCTGTCCTACTCTTTTAACTGGATTAATGGGTACAAGAGTGGTCCTAACAATCTTGATGATCTGGGTGAGGAACTTCCCTCAACAGCGGCAACTGTAAATTAGTTTAAATTTAAATCTTCGCAGTTATTCTCATGTATATGTTCTTCGCACACTCAGGCACTCTTAGGAACATAATAATTATCACTTCTAAAAATTTATGTTCAATTTTTCTGGAACTCGATGATGTATTTGATTATTATAGCTATAAAAAATGCACAAATACATGTTTACTGCTCTTAGGGCAATCAGCAAAATGGTAAAAAGGATCACGCAGAACAGGTGATATTTCTTGTTTTGAAAGTGTTCCTTCTTATTCTGCCTCAGATGGTGTTGGTGACTCAGGTTGTGCTAGTATTTCAAGTTATGCTGGTACTTTAGATTGCAATTATTTCTGGTCTATTGTTTCTCAGCAATTTTGACAAAATATTTCTTGGTTGCTGAATGTCATCTAAAAGAAAAAAAGTTATTATTATTATTATATAAAGTTATTTAAATAAAACCAACAATAAACAGAATACAATAAGACATACAATTCTACACAGCACATAGATACTATAACATCAACAGTTCAAGCTGTTCAACTGTGAATTTGGATCATAAAAATTAGTTCAGCAGCAATGTGCAAAATAACATCTTGTCTATTAACATTTTGTAATTAATATAATATTCTTATGTATTATAAAAGACAAAGTTATTATATGTCGCTTAACCCCTGTGGACATTATTAATATCACTCTGTAACATCACTCATATACTTAAACATTGCTCGACATGTTGCGTGATATGTATCACTTTGTATAAAATATTACTCCATTTCAACACATCATTATTTCTTAGACATTAATCAAGATCGTGGATGAAATGTATTATTTTGAACAGAATATTAGGCACACAATTGAAGGCATTTTATCGAATAATTTTTAGTGCAAATTGTAATACTGTCGTAACGTATACCTAGTAAGAATAAAAAAAATCTGTTGTAATAAGTTGATGCTCCTTCATACTTAGGCTCCATCATAGATAGATAATAAATTTCGACGATTTAAATTTGGTTCTAAAACAATTCCCAAAAACATTTATTTAAATTCTTATTTTCAAAGAGTTTTAGTTTAGAGTTGCCTACTCATAACATTTGAAAATAATTAAAATAATATAACTATAAAAGTTAACACGTAATAATTTACTCAAACACTCCAGATATGACGCTTCAAAGTGTGAATACAATAAACAAATTTCTAATTACTTTGTTTTTTTTGCATGTTTGGCGCCAAACATGCACCATACTAGTTTGGTGCCAAACATGCACCATACTAGTTTGGTGCCAAACATGCACCATACTAGCGAGATTAGTGAGATGTATAAAAGGAAAAATGAACTGTATTTTTCACTATTTGAGTTTGAACCTACTCTCTCATTCTTAGTCTTCTGTTCGTTTCACGAAATGCGCATGGTTAGCTGATTCAACCGCATCGCATTACACTGCGATTCGCATATCACTTTATCACAAGTAACATATACAAACAGAAACGACACTGACCGAATTTTGCCAAATTGAAGTGATAGGTGATGGTTAGAACTCTCGCGTAATGCGTAATGTTGCATCACCTCTCTAAGTGATATTACGTTCACCTACCCATGTCTATTCTATGCCGCGAATGTTGCATCACCTCTCTAAGTGATATTACCTTTATCAAGTGTAATGTTGCATCACCTCTTAAGTGATATTACGTTGACCTACCCATGTCTATTCTATACCACCACAAGTTTAAAATCACTCCCACGAGGTAATGCAACTAATCAAACAACATATGTTCATTAACTACCAGAGACCCTATCAACAAGTATTTAAAACATTATTAAGGTCTTAAGTCGAACCCGTTTTACACAGATGATACGAGTTTATATTACAAAATAAGAGGTCCTCTTTTCAGCATGATTGCTTTAAGATGTCATGGTAAGGCACCTTAATACCGAATTAACAAAAAATGTAACAGTGTACTGACATATAGTATGTTGTCATAAGAACCATGTTATGATATCTTTTGTGGTCTGGGACTGTTTTCCAAAGCATAGCAGCAGTGTGTTACACACATACAAGTAGATTCTTCAGAAAAACTCAGCCAGCCAGATCTAGGGTTCAAACCCATAACCGCAGATTACAAATCCTAACCACAATTATTTTTATCTAATATGGTATGTCCCTACTGGTATCGAATTCCTATAATGCTGGAGATTGAAATTGTATATAGATATTAAATCAACATATTGTAACAATATATTAAATATATACTAATTTGAACCAATAAAATATAGTATTGGGTAAAGATTAATGCTCCATGTGACATGAATCTGAGCAGCGATTGAGACATATTGTAACATTCGTAATTCATATCTGAATATATTGAGTCAAGTGGTCAACTGGCTACAAACCTACACAATTGACCCAACCAAGACCAAGCAAGAAAGCATCAGATGATTAAAATAACAATAGCTATATTATCTATACCTTTCAAAAGTCTGATTGAGGATTTTTCTTACATGTAAATAGTGTAAATAAAAAAAACTTGTATATATCATCGAATAAAGCATTAAGACTGCAGTTTATAGCTTATTGAGAAGTGTTATGCAAGGCTACTAATATCGAGCAGTGTTATGCACATCTATCTATGTATAAATACGGAAAATATATTGTTTCGAAATCTTCTTATATCGGTATATAATCTTGGTTTGATATTCTGAAAAAGCTATATATTGCTAATTTCCAGGACATAACATGATTTAGAATTTAGTTGCTTGGGACCGTCAACATAATTTTGCCATTAGCACGCTGGCTTTAGTGAATTGCTTTGTCTACATTTACATTATAATTACGAATATTCAATTTGGCTATAAAAATAACAGTGTAGCCCATTCTCTCTTGAATACAAAAAGGTGTGTTTGCATTACTAACTTACTTATTAGTGAGATAATAATGTTGTCATTAAATATCATATCACATAAAATTAGAATTAACAAAATATTATTAGAATCACAGTACTTTAAAATATAAATATCACTGACAATATGTACGTACCTGTTGCGAGAATATACGCCATATGATTGCATCTACGATGTCACAATGTCTATTATGAAGGTCTTGGGTTAACAAATAGTTTTTTCTTTGCAACACGGTTTGATCACAAGCTATACAAATAATTGTGGCATTAGATTGGATATGTGTAGAAGACAAACCAGTTACTATTAAACGGTAAGTAACAGGGTTATCAGTTAATCAAAGTAAATCAGAAAACCTTATATCATTTGCTTCCTGTCGAGGAGTTCAACCTAGTTTTGTCAGTCAAAACATGTAGCTCAAAATACACAACTAACAAAGGACGGCGACCTGGCACTGACATACTAGTTGGGCGTGCACTGTGCTCAGTTAATTGATCCTACTTGGGTATTTGGGATAATTGCTCATAAGAATTTTATTTGTAACAAACAAGATAAGAAATTGCTTTGACTTCTGTGAAATGACTTACATATTTTAAAAAACAAGAAATATTTCTATTCCTCTGGGATATTTTTTTGATAGTCTAATAAAAACTGTTGTAATAGTTGAGACGTTTCAATTAAGGCACATCACATTTGGACCAAAGTTTGAGATTCTTCTTTAGAAGTTACTTTAATAGGTAATATAAGATTTAAAAAGGTACTATAACACTTACCTGTATTTTTTTTAGTGGCCTTTATTTTGAAGTCTGAAATTTGGAAAAGCAAAATATGAGTTTACACATTGTATGTCAGAATGGAGTTAATAGTAAAACTATAAGCTTATTTAGTAATATAAGGACACAGACACAGCAATAAGTAATTTTTAAGAATGTACAAACAAATATTTATGTAATTCAGAAAAGATTGGAATCTTTATTTGATACGTCACTTCAATACAATCCATTTAATTAAGTTTAAAAATGTCCCACGAAGAAAATTCATCATTGAGATATCCCATAGGAAAGAAGAGCTCAGGCTAGTCATCGCCCATAACTTAGTCAATGAAATTAAACTATTATTTTATAAATTTATAGACTAATTATGTACCAGAGATTTCACAACAATTATGGTTAATTATTTTTGCCTGTAGCAGCTTTCTTGCATATTTTGCTAAATATAACATTGTTAAATGAATGCTCATTAATTTAAATTGATGTATTGCAAAAAATATAATGTTTCCTCAAAGTAATCTACTCTTTCTGACATTATGTGTGTAGTTAAATTTTCAATTAAAGAAAATCCTTACTAGGATTAGTAAAAAATCACTGCAATGCATCACTTTAATTGCATAAAATTGTTTAGATTAACAATCTTACTTACAAGGTTCAGGGACTTGGAAGAATCCTTGAACAATTTTTATTTTATCGTGTGATATGTTAGTTTTTTGGAACTTTTTCAGTATTCAACTGATTTCACAATATTTTTGCAGCATGTACATACACATTAACAAAATGGGGTATACATTGAACAAATTATTTTATTTATATACTAAACATGTGTATAAACCTCTATTTCTGGGACAGATTGAAACTTTTTTTATTAAATTGGATAAAAGAAATATAATGATGAGGTAAAATAGTGTGGTATTGACTGTATAAAATATAGGAAGCATATAAAAATAAATAGCTTTACCAACCCCAATGCCATTACTGAGACAAAATAAAATTAAGCTCATTACTACTAACATAGCAGAAAGACAAAGCATATTTAAGAAAGAAAAAGCAAAAAGGATAGGTTTCTCAATAAATAAGCGAATATTTACGAGATTTGTGGAAATTATACTTACAGGTAAATGCAATTTAATCTGGATCACTGCTTTTATCACAAGCTTTTTTTAATCAAGGTGATTACATATTCATCTCAATAAAACTTTTTAAAGATATTATGAAATTACTTATAATCTTGTTATAAATGTATGAATGGAAATTCTTTAAATTAATATATTTGCAAGCAAATGAGGATGATTTTGATATTGGTGTGTAGTTTTTTTCTAGCTATTGTAAATTATTTTGAAAGTGAAGTTTCATTTACAAGGAATGTTAATTTGATGTTAGAGATCAATTCTTTTACCTTTTCAGAAGAGTAGGGACAATTATGTTACAAAATACAATACAAAAATTTTATGCAAAAATTTACATAAAATAGTGAAAAAAATGCTCTATATGTAATATGATGCAAAAAATATTTGAAGCTTTTGTTTGAAGTTTGAAATTAACAGAAATATGCCTTAAGTCATTAATTTAATATGCAAATAAATTGGCAAATCTTTGTTCATTTTAGTCAAGCAATCAAAAAAAATTTATCATACACGCTTTTTTTCTGAATTCTGATTTAAAAGCAAACCGTAAGAAATTTGTAGGAATAAAACCATAAATATTACTGTATTGATCTCATAACATATACTTTTATGATCAAAGTGACTTCAATCTGTAGGTGTATAGTAGAGAATGTTGAAAAGCTAATGAGAGAAAATTAAATTTGAAGGAAAATTAAAACCATCATTCAATACGCATCCTCCATATATGACAAGCCAACAAATACAAAGCATTATTATGTTCGTAGACATGTCATTGTCATGGAAAATTGTTCACTTTTATTTTAGATTTTTAAAGAAACGAGATCTAGAAATTTTTATATGTCATCCTCTAAATTTGGTAAATTAATTTGTGAACTTTTGCAAGATGTCGTACCAACTTTAGAATTATGATTTTACTTCTATGTTATGAAACTAATTTACGTGACAACAATAATATTATTATAACTTCAATCCCTTATGCATAATCAGTTACCAAGGTTAGTTAATTTTTTTTAATATATTTTGATTTAAGAGGATATCTGACAAAAACCACCAGTTTTTGAAAATCCTGTTTAATCATTGAGTGTGGTAAAAAATAATGACGTGAGAAATAATCGAGGTAAGGTGTTTATGGTGTAAGAATAAAATATGTTTGGTGCTTTCTATGACAAATGTCATAACTGTCATTAGAAGAAGCCATACAAAAATTGATTTATTTTTTATTGGATTGATGTAAAAATGAATAATTTCTGACTGTCGATTTTTTAAACATTTTTAAAGCTCCAAAAATATAATTTTCCCAATAAATCACGAGGGTTTTATAACCTACACCCTGTTAGTAAAGTGTATAAAATAATGAGTATAAAGTTTAATTTCACATCGTGCATTATTTAGCCAAAGCTTTAATTGAAATGACTATTAGCCACTATAACGGATAGGCAGCTCACTTTGCTCGCATATTCTTAAGTTTGATTAGTGGTTCCTAATCTTTTATGGGATCTGAAGCCAAAATCATATATAACAGCATACTTTAAAACAGTTTGTTTGACTACTTTTACAGTCTGCAATTTTCCATAGACTTTAAATCAATATGTTACCATTTGCTCTGGTCTCCTGGAAATTACCTGCACCAACAAAAAATTCAATAATTATAAGTCCCTTCATTGCGAGCATCAGAACGTTTTTAAAAACAGCAATGAAGACTTTTTATGAGGAATGGAAATGGTACCAGAATGTTGGAGACAAATCATAGATAATAACGCTGATTATGTAATAGTCTGTATTAATAAATTATCAAAGAAAGAAAATGATTTTGTGTCTATTTAAAGTGAAAATGATTTTGTGTCACATCTAATAAATTGGAAAATAAATTTCTTGTCACAAAATTTTCATTATACGTCTCTTCCATTCTGACTTTGTCTTAATAATCAGAAAGATATTTTGGTCCACTGGTTTGAGTAATGGTGTAGAGATAGGTGGTATAAACGTTGCTTGGATAGGAGAAAGGGAGTCTTTTGTGATAAATAGTTATCTTTGACAAAATGTTTGGTTTTACTGGTTTAGCTAATAAAGTACTTCTGTTGAAACTCAATGCTCGTTCCAAATCTTGTATATAATAAGAAGGCGCATTTTCTTGAATGATGTGGGATTCTTAGCTCTTCTAATAACTAAAAGTGTCTCTTGTTTATTTTAGGAGAATTGGTAAACGATGCAAATGTGGTTCATTCTTTTGACATTTTTGTCTGAAGTACACAATTTTTCTTGGTACATATTCTAGATTGTATTTAGACTTTAGGCAAACAGTGAAATGTCGGCCTCAAAATCTTACTCCGTAAAACTAAATACTCCGTAAAACATGAATCTTATTATCATATCAAATATAACCTTAAATTTTTTTATATCTTCTTCCAAAGACCTGAAGTGCTTTTTGTCTTAAAATTTTAACAGTAACAGGTGTATCATGTGGAAGCTTTTTTGAAAATGAAGAATAAAATGTTTCTTCCATCAAGGAGTATGCACCAGTTCTTAAAGCCTGATGTTTCCATAGTCCGAAAGTGGCCATTTGAATTTAATTTTCAATCTCATTTATGTTCTTCTATATTTTATAAAATAATTATTAAGGTTGCAATAATTTGCAAATCTGTAAACAATACCACGTATCCACTTTCTGTATATACTGAGTGTTCTATGTCTCATAATATATGTACATAAAGAGGTATACAATGGTGGTGCACTAAAGGGTAAAATTAAGAAAGAAAAAGCAAATTATAAAAAGGCATACTGTCTTGGATTATAGTAGAAAATGAATTATGAAAAAGTAGATTAGTAAGCATCTACACTGATTTTCATATGAATTTATTTGAGATGTTAACTATCAATATATTAATTTAGTTCTTGTTTTACTGACATAGAATGGGATGATTTTAAATATGGAGTTTATTAACTTATTATGCATTTTTATACATGATAAATCAACAAAATCCATGTTTACAATGATTTATTAAATTATCATGCATTATCAATGTTAGAAAATTAACAATATAAAAATATTAACTTCAAACAAATTTATCTACTACAAAACTGAATAAAGGAAGAAAGGCTTGTTATAAAAAGAAAAGTTCAGAAGAGAACATTAAAACATATTTAAAAAAACCAAAGAAAACTATATCACGATAGTGAATTAAAAACAATATTTACTTGTTTGTCTTCTGAATATTTCAAAGATGTTGTCTTTACACAACTAGGTAAAATGGAAACATATGTATTATTTCAGTTTATTTAAGACTTAAACTAAGAATAAAAGTAGTAATTACGTATTTTCAAAACATGATATACATGTACTTGTGCCCAAAAAAGTTATCATAAGCGAAAAATTTATAGTGAGAAAGAATTGATGTACTTACACGATCTTGTGCAGTCTATACTTCTTATTTTTTGTGCATTTAAAATTTGTGGATTTATTACTCACAGTTAACATTAATGAGACCATCTCACTATATTTGCGAGCTTCATTTCAGTATTCATAAAGCGACTTCAAACATTTATTTCTGTTTGAAATTAAGTTACCAAAAGTGCACTAGCTTTTTGAAACAAATGTTGAGTTTCGTGTGCCACGTCGATAAGTGGTGATGGCAGTAAAGTACAAGTTATAGATTGGCTAGTATTTTAACACTTGACAGAAAGTAGATGGGTGTAAAAATGTTTCAAGAAGAGAAAAGAAGAATTCTTTTAGAAAAAAATTTATTTCAAAGATTTATTATTTTTGGATGACAGCCTGTTAATCATGAACTGGTCATGATCTGGAACTTACCCGTAATCAGTACGGGAAAGTTCCAGATCATGACATTTACTCAATGTGAACATTGGAAAAGAAGGTTTTGATCAATTAATGTCTAATGATTTAAAAGTTATGATTTCAAAGAAACAAAATCAGTTGATTCTGATGAGGGTACATCAAAAGCAGCATTTGGTTTAACAAAGCTGATGTTAAAAAAGTTACTAATGGGTGTTAAATTTTCCCGAGAATTCCGCCAGTTTTTCATAGATTATTGTCCTTCAATGAAAAAAAGGTTTTTAATGTTTCAGACTGAACTTAAAATTTTTAAAAAAGATTAGTTTTAAAATATAATCGAATGAATCAATAGCAAGCTATGGTGGTTAAAACAATAGCAAGCTGTAATGGTTAATGTAGAAAGTAGATAAAAATGTTTAAATAAATCAAAATTATTTTTTATTTCACCATAAAAATAAAAATATTGTATTTTTCTTTCAAATTAATATTAATATCAATGCCACTTTTTACGAATATAAATCAAGCGAATAGAGAGAGGCCTGTATAGGAAGTATATTAAAATTTTAAGATATATTTTTTATTATATTGATGAAATATTTAGAATTTTTGATGTATAACAAGTCTATGCTTATTAATATAATTCTTTTGGGTGTAAAATAAACTTGGATAATTAAAAATGGATAACCTTATCATATAGTATAAATTTAAATATTTTATTTCTAATTTCATTGCCTTATTGAAACTTTAGGCAACTAATAGGTGTTTGTTAATGGAGGGTATTTAACAGTTAATTCACAACTATGCATCTAAATCAAAGTTATTTAAGAAAAAGAATTTGTTTTTTCCGTATTAATACTTCACAATTTTTGTTCACAGTGTTATAAGTTTTTATAATTTGTTAACAGTGTAGAGTTGAATTAACTGTTTTTGATATGCATAATATATCCTTGTATGTGCAACTTACATAATAGTTTTATTTCAGTATTAGTATCGGATTAGTATTTATGATATTCATAAAGTTAAAACGTAAGCACTCCCTCGGAAATCTAGAAACACTTTTAATGAATTCAATTCTATGTAGATATATGAGATAAAAAGTACAGAGGATTATATTTTAAAATGAGATATCGAAAATTACAGAATCAATCTTCATTAACATATAGAAAGATTTTTAGGCTGGTTGAAATTCTCCGAATTGAACTTTAATCCCTACGTCATGTTGCTTCGATTTAGACATTAATTCTAACTACGGAACTTCAAATACAATACTTACATTATTTATGTTATTTATTGCAAGCAACTAATTTTACTTTTATTTTACTACGCCATGCATGCATATTAGAATATTCACATATTTAAATAAAATACATCACAAATAAAAAATATTTTTTTAGTGTAAAAATAATGCTTGAATTATTACTACAAATAGAATTATCTAGATATGATATAAGATTTTGTTCAATAATTAGCAATAAATAAATACTTGACACCAAAATGGGTTTTGCTTCCTTTTTATTTTTTGATAATATACCTTTCTTAATTTATTCCACTCAACTCTTTAACCAATTTTCATGAAATTGGGCTTACACATAGCGAGCGTCATGAAAATCAACATAGGACACCTTTGCCTTGCAAAAACTAATTTCATGTGATATATATATATATATATATATATATATATATATACATATATATATATATATATATATATATATATACATACATATATATATATATATATATATATATATATATATACATATATATATATATATATATAGACCGTTCAAGTGTCAATTTATTTACTTTTAAAAGTAGCTGTCAGACTCCAAAACAGCTATAATATGTATATATATGTGTATATATGCTTGGTGGTCATTTAGTTTAATCAAGAGTACTACGCCGCAAATTAGTCATAATTTCAAGATTTGTTCAAATTAAAGGAAAAGTTGAATTAAACAAAAATAGACAAATTACCATACGTTTGGTTTTTTGTCATATCTCAATTTTATTTATTTAAGTAATTATTGAATGACATGTTTTGAACGAACAAGATCTAAATTTATCTGTGTGGATAGTAATATTGTTTTGATGTCAACAAATAGTGATCTTTTAGACACATATACTCAATTAAAACATTGGTGGTTATGTATTAACTGAGCACTGAAAATCAAGCGTTACATTTTCATACAACCTTTGAAACTGAAGTATCTTATAAATGATAAAACTTGCATCCTTGTACGATGTACCATCTGAGAGTTGAAGGCGTGTGCCTTCAATATTATAAATAGTATAATATGAGCATACTATTGCATCCACAAAGTGGGGAGAGGGGGATAGAAATAAGCATTTTGTATCACATCATGCGCTCTAGAATTAAAATATCTGGATTCTAATCTAATAGAACCTTCGTTAAAATTGTCTTCTTCAGTTCTACCTATGTAGCATAATAGTGGTGATATTTTTAAAATGTTTGAATAAATATAATTGATGGAAATGTGGACATTGTGTCTTTGGACAAATTATTTCAGTATGTTAGTGTCAAATGTGATTAAAAAGTATTGCAAATTCAGATAGAAGTGTAGAGAAGATCATGGCAAGTTTAAAAGACCAAAGTTACATAATCAGAGGACTTATAGATAATGCCACAAAGACAAGATGGATAAATGTCGTAATTTATATACTTTCGTACCACATTGGTAACTTGATAGCACATATTTTTTTTGTCGCAATAGGTTGCCTGTGTTTGTACATGTTTTAATGTATGCCATTATTTAAATTACAAGCAACATAGCTTTTTATTACAATGTAGAATTTATATAAATATTAATTGATTTCTGCATTTACAGTAATCTAAAGGAAAATGCTTAGCGACAATAATAATCTTTTCAATGCAATGTAAACATTTTATTTGATCGTCTCACTGGTTATGAAACGTAGAAGAACAAGTTAGAAGAGTACAATTATGTGGAAGATAGTGATGATTCTGATATTAGTCTATTAAATTGGTAACTTGAATTAATTTTCTCATTAAAGTGGCCAAACAATTAAGTTAAATACATTCTCTTGGTATTGGGGTAAACGTTTCATGGCACCTTGTATGGAAGATTCTTATGTAGGGGAAATTAATATTTATCCATAATTTTTGCTCAAGCACAGCCTTATAATAAAACTTCAGCTCTATGCTGTATCATGGTACGGTATGAATAAAAGTAACGACTTATTAGGTTTTATGTTGATGTTCACATTTTGTATCATAATTAAAACTTTATTTTGACGGCTGTGTAAAAATCTATTGATTTTTACGATTATTATTTGATTGATTAGATTAGTAGCGTAATAATGGTGCCATATTTCACTTTATGTAAAGGTAGCTAAAATATTAGATGTTCGTTACAGTTGACTTTATAGGTTATTTAAATGTCTTATGCTAACGTATACGCTAATTGTCTTTTGTTTACATGTGATACCTATTAATTAACTACTATTTAAAAGAATAAAGTAACAAAGCACTGAATCCATAAATTTATCCAAAATTATACTAGAGTCACGGCTGAAATGGAAAGGAGTACATATTTGATATTGAGTGACGTACATGTCCGAAGAAAGAGCATCACGTTTAGACGGTGGGATTGGGCTAAGTGCCCAGTCGATAATGCAAGAGGATACTTTTTTGTCAACACTGCTTATTTTATTTCGGAGTCAAATGGCTCACGTCAGTTAGTGCAAAACATCACCGATGCCTATAAATGAGCCTTAAACTTAACTCGGTTGAAAATTGAAACGCAAATCGGGTGTATGCAAAGGGAACGAATACTTCGACAAAGTTAGCAGGACGGGTGCTGTTAATTACCGACGAGATCCAGATTAAATCAGAGATAAAATTCAAAAGTGATCCTATGCTAATTTGTTTCAAATTAATGATATTATTTTATTGTTGCACCGCCTGGAGGGTGACTTTAATTGGGAGCACATTAATTATTATTCTACGACCGAAAACGTGCCGCCAAAGGTCAAAGTAAACAATTAGGCAATTCGAAATTGCGAAAGGGGTACTTATCATATTGGACAAATGAGAAGATTATTTGGTTGAGCAATAAATCTGAACTCTTTGCGTCTATTTCCTCAGTCTATAAACTGTTTAGATATGAAACATGCCTCTTTCAAATATCTCGATCGCGAAAGACTGAAAAGACTTCGAAAAGAAGGATAAACGACATAAAAGGTAACTGAGACGTTTATCGATATGAGTTAAGTTTCGATTAATGAAACATCACTAATGAACAAAGCAAGCACTTTAAAAAAAGGGGAAAAACGATGAAAGATTGCTGAAAGAAGAATAAAGTCAAGAGAAAAAAAAAGAATAAGGTGGAAATGAAGAAAGGAGAATCAAATCCAAGGCTTAAATAGCAAGTGAGTCAATACATATGGTTAATTGAAATCCACTGACTTGTTAAAGGAAAATATAATTAAAATTATGACCATATGATAGAAGTTAGAATTTGTAATTAAAAAAAAAGAAATATATATATATATATATATATATATATATACATACATACATATATATATATATATATATATATATATATATATAATATTACATTGATGTTATGTCATGGACATTAGTTCGGCAAATCAGTTACAGTGCGAGATTATTGTTTTAAATACAATAACACACGCGTATTATATTAAATTGCTCTCAAATAAAATATGTATAAAATATTGCGCTTGTTGCGCCTAAAATAATAGTTCACTTGGCCGATGCAGAAGGGAGCCGAGTTTATTCGATTCGGCGTCGTCGACCCGAACCAGACGGCGCAGTGTCACCGACCCGAGTGTTACGGCTTAGTTTCGTTCACTGCTCAGAAAAAGTGCGCTGGTGCGCAAAGTACGTTGGTGGAAGTTTTCACTTTGAAAAAATCGGCATTCAAACGATATTAAAAAGGATCGCAGAGTCCAAATATTACAGAGGAATTATATAAAGTAAAAAATACAAAGAGGGCTAATTGAGCGCAGTAGTAACAAAATAAAGAGCAATTGTTTTATAAATTTCGTAAATAGTTAGAAATTGTATTAATAAATTTACGATTTAAATACATATAACTACAATCATTAACCAACTTAACAAGCAAGCGTCTAAATGATTCGTATACCGAATGCACCTGGCTAATTTGTTTTCAACACTTATTTAAATTACTAGGCAAATGAAAACTCAAAAGTACGCTTGGTGGAACCGACCCGAATGTGCAATTCGCACTGCCGCCGACGCACAGCAAGCGGCCTCAATGCGTATTCAGAATTTAAAACCATGCTTATTATATTAAAGTACGACAGGTTGTGAGTCCATCAGCACCGACGAATAAATTCACCGCCCACAATTGAAATTATGGCGTGGATACGGTTCTGTTTTGCCGTTTCGTGATAAAGGATGAGTAGGTTGACGTGCTGCTAACTAGTATGCTAGATGTTCCATATGGAAAACGAAGCGGATGGTTGGCAATTTTTGATATATAAATGTAAGGCCTTAAAACACTTGAATTTACTTATTGCATATTGTTGGATATCTATCCTTTATATCCGATGCAAACAAGGGATAGAGAATTAATTTTCGCTTAATCTAACAAATTACCATCGACGTAAATTATTTCTTAATTAAGTTACATAAAATTATTTAAGTTACATAAAAACGGTCGTAAGGAGTTAAGTTACGGTAAGGTAGGTGCCATTTTATTTTAATTTATTCACTTTCATATTTGTAGAATATGGTCTCTAAAATACTGCTAAGAAAAAAAAATTGATTTGGACTTATTTAGAATTTAGTTACTAAACATTAGTTTAAGGTTAGTTATGAAATGTTCTTTTAAGTTTGGATTCATGACTCATTTGTGATTATAAAATTAAGTTTGCTTTTACATTATTAACTACAATGATAGATAAACGAGATATTTTGTCGTGAAGGATAGAGGACGCTTTAAGCTCAACAATATTCCCCCATAGTAAATTGGTGTAAAAACATGAACTTCGAAATCGCATTTTTTAACCAGAGCAAGACGCTGAGCAACATTCGCACGACAAGATTGACGGTACAAATCTCATTGCTTCATCTTAATGGGCAAATTAGCGATATTCCCGTCGTCGTTGACGGCGATCTCTGCATTTTCGGCCACAGCGGCGCGTTCTGGCACTATGCTCTTGCGCAGGAAGCTCTTGCGTGATTTAGCCTTGCGGTCAAAGCTGCGGCGGAATGTATGAGTGGCGGCGAGATTGGCGTTTACGCATGTTTGTGATTTTATCCTAAGGGAGTTGAATTTGGCTGGGATGCTGTTGGCTCGCCGAATGCTGTGGTGGTACTCACTGCGGAACGCGTCTGCCGAGAGCGAGGCGTCGTCGCTGACCAAGTACTGCCGTGGTTTGCGGCCCGACCAGTCGCGCACGTTCGGGTCGGCGTCTGGAATATGATGTGACAAGGTAAAAATGTATTATTAGACAGATCAATGCTAGAGTGTTAAAATTGGGAATCGAATTACTTTTCCAAAAGCGTAATGAAAAATAGTTACAGGTTGAAACTCCGTAGAGTAATAATTATGTTTAATTTAACGAACTTAAATAAGTTATGTCTAAATAAAAGCTTTCATATGTCATATAGCTTAGGTATATATATATATATTCGTTGGCTATAAAGGAATAAATTGTCGAATGGAATAAAATGTAAAACGCGCCCTTTTTCTAATTGAGTGCAAAAATTATTATATATAATTATTTTTAACACACCAATACTTCCTTGGAGCGCGGTGCTTACCCGGGCAGCTAGATGTCTTCGTTGCTTTTTACGGGTTATTCCCCTGAGCATTGCTGAATAATGTGCGCAAGTACCGTGTGTATGAAAAAGATGACAAATAATGTCGAATTGAAAAAAAGTCATCTTTTAATTTTTTTTTTAGTCCGACACGTGTTCCCGGATACCCTGTATATATATCGTTTTAAAGCAAAGCGAAAAACATGTTAAACATAGTTTGATTCAGTAAGGAGATATTAAAGAAGGGTGATTAAATTTTTTAGGTGCGCCTTTTATTAGGCGATTCTGCATGGACAATTTCACATCACTGAACGAAGCGAAGGAAATTTCTTAGAAACCTTCCGAACTGTCGCAGCGTTGACGATGCTTACCATGTTGCACAGTGAGAAACTTTGATCGGTAAAAGGAAAAACAAGCGGCGGAAAAATAGCTCCTTACCTAAATAATCTAATAGCACAATAATAAAAGTTTTAATTTATTTCTTTGTTGTGAATTCAACCCTGAAAAGCAGGGAAAAAACAGGTTTTTCATAAAATCGTATCTACCTATACTCCATTAAATTTCAAAAGAGAATGTTTATAAACAATCGGATTTAGCAGTTCAGGTATTGTAAACCTTTTTCTTACATTCACGTTATTAATTTAATATGGATTTATTTAGTATTTGTGATTAAAAAAGATATTTTTTTATTAGCGTACATAAATACACTGTATACATTCGTAACTTATATTATATAGGTTATATTTTATATTTAAAAGAAATTCAGATAAATAAGATGAAGTATTTCGAACAATTTATAAGTATTACTGTTACATAAAAAAACAAAAAATAATACCAAAAATTTCGGTAGAAATAGTAGTTTATTTAAATGTTAAGTTATACAGAAAATGATTACAAAGTAATCACAAATACTTAATTTTTAGGTAATCATTAAATTATTTAAAAAAAAAAACTGATGCATAAAAATACACGAAATACAATAATATTTTACACAAAAATACACTACATACATATACAATTATATCACTATGAATCTGGGCTTCACACCGTTACCCAAAGATGGTTGTGCCTAATGCTGGTGCCGGTGAGGCCAGCATTTTGCCGATATCACTGAGAAATCGTATTACGGAACATATCATATCTATTACAGGATATATTCGCAGAATATTTTCATCATAAATCTATCTATTATATCGTATATAAACAGTAACAATGTTTGTTCAGCCATGCCGCGGGGCTTATTAAATGACATATTAATGACTTGGAGCAATCCAAGTAGAAATTTTTTGACATCGTTTAATTTATAGTAGAGTTTCCTTTCACCACATATCATTTCTTTTGTGTCCAGATCATTTTGATTCTGTTTATTTTACATTGATATGACGGCATCTTAATATTTTACAATGTTATGTATTCTTGAACAGCTGTATAGGTACGGTCCTTAGAAGAACATTCGTCATTTTAATTATACTCATACTTAAAAATATTACATATTTAACACAACAAATTTAACATTATAAAACACATAATAATATAATAAACTTAATATAATACAAAATAATTTTATGAAACACCAACAATTTGGTGAGCAATATTGGAAAATGAGATGTCCGTGCGCTCTCGGTCTTTAATCGCCATTACCTTGATAAGTGTGGCAAGCAAGCATTGAACATACGCGTTACATATAAATTGCCATAAGTGGGCAACAAAAAAATAAAATTGATCTCCTGAAGTTATATACCTTTGGACAAGAAGTGTTGTTTGTGAACATATAATAATGAATGTCGCAAATAATTATACTAGCTATGCGCTCGGATTAATTAAGATTTGTTAGTTCTGCGTAAATTTATATACGATTGCCATTTCAATACGATTGTTAGGTTTCATTTTTGTGCAATAGGCGGACAGATAGATAATCATTTGAACCCGCATCGGTTGACTTCAAAATAAAAACTAATAAGTTAGTTTTACCAGACATACATATAAGAATGAAGAATAAAAGTTTGCTGCCCCGCAAAATTCATAAGCACAAATCGGCACTTTTATCTAATAAACTGATGATTTTATGAAAGTCGAACAAAAGTACGGTACCAAAATAATATTATTAACTAAGTCTCAAGGTGCATTGATCATAAAAATGGGTATTACATTTCTTCTCTTTCTAATATCTATTCAAATGTTTTTCAGATTATTCGGGTAGTATAACAATTAATATAGGTATGTCAATTTGAAATAAATATTTAGTTATTTGTCGAAGATTTTGAGATGAGGTAAACATTATATTTTCCGCAGCCATTGACATACATATATTATATTTTAAAGCACTTGTACAAAACACAAACGTCGATATGTTTTCTTTTTAGAATAATTTTTCATTACTTTTAGATTGAAGTTCTGAGGAAGAAGAAACGACAGAATTAGCCAGTAAACATTCCGGTCCCGAAGATAATATATATGATTGTGTGGGATGCAGCGAAAATTACTACGAGACTGAAAATATAAATGATTATCTGCAATGTATTTTTTGTAAATTATGGCTGCATGAAAATTGAACTCGGTTCAACAATTCTTGCAATCCTTGTGGTAAGAAAATGAAGTAACAAGAAACGGAAAAGAAAAACTTATACGAGAAAAAAGAAAAAAGTAACGAAAAAGGCAAAGGGAGAGGAAAAATGATCCAAGAAATTAAATGACCAATCAACTTACAACGGATCTGTAAGCTGACACATTATCGCTATCTCACTCTAACGCCTTATAAAATTAATGAATAGCCTATATGGCTCCAGGCTTTTTTAGCGTCGAAATTTTGATTATTTTTACTTTTTATTTGAATGTTTGAAACGCCTGCTAATTCCGCCAAAAAAAATGGAGGGTTGTCGTGTAAAACTTCACAAATTTTTATCGTGTAAAACTTCACAATTCGTGTCAGTAAAATAATGGTGTAATACTTTTGGTGTAATTTATAACATTTTTTATAGCGAAACTTAATTACATTTAATATAATAAGTTAATGTTTTGATTATGTATATAGTTTTATTATACTCTGGGTATAATGCAATGAATTTTATAAATTGTCGCCAACATTCTCTCTTGAAATTGAATAGACTATAAGTGATCTAACGATTATCTGTCTGTCCGTTCATCTGTCTGTTTGCCAGAATTCCAACTGCTAACGAGATAAGGCAGACACTTGAATTAAACAATTAAGAACATTAGTATTGAAATGACTTAAAAGTTATTTCGACGTTGCTCCGGGACATGCAAAGGAGGTTAACACTTTCCGCATAGGCATTTTTAGATTAATTATGTTTTCGTATCGTGTATTTAAATAAAAAATACAAAGAAAAGTAAATATAGTGTCGGATTATGAGTAATAAAACCAAACTCTTTCTGAGAAATTCAGATACTTTTACGCCTACGAATGACTTTATTTCACGTTAGTCAACTTATATTAATATTGATAAAATGTTTACAAGTAGTAAGTACAAAGTAGTGCGATTTCTACTCTACAGGTTTATTTATCCATTGCGAACGCGGCTTTGTGAATAACACAAGCATTTCATTCACATGCGATTTAAAAAAAAACGGTTTATAAAAACTTATAATTAAATTTTTCGAAAAAAGATATTTCGTTTTATTTATAAAAGTCACTTTTTAATATTAGTAAACAATTGTATAAATATATGCCATTTTCCTTGCACATTAGAATGTGAATAGTACCCAAATAAATATGCTTAAGTTCATAATGTTAAATGACATGAGGCGGATAGCCTTAAACTATGCAACACACTAAAGATAACGGACCAGATATTTTCCTTTTTATGCTCGTTGTATTATCGCTTCTAATATATGGATATCAAAAACGCCTTCGTAGTTATGAAAAACTTGGTTAAACAAATTAATAAATCATAAAAATTTGATCAAGCTCATATCGCGGAGCATGATTGCGGGTGTAATGCAATAATTTCGCATGTTTTACACTAAATACGAACATGGTAACTAAACAGCATAGAGGCACTCACCGTACGTGTTTATCAGCAATTTGCATACGTTCTCGTTGCGATACTGGGCGGCTATATGCAGCGGTGTGTAGCCCTGAAATATTTTCACGTGGCCATTTTATTAAACCGAATTAATAGCAATTATGAATCATAAACTTTTACCCTCGTAGTGTTTCGATCGACATGACACTTAATTGGTCAAAAGGTGAAGGAGTTAATAATCCAAACTCTAATTGACAGAGTTTAAACTAATGTAATCACAGAACAGAGAGTAAGTGTGATAGTGGTTTCCTTTTTAACTTTAACTTAAATAACTTAATAGCCTGAGTGTCAGGTGGAATTCAGTTGACTGTCGCCTGCAAAAAAAAGGTGAATTAAATTGTTAGTTACTCAGTATTATCGCACTACACAAACATATCTAATGTAAAATTGGATGCTACCTTCCATTGCGCATTCCTTTACAGGGAAACCTTCGTGATGATGCTCAGTCATCGCGGCTGAAGCAAAGATATATAAATAGAAGAAATAAAGAAGCTTTAATTTAAAAAAATCGATGAAATTAACTGATTCAACTGTAGCTTGTACGTAGTAAGATTTTTTTTGAAAACGTATTTGCGAAATGTCCTACACTTAGTTATTAGCAAGATGTTTGATGTTTTCCCAGGTTTTATATTAAATATATTTATTTATCTATTTTAATGTATCTAATTGATACATATGGCGGACTTATTGCTACAAGAGCAATCTCTTACAGCCAAACACAACACCAGTCCAGCCCCGTTCGACGAACGGCCGGGAATCGAAGTCGCCGCGGTGCGTCGCATCGTCAAAGGCCGTATCCCTTGTGATCAACCCAACACACCACGGCGACGACGTGAATATGGCTCAAATATTTTCTGGTTTTATTTATATGGGTTGGTTTATCATATCTATTTAAATGATAGGGCCCACCTACCCATCAAGATTCCGGTTTTCGTAATGTTTCTACACTATGTATTTAGTTTGTGTCAATTTATAAATCAACACTAACTAAATATTGCTCTAATTAAAGTCATATATTTATTAGTATTAACTAAAGTCAAGTTATTTTTAAAAAATCTTTTCCATTTTCGTAATAATTTTTATAATCAGTCATTTCTTAAATTCTTTAATTCCTAATGCTTTTTTGTATCCTGGAAGTAAATGAGGTTAAATCGGCTAAAGTAACAATTATGTGTACCGCCCAAATACTGCCAATGGACGCACGATTGGTCCAACAGCTTGCCTTCATGAAATATCGATTTCAAGAATAAAAAAGAAGAAATTTTACAGGATTATGAAAGAAAAATGAAGGAACTTTACAGGATTATGAAAGAAAAATGAAGGAACTTTGAATCGAATTGTTGACGATCTAATGAATAATCGAAACTGTGACGATCGGTGGACCCTGGGTTACAACAAAAACAGATCCAAGTAAAAAAGGGATCGAAAAAGAAGGTCAGTTAAGAAAGCTCACTCTGGTGGTCCGGAGATTCTATACAAGAGCTAAATGCTACACACCACGACTGTGATGACAGTTATGTTTTTGTGAAGAAATTCGGGATGGAAGATAAAGAAGTTCGTAATCAATTAACCGAGCTTAATAAATGGTTCTTTCCCATTGCTGCAACACAACAACTTATAATAACACATGCTATAACAACCCGTCTTAAAGTTAAAGCAGCTACAGCTTCCCTCTAACTCTTCATCAACCGCTGTATTTGCGGTTTTAAGCCGCCTGATTTTCACTATTTCCGGGACTTGGGCAATTCAACTAAGTCAATATTGAACACGCCATGGAGACTATATTCAAATACCTTATAGATTCTCGTTAAGCAGACTATAGCGGCAGTGAAGAAAGTCATCTACCATTAAAAAGGCGGAAAATGGATTGTTAATAAGGACAAGAAAACTTTTTAGACAATACATTTTCTTTAAAGTCTTTTCAATACAATAACAGCTCTACTAAAATCCTAAAATGTTTACATAATTTCCATCAATATCATGTATCTATTGAAGAAATTTGATATGCGGATTAATGATAGCGGTCCTCTTTTTGCAATATTTACTAAAACCATCTATAAATTAAGCCTAATCACCTGTTAAATACCGTATAATGTCGGTTAACCGATTCCAAAGTTATGAAATAACAGGCAAACACATAACGCATAAACATAACCTTCCAGATTTCATAGTGGGTATAATCGTAAATTCGCAAGTTTTCAACTCCACATCCGCCATCTACAGGCAATTATTCCGTTCTGTTATAAAATTTCAAAATAATTATTCCAGTAGTCCATATACAAAGTTATCGGTTTAGGACAAGTATATATATATATATATATATATATATATATATATATATATATATATATATGTATATATATATATATTTATATATATATATATATATATATATATATATATATATATATATTTATATATATAATTGTAAATTCTATAATATAATTATATATATATACATACATACATATACGATATGGAAAACACAGTACAGTCATGCAAGATTACCATTTCACACAACAAGCGGTCCTATAAAACGACCTTCGGTGATTGTATTTTTTTATCATAAAATATCGCGGAACGTGATAAAATATTCTACACTATGTTAAATTTATAAACAGATATTAACGGTAGTATATACGACTGAGTGCTATTTTTAATCAAAACTGTGGTACAATAAACATTCACTTTATTCTAATCTCATCGTTACACACGCGATGATATTCAATGTTGAACTCACAGTCCGAGAGCGCTGTGTTAGACGTTCGGGCTAGTAACGAAATCTCGGCATCGCCACGCGCACTTCTTGCATTCAAAATTCCAATAAAGCACTTGTCAGTTTCAAATGTCACGCTTCAAATTTAAATTCGAACACGCGACTCAGCCGACGTCCGAGGCTGTCGAATATTTCACATTCGAAAGGGAAAGGTATGGAACTATTCGTGTTATTATATGTAGATAAAGTACAAGGCAGCATCTGCTGTAATATATTAGACGCAATAATATCGTCCCGGGCGGCACGTTAACTTGCTTCGATATTGCTTGGTCTCGCGTTTTTGTAATTCGTACGGCGATAGGTTGTGCTACGCACATTTTAGCCTCGTAAGTACAATCTTGTATACTAGAAATTATTTCCGCACTCTTGGCGGTTTGGTTTAAACATCTAGAAATTTATAATAAAGTATTCTATATTACTCTAAATATAATAAATATCGTCATTTAGTGGAGAATAATAAAACTACAGGTTTATGATTATTGCTTAGAAATAAACAGATGTCACTTTCAATTAAGTGTTAATCTGTTAATTAATTAAGTAGAAGAGTTGAGTAATATGCGTAAACGCGGAACAAATTTCTAAGGTATATTACTGCAAAAATTCATTGTTTAGTGGTTTTTGAGTGATGTGCGTACAAAAAGGGTTTGGTTACCTTTTTATTATATTTATAGATTACTTGGAGATTCGTTCACAGACTAGAAGTCATCAGATATTACTTGGATATTGATATTTTTATTGTAGTTTTACGTTACATGTCAATTTGAAAGTCGTTTAAAGATAATGGATTTTGGATATTTTTTCGTGTTCTCGTTCTCAGTTTTATTATACAAACGGATTATCTTTTGCGAGGCCGACAAATAAACAAATAAAATACGAATGTACGAGGAACGCCTGACACTTTGAAACATTGATGTTTCCCAACAGATTTTTATGATGTAAATAATTCAGAGACGGATGCTCGAGTACACATGTTTTCTAGCCTGATTGTTTTATTAGTACGTGGGTATATTCATATAGTCTAAACGGGTTTTGTATCGGTTATGAATAATTAATAAAAAAATAATTGTAACGGTTATGAATTGACATATATTGACGTACGATTTTTGCATTCTTCCTGAAGAACATTGCTTGAAGAAGTGTCGGAAAAACTTTTCTTACTTTTTAGCATTTTGGGGCGTCTGGTTTTTTCTAACTAATTTTTTTTCGTTTTTCTCGTCGTTTTATAGTAAGTGTACATATATACTTTCGAAGGCAACTCTTTATGTTCTCTTATTTGATACCTCTCAGATTGGATTAAATTTATTTTTTTTTAATTTCTCTGTATTGAATTTTACGGCCGCTATATTAGTTTTTCTGTGACATCATATACACTATTACAAACAATGTGCACAGTATAAAGTTCACATCGACACCGTAATTGTTAAAATTTTGCTTTGTCTTTCGTTTTATACTTCGTCTTAACATATACACATTAATTCTATACACAATAAAATACAAAAAAGCAAATTGACAACTTGGTAATAAATATGTTCTTTGAACTAAATGTGACCTAAAGCAGTTTTAAGTGAGAGCTTTTATAGTTTATGTGCTGAAAAACAAAACTTACACGAATACACATAGGCTTTTTCTTTGCACATAAATCCAAAAACGATTACATTTTTCTTTCATTTGCCATAAAAATTAAAACCACTTTATGTTTTCAATCTCAACGATTGTATTCTCAAAATAAACATTCAGACCAGGCTCGACTTGCCATATCCACTCTAATACCGACGCGGCGGAGCTAGCTAAGCGCCCCCTTGCGCCGCATCGCGCATTCGTTAATTGGCCCGCGGCCCCGCGCCCGCCGCCACAGATTACGCGGAAGATGCCGATTGCGATCGCGGGAACACACACGGCGCCCGCCGCGCTGCCGCCGCATCGATACTCGGCTGCCGTACTGCCCGTTCCGCACTCGCTTTCGCTAGCGCCAGCTTCCATTTCGCCTTAAGTTTTAGCTCCTCCGAATTCATCTTGCAAAGAGCTAGTTGACTTCTCCCGTTGGAACTATACGAGATCAACAGGAATGCCGTTACAGCATCAATAAGAATTGCCGTACTTTTAATTTGCCATTCAATTATTTTGCCGATTGCTTTATCGCTTGTGGGTTGTCCTGCACTTACTTTAGGAGAAGCCATGTATCCTATTGGACACGGTTGTGATAAACAAAGTGTGTTTACAATTGTTAACATTATCTTTAACGATTCCGTGGGCATGTTTTCTTTTTACAATTTTTGTACAATAACCAGTAAAGCGCATAAAAATAATTGATAAATTGTTTCCCCTCGAGAAACTTCGGCGCAGTATAATTTAAACAATATATTTAATTAAAAGGCATTTATGATGCGGGTCGAACAATTTTAATGAAAACTTTAAGTAAGCAAAGAACGCACGGGCTATATTCGCAACTCGTGAACTCATGAATTTATTTCCAGATTAAGTTCAATATTATAATTATTACGTAATCATAATATGTTGAAGTAATGTTTTGCAAATCAACATTCAAATGCCCTAATAAAGAGGTATTTAAATATTTCGTTCCACGAACTCACGTTAAATACCATTTCACAATCGCACACGAAACACCGTGTACACGCTGAGCCGTATAAGGAACCCCAGAGCGCTAATCCACGTACACTAAATCAAAGAAACAATAAAATGAATGACGTGCTTATTAGACTACTAACAAGTTGAGTTACGACTTATTACTGCAATAAAGTATATTGAACTTACCCCATTCTATTAAGCGGGCGGAAACGGCCGCACATGAAACAGAAATAAAAATATGAATCAGTTAAGGCAACAGCAACCATAGCATAATACAAATGGCAACAGCAGAAGGGTATGTTGCGGTCCGGTATGCTAAGGCAGCTAAACTTACCTTATTTGGACGTAAATTGATACAGCTACTCCTAATACACACCTCTGAACTCACTTTTATTATTAATAATACGCAGAATAGAACATTTTTATTTACATATAAACTGGAATCATATTACACGTATATTTTATATTGACAATATCAATGACATATTCATAAAAATCGGTCAAGTGTGACAACAAAAGAAAAACTAAAAGATTTTGATATTTTAATTTCAAATAAGGTTTTTTTTAAAGTAAAATGATAAAAGTTCCAAGTTCAATTCTATGTATTGTATGAGATTTGCATACGCCATTAATCATTAGGTAATTTAATAAATTAATCGTTAATCCAATACATGCAAATGTCTAAGATACTTGAGATTAGTACTAAAACAAATTATTTGTGACCTCGGGGACTGAACATCAGCTGGAGGTCTGGCTTAAAATCTATATTATTGTCTTTGCTAAAGCATATTGTTTCATTTTTTCCATATTATTATGCCAGGTTTTATTAGCCTATCCCGGTTGGGATGTGGAGTATTAAACAAATATTTATACGACGCCAAATTTATTTGGCTGGGAATTTCGACTGACATCAATTTCAAAATGTAACACCATCGACCTCGTCATGGTTTATTTAGACATTTCACGATAACTGACAGCTACTACGAAATTGAATATCGCATTGCCGTTATTAAACTTCCAACATAGTGACCGATGGTTGAGTTGGATATTTTATGTGATCACATATGGAGGTAGAGGATGCATGTCACAATATCAAAGTTATATAAATAAATTTACATGAAATAGCTTTCAAAGGAACTTCTGACTCTTTAGGAAGTGCCCTATAATTGTTACAATATGTCGACATAAGTAGTAATCGGAATCGAAGCAGTTAAAATACAAAGTTTTTAAATAAGGAAATTAGACAACCAAAATTTATAAAAAGATATTGTTATATTGGGTAATTTCTGTCTTTACGCATAACTTTGTACCGTAATTGGAAAGAAGCAGTCGAATAGCTTTGTTGGGGTATTTGTGGTATTCCGTACGCAATGGTACGAATACAAATGCGAAATGGTTCATCCGCCTACATGATTGTTTCCAGGTCACAGCTATTTCCAGAAATCCTACATTATGACTTGAAAGTTTGTTTAAATTTTAACCCACACTTAGTCCTGGAGGTAAAACATAAAAACAAGTTCTTCTTTTTGGAGGTTCAAAAATAGGGTTTAAAGATTTTCATTTTACGTTAAACGTTCGAACAGATTAAAGATCATTCCGAGCACATTTTAAAACTATTTTAATTAAAGCTTGCATAGTTTTTTATCAGCAAAAATGTACGCAAAAATTACGTTTTCTACCGCCTGCCCTTCCACCACCCGCTATTTACCAAGTTAGAGCGCCAAAAATGTTTAAATATTTAAGCGAACAGGTAATGTTTAAAAGATTACAAGAAAAATAAAACTAATTATTTCGAAAAAAAAAACTGTGCAAAAATTTTTACAAACTTGACCACCATTAATTACTATGAATCAAATTCAAATATTGCTAAAACAAATTCAAACAAGTCACAAAATGAAGTAAATGAAGCCTCGGAGCTCGAATTTGACTCGCACTTGACCGCTTTATTTTACTTAAAATCTAAGATAAAGCACAAACTGTAGTTCATTTTGGACAATGAAAGTAGAAAGGCAAGTATTATACCGATCGTTCGTTGACAGATGGTCTATAAACTCCCGCCAGGTGCTTCACGAGTTCCTCGTTGCCGTATTTGGAAGCCCAGTGCATTGCCGTCTGGAATAAAATAAAAGAGTGAATTATTATTGAGAAGTTGATTTCACTCAGAGCCTACAGTGTATTGTGGTTCGTCCTGCGACTTTCCCACAGCTCCCGTGGCATCCGTTACATCGTGACTTTGTTTAACTTTCTATCCAGAAGTGTTACGAAATGAACCATCAGGTCATTGAGTCATCTGGTCTCCTTATGAAGCTCCTTATGAGATTTAGGTTATATGAGAGGAAGAATTATAGTTTTATGTCAATTTAAATTTACTAAGTTTTTTTTTTGTTTTTTTATTGTTTGCGTTATTATTTCATTTTTAAAAGATTTGAATTCATAATGCTATGTTCAATGCTTTGGGTAAATCTGTAAGTTTGCCATACATTTTGTAAAAAATAAATTTAAGATGTTAAATGGAATGTGGTGTACCTTGAATTATGAATTGACATGAACAAAGCAGATGGCTCACTCGTTACTAGTTATGTTTTTGATTAGATAATTGTGCACTATATTTTATCTGCAATAACATCGCGCTCATATTTCGTTAGTGTAAAAGTTTTTTTTAACGAAGGAAACACGTTGCGTCAGTCCATCCTTCCTGTCATTTTACTACTAGAAGATAATCATCATATTACAGCAAATTTTTTAATCCCACACATATTAACTGGAATCAAAGACTAAGAGAAACCATTAGTAAATAGCGTCGAGTTTATAAATGCAATAGTCATACCGTAATAACAATAAACTATGATAGGTACGGTAGTTAGGGTCATCATTCACACGGATCCCTGAAGATTAAAAAATAAACTTGCAATATTCACTTAGTTTTCAGAGTTAAAAAATAATTCAAGATCCATAGTTGATGGTTGTGGAAAGTTCAGCATGTTTTAGGGTGCCGTGCCTCAAAAGGAAAAACGGAACCCTTATAAGGTCACTAACTTTATCTATCTGTCACAGCCGATTTTCTTAGTAACTATGCGACGTAGAGACTTGAAATCTTTCATAATAATGCATCTTATTAAGCCACATACTTTACATTAATTTAAGAATTAATGTAAATAAAGTATTCAACATTTCGTTTTTCAATTTTATATATTGTGTGTGTCAAGGTCTTGTCAAGTGTGTCAAGGGCTTGTTTTCACAATTTTATATTGCTTATCCGAAAATATATGCGAAAATAGAGCATTCTCCCTCTCCCTTTTTTTCGAAACTACTAGGTGAACCAAAAATGATAAAAACAGCAATCCTGTTGAAAAAGATTATAGCAATTATTTCAGATCTTATAACTTTTGAAATATGAACCAAGCTTTTCCCCCTGTGAAAGATATAGTAGGCAGTGAAAAATTGATATTTGTAAATAGTTTAATAGTAATATTATGTACCCTTTAACGTTTATAGGTGCTTAAATGTGTACGGAACTCTCATAGTGAGAGTTATATTCGTAATTGACAGGATCTTTTATTTATTGTTACTTGAAAAGATCTGCATCTAAGTTCCACCCATCATACGAAAGCATAGTTTAGTTTATTCAAATATTCTAACAGGTACGATTGGCCAACATTCTCAAACAAAATTGAAATGAAGATGTTCGAAATGTGCTGAAGTACTGAAGTACGTAAAAATCTGCAATATAAATTCAAACATCAATGCGTAAACGTATTAAAAACAATGACTGAAGTCATTCTATTGTTTTATGGATTCTTGTTTTTAATACCGTGTCACTTAACTAATTGTTTATGGTTCCATGTCAGCGTAGCAGAGAGGAAATTCGATCTAGAGAAAAAATGAGTTAAGACCTCTAAAAGCAGAGACAATTGCGGAAATAGATAAGGAATGGGATCGAAAGAGAGAAGAAAAAGTCAATGAAGAACATATGCAAAAAAGACCAAGCGAGACTAATATGGAGAGAGAAGGATGGCCTAAGAAGAAATAATACAAGGAAAAAGAAACCACCATCACATGAACCTATAAAAACGAGAAATCTGCGTAAAGCGGTTTTTTGAGTAACGATACGAGTAAGTAATAGACTTCAAATAATGAGGACAAGACAAGTATTATGAATGAAGATAATAAATGAATGAATATGATATGTAAATGGCGACGGTTGACAAATGACACATGTCAAAACTGGACAAGTTTAAAAGATTTTGGATGAACTACAACTACGTTTGCCGGGATCGTGTTTAATTGTCGACACTTTGGAAAAAAAAATTAAAATATTGATTTATAAAGTACACTTACATAAACTAAGGACTGTTGTTTTATTTTCCTGAACTATTTTAAGATTATGAGTTTTTTTGTTTGATCTCATTACGTATAACGTCGTGAGAATTCTTCAGAGAAAAATAATTAAACTTTCATAACAGCACTAGCAAATAACTAAACAAGTGCAAATAATAAGGACTAGTCCTTAAATGTGTACATTTTTATGCAATTGCTTACTCCCCCACCCGTCCAATATCTTTAGCTCTTAAAAATATTCACTTTAATATTCACCCATCTTTTTTCAGACGACACAGCAATATTATTCAATAGCGCACAAAATGTTGTAATATTATTAAATTAACGTGCTAATGCAAACTGAAGGGTTATGTCGGCCCAGCCGATGAATTTGAATAGTCAGTGAACATATAATGACGGCAGATTAATTCTTGTCCCGCACTTCATTCAGAGAAAGAGATTTTAACAATGGTAACGAAAGAAATTCATGTTTCTATCAACCCTATATTTTAAAACATTATCCAGGAATACTATCGCATTTACAGTATACATTATGTTTTTTGACAATAATGAATGTTTGAAAGTTCAACAGAAAATGGATCAAAATCGAATCGGCAATCTATTAATTGTACATATTTTATTTACGCATTATATTTTTAAAAATATCAGACACTTATTTAAGTTATATGCACAGACAAGAAGCGGTAACATCTAAATTGTATCGTGTTCGTAAGTAATACAACAACAAGATTATTACAGGAACTAAATATAGCATAATGAAAAAATAAAGTATTACGAATTTCTTACAGAAAATGGTGACTTGTAAACAACAGCGTCGAACTGAGTGAGGAGGGGTCGCGTACATACTATATATAGACTATATACATATATACCTTAGTATAGCGTGCCGACCCGTCGCCACGGCAAGCGTCGCTGCGCCGACGATCCGGTTTATACCTTCGCCTATAGATGTTTCACATCAAAAATTATTTTACACAAGAAGTAGAAATATTTATCTTACGCTGTTTTTTTAGTAATCTTTGAACATATGAAAGAAAAATAACCTTCACGAGTCATATGTACATCCTTTTATTATAATATATCACGTTTTAATAAGACATAACGGCTTTTAATAAGCCATATTAATCATATAACCACAGAGGCCGACAACTGCATCGGTGTTAGTGTATGTCATACGATTCTACGATGATAACTTTAACGAGCGCCAGTACAACTAATTGGACGATACATAACAGCTGATTACCGCCGGTCAATTGTATCTAGCAAGGCGTGAGTTAATGTCAACAGAACGACGTAGCGGTTGGCCAGCAGGACTCGGCTAAAGCGGGACGGATTGATGCAACGACGGCGGTAAAGAAGGAGAATGCATCGAGCACGATACCAGCCATCTAGGGGCACTGATGTGAACAAAGTGGTTCGCCTAATCTGTAGGCTTCCAATCATCGTTATAGTATTTTATGTTGAATCGAATTCGTGATTATAAATGTGTTAGTAAAATGTTAATTGAACGTTTGAATTTATTAAGCGAATTAAAAATAACTTAAAAAAGACAATAAAAAACACAGTGAGCAGTCACGGGACGCCTGGCAGATGTGAAACATCGTGTTCGTACAAGTAATATGCATAAAAGACAAGATTATTACAGGAACTAAATATAGCATAATGAAAAAATAAAGTATTACGAATTTCTTACAGAAAATGGTGACTTTATTTAATAAACATTTATTTACAATAAATAAAAAAATAATAAAGCACATGTTATGTGTACTGTAGACAACAGCGTCGAACTGAGTGAGGAGGGGGTCGCGTAGTCGGTTGCGCATGGCGACACGTCGCCATAACGTACACTCTACTACATATAGACTATATATATACCTTAGTATAGCGTGGTGACCCGTCGCCACGCCAACGATCCGGTTTATACCTGCGTCTATAGATGTTTCACATCAAAAATTTAAAAATGTTGACTATCCTCAGAAATTGGAAAAAACGGGAAATACATGAGCCGGATTCGTGTGTCTGGGGTTTCGCAATTGATCAATTTATTTCTTTAAAGTATCTACACAGGCTATATAGTTTCGCTGGTTGTGGCATTTATTAAGGGCGACAGTAATTCCGAATAAAAAAAATATTTTACAATATCTATGTAAAATATTATATATATATATATATATATATATATATATATATATATATATATATATATATATATATATATATATATATATATATATAATATTTTACATATTTATAATATTTTTAATAATGTTTATTTTCTTAACCCGCTTGTGAGTAAGTAGCTCATATGTTTATGCAAGTACATATATTGTTTGTGATATAATATGTCGCAGATATTATATGTCACTAGTGCGACTCGATCATTTTGCATTTTAAACTATTGTTTCACAATTCGACTTTTTTACTTTGTCTCTCCTAAACCCTTTCTTTTATTTCTTGTAAATATACTTTTGTTTTGTATAATGTGTCTGAAACGTAATAATAACATTTAAAGAAAGCTTAGCTAAATCCCAAAAATAAAGTTATAGCTCAATCAAGTTAACATCAATTTTAACATCTGTGAGTAAGACTCCCCTTTGACCCACATTTTGGCAAACTATTGTTTTGATGGAAAGCAAAGAAATATCAATGAAATAAAAAAAATGAAAGATTAGTTTTACAAATCGGTATGAATTATATTGTCGGATTTAGTGAAGAAATTAGTAGACCTATTAAAATAAAATTTAAATCGTAACGTATGATAACGTAAAATACTTGAAATAAATGTGTTCGATAACGTAATATACTTGAAATAAATATGTTAGATTGTAATCAAAAATTAAAAATACAATTTATGTACGCATGCTAATTGATGTAGATATATACTTCCATATACTTATGGATGTACGCAAAATATATTGACAGCCCAATTGAAAACTCGTGCCATCGCGTCTGGTGTGTGGGAGACTATAAATGTGCGTTCGACGGGTGTCACGCGCTCGATCATTATTACTTTTATTATTAGTGCACCTGCGCATGCGCGGCGCTTCTTCGTTGTACAGCCTTTTTCTGCCGACTCTTCAGTGCGGGCCGTTCATATTCATGCCAAAATACTTATATTACTGTACATGTCATATCAAAAAAAGAAAAACGAGACGAAAATTTTAAAATCGTTATTACTGTTCTAGTACGATCTACGTGTATCAAAATTAATTTTCAATATTTACATTTAAACATATTTATGTGATATATATTCGCCTCTGATCTATGTTAGTTACTATAACTATATAAATGGAAGATAAGTTATTCGACTTTTTTTAGTAATATTTCTACTTATTGGACAGAAAAGTTCAATAAGTAGAAATATTTTTTACTCTTCTTGTATCATTATACAAACGTTTAATACAGATAAAGTTAAATAGTTCATATTTATGGATCGGTCTAAACATTTATAGCTCGGTCACTTAATTCGGTCACGAGAATATTCTTTAGATCGTAGGTACACCGCCAACGCAACATTCGCATTGTCACGGTACAACGTCATATCAATGGTCCAATTAATGAAACCACAAAGTTGCACCTATGATCTAACTGTCACAATATATCCTTTTGATGCGTCCCGCGCTGAGCGGCATCAAAACATTCCTAAGGCGGCGGTTTCTCTGACTCGTGCAGAATGCGCCAGCGAGCGTGCCACCCGTCGTCGATCGCGGGCGCACGGTTTCTACGATTTAGAGTCCGGCGATCCGGCGTGCGAATTTTCCTTGATCGACAGTTTTCGTAATTGACGAGAAATGGATAGAAAATTATAAAGTGCTACTTTTCGAAGAAGAGGGAGAAAATCTAATTAAATGTTCAAAAATTGAGAGGAAAAAGGAAGAGTGGCAGACGACTTTTAGCAACCAAATATTACGTAATTTATATAAATATTCAAAAAAATATTCAAAAATACTGTTTCATTTAGTTTATAAAAATAATAAATAAGTAGATAACTGGAATTGTTTAATGTTCACTTACACCTCCCCCCCCTGCCGTAGTACATTTATCTGATGCATCATACAAGACAATGTTGTATAAAACTAATTCAAGTATAATGTTATCGCTTTATTTAATTAAATCATTCATTTTTAAAATTATAAGCGGTGCGCTCCCGCGACGTGTGTACGTCATTATTGTACAAAATAATACCAACAGAATTGATTTTCGCCCGCCACCGCTGCATGTCGCGTACGACATCTCAGAAAAATGGCGCCTGAACATTTTCATACTAACGAATCAACGCCAATGGTCATAGGTTCGCGTCGGTCGCATCGGGTCGTTCAGAGAAACCGTCACCTAAGATCGGAAGACAAATTGTTGCCAGTGCAGTGATGACTTAAATTTGCGGCAAATGTCGAAGCCCATTACCGATATTACGTCGGCAATAATGCAAATGTATTCATAACTGCATTGTAACGGCGATGCACGACTAATATATAAATATTTTATAAAATAACACAATTAGGGGTGGACACAAACACATACAATTACGTTGGACGAGGGTAATAGCTGTCAACTCGTCCGCTGCGGGTAGGACCATGTCCGGCCGATATTATCTTACACGTGTTACGACATTTTAATGCATAATCGTTATTGATAAGTATCAACGGGCGAGGTAAGGTGTTAACTCCGGGACCTCTTTATAACAAACTCGTCTTCAAAAGAATACGCCTTTCAAGACCATATTTAGGCATTCACTAAATTACGATATCGAATTCATTAACTTTCAAGCTTAGAACATTTACGTGTAGTATTTTATTTTATAATTGAATACGTATGTTTGGGAAGAGTTATTTACTTATTTATTGTTTTTATTTACTTATTTATCTTCAAAATTAACCTTGAATTTATTATTCAACATTTTATAATATATAAAGCTAAACGGATCACATTTCATGGTACTGAGTTCCATTGTGGCGTAACCACGCCAAATCTTAACAACCCACAATATTTTTTAAGTATTTCCTATTATAATTAAATTATTTCGAAGTTGACTTCTAATAAGGTCTTGAAAGAGATTTAGTAGCCATAAATAAAAAGACTGTCTCAATTTTTGTATTCTTTTTCCTCAACAATTAATATCAATATAACAGATTTGGAAACGTATAATTTTCTGCTTACATAAATACAATATAGCTCTGATAGTAAGTGAATTGATCGTAAAAGAAGGTCGTAACACGCGAGTACTCAAAATTGAAATTTTTCGCTAGAGCAGCTGAACAGGCTTGGTCCTACCGTTCGTACAATTCCTATCAAATGCCAACAACACTTTTTGAATCTTCTATTCAGCCAACACGCAATTAATGGTTTTTGGTTAATGAGAAAATATTTTTCTAAGTTCGTATACAGTTTATACTATTAGACTGTAATATTTTACATTGTATAAGCGGATAATGCGTGAGCATTGTGTATTAATTTTAAGCAATCAATAATCTTTTTTTCAGAAATTCATCTCATCTATATGACGTTACCTTTCAGTTCTTATCTGTCATAGTATATTTGATTGGCACTACAGTTACAAAGGCAATCGTTATAATGGCAGACACAGCATAATCGGTTAACATATTGGCATACACAAGTAATCAATGTTGGGTTTATAGACATAACAATAAACCTTATACTCGAATTGTTGAAATAGAAGTATACAAATAAAGTTGGAGTGACCATGAGCTTGAGATGAGCTTGACAGGCAAACATGATGCTTTGATTGGGTAAGGATTTGTGGCGCTTCTTCTGCATAAATTTATCATATAAACAGAGTCGAAGCTGAAAACAATGTATATGGACTGAGAGGAATTTAGAAACTGACCTTTATTTATTTAAATTGGCATATATTTCATAAGGTGTTTAAATAGGTTAAGATAGCTATAAGTTTATTTTTACTATTTGTCCAATAAATGTTTATTATTTCAGACATTTTTTAAGGTCCCACATCCCATAATAACGGTAAGTTACTAGTGGCAAAAAATAGAAAACTTCGGAAACAGACTTCGTTTTCGCTAAGTAGTCAGATAAAAAAGGCATTATGAGTACTCACAGAAAATGGACCTAATATTACTTTGGTGATGAAAGAAGCGTAAATCTCAGTTTCTTCGAAAATTTTTTCAATTTTTAAATTTATATTTCGTACAATACTTTTGGTTTTATTGGAAAATAACTGTAGGAAATTACCAATTAAGAATTTATTATTATTACTATTATTCAATTACACCGTAATCTAAACAAATACTGATAAAAGGAATCAATTTAACGACGTTTAACAAGTATTTTAATGCAAAATTATTTCGATCACCTTGTATTTAAACTAAAAATATAAGCAACCGACTATCTCAGGTATGTGAAATATGTGCTAACAGAGATATTTACATAGTGGAAAATAATATTACTATTGGTACAAATTTAGTTAAAATAATAAGTACATTGTATATTTTAATTTGTCAATGTATATAAATATATACGGAATTAATGTAGTATGTTACTCGTATTTAACAGATTTTAAATTAATTTCCTTGAAGCCTTTTACTATTTGTTCATTATTTAGCTGAATTTTTTCAATATAAATGAAGTAAACCTACTATACAATAAATATGTATCTTGTTGCTATATGTGTAAAATAATTAAAAAATTAGCGTTGACTGGATCTTTATACTAATAAAGGCCCAATTAATATTCTTGTTACAAGAGTATTTATTTAGATAACGGTATAATTCAAACACAAAGGATAAAAACCAATTATATTACATTGTATTGAAAGTGAAGAAAGTCAAACAAAGAAAACCTTATCTACGCTATAAATCTTGTGATTTTCCAAAATTAATAGTTTTATGTATCGATAATAATTATAATTATTGTTTGCCTAGAATTCATTTGTCGATTTATGGTTATTTCATTTGCGTCCTCGGTATATAGTATTGTGTATAAGTATTTTAATATTTTGTCTAATATTTATATAATTATAATTAGTCGTGGTAGGTACTCTATCGCAGTTTATATAAAGTAAATTATTATATATATAATAAAAATCGTAGAGAAGCAGTATTAACTTCTCCACTATTATTTTAGATATTTAGATATATTTTGTTATAATATTGTAATTTCTGAATATTCTTTATTTTTCGGAGTACAAAAATGGTTTAAATAAGTAAATAACATTTTTAACACAGTACCGATAATGGGTGCACTTATAATTTCAATGTTAATTTTTTTCACGAGGCAGAATTTTTTTGTTAAATTTATGGACATTACTCAGCTCTCAGTCGTAGTTATTTCTATCCACCTATTTCTGCATTGTGGCATTGTGAACACACACTCTAATGCTACATTTTGTGACCGATTTTACAGGATCAGTTCAGCTAATTGGAGACCAATCACATGAAAGTTTGCCTCCTTCTCGGTCTTGAATTATTTTTCGCTTTACCTAATTCTGATTATGGGTAGTGCACAAAAAATTTACGATTTCTAGCTTCTGTTCATGTAGGGTGGGGTGGTTCGTGTAGGGTGTGTAGTAAATCAGGTGTAATCATGGCACATGAGGATTTACAGTGTTTCTGCTATACCTTTATTTAAATAAATTACGTAATACAGAAAGATTTTCTCGTCAACAACATCATTTTTCTGAAACTTATTCGTTGAAATAAAAGAAAGAAATATATTCCTCGATTCGATAAGCGCAATGATTAAAGCCAATGAAACTTATTAAACGAACGGTACTGGCATGTTTTTTGTAACGACGTAATATAAATATCCCAACACTGCAGACGTCTCGGAAGTTTAACGTTAACCTAAAATAAAAGCTGTTTAAGCATATCATTTCGACACATGGGCATTTTATATCTTCACGCGAAATCGCTCTAATCTTGAAAATTGGCCTACTTACTGCGGTCGGTATTAACTCTACATAATTTGGTGCGCTTATTTGGAATAACTGCTGGCGGCAGCAACTATAAAAATTTATATCTAATACTTGTAGACTATATTGTTAACGGATTGTCCTGCAGTATATTAAATTAAATTTAGGAAGATATATACACACACATATATATATATATATATATATATATATATATATATATATATATATATATATATATATATATTTCTTTTTTTTTGTAATTTTAAACATCTTAGCATACAATAAATGGAAAGCATGCGAGTAAACTAAATAGTAGCTTAATTGGCAAAGCTTGCTAAAGACCACGTGGCACACTTGCTATTGACTGAGCTAAACGCTTGGTTCAAGACCTTGGCCAAAAATTAAGCTGGGCGACAGAAACTCTTTATTGATGCTCAGCTTATTTCGAAATTTTGTCGATGATAATGCGTTCCCGAATTGAAGTTTGTCGCCATGAGCTAAAATGTTCAGTAGACGCTGTTTATATTGTTAACAGATGGAAATTCCTATGATGATAAGCAAGAAGTGTCTGATAGGACATTACATTTTTTTTATTACGATTATAATGAATCGATTGTTTTTAATCGCCAGAATTAAATTTTTTTTTCGTTTTATATATTTGAAAATGACCGACAGTTATGGATGTATGAAAGCACACGGAAAATATATAATCAAATAAAATTGTATATATCAGTATCGTAGCACACATGACGCAAGAAATGCAAGATCCGCATTTTAAAATGATCAACAAATGTTTAATAACTAAAAATAGCTATAACATATGGCTATAGTTAGACATTTTTACGGAATTGTTTCACTTGCAGTAGGAACACGTGCAAAGAAGAAGTATACATCGTCAGAGGTAATGAGCCAAAAGAAAATGTTAAAATGCAGAGTTTATATATGTATAACATGAACGTGGAAACTTTTAAAAATATTTGAAGAAAATATGTGTTTCCCCTAATTTATTATTTTTTCATATGAAATCAACTATGTTTGTTTCTTCAAATGAATGGAGGCGAATATTTAACATGTATTCACTCGTTTATTGAAAAAATATTTATTTTTCCTCCGGTGATTTTGTAACATTAGAACTCTCATTGAAGATACCCGCGGAAAGTTATAAATTTTACCTGAATAATTTCTGAGATATTCCTGTATATTTATTGAAGTTGTATGGGGATGTATTAAGAAAAATCAAAACGAACAGAACAGAGTATGTATGAACAAGTACTGTTTTAATAAAAATTAATTAAATAAAAAAAAATAAAACTAAGATTTGTTTAAATGATATGACTCTGGTTAAATATGATGGTAATAATAATTTTACTGTTTTCATAATTCCTATATTTGGGTACAAGCTTGTAAGCAAGGGTAAACTAAGCAAAAGGACTTTGACCGGGTCTTCTGTATACTACATTGCAAATGTGTAAGTCAACACAGTAGATATGAAAACCTTAGCAACTGATATAATCGTACTCGATATAAGCAACCGATATATCATAATAAATGTGATATATGAACTCATACACATATGCTTAATTTATTGATATCGTTACATACAATATATATATATATATCACATAATAAATAAATACATTTGTCTAAATAGAAAATATAGGATAAAGCCGAGTATACTTGAAGTCGTACCGTTCGGTCATATTCTGACTACGGTAGAGTACACCCAAAAATTGCAAATCTTTTATCAAACAATTTTGTATAAGGTGAGCCAAAAAAGTTTTCACTTCAAAAATTTGTAAACCGGTTAGATTAAAATGACGATATTTACATCATAGTTATTTCAGTGAAAAGATTGAATTGGCATCCACTGGATGGAACATTTCCAATAGACACATACAAATGCACACTTGCATGCACTTATATATATATATATATATATATTGTAATTCAAAAAGGATTTTCATTGTGTGTTCCTATGTCATGACCGAGATAGCATCATTCAAACTTTAAGTGTCTGTCAAGGCTGGCCTATTCTAATTATTATTTAGACTATCTTTTATTACAACTCGGTCTTATCTTCTATTTGAACAACGATATAAAAAATACCTAAGTTCTATTGACGGTGCATCGATTGGGAAGATATGGGTTATGTTTCACAGTATAAATCAATGGAGCAGCAAAAGCGAATCACAGGTCTACAATGGTTTTCTCTTTTCAGATTTAATACGAATTTGGTAGATTTTGAGGCGCTGATTACGGGAAAAAAATTAATAAAAAAATTTTGCTAAAAAAATTCCACCACGTCAGGATCTTTAGTTATTTAGCATAGTTTTTTTTGCCAAAAGTACCTAGTCAAGAACTGATATTTTATTTTAATTGTTTCTTATTGAACAAAAAATACACTGAATGGTCGTCGACTAAGTTCTCATAAATAATTAGTTACATATAATGTAATTAACTAAGTAACATACCCTTATTATTGGAAAAAAGGTGGATTTTTAGGTCATTTGTTAAAGACCTCATTTAACCGTAATTAACTTAAATCGTTAAACGAGGGTTAATCGGGGTAAATTAATAGATTTTGTATAAATAGCAATGTCATTATTTTTACAAAATCAATACTTCCGTGCAATTCGTAACGCTCACTTAAAAGATGTCTTCGCGAAAGTGTTTAAACTCACCGGACAATTTTTGGTCATAATTGTGGACAGTTTCTGCTGACAAAAGAGCAGTATTCATAAGAAACGTTTATAACATGTATTTCGGCCTAGTAATCGGTAACCAACATAAACAGGGGTCTCACATAAAGTTTGTGTGACGTGCGTTCGTGAACTTTGAAAGCGGCCAAAAGGGCAGAACTTTGATTTATAATTTCCGATGTTATGGAGAGAATCTCAAAATCACACCGAAGAATTTTAATTTTGCTGTTGCAATACTGACTGCTGGCTACAATTCTAAAATAAAAAAGAACTTGGTATATCCAACCGTGCAATCGGTAACGCATGCAGTGCATATTTGGAATCAGTGCAAGCTGAAGACATGAGCAGTGATGTCGAAAAGGTATCTCAACCTGTGGCTTAATTTGAGCCAAGTGTAAGTAGAACGCAGTTGTTTTCACAGTCAGAACTAAACGACTTAACGAGAGATCTAAGCCTACCAAAAGATGCAGCTGAACTCCTTGGATCAAGACTATTGGAAAAGAATATGCTTGCTTTTGGCACCTCATTTTCTTGGTATTGCGATAGAAAATAAGACTTCGTACCACATTTTGCTGAAGATCGTGATCTAGTGTATTGCAAAAGACATTCCTGGCTTAGTGAACATGTTTAACATCAAATATGACGCGAACGAATGGAGATTGTTCATAGACTCATCAAAGCGAATTTTGAAAGCAGTCCTTTTGCATAATTACATTAAGTACACTTCACTGCCAGTGGACCATTCTGTACATTTGAAAGAATGCTACGAAAATTTAAAAAATGTGTTGGATAAAATAAAGTACATACAACTCGGTTGGATGGCCCGTGGAAATCTGAAAGTTACACGTATGCTGTTCGGTCAACAAGGTGGCTACACAAAATACCCTTGCTTTCTCTGCGAATGAGATACTCGAGACAGAGGACAACATTGGACGAAGAAAGAGTGGCCACCGAGAACTGAACTATTTCCTGGAACCAAAAACGTTGTGAGAGAAAATTTAGTCCCCCGGGAAAAAAGTTTTGCTACCCCCTTTGCACATAAAACTGGGAATGATGAAACAATTTGCGAAAAAAGTACTTCGCGACGAAAGTATATAAAATTTCTAATCTATTTATTAACGTCATTTAAATGAATTTATAATATTTTAAAGTCATGTAATTGTTTTTTTGTTATAATATAATTTTTTTACTTTAGTAAAGTTGGTTTTTTTGCGTTTTCATATATAGGGTTTTTCCCAAAAAAACTGAGGGTGATGGGGAAAATTTAAGTACATATTCAATATCGACGCATCAAAATATCCTAAGATCAGCTATCAAATCCAAAAAGGGAAAATAAAATTTGCAGACTTGTGTATAATTAATTAGAGAATGACTAAAAAACTATTATTTTGGATATACTACAGGATATACTATAAATTGGATTTACTAAAACTTGCTAAGTGTAGCTAAAGAACTTGCACTATGAAGTACATACTTATACTTCATTCCATTCCAAAAGATAATGGTTGTAAACAATGCAAAATGACTGTACAGTAATATGAACCTTTTTATTGTATCCTTATTAGTAATAATATAATATGGGTATCTGTAGTTAAACAACATAATAATTATAATGATTAAATTGTTTTATGGAAAATTATTTACATTCACATTTACGTTACATAATATGACGCTAAAGTTTTGCAAATGTTATTTTGTTGAAATAAATATATTTAACGTCAAAAATAATAATCAAATCGATAGTTAAAATAATCTCTGTATTTTGCCGTATTCATTTAAGTAATTGCCTGAAATATTAATTTTTTTTACAATTCTTTACAGCAAATAAACCTTACCCGATTTGAGTATATGACCCAAAATATTCTATTTTTGTGCGTCTGCATTGTTATCTATTCTCGTTCGGAAGAAAATAAACAAAAAAAAAATAGTCGGCAGCTACGCAATTTTACGGATAACAGAAGGTCGCAGCAAGTCAATTAGTAATACGATATTACGAGTAGTTTTCCGTTTTGTAATTCTCGATTCGAACGCAATCACTCACAACGGATGTAATGCTTCAAGATTGTACACAAATATTGGGCAACAAAAACCGTTAAAGCCTTTTCATGCCACGGAACAAATCCGTTTTTACCGGGTGACCTACATATTTATGAACGGCGAGGTTAGTATTGCTTATGGATATTTAATGGTCTAGAGGTTATAATTGCAACCCATGTTGGGGACGCCCGCAGTACATGGCCGTACATCTATTTGTGTAATTGCCACAATTTCAGTGTGTTAAAGTACAACGTTCGAACGCTTTAAGTCCTTTTTGTATTTGAAAAGTGTATCGAGTATAATGGCATGTTATGAGGTAAGCAAGTAGATTGCAGAAGGTTATAGGACGCAGAGGGCTGAATTTTAATATAATTTGGTAACGACCTTTGGTAACGACTCAAATATTGACATAAAAAATGGAAGACGTAATTCCTAATTTTAGCGGCCACTTTGGGGGTCAAAGGAGAAATCATTTTTTTTTGTTTTATACCCCGCCGTGTGGTTTATCAAATAAATGTTTGAGATTAGAGATTCAGACGTTCATCTACAAGAGGCCCGTCTTTATTCGCGCACTGTGCGTGGACAAAATGACTGTATACAAGTACCATCGTAAAATGTCACCTGGAGCTACACGACTCGCAGTGTCAATATAATTTTATGAATCATAAAACACACAATATACCTTTTAGAAAATATCAGGATTTCACGATATCCAATTAAGGAAGTTGGCTAAAGAAATCTTCACTTCACTAACAACTTCACTCATAATCATACTTCAAAAAAATTAAATTTCGAAAATCATATCTTCACGAAAATCTTTACGAACACCTACAAAAACAGTCTAAGCTTAATCACCATTATTCATGCCTATTTTAATAAAAGTTCATTATTTTTTTTCGTTTGTTTTACGCTTATAGGTACTACTTATAATATATATGTGTATATATTATTGTTTTTAGCCACAACTTCGGGACTTATCTAGAAAGATTATTGAAATTTCTATAAGGTTTTACTGTAGGGTATAAATAGACCAAAAAGCAGTCAGTTGAATTACATAAAAGATAATGGATTTAAATCGATATCAAATACGGATTCTATTACTTTACGAATTTCGTCGAATAATATATGTTATACGATGGGCGAGTCCACGGTGTCTTACGCAAAGATTTGGTTCAGAAAGTTCAGGAACGAGGACTTCGATCTTGAGGACGAACTCCGTACCGGACGTCCTGATCCATTGGACGTTCAACGATTATAACGCCTAAATGAGGATCCTCGACTGACGACTCGTCAATTGGCAGATGAGCTACACTGCAGTTATGGTACCATAGAAACACATTTGCACGAACTGGGAAAAGTTTTAAAATACGGTGTTAAAATCACGAGTTGTCATCACATCATCTTCAGTATTAGAGTTGATACTTGTCGACAGTTATTGACATTGAAACGTAACTTCGACTGGTTGAATCAGTTAGTAACTGGCGATGAGAAGTGAGTTACATTACATACATTAACCATTCATGCAAACGCCAATGGCTGGGTGTTGGAGAAAGAGGAGTTTCAGTATCCAAATCTGAAGTAAGTGCCAAAAAGGTGATGCTCAGCTGCTGGTGGAATATCAAGGGTATTATTCGTTGGGAGTTGCTTCCAGAGGGACTTTACAATTAATGAAGATATTTACTGTGAACAATTGGACCGATTAGCTAACAACTTGAGTAGTCAATAGGATCAAGTTTATTTTCTACATGATAATGCTGGGTTGCAAAACGTACTCGTGATCAATTAGAAGAGCTTGGCTGGGTTCTATTCACTCATCCACCATATTCCCGGACATGGCGCCCTCTAATTGCCATTTATTTAGGGCTCTAAGTAGCCATTCATGTCAAAAAAAATCGACGTTGAAGATCTTCAAAGACGAGCTCGCACAGTTTTTTAAACCAAAGTTAGCGCAATTTTACAAGAAAGGTTATTGTCGCTGCCAACTAGATGACGACAAGTAGTAAACAACAATGGTGCATACTTAAATTAAATTTAGTGTAACATATAAACTTTTTAATAAATATTGTTGACAGCAACTCGGGGTTATTAGCCAACCCAGATAATACGACAGAGAACTAAAGTCACGGACATAATCCAAATAGTTAGCAAGATGCACCGGTCACGTTTATCGTACAACCGATAATAGATGGAATAGATAAGATCTAGAGAAGAGACCACGTTCAGGCAAACATAGTGTAAGACATCCTCCGGCTTGAGAAGAAGTTTATTAAAAGTTTTTTCATTTTTTCAACTTTCACCTTGTAAGGAGCTCTATACTATGCTGCTAGCGAAATTTTTGTTACAAGTAGAATTAAGAAAATAATCGATTATGGAGTATGACTGTTAGTGCTGACATATATATATATATATATATATATATATATATATATATATATATATATATATATATATATATATATATATATATATATATATACACACACACACACACAAAACATATACACATACGTATGTATGTAAATCACGTAAAGATGAAAATATCTGAAATTTTTATTATATTTTTGCGTTTAACTTTTTTATTTTCGTTTCATATGATTGTTCAATCGTAATTATAAGCATAGTTGTTTATTATTTATCTCAACTGGGTGAGAGGTAAAGGTATGAACAGATAGATAAATTAAACAGGTCGTAATTTTAATCAAGTCAACATCAGTAAAAATACCGAATGGGTTTATTCATATAGCACAAGAAATATAAAGAATTTGTGTGAATTACTTTTTATCCTGTAAATAATGTAATACTGCTAAAGATACCATTCTGCGATAGGTTACAACCGTGACAATTCATTCGAAAAATTATTCCGATTAGCATTATAAGGAGTAGCAGTCTAATTAAAAAGGCCGAGATCACAGCCTATTTCCTTAAAAACCACTAAGTAATATGACAGTCCATAAAAATAGTAGTAATAATATTAATGATATAACGCTATAATGAATTATAGTTATTTCATTAAAAGGAATTCGCCAAACATCAATGTTATTTTGCAAAAACTGTCTCAAAAGTTATGAAATTTTATTCAGTCTTTATTACATAATATCTTTTTAAGAACCGAGAAATAAGATGTTTTGTCTTCAGTGTAAACAACAATCAATATTATGAACATTACATAAACTCGTTCGGACGAGGGAATAATTAAATTACGTGTTTTGGAAAATTTCCTCTGTTTTAGGGTAATTCTATAGGATTCTTAACTAGAATAATATGTCGGGTATTAAAATCAAAACTATCTTTTTCCGATCGAATATTTTTAAGCGGCTTTTTGAATATACTCAATATTAATAGTGCCATTTTAAATTTATTAGACAGTAAATTTGGATCTAACGAAATATAAAAGTTATTTGTGAATAATGTGTGTTAAATTTTTTTTCCGTTTACACAAAATCAAGAGTATTTTGAAACACTAATGTCTGTGCTGAAAATAATAATATAATAAAATTAGATTTTGAGCACACAATTATCTAACTCGATGACAAGTATTACTCCGCATAGCAATGGTCAAACCGAGAGGGTAGGTACTTTCTTCATAGGCGCTCAATATTCACCGACTCGTTCCACCCCGCTGCGCCCCTCGCACACAATCGAGTCCGTATTCACAACGTCGATACATGGAAATAAAGAGAGTTGGACTTATCGAGCTAGATCGAGCGATAAAATAATTATTACAATACGATCAAACACCGCATTGAACACTCAGCAAGTGGCGCGACGGCGTAGGTACGCTCGCCGTTTAACGTCTCACCCACGCGGGGGTCAAACTTTTAGTCGCCTCATCGTTTACCACTTTACAATCGGGTCCCAAATTGAAATTTCCAACACATAAACAAACACATGCGGCGCAGGTTGATTTTCATGTGCCGTCAATCGATTTAATTAAAGCGAGCTGCCGAGTAAACAGCGCAGCGGGCCGATGCGGCCGTACGGCCGGACAATTTTTGCAATGGTTTCTTTTTTATTCCCTCATTACACACTTTTATTTGAGCCTTTGAGTTTGTTTTCCATCATACTATATCGTTTTATAGTATGGTGAAAAACAAACTAAAATGCTCAAATATCAGTGCGTAGCGTGGGAATAAAAACACCCATTAAAGTGCAAACCATATTCATGGATTAAAGGTTTTGCCGTGAGGAATTAATGAACTTTACGTTTAAACTCTTGGTACGGACAGAAAATTCCAGTTTAGTACGTTTGAAAAAATCCATTCGAACAGTATAGGTATAGGGTTGGTTACCATTTTAATACGAACGAAAGGAAATAGGAAACCGAAATTTTGGCAGGTCAGAGATATTATGGCATGATGTAGTTACATTTTTCGGTAATGCAGTGAAAATGTTACACATTCGATAATACTGCACGAATTATAAGTGTTATTTCATTAATATCATTTCTATTATTCTTTATGGACTGTGATATTGCTTAATGGTTTTTAAGGAATTTGCTGTGATCTCGGCCTTTTTAAGTATGCTGCTACTCTTTATAATGCTAATCAAAATGATTTCATACCGTACACTATCTTAGTCATAAAACGAATTTCCACGTGTTGCCGAATGAATTGATGAAATAAATTGTCACGGCGAAATGGCAAGTACGAAGTGCGGTTCTTTGAATTCTTAAATTATTACAAACGATTTGTCCGATTTTAACGAAATTTACTAAAAGAGGTGTTGTTAAAATTCTTATTATATACTTAGATTTAGAATTATGGTTACTTCTCAAAGACTGGGAGTTTTTCTCATTCTTGAAGAAATGTCAAATTGTATTACCTTAAATTAATAGCCGAATATAATTTCCAAAAAGTGTACTATTTTAAAATGCCTCAGGAATCAAAATTAGTGTTACTCTGACTTACGTCAGAAGGTAATTAAAAAGAATTGGTTTTCTTTAAAATGAACCGTATATTTTCAAAATTGTGTGTTTAAATTCTACTTAGGTTCAACATTACTTCTATTTAATGAATTTGTTGAAACAATCGGAAACGTATATTGATAAACAACAATCACTTAAGGAATCGGAAGTACGCAAAATCCCGTCCTTCACCGCATAGACTTGTTAGATAAAATTCGGTCGCTCGCTTATTTATTCTCAAAGATACTGACGTGAAAACTAACCTCAAGCGTTCAACTGCCTCGTTATCGTGAAGCATTATGCAAATCATCTTATTGTATTAACGCTCGCGTCTCGGAATAGGAATTAGTTTTTTTATTGTAACTCTGCCCACATTTGCCGAGATCTACCGATAATGTCCGACCTCTGTCAATCATTTTACATGCTAGTTTGGGACGAGAAACAAATTGGGTTTTATCTACTAAAATTAAGCTGCCCGAACGGTTTCTCTTCGTCGATAGATAATAAATTATTGGTAGGTGCTCGTGTTCGCGTGCGTGGCTTCGCAGTCGCGTATTGTGTAATATTTTTCTTCAAATTCATTGCAGCATACGCGTTGCTTAATCGAATTGAAAGTTATTATCTACGAATGTAATTAATATTATTGAAGTAACGCTTAATATTGAATGGCGTTAAGACACGGAAAATTATTTGTTACGATATATTGTTCAAATTTATATTTAGATTTTTAATGTTAATAGACTTTTGCATGTAAAATTAAAACAGTTCGCATAAGAGAGCAAAAACAACGAGGCTGAATATGCTACAAATATCCTGTTTTCCCTCCCAACACGATAAGTTATTTCAATTGCAAGTTGATCTTTCAAACAAAAATTAATCATTTCATATTCATTTCTACTTCAGATATACTGTGATAATTAGTCGCTATTTATGTTTTCTATCAATGTGGCAATTAAGAAATAAAAGCTAGTAACTAGTTTGATTAAACGTAATATTGATGTAAAGGTTACTTAACACGTTCAGTATATAAATCTACATCACACTGAAAAGGCCACGACGGGCAGAACAGGGGAAGCCGAAGTGGGCAGGACGCGAAGATCTGACTCTTTTATATACTGCATTGACTTTAATGTGTCAGCATTAAAGTGTGGTGAAACTACAACGCGCAGCCCGGGCGATATCGTGAACTGGACATCGCGGCTGTCGACTCCCTGGGAAAGTCTATACCGTTGAGAAAAGGTTTTTCCTGTTAAGACTGTTGACCCCAGTGTCAGTGAATAGAGCTTTGACAGAAAATATCCCGCCGTAGCTTTATAGTGTAAACATTTTGAGATCGCAATGTTAGTGAAATATTATTTGGAAATGAATGATTTCAAGTTGTATGAGAAATAAGAGTAAGCTGCTGGTGATAGATATCGTTAATAATAAGGAAGAAAAGTGTAAACTAATTTAGATTAGGTTACATTATTCTGTATTCTGTTTCGCGTTTTATTACATGTTATAGTTCAACAATATTTCGATACGATTAAATGACACTGTATATTTTATATTGGAATTTAGTTCGATTTTACTTAAAATTTCAGTGACATTTCATTTGATATTCTAATTCATTTGCCCTAAAAATTTGGTTTCATTTGATCATAAAAAACGACTTTATCTATAAATATGCAAAATATTTTAGATTCTCCATAGATAAAGTATTTCTTTATGAAATTATCTTTTAGAATGGTACTAATCATTATTCTTTAGTCTAGATAATGTCCCATGATATTTGCACATTCGTAGGATGATGGACTTCCAAATGAGTACGTCGCATGAGTTGTAATGAAGTTCGAAATAATATGGGTCTTTCGTGAAATTTTAATTATAGACATATGTTTGAGCTACATTTTTACTGATTGCACTTTTTAAAACATTTTGCATTTCTAATTTCTGCAATAAATATGTTTATTTCTTCTTTTATTTATTACGTCTGAATTGGTAATTTCTATGTACTTCGCTGGCTAAGTTGTTGCCTACACTGTACCTTTAGGACCATCCATGTATATTTTATGATGATTTGATGGTAATTAAACAAAAATATCTCGGATCTACCAATGAGAAGCGTTTGCTTAATAAATAACGTCTGCTACTGAATAATTATGTCGTTAACATCTTCCGCACGGACCTACTAACAGTTCTCATGGTTTGGATGTCTACACACTTAACGCTTTATACCTAATAATAAAAAAAACAAAGAGCCAGACGACTGTAAAGGGAAATAAGGATCGAACGAGTGAAGGAAGTGACGCCACTTTACGCGGCGTTCGAAGCGCTTGTCGTAGAGTGCGCACGTTAAGTGCGCATTCATTAGCGTCGAGTTAAAGATATTATTGTGTCCAGTAAAGGATGTGTTGCATTACCATTTAGTGTTTCGTGTTGCGTACTTACCAATGGCACACATCTCTCCCATTGAGCCGCAAGATCAATTAAATAAGCTTTCAAACTATTGTTTCGCAGGCGCGTTCGTATAAAGGTTCTTTGCAATTGCTCTTTTAAGTGAACGCTTTAAGCATCACCGTAATAGCTTTTAATTGTAGCTCGTTTAAGCAGTTTTCGCACGTAAAATATTAATACGTCGACTCCGTGGTAACATTCTGTCGCCCGGCCAACAAATACTTTATACTGCACTTGTTTCATTGGAATAAATTAACATTTCGGCGGATAGAAAAATGGGCATTTGGAAGCTGTTATATTGTGTTTATTGGTGACACTCAAATAAGATAAAATATATATTAGAAAAAGAAACATTGAAATGAGATGAAATTATAAGTTGTGCAACAAAACCAGCTTTGCTAAAAGGAAACGATTTATGTTTATATGCTCACTCTCTAAAATGTCAACAGTATTTTTAAGGTTGATCATTAATGATACACATTTTAAGGCGTAATTAATTAAAATATTTAGCTTTCGTTTTACTCTAGTATCTTAATTATCAAGTTCCTCTCATATTATTAGTCAACTATACACCATAACCAGTTTAAATAACACACTGCCACATGTTACTAGATAATTCCTTTTTATATATATTATATATTTTCCTAATTTTTTTTTCGTTTTGATGTCTCACAGAAGATAACATTATTGCACGATAACATAATCTGTGCATGGTATTTCTGTGGACTTTTAATACTTACGATATACCATAGATATAATAGTTTGCAGTTGCCATACTATGAGTAACTAATGAATGGGAATTGGGGAGGAACTTAATAAATTTTTTAACTTGCTCTTACTGGACTTGCTAAGATTATTGGAACGACTCCGAATGGATTGAATAAATATTTTCAAATCATTGCGGTATCGAGGGCGTGAGACAGATACTCTTATTAAACAGTGCACCTCATAAGTTGTTTGCCTATACCCTATACAGATGAAAAATAACTCTTTTTCTATGTAGTCTACACCTTCTTCGATAGTTTACGGCCATCGAGAATTTAATTAAACTCGAATTCGCTCTCTTTTCATATTATTTCAATTACTAAACCGTCTACTCACGATTGAACCAGAGTTTGATTTGTTTACTATAAAACAAATAGATTGTACTAAGTGAATACTATATCAAATTGTTAAATTACTAAAATATATGATAAATATATCATATATCATACCAATTTCATAAAGAAGAAAGTTTGTTTGTTCTTTAAATTTCGACTGACATGCGACTTTTAAGATCATATACCTTATAGTATCCAGTAGCCATAGGGTATATAATCTCTTTGGAACGTATGAGCAATAATAACTTGTGTGAAGTAGGTCGAAGTACGCCGGGGACATTTTTGAGTTAAACTTTTTGACGCTCATAGCTACATTAAAATAATGTAGCAAAATATCGCAGATGACGTAATGATCTGCAACAACTTTAGCGGCATATAGCATATTGCTAATTATTGCGGTTATTAGTCTGTTACCTGTTACCAAATAAAAGTATGTTGAGTTAAACATCAAAATAATATTCGGAATAATTTTACGACCATAAAATCTACAAAAATATTCCAGCATTTAAATTAATTTTTAGAAATTGAGTCTTATACGCATTTTCATGTTTTTTTTTGTTTCAAGATTGGGCCGTCCAGTTCTGAACTCCCATAAAGCACCGAATAAATAACTAAACTGTTGAGAATGCTTTTAATTAATTAAACCTTAATAAATATTAGTTTCAAAAGCGATCATAACAAAATCCAATTAGGGTACCTTTTATATCCGGGCAAACCTTTAAATGCTACTAGATAGTGAATAAAAAAAATACTTCGCTTTGTCACCGTGTCTTCTGAATTTAATTTGCAAATAGTCATGAACAAACAGTCGACCATACCTAGATTTATCGCCAGATCCTCAAAAATCAGATACAAAATTAACAAAGATCCAACGGACGGTGAGTAGGTGCAGTTCGTCGATACTAAAACCACGACGGCCGCCGAATAAAACAAAACAAATGCAAACATATCCGAGAGCAGCTTCGGCAGCAGCGGGTATAACGAACGCGCGTACGGCAAATTAATTAATCCCATATTTATTGCCCTATCTCTCTCACTCTTCCACACGCGCTCGCTCTCGCAATTAAAATGGTTTTTTTTATTCACTCTGCCACCGCAAATAGCGGATGGGGAAATTAAAATCTGGGAGGCTGCGTACGGGCCCGTTCTTGCTTGCGGTAGAAGACTTGGATTTTACGAGCTATCAAAAAGTAGATTTGGAGTAGTTGGATGATGTAAGCGAGATAATTTTACATATTTTGTTCATTTATAAGCGAGAAATATATTCGATCACCTTGCTTTGATCGGTCAAATTACGTGTTAGTATTAACGTAGCGACAGCTCAAGTAACAGCTATCACGCTAAGAATGAATGCGAACATTCACGTTTTGATCAATCAACTGAATGACTATCATTCAATCAATCAATATCAATCAACGTAGCGACGGTTCAAATAGCAAGTATCAGATTGAGAATAAATATAAGAATAAAAATTAGCATTAATGTAGCGACAGCTCAAGTAAATAGGTATCACGCTAAGAATGAATATGAACATTCATGCTTCGACCAGTCAACTGAAGATATAGTATCACCGTAGCTACAGCTCAAGTAAAGAGGATACATATTAGAAACTCCTTTTTAGCTGAGGTCACGTTAATAAAAATTTATTAACGTGAGAATCGAAAAGTATTTCACTCCTCTCCCTCTTTTTCCGAACCTACTTTAGTTATAAATATGAAAAACGAGATTTTTAAAAGCCCACGCATAGGTTATAACAATTCAGCGATTATCCTAGATCTTATAATTATTGAAATATGCACTATGTTTTAACGCCTGTAAAAGATATTATATATATAAATTTTTATGTTTGAGATAAGTCGCTGTGGTTATATTAAAAAAATCATTATCAATGATGTTTGTATATAAAAAAAGATTTGTCGTATTTTATACCGTAATTTACTATATTCTTTCAAATATTTTTCCACATAAGTGGAAGAAGATAAACCGTCATACTATAATAGGGGCGATCTCACTTTTCATGATACAAGTTTCTGCCAGCGTTAGAACATATAGTTAAGTTAAAAACAAAACTGATAGTATAGAGAGTAACGTTTCCTCTGTTTGTTTTTCAGTTTTTACGTAAAAAATTATTCGGTTGACATAAGAGTCCTAATTAGGGTTGCCATCCGTCTTCTTTTCCCCGGACACTGTCCTATTTTTAAAAGGACGGTTGGGGGGGATTTCTCTAAGTTAAAAAAAAAACAGTTGTCTATATATATTTTAATCCATGGACTAATAAAAGAAATAAACAATACTAGGAAACTGTACACTAAATTGTTAAGACAAAACATTGATGATGCCATATTTACAGTGACTTGCCGGGTCGTAAAACTTTTGAAATTCATTTTACTTTTGATTTCATTTTTTAAGTTCGTTACAATAAGTCTTAACTGTTGATTTAAATTTTGAAGTTTAAAATCAAGACATAGATTGAAATTGATTTTTTTATTGTTTATGCAATAGATGAAACACTATAATTATTTCATACGTAATCTAGGTACGTTTATCGTGGTTGGTGAGATAAATAAGACTGGTTTTGAGAAAAAATAATCATTATTATAATATTATTAGTGCTGTTTTGTTTTAATATTATATGCGCTTTCACTTTGATGATGTAAGTGTCCGGGGTTTTTAGTTCACAACTTCAAGTTTTATAAAAGTTATTATGGTAACACTAGTCCTTATGAACAGGGGTGTATAATAACTATTTGAGTGACAAAAGTCGAAGCGTGCCGAATTAATTTTTGAGATATAATGTCTAAGTCATTACAACAACATTAATATGACACGTGAAGTGATCGTAGACAATATAAAATAATATAAAGAAATAATAAAAATAAATTAATAATGTACATTGTTAATTACTGTAGGTTTCCTGTTGGATCGGTTTTCTGTTTTAATGTTGAGCCGTACAATAGAGCGTTGTTACGATTATGGTACTCAAATAAAGCGGTGAAAATACACAAGTAACATAAAAATGGTTTACTTTACGATTGATAGGTATGTATCAATTGTTCAACAAACTATATTTATGATCCCAACGCAGCACACTCAATATACAACACGCCTAAGAGCTATTCGAATCAATAGCAATTGCCACTGTTATGTAAATCAGTTTTACAGAAAACGACTTTTACTTACTTTTAAGCCAAGCTAAAGCTAGACATCAGTATCATTTGTGAATTGATATGGCATCATTGTGGTTTACCTATGTTGGTTGTGCGGCAATAGTTTTCTATAGTCTATGAGTACACTCTTACAATATCGATATTTACTTATAAAACCGCATCAGTCAGAGAGACAAGTCGAGATTAATTAAAATTCTCATTCTAGACTGCTGGAAAAGCCCACCGAAGAAAGTGCGCTGAGTGAAGGAAGCTTGTCTCGGAAGTTAATATTATCCACGATAGCACTTGACACAAGATTAGGATTGCCATGTGTAAAATCGTCTTTTCCGGGACATTTCTACTACAGGGTACAGACGTGTAATTTAAGGCAAAGTTAAAAATAAAACCTCATTAAAGTAACATTATTTATTCCTTTTAATTTACACTCCGATGTAAAAACATATTATAATTACTAGCAGTTTAAGTGAAATAATTAGTTTGATCCAACAAATGGTTTGTTTGAGCTTAACGAAATATCGCATTTTTTTACATCTCCGGGACAAACCTGTGCCCAACATAGGCCAACATCATAATGACATCCAGGACACTGGGCCACCCTACTCAAAATAGACCGATAAGCGAACAATAACAACACAAACGAGTTATACATGAGTAGTATTTTACAAAATAGACCGATAAGCGAACAATAACAACACAAACGAGTTATACATGAGTAGTATTTTACACAATTATTCTATTTATTTCACTTTTTTACTTTTCCTTAATTTTTATTTTGTTATATATTAAATGTTTAATGATAAAAAGTGAAAATTAGCTTAAGAAAACTATAAGAAATGAGTCGCCATAATAAAATAATTTGTAAGGAAACAAATTTTGTTACGTCGATTTTTTACAAAATAAATCACGAACGGCATTTGTACGTACCCATAACGAGGTATAGTATATTTTCTTCTCATTATACAAAGATTCTCAGAATAGAAAGACAGTGAAACATTCACTTTTGCTGAAGTGCACTTTTTACTTTCATCATTTGATTTCTGCGCATTGAGAGTGTCAAACACACGGAAATACCAATGTCGACGAACAAATGCATATTACATCAGCGATCCAAACGGTTCAGTGACTAAAACTGCAACAAAGGTCGCTTGTATATGGTTGAACGCGCAGGCAACTGCCAGCATCACACAAGTAAAGGTTTCATAACAAAACATCAACACGGCGGGTTTGATTAGCTTGAATTACAAATGGGCAGAGAGCAATTAAACGAGGGTAGCGCGGGCGGTGGGCGTGTGGCCGGTGGCTGATTCGGTGGTTGCGCTGCGCGCGGCGGTACACACGCGCGCAGCGCAACGCCCTATCTTGCCATCGCCTTTCAATATTTTATCCTACCAAAAAGACTCGTGTATAAAAACAGGCAAGTACTCTTAAATGTCTGTAGGTACCTAAATGATTACGGATGCCTCGTAGTGCGAGTTCTATTTGTAATTGACAGGTTTTTTATGCTTAGTGAGTATGTAACTGAGCTGCAATCTTCTTTCAAGGAATTATGAATTTTGAAATACCTACCTAAATGCAATGAATAGGAAATTGTAATCAATTTACGTTTTGTTTAGTGGAAACTATAATTGAGACATAATTATTATTTGTAGTATTACAGAAATAGAATAGAATTATTAATCTTATGGATTCTATTCTGGAATAGGTAATATGTACATACCATATTTGGCATTAACGTTATTCTTTAATGCCATTTCGGATACAAATATATTAACTCCCTACGAACTTTTTACTTGACAGGTTCTGCAGAAAGATAGGATTCTGCAGAAAATTGAGTTTGGTGGTTAAAAAATTGGTACAAAGTGCTAAACATTGGGAAAAAAAAGCACGGTTTCCAATCGTTGTCGTCGTCACATTCATAACTCGCTTCGGGAGCTTTCGTGTATTTGACTTGACGTATATTGTTGAGTTTCACGATAGCTATATGCGCTAAATTTTTAATTGTTAGTGATTTTGAAAAATAGGGATATTTGGATTTTTATATTTGGTTACGGGGAAGAAGTCAGAACATTCCTAAACACCGGGAAGCCTCGCAAAAATTAGGACATTTGAATGCTCTATTTGGCAGCGTCTTAATATACTGTTAACAGTTTCAGTTTATTTATTAAGAATTTAAAATTTAGCAAAGTTTTATAGAAATTGTTTTGTTTTTTCTGACTTATTGAAAGATAGGATTGGTGATTATTTTCGATCAGGACATACATAGAAGAGAGGTGCAAGATAGAGAGGACCAACTGCTTCAGTTGGTCCACAGAACGACATTACAATTTTGCTAGATGGTTTCATTTTTGATATTCTAACAACTTACAATGTTACTCTTTTGTTACCATACCTAAAATACCTTATAGATATAGGAGAGATATTCCAATTTCATTTATATGCGAAAGAAAAGCGTAACTACTATGTATGTAATTACAAGCTGCGCTAACTTTTTCATATCGGGCTAACAACATACTTTTCCTTTACAGGCACGCCATTAATATATACGAGCCAACTCAGAACGGCTACGACTCTGGGTGTACCGAGCACCGTATCCGCTCAACGTGGGCGTGCGTCCGTAAGAAATATTGTCGTCGCTAATTCCCGCCCGCCCGACCGCCCCGCTTCCGACAAATTCGTCCCGGTGGGAGCCTTCTTTTGGCAAGCGTCCCGCGCGAGCTTTGGCCAAATTAAACTATGTGTCTCTTGCCCATTAAATGACTGCATAACTTTAAGCAAATGTAACTTGAAATGCTCATAACATTCAGTAATATATTACAATACGCAACGCAAGCTTTCTTGCATTATTGCCTCATTTTTTCACTTCCTGGAGGCACAATTAAAAGTATTACTAAAACAAAGTGGAAAAGGAAATTCTAAGTTGAACTTGAAAGAATAGCTTTTCGACCAGTATTATTTGATTTTCGTTTGTTTTTCAACTTCATAGCCTTATAATATAAAGTATTTGCTCTCTTAACACCTGACTTGACCATACTAACTAACGTAACTTTGCGTACTTTTACACTATCTCCTACAGAAATGTGGTATGTGCAATTGACGGAACAGATAAGTACTGAGCTATCGTTGAGATACCTATTACATTTATTATAATTGTCAATGTAGGCGATATTAAACTGAAGGTTGAATTTGAAAGTATAAAGTTTCCAACCACTGCTGGTTGGAAACTTTATACTTAATATAAATATAAATTTGTTTATCAACATCATAATCTGGTAAGATAAGACATTGCGTTAGTAATAGACTGGCAAAACTATGCGTATTTTACGCTATTTCCGAGTGAGTAAGCATTTAGTCATCTTAAATACCTATTATATTCATTCCTATTGTCAATATCAGATGTATTAAACTGTAGGTATAGTGGTAAGGAGATATTCATAATTCCGATTTAATTTTGTTATGAATATTAAAGGTAGTAAGTTTCACGTAATTTCTGATTCAAATGAATTACGAAACGATGATCACTTGAGCTACCTACTAAATTTTGACCTCATCACTTGTTTAAGTGTATCTCACCCCCATTAAAATTACAAGCGAATCACATATCGTTATGGTATCGAGAAAAGATTTAAGTACTAGATTTGCATATATAAATGAATATTACAATTTAGTTCAGTTTAAATAAAGAATTTAACTTTTTGTTGTAATGCGGCATATGAAATTGTAATGAAGAAGTTAATATTAAATATATGTGTCCTTCCAATATTAGTTATAACACGATATTAGTTAATTCTTAGTAAAAGAAAAAGGCAACATAAAATAATTAAATGAATAATTTCTCATTAAATTTATATAGATTTGCTAAGGTGAATCCCGGTTAATATACTTGTAGCATAACATTTGGAGTGAAGGTTGAATATACAAATAAATGTCGCATTAAAGGGGTAATATTTATTTTTTTCAATACATGAACAATGTTTTGATGTACCTATAACTACACAAGCATAATTTTAATTATTACCTTGTATCACATTTTTTTCTTCTTAAAAGGTAAAGTAATTTATACCTAAAAATGTTCATAGGTAAAATGTAACTGCAAAAATATGCCGGTGCTTTTAGTAATTAGAATTTATATACACCTTTATAAGACGAATAAAGAATAAAACAATTAAAATTCGCAAATTTTAGGAACATTTAGGTGATGAATATTAAACGGTATTTACTATTTTTATTAAACTTTTCACGTATATTTTTTCACCATATAAAACATATAGTATATAACTTTCAGAAGCATAAAAAATTCACAAAAAAAACTATAATTTGATTACAATGTTTTTACTATTATATATTTAGCTCTTTTATCACACGTCACTTATATACGATATTAAAAATATTAGATTGACCTAGTAACAGAAAGAAACTAAAATGGTGGCTTTGACTACCAAATAGTTTTTCAGTAGAAAAGATTGACCAGCCTAATCACTTAAGTTATTAAAACCTCGGTCGCCTCATCACCGCCCGTTTGTAGTGTTACCCGCCGCCGATGGCACCAAAGCCGTATGATTTGGCACATGTGCGGAGCTGAGTGGGGAGCATATCGACTGAGTGAAATAAACATTTTGAAAAACGTGTAAGGATAAAAGTTGCAATCGTAAGAAATATTTTTTGTAGAAAACCATGATGATTTTGTAGAAATCATGCAGAAAATCATCCAGCAGTTATTAGGATTAAATTGTCTATAACAATTAATCGCGCAACAATTTTACAATCCTGATAATTTTGGTTGAACCTATACCTAATTCTCAATGACATGATTTCTTTCAAACTTTTCTGAGCGATTGTTTTGTTGGTAAGGGTGGAGGACAGCAACTTTTAAGTTTTTCCCGAAAAATATTTAAACAAATCAATTATTGTTGAACTCGGGCTTCAAAAACCTTAAACGAACCCTTTGTACTTCACCTCTATAACAGGCCTTCGTATTCTATCCTTGTGTTAATTTAACATTTTTGCGTCTTATATTTTCCGAGAAAATCGTCCTTGACAGACTGGCCGATAAACTTCACAAGTGATTTCATAAATGTTCCATTTCGGCAATTTTGTTATAAAACACTGAAAATAACTAAAAACCAGGTTTGTACTTTATTTAAACCTTTTTCAACGATACCCTACGTACCTATGCAGGGAGAGAAAACATTTCCTCAACAAAGGAGCCTCGTCGAAATTTAATTTTAAGTCATTTTAAACACAATTTCCTATTTTGGGTCGAAGAATTACATAATACGGTGAATTTAAGTACGTTTCGTTTACTTCGTTTACCATTTACCCGCGCGTTACGCGCAGATAAATGGTAACGGAAGTTGTTACTTATTAGATACTCTAGCAGTTTATAATTTATAACAGTGTAATTGGTATTTTACAATTCATAATTAGGTCATTTTATTAAAGTTCACGTGTTTTTTTATCTTTTTATACGATGTGGTTTGGATTAGCGTGCATTGAAGATTTTATGTGACCTATTTTTAATTTCTACCTAACTTACGATTACAGTGTAGCGAATTATTGTTTTATAATTCCTAATCAATTTATTGTCAACTAAAGTTTACGCGTTAAAGATGTTAACGCGTGAAACGATCGAACTGGTTTGGCAGGTGTTCATTGATTTGTAAGGGGTGTATAAATAGTAATTATATTTTAGTTTCTTATAGCGACCTATATGTTTTTTATATGTTATATGCACAATGTTGTTGTAATTGCATATTAAGAGTTCGATTAAGAAAATATGTTTTTATTACAAAACCTTTCATTTTATATTACAATTTGAAATAATTTTTACTATCGAATATATTTGGTGTTTATTTTGTAGAAATTCATTATGACTTAATTATTTTTACATCTACATTCCTATCATAAGTTACAATCTCGATACAATTCTTCTAAATTCTTCAATTAGTTTCCAGAGTCAAGGATCATAAATAAACTAGCTCGGAAACATTTATTGACTGGCTTTTATCAGCAAATTTTGAAAGGGTATTTTAAGTGTCGTTTTTTATTAGTATAAAAAAGCATGCGGCAACCTAATGATTCATTTCACAAATACTAAGATGTACAAAAATAAATTAAACAAGGTTCGTATAGTAGCCAATAATCCCTAATCACTCAATACGGTGTCAATAATAAAAGTACCATTTAAAGGATAGTAAAGATTGCGGGGAAAATATTGTGGTAAAGTAGCATCATGCTTGAGGTTAATCATGAAAATATATAATAATATTCTTTTTACAAATTTAAACATTGTACTTTCCGAGTTAAGGGGATTTGCATACCAGTTAAACATTTTACTTTTCCTATAGGTTTCATTTAGAATAGTCAGTTTATGAACTTTCATATGATGCTCATAAATTCCCATACAAGATAAAAAATTGCTTTTTCTATAAACCTCGCTTAGAATCGTCAATTCATGAATTTTCATATGTTGCTCATAAATTTCCATAAAACATTTGCTTTTTCTATAAACCTCATTCAGAATCACAATTTTTATGAACTTTTAATGTGTTTAAATGCGAATTACGAATGAACAATGAGGATTTGCCATAAACGATCTCAGATATGGGACTTTAAATAAACAACAACTGGTTACAGAGAACGGTGAGAATAAAATGCCGAAGGAACCTCTTTCGATACACCTCTTACGTGTGTCGAAAATTCGACGAGATTCTAGTAACTATTTTAATTTTATCTATTTACTTCAAAGAATATTTTTATGAATCGAGTCAAAATATATTTTTAGTTGTTTTAATTTTTAGTCCAGCTGTAATTCACTTTTATAGATTCAATGTATTATATTAACTTTTAATATGTAATTCACTTTTATAGATTCAATGTGTTATATTTTTTTTCTAAGATCTGGAATTTTTTTAAGCTATAAAATTAAACAGTCAAGCGGCGCAGACTCGTCGAAAAATAACTTGACATCGCAGCTAACCTGTGGACTCTTAGAATAATTGCAATATTCATCAAATTCAGTTTAAAAGAGATTCAAAGAAACAGACATACTCTATTGAATTTATAGTTTAGAAATGTGTAGAAGAAGCTCTTAGAGAACACGGAATAAATTTTCAATCTTCCGAAATATTGACTTCAATTAGTATAAAAATACTAGTTGAAACTTTCAATGACCTTTTAAACATTACTTTTTTCAACTATGCGATAATACAAAAGCTAATACAAACTGATTTGGTTAAACGAAGGCTTATTTTTTATAATCAGATTTCCTATGGCCTAACAAAAGTTACACGGAACTGCAGAAATATTTTCTATTTTTTGGCAGTAAAAATTAATAAACAATTTAATTTTTTAGTCCAGGAGATTACTATGACCTTCGCAATGATAATTTTTTTGTTTCATTTTTAGGAGACGATAAACACACATTGTTTTCTACCGATACGTTTTGTTCAATCGATACGTGTAGTAAATTTCCCAATAAAAGGAAATCATGGAATGTTATCGAGCTAATCCTGCTTATAGTCCTTGATTCTGGGAATTAATATGAATAACGGTAAGAAGGTGTGAACTGTGATAGTAAATGTAATTTAGAAAACAACAGAGATCATAGCCGTAAAAAGATTTAAAGGTTTCATGTTAAAATTAAAGGTTTCGTAATAAAAAAAATATTTTCTTAATCGTTATCCTATAATTTTATTTATATATTTTACGATAATTTTAAAAATTGTCTTCCTAATAATATAGACATGGTTGAAACATTAGTCTTTCAGAGCGTTCAATACAAAAAAAAAAGTCTAAAAACAGTTTAATAAAAGTCTTAGGGTACTTCGGATATTCCTAATTAAGTAATTTATAATCTATTCCAAACGTATACTTCGTTATTAAGTGAAAATCCAAAATAACGATTTTTATTTAAATCGTCAGTTAGACAATGGATAAATCTTGGATTTTCTATGAAAAGTGATATCATATTTCGCATTAGTTTGTATATACTATTTTGACAGAGCTCTTTGAGCCGTCTACGTAAAATATAAAAAAAGCCACGTAAAACTCAAAACTAAAACGTATACTCAACTTATTCTAAACTTATACTCAACGCATTTGTGAAGAAAGTTTTTCATTTTGCATTATGACCATAAATTATATTTAATTTTTTGCTGCTTCCTGATTGTAAATGGCTGAATTGTTTGATTTTTTATTTTATAATAAGTATAATTTTTTTTATTACATTTTATTCCCGTAACGTAAGGGACATTTTTGTCGGATCGCTTTACTTACTTTTTTACTGACTTAATGAGAATATCAAAGAAGGAGAATACGGTTATCCATATTCGCTCTAATAATCCATACCACATATTAAATTCGTAAACACTTTAACTTTACAATAATTTTTGTAACCTCATTTTGAGCAACGGTTCGCGTCATCTCACCGCAAATATTTCTCAAGATATTTTTTCATCCATTTAATATTATTTCTCTTTTCCATGACTGGCTCGCTTGCAATTTGTAATTACACTATTCTCAAATATAATAATTTATTAATTGTTATTTAATCGTTATCCTCAAAAACGTTTGCTTAAAATAGGTGCATCATTTAACGAGGTAGAAATGAATGTGATTCGTGATTAATAATAGTCACTTGCAATAAGGTAAAGTTACTTTTACCGAGGTAAGCAATCAACACACGAGCGATCTAGAACAGTTAGTGAATTTTTATGCGTATATGAGGAAAGTAGAATAGCATGTTACGTCCTATCTGCAAAAAAAAAACAATCGCAACAGTAAAGTACTGGCTCAGCAATACGGCATTTATCTCAATGTTAAAAAATTATATCAGCCTATACTCATAATGGGCGCCAGAAAAGTAATAACCGGTAGATGTTTGGTATTATATAACCAACGGAATTAGTATCAGCGAAGCATTTCACTTGTTTGTCCATGGCGTAATTTCGAAAATACTTCTTAGATTGACTTAATATTTGGTATATAAATAAGAAATGAATTATGAACATTGCGAAAAGGTCGCTACTCAGTTACGTCTTCGCATTATTTTTACAACCGACCTCAATCAACTTACTTTGCGTCCTCCAACGAACAGTATGGCAGTGTCAAAACATTGTATAAAATAATCCGCAAACATACCGATGCCCATAATTCGGCCGCAAATAATCCAATACTTATAATTCGTCCGATATTCACAAATTTTCATATTAAATGATGTGTCAAACATTGTTACTGAACGCCGTCTTGTGATTCGTTATCAGCACGATCTTGTTCCAGCCGTTGCTCGATGACCGGACATTCAGCTCTTGTGTGTAATAAGCAAATTGGCCATAATAGCTTCGGATACAAACGGCGAACCTATCATTATGGCAACACGTAAAGTGCATCCTCTTAATATTCATAACAACAAATTATATATACATTATATTATGGATATAATTACTATATTTTTTAAATTTATTGCGATGTCTGAGACAATATTTTTTAAATAAAATTTCTGTATGCTTTATAAAAACTGATCTTTTCTAAGTATTGCTCAATAAGTAGTCGCTTATAGTCAATATTGCGTATCAATGAAATATTATCTAAACGATAAGTACGGTGAATAAAGGTAGCGCAACTACGGTGATCGGTATAGTTAATATTGCATGCATATCAATGCACAATTATCTAAATAGCAAGTATGGTGAACAAAGGTAGAGCAAATACGGTGAACGGTATAGTTAAAATTGCACGAGTATTAGTGCACTATTATCTAAACATCAAGTACGGTGAACAAAAGTAGAGCAAGTTCGGTGAGTGGTGTAGTTAATATGGCATGCTTATCAATGCACTATTATCCATTTGTCATAAAAATCAACAGTACAAATACATACATGTCGTCTACAAAATTTATTTTCTTCTTTTCTTTAATAAGTCAAACTTTTTATCTACAACAGGATAAGCAATTAAAACTCTATCCTGACAAATAATTAAATTCTAATAATTTCGTAATTTCTAGACAAATATTCTTTTATAAGAATTTTCCTAACACAAAGACATTTGTTTACATACATAATAGCAACACCCACCCAACCTAAATTTTATTAAAAAAAATAGAAATTATTTATAGATAATCATTATAATTTGAAATTATACTTACGTACTGGAAGTTCCGTAATGCATTCAGGCCGACGGCGTGGCATCAGCGAGTATATGAAAGAAACATATATATGTTAACCAATATATTAAAAATACTTTTGTAAGTGTATTATACTTAATTTTTTTTCCACACATATTAATAGTTAACTCCAGTAATTAAGTATATCGCTCTGTCATTTCAAGTTGTAATACTTCCAATGTCATAGACAGTTAAGTGAATGTTAGTAGCGTCAATAAATAAACATATCGTTGTGTCGATTTAAAGTTGTATTACTTCTAATGTGACCGGCAGTTAAGTGAAATATAAGTAGCGTCAATAAACAAACATAATTATCGTTGAGTCGATTTCAAGTTGTATTATTTCTAACGTTATAGACAGTTAAGCGAAATATAAGTAGCGTCAATAAACAAACATAATTATCGTTGAGTCGATTTCAAGTTGTATTATTTCTAACGTGATAGACTGTTAAGCGAAATATAAGTAGTGTCAATAAATAAACATATCGTTGTGTCGATTTCAAGTTGTATTACTTTTAATGTGACCGGCAGTTAAGCGAAATATAAGTAGCGTCAATAAACAAACATAATTATCGTTGAGTCGATTTCAAGTTGTATTATTTCTAACGTGATAGACAGTTAAGCGAAATATAGGTAGTGTCAATAAATAAACATATCGTTGTGTTGATTTCAAGTTGTATTACTACTAATGTGATAGACAGTTAAACAAAATATAGGTAGCGTCAATAAATAAACATACTGTTGTGTCGATTTCAAGTTGTATTACTTCTAATGTGACAAGACAGTTAGCAAATATAGGTAGCGTCAATAAATAAACAAATCGTTGTGTTAATTTCAAGTTGTGGTAGCTCTGATGTGGTCGATTCTGCGAAGACTATCATCTCTTTTTATATAACTTTTTTTCATCGATTATATACTTTATATAAGATATTTTTATAAGTGTCATCGTTAGTGAAATATCATATTTTAGAGACCTCGTATAATTTATGGAAATTGGATGAGAGCTGAAGCAAACTAAAATATCAAGTTGTTACTATGAAATAGTCCTGTAAAAAACGTTTATCGATTCCAATAATCTAAACACAAAGAAAGCAGACTCATGACAACAAAACGAAGACTTTAATGCTATCCGCAAGCAACCCATAAAAAGCAACATTTCGAAAAATAACTTAAACCCTGTAATTTTCCTTTTTTGAATTAAATTAACGTCAAATCTTGGCATATTTTGCTTAACATACTACGTATAAATATATGCACACTGATTCTATTACACTAATTTAAATGGCTATTTACGTCTAACACGAACGTGGCAAATATGATGAATGGCTCACGAAAGTCACGCATAGAATTTGTTCGGAGGGAAAGCTCCGCAGGCCTTCTAGCCCCGAGTATCACAAACGAAAATAGTTTTTATTGTTGTCGTTAGCATCGTATTTATATCTCATTCCGTCATTCAAATGGAGTCCTTTAGAACGACAAGTGGACCTTATCGGTAGAATTTTTCACCCGTTGATTATACACGGAACATTTAGTTCAGGGGGTAATTTATTATGATGACGTCAGATCGGGTCGGCTTTGCGATTTTCTAGCTCTTATATGATTCACACGAAGATAACATATTTTTATACAATATATTTTTTTTTAATATTTTTTTTAATTTTACAAAAAAAAATTGTAAAGTATAATTTACCAAATAACTGGTCAGAAATGAGGGAAATTAAGTTTATCGTATACGAAAATATAATTACGTTTTAATACAATCACTTTTAACGATTAACCAGTTTTACGATAATATATCAGAGTATTTAAAAACGTGTAGCAAAAAGAAATTGAGATAAGTAAATGTTAAATTTTAGATTTATAATGAATAAATACGTATATTCACGCATCATGTTATTATACAAATATGACCATGCCCCTGCAACTCAGTACCATGAACGAGCTTACTTAAAGTACCTATCGAGCTAATATATGATTGTCGGAGAGTTTTTTTTAACCAATTTTCTCTGTAGACCTTTCTGTTATATAAAATTGTATAAAGAAATTACTTTTTTACAGTACTTAGGAAATACTTGTTTGTTATTTGCCCAAACAAGTAAATTTACGATATTTAACGTGACGTGAAAAATATGATAAAAATAATCACTAAAATAATTTACGATATTAAACGTGATGAGATGATGGTACCAAAAAGTGTCGAAGACACGTGAAGTTGTATAAAAAGCGGGGTTTCTGAAATCAGTAAGTAATGTCTTCAACCTATGAATGGGGAAAGTAAGCAAGTTTGCATGACTGATAAAATTTACAACCTCATGAAAGAAAGAGAGCCCTAGTACGAACGGAAATGTAAACATATATAAAACCTTCACGCAAAACAAGACTCGTTCAATTTCCATAAAGCATTTACTTAAGACTGGTCACAGAAACCATTATCACCATCAACTAGTGGTTGATCACAAATTCTGGATATAGCCTGGGAAAAGTCTCTTTGGGAGCAATATATCAAATCGTTGTTCGTGGACGATTCTGGAATGCATGTCGCATCTACATCTGTTGATGTAGCCACTTATTCTTGACAGATGAAATTTCAAAAAATGCTGTGGCGAGCTAAAACTAGAAAAGCCTTGAAACCAAATGGTATTCACATAGAGATTCTCAAGCTTATTGATGAAGAATACATTGCTGTAGTAGTAAAGCTGTTTATCTCGTTTATAAATTTGGCCACATATCTGAGGACTGACTGAAATCTACTTTTTTTTTTTCATACTTATTAAAAAGAGAAACGCCTAAAATGTAAAGAGTTTCGAATAATTAGCCTTATGAATCAAGTTCAAAAAAAGTTCTCCTCAAATGAATCCTCTCCATTTTTCATATACGAATAAGAATAAAATGTGATGAACAGCTAAGCGACAGTCAGTGTGGATTCCGAACTAGAGTTGGCAGGAGAGAAGTTTTATTAGCAATACAGGTTCTGGGGCAAAAATGTAGACATGTAGTAAGATGTCTTTTTATGTTTAATATATTATGACAAAGCGTTAGACAGAGTGCACAATAATCGTATAATTAAAACATCGGATTGGAAGAGAGGGATTATATTAATTAGAGTCTCGGTTCTAGTATAGGACCTATACTGGGTCCGACGTGCAACTATCAGTATTGAAGGGGAAGACTGAATAGATCGATATTAAAAGGGGAGTGCGACCGGATTGCACGTTATCATCAACTCTTTTTAACATGTACTCGGAGGCGATCATGACGGGAGCTCTGGAAGAACTAGACTGTAGTTAATGAATGCTTTATTAACAACTTGAGGTATGCTGATGATACAGTTCCCACAACATCTTCGAAAACGGAGTTACAGAAGATTGTCCGTTCACATACGATTATCATCAAATGAAAATTTTAATAACAATTTATATTCTATTGTAGTATAGAAAATATTCATAATTAGATGTTCCTACAGGACTGCCACGAACAATTTAAAGTATGACCTAATAGAAACTAAATGTCAGTATATAAGGCGATTGGATGTTACAGGTTTTTGTACGGGTGAACGAATTAAAAGAGCTACCTGAAACAGGGAAGGAATACATTGTGTTGGAGAACTAGCGTGACAGTGGGCAGGTGACTTCCATCTTCATACCGTCTGTGTTCGTTAAGATATTAACAAAATACGTGTTTGCAGTAAAATTAAAAGTTGTGTTTGTACACGATGTTATACACGGGGGCAATTTGCGAGCGTTTTAAGGCATTTCGAAAGGTTATTTAAATAGTGGTCTCTTTACGTTATATTTAAGTAGTTTAGAATAATACATTGAAATGTTTTTCACTTTTCTCAAAGTTTTTCAGTCAGCGTAATTTTGTACTCTTTTTTCAACGAAAAATTGTTTAAATCGTTTCATTCCTTTTGTTTTTATTTAAGTACCTTTAGCTAAGACATGAGCGTCAAATCATAACAAATTAGGTGTCAGTCACATAAATTCGAAGGCAAATAGTTTGCGTGGACGTTACGTGCGTAGATCTTTATATATTATTATTCAGAATAGTTCATGTAACCTAATGATACTAGTGAAAATTTTTACGCTAATTGTTTCAATATTATTATCACAAAAAGAGTCTTTGCTACGACTACTAAAATAAAGAAAACAGAAACAGATCAAATTATTTTATTGACGATCTGCTATTTACTGGCACGCTGACAGGTTGCCAGCAGCTCTCTTGGCTACCAACGTGTTTCACTTTTTGGTTATGGTCAAATTTTTCAATATAACAACTAACATTATACTGGTCAAAAAAGTTTTATTTCAAAAAATCAAGTTCATGTATGTAAATTTGATTTTTCTAAGTGAAATTTTGTTTAAAACGAATTTATTCTTCGTGCTACGTTGATACAATGCGAATTTTCAAGACGGTTCATTTAAAACGGCCTTTTTCTATAAGTTACACCGTCTCTGATATTGCATTGAACGATTTGTGAATTAGTTGACCGCTCTCTATTATTATACATAAAAAATAACAAAACGTTTAATATTAACAATAACAGTGATTAATAAGCTTCAAGTGTAGTGTCCCTTGCACGCAACTGACAGTACGACGCGACGACAGCTTTTTCTATTTATTTATACAAACGTGTTAATCGAGATTCGAATCGCCGGACATAAAGTAGGCATTATTATATATCCAAAACACGTGCGCCCGGTCGCTTAGGGCGCACCTGTCGCACCTTTCCATTTTAATTTGAAATTAATTTCGTCGAGATATTGTTATCGATATTATTACTTGCACGTTCGGTGCAGGTATCGTTTTGCCGCGACGCGTACTATTTTATTAATATTGTCGATTGTTAAGTTGCAAGATTCATATTACTGTATATTATGGATTTCTTGAAAATGCAACAAGGGTTTGGATTTTTCTTTCGTCTTTGAAGAGTTATATTAGAATAATGACTTATTGGGAGAAAAATATCTCTAAAGTTGATCTAGTGTTTACAAATCTAATTATAGCCCATGACAGCAGACATAAATAAAGCATATTAAGAGAAATTTTCAACTTAATAATGCACGACCTCATTTTATTTTTGGCGAAAATAATTGTTACATATATTTTAAGACAATAGATTTAGTCTTCGAAAATACAATGCATCGAGTGAGTTTTGTACAAATATAATTATATATATGTATACCTTAAAATCATAATTAATAAGGAATTTCAATGTGAAATTTAATTGTGTGGAATCTATATAAATAAAACAACAACGAGAGTATACAACCAGCGTATTAGATCGACCCTTTCTATTCATTTTTAAACCCCTTGGTATAGAAATGAATTGTCAATTTATGAAAACAAAATTTAAATAACCGTGCAATTTATACATATAATAAAGCTGTAGAATTGGCCTGTCTATACATTGAAGATATTTAGGAAAAAACTTAATTGCAAATAAGTAATATACCATAAAGATACTGTTTTTGGAATGTTTATTTGTCTGTTCTTGTATTTGTTCCGCATCACGTAAAAACTACTGAAATAATTAGGATGAAGTTTTTATTTCATCGGAATCGACCGATCAGAGGATTTATGCGAATTTATACATTTATTGTGAATTTCAAATATTAATTCACATCATTTTATTGTGAATTTAATATTTTCATTTATTTATATTGCATTAGAACAACTACAACATAGAAGTGCTTAGCTACTCGACACGCAGTAATTACATAAATGTATACTGTATTTTTATACATCAATAGATGGCGCTATGTGTATTTTAGATAGTGTAATTAAATTTTCCACCCGGACGTTGGTGAAATGGGCATGGCCAGAGGTGAAGTATGAAGTGGTGTGGGACCCCTTCCAGATGAATGCGGGCAGATGCATGAGGGTACACGTGTTGTTCGTCGACTCTTGCAAATAAAATGTTCTATTTATACTTACTTTATTTTCTCAATTCGTTTAATATTTGAATATGTTGTAAATTTTTGTATTACTATTGCAAGTTTACTAAACTTAGGCCGTATAAATTGTTGGTTGTTGTTTATTTAATGTATTTAAATATAATGAAGCTGTACAATTAGCCTTTTCCTATATTAAATTTTTCTATGAAAAAAATATTTAGGGGAACATAACAAAAGTAAAAGTACACAAAAATATTTTTTTGAAATATTTTTATCTTTGCATAATGTAATACACATTACTAAAACTACTAAACAAATTTCCATGTTTTAGATGAATATAAGAAATAACCACAAGTAATATTTAGTTTTCATTTAATTGAAAATTTGTTCATCAAAAGATATTTAAATTTAATATTTTCAAATATTCAAGAACATTGCATTTATATTAACTAAGTGCCTAGCTACTCGACGCATAGTAATTACACAAAAATATAGTGTACATGTGTGAACAGAGGACGCTACGTATATTTTTAATCGAGTAATGCAGTTTTCCACCACATTGGTGAAATGGACGTGGAACCCGAATGCGGGTAGATGCAGACATATAATTATTCGATGTTGTATACATTCGTTATTAACTTACTTTTCCTCAATTTGTTTAAAATTTGGATCTGTTGTCAATATTTATAATATATTTACTTTTGTAGGTTTAATATTAGACTGTATCAATTTGATTGTTATGTGCTTTATTGTCTATACATATAATGAAATTGTAGAACTGCCGTGTCTGTACCTTATAGATATTTTTCCCGATTATATTTCCGAATGTTATTTAATAATAAATATTCCCGATTACGCGTTACTTCGGAATGATTTCGAATTTTAATTACGGGAATGTGAACATTAAACTATTTTTCAATGTATTAGATAACCAAATTGTCGCTTGTATTCTTACAATTTGCAATTAAGTTTAGCAAAATTGCCCAAAAATGTATGTTTGTAATGCATAATCCAATTTTTTGTTTACATTTTTGTAAAGAGTCACGTTCTGAGTAACTTACAAGTTTACACAGTCAAAAAGTTTATGCTAATTCCTCCTCTTTGCCAAAACTTTCAAGTTAATTATATTTTTAATCGTTTATAATACGATAAAAATATTTAAATGATTTTTTGGAAAATGCAATTTTTGACCGTTTATTGTAAACTATCAATTTCGCAAAATTATATTTATGACAAAAATTATAAATATCTAGCCTTCTATAAGACAATCGTTTTGGCGTTGAGCGCTGTCTTGTATTCTAGCATATTTTTATGCTTAATTCACATCATAATGGCAGTAAATGTAGAGCTTTTGGAGAGTTTTACGATTATTGACAATTCTATTGTGTTCTTTGTTCTATGGTTGACTGCTCTTTAATAGCTATTGTTTTTTCAGTTTGGTTAATAGATGTTTCAAAACGGTTTTTAAAATTTTTGAGAAATTTCGAGAATATTCCAGATCCAGGTCTGATCGATCGATTTATTTTGATAGCGACAAATCATACATACTGAAAAAGATATTCATTTCAACAAGATAGACATTTCAACGCGGGCTTCGGCTACTCAACTTGGATATTTTCATGGTAGAGTAGGCGAATGTTTATCCAAGTTAGACACAGTCTACAAATATAGTTTTAGGATACAATATGAGTTGAGTCGATCTATCTTTCTGATCTTATCTTATCTGATCTTTCAATTACCTTCATAAAAAATTGTTTCGTCTTTGCCCGAAAAATAAGCTGAAACTGCGTCCTTCACTTCTTCATCGCTTGAAAACTTTTTCCATGAAGTCCTTTTTTAAGGTTTGGGAACAAATAATAATCATTGGAAGCCAGGTCAGGACTGTAGGGTGGGTGTTCCAAAATATCGAAGCCCACCTTGTGCATGGCGGCCAGCGCAACTCGGCTCGTGTGAACGGGCGCGTTGTCGTGCAAAAGCGGGACACCTTTGGTCAATTATGCCCTTCTTTTTTTTTATTGCTTCTTTCAACCTCTCTAGAATTGACGCATAGTACGATCCGGTTATGGAAATACCTTTATCTTTATAATCCGTCTACAGGATTCCTTCTGAATCCCAAAAGACTGTCGCCATGATTTTTCCAGCCGACTGTGACACCTTAAACTTCTTGGGTGGTGGTATGCTTTTTTGTGCTGCATTGAGTCTTGTTTGGATTCAGTTTCATAATGATTAATCCAAGTTTCGTCTCCAGTAAAAATTCGACTCAATAGTCCATCCTTGTCTTCACTACAGAGGTCCAAAAACGCGCGAGAACACTCCCCGCGGCGTTGTTTTTGAGGCGGTGTGAGCATTTTCGGCACCCATCTTGCGCTGACTTTTGTCATGTCAAGAGGATCATGGAGAATTTTAAAAATTGTTTTATCCGATACTCCAACCATCTCTGCAAGCTGTTTCTTTTTTAGTCTGGCATCTTCCAGTACTAATTTTTCAACTTTTTCAATAATTTCCGGAGTAGTCATTTCGATCGGCCGACCGGGGCGTGGGTCGTCTTCAAGTGAGTCTCTACCCTGTTTAAAGACACTATGCCGTATGTAAACCATGGTTTTACCCAGGTAAGAGTCCCCGTAAACGGATGCCATCTCTTTCAGTATGGTTTGAACCGACTTTCCTTGCTTGGTAAGGAACTTTATAACGGCGCGGTACTCGATTTTTTCCACAGTTCAGACTTTTTTCCAGATTGAGTTGTTTGTTCGACGATAGTTCAACGACTAATGATCTGATTAGGATAAAACTTGGTATTTATACTAATAATGAGTTACTTAACTAGTTATCTTTCGTTAATCACCTTTACTAATGGCCTACCTTTCCATTCCGCGAACTTAAAAACGCCCCCTCGTTATATATATATATATATATATATATATATATATATACACACATATATATATATATATATATTTTTATATATATATATATATATATATATATATATATATATATATATATATCTGACCGCCAACGGTTGGGTCAAATAAACTTTTTTAATATTTATTAGCGGTAGTTTCTGTGCACATTTAGTGGAAGCATACGTAGTATTTCTATGAAAGTACATATACGGTACAAAAATAAAGTACAAGTAAAGTACATATTACTCATAATTAAATAGAATATTAGAACGACCCTGCCCAACGAGCGCCGTGAATAGAACCTGGAACTCCGCAGTGTGCTGGGTCATGATTGGGAAGACTATGATCAACCCAACACAACATGGTAATGATATGGTGAAAAATAATACTACTATTATTTTTCGCCATGTAAATATTTTTCGCAATACACCTATATTTCAGACATAAAAGCATCGGGGAAATTTTCAAAAGAAGTGAGATTTAAAATCATTGTTACAGATTTCCGGTAAACGTTTAGTAACACTGTTTTTGGGACATTGGAGAGCACAATTTTTTTGCGGTCATTTTAAAAAATACCTCTTAAACTGTCATACATAAAATTCTAAAAATATTACTTGACTTCTTATAGCTTGAACTTTCCTCGCCTCATAAGACTTAGATAGTTTAAAAAAATATCGATTATTACAATTGCCCCTATACAATTTTGACAGGAATATTTTTAAAGTGTTCTCTCTCTCTTCAAAGCATATATGGGCTTTATTTATATTATAGTGTCAAATTACAAGCTTCCAAATCAAAATATTTCCGTTAAGAACTACTCGTATGTGGAAATTTTCATCAATAACTCTAGACTCGATATGCAATTAAAAAAAATACTATTGCATTATTAGCTTCCTCTGCAATTTTTGTATAAATATTTTTCAGTGGTAACTAAAGCAGGTTGATATGCTTACACAATAGTGACTGCTCGTGTATAGTAATTACTCGATTAAAGTGATTGGAGCTGAGATGGGAAATTATTTCATACCCCCTTATTTTTTACGAGACTTAGCGCTGTCCAACTTGTTTTGTCATTAATTAACGCTTCAGGTGAAATTATTTCATGATAAGATTCATTGACGCAATTTTCAATTCAAAACATGCGAGTTTCCGTTTTCATATTATCTATTCTTTACGAAGCATGTAGGTGGAGATTATGGTATGATATCACTTATGATCAGTTATAATAAACTGAGTTATAGTTGTAATGTTTTCTCTCGAAACGCTCGTTTTGCCAGCTCAATATATTCGTTCCGTGTAATTGTCAAAATAATCAATAACAGTTTGTTAGTCGTTTAAGAATTTTAGACTTTTGAATAAATTAATTAACTGACGTATTGGTATTCTAGCATGCATTACATATCAGTGTAACGAGATTACGTGAAAAAGAAAGTAAATGGAGTAATATTGTTGGGGTATATTTTTAAATGAAAATATAAACAGTTCAATTGCTTAAAAATTATATTACATTTATAACCATACTACATATGTATTGTTTTGGGAACCAGTTGTTATTTAAACAAATAATCTATTTAAAATGAAGCAATTTTCTTTAAAAAAGTCCTTTGATTTTATTTGGTGTACTGGCTATATAAAAATACGAGTGTGCTTTAGACCACACGACTGAAGTAAAACTTCAAATTCACAAAATATGAACTTCAAAATGAATTTACAATTTTATTCATTTTAAACGTAGAATATTTAACGTATTGAACAAAATAATAATTTATAATTTTGTTCAAAAACGAAATGAAATTACAAAATAATAAAAAAATAACCGTTCGCGTAACGCTAGAAAACTCGCATATATATATATTTCATGCACTGGCTGTGAGAGGAAGAGAGAAAGAAAATGTGCGCGCGCACTGCTCTCTCTTGCTCCTACGGTGTGATACAGACAATAGGCTTGCACTGTGTCTTAGATATACGAAACATAACTGGCTATGAGAGAAAGAGAGAAAGAAAATGTGTGTTCGCACCTCTCTCTCTTGTCCCTACAGTAATATACGAAACGTAACTTTCTCTCTTTCTGTCTTCACTAACTTATATCTCCCTCTGAACTTCCGTTCGCCTCGCCCGATTACACTTTTCGTAACGCTCTCGTCACGCATTCACCAGTTTACTCCCCAAGACAAGCGTGCGTAAAGAAGTTTTACTTCAAAACATGTAACGGTAAAAATAAAGAAAACTAAGAATTATAGTTTACATCAGGTGGGCGGACTAGCGCATATGATGAACAGTCTGTCATAAATGGTAGCCAGCGAGGACCGTGAGCTACAGCCTCAACTCTTATCGTCTTTAATCCGACGCGTGTCGTATAAAGATAATGGGAATTATCGCCATCGCATCCGACGCCGTGTTTTGAGGCGTCAATTATCCGCCGAGTCACGCTTTTTTTAATTCCGAACTTATATAAGGAATGACAGTGAGGAGCAGTAATGATGGCGCGCTGTGTATAATAATAATTAAACATACAATAAGATGGCCAATATATTTTATTCTTCCCGAGTAACGACCGTGACGGGGTTTTTAAAAGGCCACTCTGATGAATGTGCTGTCTGCCGAGGTTGAAAGTTGGCGTAAATCAATGTGTTTTTGTGAATCGATATTAGTTTGCTCGATATACTAAAAAGACGCGGCACCCTTATAAGCAAAGCTCTCGTTATTCGTTTCTTTATATACTATTGATTCCTAGCTGTTGTTAACGACAAACTTGCTAATTTTTCGTGTATTCAAATGATAAGTTCGATGATGCGTTAAAATTATGTGACATGAAATAGTTTTATTTATAGGTTTAATATAAGGAAATTCCGCAATTTTTTCTTTAAGATTTATGATGTTTGTATTCATGATGAGATGGAGGATACAATGTTTACAATGTGGCGGTTCCTAAACTCCGTTGTACGTACCACTAGTGGCACGCAGAGCTTTTGAAGGTGGTATGCAAACGTATGCAACATAAATTACAAAAATATTTTTTGAACTATAACGCTATGATATATGCGACTAAACAATAAATTTTATTTTTCTCGCGCGTATACGAAAAAAATAGAAAACCAATGTTGCAGACAGAAGACATTATTTTTAATGTAATACTTGTATATAACAATATTGTATAATAAATCCAACAGTATAATTAACCCAGTTAGTTACATTATATTGTCTTAAAAATACTGAGAAAAAATTATGAATCGTGAGCTAAGTGTTTTTCAACGTATAAAATAATAAGTGAAACCTATGACATTAGAATAAGAACGTTTGACCATGCGCGTGAATTAACGATAGTTTTTTACGGAGAGTTTAATTGCTAATAGTTTTATAACTTATAATCAAAACATTGTGACAACTAAATTTGACGAGCTTACTATTATCATATCATGGCCTCCAAACTCGCTATATATATATATATATATATATATATATATATATATATATATATATATATATATCTTACTGGGCTACAATTTTTGCTTCTTTGTGTTGACCACCTGTTAAATTTCTACCAAAATTAAAAGCAAGTTATGATTATAAGCTTCCTTATCGTCACTACACAACACAACAAGCTATGTTTAACGATTAGCTCTGTAGTTTGTTATAGTAATCGAGAAACAGAATTTTACAGGAAACTAGAGTCGTTTAAGTCAGCGGCGCGAGTTTGTTACGCTTACTCAAAAAAATATTTTTTATTTAAATTAATTAAATAAATATTAAAAAAAATTTAATTATTTTTCCAACTGGTGTCATGTAAATGAAATATTCATCTAAAATAAATGCAAAAAAGTATAAACGTATACTATTTGATAAGATAAGACATACAAGAGGCGGGATTTTGTTTTATACTATGTAGTAAAATCAAGCCGAACAGACGTAGACATACGTATATAGGTCTAACCTTTGTTACATTATTGAATAATCTTTATCTCCTTCCTTCTTAATGAACTTAAGAAATAAGCTTAAATATATCGCATTTAGTAAAGGAAGAAAAAATAAAATATGAACGATTTTCATGGTAATGAACAAAATAAAAGTACAAACGACGATGGTTTCGTGCAATTTGCTGGTTGACTTCGGTTGAGCGCCATTATGAATGATACGTTTGATATGTTTTACGTAATATAATAATTTATATGTGGTTCGAAGAATTGGAAAAACTAACAATTAATTTAATAAGAATTGCTACAATAAGAAACGGCTTATAGTTTTAAATTATATATTGATACTATCGACTTTCTATCTGTTGTCAACGGTAATATAGCCAATTTCATTTCTTGTATTTAAATGACAAGTTTGATGCTGCGTTAAAATTAAATATTTGTCACATATCTAAATAATGTTGGTAGTTTATATAGGTACGTAATAACAAACAATTTTTAAGCGGTTTCGCTGCATCTCACCATGTTTGAGAAGTTTTCATTATTTCACTGTTTCAGTAAATAACTTCAATATTAATGACGTCGTACAGTAGCTATTCTCGTTCATATCGTTAAAGTAAGATTCAACAAAACCTATCAAGTACGAGTGGAATTGACTTCGGTAGTTCCGTAGGCATTTAGGCCCTTATAAACTATTACAAATATTAATTTATCACAACGTAAATATATTGCCTACTATATCTTATACTTTTGGGGGAAATGGGGGAGGACGGACTTGACATCTTACCGACTCCAATCATAAATCTTGTCTGCAAGCGCTAAAAGTCCACTTGGACTAACAATGGCGGACACCACCAGGTCTACCGTGTCCCCCTGCTAGATAATAGACGAGGCTCTGGCGACCGAGTAGTGGCGATATAACCACACCCCTGGTTGGGAAATTGTTTAGAAGAAATTTCAGAGGCCTTAGGATCTAAACAATCCTAAACATGTTTGGTGCAGGGAGCAAGGGGAAACTACTGCAACTATTTTCAAAAAAGAATCGTCATGGAAGTAAAACTAGGGAAATCACAAGTGCCATGCAAGCCGGCTAGCAGACGGCGCCGCGTCATTTCTAGGGCACGCGGTGTGAAATGGACGCCCGGCCATAATGACGTATGGGAGACTAGGATCCGCATGGAAACTATACTACTGAGATCTCATTCAAGTTGCGGAAAATTAAAACACTAGGAACGTGGAATATTTGAGGGGAATCTGGTTACAACGAACACATTATTCTAACATCGCGCACGCAGACTGTATATTTGGATCACACCTGATGGGAAATACCGTAATCAGATCGACTACGTCTCAATTCGGTCGCGATGTAGGACCTCTATTCGTAATACGCCCGGAGCTGACTGCGGATCAGAACTTTTGATCACAAAGCTGAAACTAAAACTAGCAACAGCGAGAGCACTGACAAAAAACTGGGCAAATAGGACTTACAAAAATTAAAATGAAGGAGGGCCAAATAGATTTTGGGAAAAAGCAAAATACCTCATCACAGAAGCAGTTGAAGAGCATAACCAACGGCTAAGCATAAAAATGACACTGGATGACGGATACTTACTTTAGTTGATATACGGCGTTAGATGAAAGCGAAAGGCGCTATGTCAGAGATTTGAACAGATTTTTTGCACAAATGAAGGCGAGTATCAGACTAAGGCATAATGCCTACCTTCGGAAAATTTGCAAAATTTTGAAACACATGCAGATAAATACGAGTCTAGAGTTCTTTATTACAAGATTCGTATCATTAAAATAACAGTGCCATTAAAATCCAAGGCAATTGAGGAGCGTAATAACACCTTGGTAACGAGGTTTGATCAAATCTTGGAAGCATGGAGTACTACTGCTAGTCACTATTTCAAGACCCTGAATCTCAGAATTTCCAAAATACGGAACCCGAAGAGGTAGAGCCGGTTATTTTGTCATCTGAGGTTGAAGCGGCTATCAGGCACTTTAAAAGCAGAAAAGCTACTGGCAAGGATGCAATTCCAAAAGAAACCATCAGAGCCTTGGGGGATGATGGTATAGATATATTTAACATCTTTTCTAATATGACAAACAGGAGTGTGGCCAACCGACTGAACTCATACGTCTTCACTTCATTACATAAGAAGGGCTCAACAAAGAAATGTAGCAAATACCGTCTTAACCCTCTTATATCGCTTTTATAGCAAAATCTTATTCCTTATTGTAAACGAGAGGCTAAAAGTCCAGAGATTGCGTCGGAGCAGGCTTGATTGGAAAGGGAAGGGCACACGTGAGCAGATCTTCATTGTTCGGCAGATCATCGAAAAGATATTTTTCGTCTCGACGTCGTCTCTTACCCTCTTTTGTCATGTATTTTCTTATCTATATCTCAAGATATAATACCTAAAATAATGAATTATTATTTTTGAGACTTTTAGCCCTTTCTAATGATACTCCACATTATATACGACATTAAAAAAATCTGTTTTATGTTCAGAAATTAATGTAATTTAAAAAAAAAATATTTATCTTATCCAAGCATGTACGAATAGAATACGCGTGTAGTAACTTGCGCATTGCTGTATAATACTCGTAATAAATTTCATACTTTGTGCACAATTACTTGGAGTTTACTCCTTTAGAATCGATTCGGAAGTTCAGAGCATTAAAAAAAGGGTAATGAGGTAATTTCAGGTACATTTTTAATTGACATATCGAATTATTTACTGACAGTTGTAAGCGTCGTTTGTTTTGGCTGGAAGTGTTGCGTTTAATAAAAATAAAAAAAAAAAAAAATTAAAGTAGTAAAATGAATACAAGATACTACACGGAAATGGATTGCTGATATTGATCTCTTATAAAGATGTACTTGAAAAGATGTACCGGCGGATCAAACGAGAAGATGAAAAAAATGCGGAAATACCTAACATAATGCTACTGGTATTATTAATGAAAGGGTAAGTACAGTCAAATGTTTACGTTTATAATGAAAACAGAATTTATTTATTTATTTACTGAAAGGCTCACATAACACTAAACTATACTTTAATTATGTGTGCACAAAATGGTTAGAGTATTTATATACATTTTCAAGGTTACTTGTGTTATGAAATATATTACAAAATGTATTGATCAATTATTAAAGTCAGTATTAACTTAGAATTATATTATTTTCTACATACTAAAGAAAATATTAATTCTCTATCGTAGCTGGTTTTAATTTATAAACAATATATTTTGTATTTCCTTTTCAAATATTAATAATTTTGGTTCAAAAATGTGCAAGGACGGATATTGAGAAATAATATCGTTATCCAATCGGCATATTCGAATTATGGCGTTAAAAAAGAGGTATTACTGTTAAAAACTTGTAGTACGAATATTTTCTGTAACGGTATACGGGATCTGAGTCGAGTGTTGAAGTTGAGTAGAGAGAGGAATTAGAAACAATCAATATGCGAATGTATGATTTTATATAAATATAATAGATCAGTGCTCTTTCTCCGTCCAGTTAGGGATGACAAAATAAATCTCCATAGTTGGATTTCATTAGATCTCTACTCTCGTCCAAGATGAAGTTGGAATTAATTTGTTTGATGAATATAGTATTAATTTCTTTGCGCAAATGTAATTTTTTTTAATAATGTGCTTAAGAAAGATATACTTTATTTGTTTCTTTAGGAAAAAGGAAGTCAACTGTGCCGACTTTGGATTAATATAACATCCAAGTAGAGAAGAGAATTGGGAAAGGAAAGGCGGATGGCGGATGGCCATAGCGGATGGCCACCGGCGAAGGACGCGATTAACGACATCCAAATTGACCCCGTCGTTTTCTTAATAGCGCCAGGGCTAATTATGGAAGTCCCGTCAAACGATTTTGTCCAGCAATTCAATCGAGGTAAACAGCGTGTGTAATATAACCGAGGTAACGGAGCATCGACAATTTTTAGACTGATTTTCTTGAAGTGAATTTTATTCGAATTTATATTTAAACTGAAGAAGTAGTATTACAAATGAAAGTGGTTTGTAATTTAATCACCATTAAAATTACAAATTGTATAATTCATTTTATTTCTAGTGATATGCAAAATAAATAAGAATAAATAAGTATTGATAACTTTCTGTATTAAAACAGTCACTAGCTTATATCATCTAGTCCAAACTAACTGAATGCACATTTTAAACTTCTGGCTATAGGTAAAGTGAACTACCCAGTGCAAACTAATTTTAATGCATATTTTAATATTCTAGCTATACGTAAAGAGAATTATGACGCTAGTCAGATTGAATTTCAATAATATAATTTTTGAATTCCAATTTAGAATACTATTAAATAATTTTTCAAAATACAATATATGTTTTTGTAAGAATTTATTGAATTAACAAATGTGAAAAATAAATAAGTATTAATAACTTCATAAATTAAAGCAGTACCAAGGCAATTTATCCTTGATTTCTAATTGGTGTTACTTTTCTGTATAAATATAATGAAACAAGTTCTGTGGATACAAGTATCTGTAATATTATCTATACATTTCAAAATGAATTGTATGTTTATTAATGTTAGAGAAACTTTTTCAATACATACAAATATCAGTTATGAGTGATGTCATTCTAGATGATAAAGAATTAACATAAATAAAATAAATATGAATAAAACTATATATATATATATATATATATATATATATATATATATATATATATATATAATATAGGTATATATATGCTTTCACTATCATAAGAGATGGGTTTATTTACCCCCCTTTACCTATTTTATACATTCCAAGACAATCGTACTTAAGGAGTAAACTCCACTCGAGCGTCGGAGGTGACACGCACAATTTTTTTTTGTGAAGTCCTTATTTACTATTTTTAAACGCTAATTACATTTAAAACACATTTTTCCAATATTTATTTGTCATATTAATCGTTAATAAGATATCCCATCATTTCGCGGGGCTTTGCTTTCGCCTGCTATAATATATAAGAAACGTGTAGTACTAGTTACTTAAATAATACAACTTTATAACATAAATTTATCCAGTAATAAAAATATTTGGTTGTCTATTCCCATTTTGGTTTAATTTATATAATTGTACAGTAAGGTTATGTACAATGATGTTATGTTTAATTAGAGAAACAATTTATTATGATTCGTTGCATTTTGTATTTTGTCGCACAATTTTTAAATAAAAATTAAAATTTGAAGTTACAGAATAGCATCGCGTCATTCCGTTACTTCTACCTGACGGCTGTAGATTATAGCAAAAACTTAAATAAACAATCGAAACATTCTTTCAAATTAAGAATTTTAGAGGGCAAAACAGCTGCCATAAAAAATTAGCTCGCAATATTCGTTTCGTAGGTGTTCAGGGCGGTGTAAGTAAAAATTTATTGCCCGTAATTTTAGATAAATTGCTTCTAAGCGATCGCTGATACGATCGTGCATTATTTTAAAATATTTCCGGGGTTTAACTGCCGCACGACCGCGGTGTTCAGAACTCGCCCGCCGCCGTAAGCGCTACTTGTAATTACTTGGATGAGTTTCCGCTGTCGACAAAACACACTAAAGCTTCGGCATTACAAATAATTAATATTTGACGAACTTGTTATTTGAATATTTAGTTCTGTTCCACTCATTAAAATATCCAATGAGAACAACAAGTTCTTTGAATATGTTTTTCACTATTTATATTAACATTTTTAGCCTAACTTTCATTTAAGTTTCACTTGTACATTCAAATTATCGCAAATTAAACAGAGTTAAATAGCAGGTATTCACTAATAGTCTGTTAAGGCTAGAGTGAAAGTAATTGTTGATCTATTTATATTAGTTTTAATTAGCCATGTTAAGAACTTAAAAAAATGTCGCATGTGTGTCTTGATCCAGCCCTCATGATACATACATGTTGGTATATACAGTTGACTTCTAATTCATAGGTTGTGACAAATGAATACAAACTTTGTTGCTTAAGAATTCAACGGAAACAGAATCATTTGTTCTATTGTAAACTTCTGTCCTATCGGGACAGATGCTTCTTTTAGACGCTTGCTGATCTTTTCTTTATTCAAGTCTATTCTATTATATTGAATTTTCGATTTCTTTATTAAATTATCAATTTTCATTCATTAAATTTTCTTTATTCAAGTCTACTCTATTATTTTAAAATAACGATCGTGCTGGAAATGTCTTCTCAAAATAAGCTGAAATGCATAGCGCAACATAAAAAAAACTTACAATCAAAAAAGTTTTCGTCAACTGTTCGAGTAGGAATATTAAGTTATTTGGACACGTTACTCGCAAATACAACTCGATACTAATTTAAGCAAAGAAGGCAAGCGGTTACACGGTCAGCGTCCAGCTAGCTGTGTTGTTCTTAATGTCTTTATGAGAAAATTTTTCATCTCAGAGTGCGCTTGCCACAAAGAAAGATCAGTGAAGAAAAATAGTAAGGTTTGGAGACCGAAAACATTCAGCGACTCTCACTACTTTCTCTTCCAAAAGTGTTCGACTAAAAAGAAAATAATTGTTTACCCCAAGTGATTGCATCATTGATAATTTCTTAATAAGATCATAGAGTTTTTAGTTAGTAGAGCAGCGCCTCTAAGAGGGGTAAATTAAATATAAGTACGTTAATTTTTCGTAAAAATCGTTCATTTTATCTTTAATCATTTATTAGGTATCTGAAATTATTATTTAAATCATGTTATAATCACGACAACATAATAAATTTCCTTCAAAAAAATCCCTAAAATAATTTTTGTCAGGCTCCTGTTAACGAGATATAAGAAATAAGTTTTTAAGACAAACATTATTTTAAAATGGCGGCCAAATTAAAATTTGGAAAGTGTTGCTGTTTCCCCGAAAACTCGGTTTTACATTTCCAAGCAAACCTATACAAAATGATAAAAATCGCTACCTACGGTTAATTATGGATTCATTCTCAGTTCCCCTAAATCATACTGAAAATGATAAAATTTTGCTATGGACTAGACATTATTTTTAGAAATAAAAATTTGAAATGTTGTCATAAGGTAAAGGAATTATTTAATGCACCCAACCCATAAGTTATACGTAGTAAATGAAAAAGCTTGATGTCACAAAAGTTGTAAGGAATTTTTTTTACAGATTTTGTCACGTGTATTAAACAGGATTTGATTGACAAATCAGTACCTAGAAAAGTAATTTCAATTCAAGCGTAATCTAATTTTTATCACAAAGATAGCTCGAAATGCGGCGCGGCGCCACACGATACACGGAAATTGCTGTGTCTTTCTTTCATGTTTTCATACATTATCAGAATACGGGAAAAATTAAGAGCTAATAAAAATAAGTTGAAAAATGTTAAACGAACTTATATCTGTGAATAATGATTGCAATAGAATAAACTAGAGCTCATTTGAAAGCTTATACTTTCCAAGTTGTGCATAAAACATGTTTTGGAAATTTTTTATCACCTCTCTCCTTCCTGTCAATGAGTTCTAGTTCATTAAAATACAATCATTTTCGCGGAGAAAATCTTAATCACAACTATCTGCTACAGATAATGCCGTTCTCTGTCCTTTGCATCTCAAAGAATATATTGTCTGGTACTCAAAATTAAAAAATGAGGTAACATTGTTCTAGAAGTTTAAATTTATCGTAGAATTATTAATTACAGTAGAGATAATATAGGATTGGTTGACATAATACTTCTCATACATATTTATGAAATTCGTTCCAATAGTTATATATATCATATAGACCTCTCCCACATCACAGTGCATAGAAGTTGTCGTCTCATTGTAGTAGACTTATATTTTAATGCTGTTTATAGCAAGTAAACTCTAATTTTTACGGGGCCAAAATGGTCACTAACCCCGTTCTACAGAAGTTGGTGAAGTCTGATTTTCAATTCATATCTGCTGGGTTCTCGATCTAATCTCCTTTGGATGTGGTTTATTATTTGGCTATAACCGTCTTAATTGTAACAAAATACACTCACGTCCCAATCACGGTTTGTACCCATTGCATTGTTTCCTCACTTTCTGAAAGGTAAGTATCTATCAACGATTGTCTTTCATCTACCTAACGCATCTTGCTTGCTTTGTCGAGTTTCTTTTCAGTAAATCATTTAAAATAAAAGTCAAATTCATCATGTGATTTTAATAAAACATTTTTGGGAAATTGTTTTTATCACTATACCTTACTCCTTTCTGTCAATGAGTTCTAAGTTCATTAAAATACAATCATTTTTCGCGGAGATATAATATTCTCGTACGAATAGCAAGTAAAATAATATAATGTTTTAAATATGTTTAATACAGTTCGAAGTATCATGTAAGTGTGGTATCACAGGAACGTAGGTGTGCATAAATGCTTTATCGGTCATGTCTTGGGGAGCAAGAAACAAAGACCCTTTTTCATGGCAAAAACGTCACGAGCGCTAACATAATGACGCTGCAAATATAGGAGCAGTGTCATTAAAACACATTGGGATATATTAAAATGTAACATTTATGATTATTGAAGCCTACCGTTTCAATTAATGTATTACTTCATACTTTTGGAATGTATGTACACAATTAAATTTGCGTAATGGGCGTTTATATTAAATTCGTCAACAATAATTGCACGACCTTTATGAAATTTAGCAGAAATTAGTTTGTAACAACTAAATCAGGCGATAAGCGAGACGGTATTAGTTTATGAGAGAAATTAACTTTGTAGGTTTATGTAAATGCTGTCTCGTATAATTTTCTTCCGGAAATTTACGAAATTTTACTTTTCAACGTTATTTAACATTTTTTTGTGCGGTTGTACAAGAGTGTTTCTTTATTTACGATGAGTAAAGTATCGTTTAATTAATTTTTTTCTTTTTTTATATATAAGTAATTGTGTATATATATAATAACAGATGTTTTTGCTAAAATTGAGAAATATGTTTATATTACTACAAGATAGATAAGAAAAAATGTAACTAGAAGTGTGAGGTAAGGATTTTGTGTAAGAAGTTTCAAGGAAATGGCACAGAAGGAGTTAGGGAAGAAATTATTATCTAAGATCTATAGTCTGTTACTCCAGATATATTAGTTTGGATGTTTTTCACATCCTTACTTTAAAACAGAAGTTGCAATAATGTAAAATATACTGTCAACTCTATCTACAAATATACAATGAATTCTCCTTAAAAAAAGTGGCGTTAGAGAAACAATGTAAGGTACAGAAAACAGGGAATACAATAAAATGAGTACACTAACAAACATTTTGTTGTAGCATAATACAACGAAGTCGTTCAGTGGCGATGGAAATAATAAATCTATGAATACCCGTACGCGCCCGCACGGTTTTTGAATAACTCGGATGAGGCCAGTGCAGATGTAGATTTCCATACACATACTTTAACAGTTAAGAGTACGATTAATGCTCGAACGGTCTGGAATCCCATCCACCGAGAAACTATATTGAAATATTCAATCCGAATTCAATTTAATCAAAGCCGACAACCACCTTTCAAATCCGTTAACCGGGCCATAACTTCCAGACTATACGAGACACACATTTACCGCACGACCCGAGCGTTTGGCGATACTGAGCGGCAGCGGACGCGGAAGCGCGGGTAGGCCGGTCGGCCGGTACGGTCATCGCTACCGCACGGAGTGCGGGTAATGTTCCAAGTCTCATTACCTATTCACCCCCTTTATAGAAAAGTTGTGCGGCGACCGGTTCGGGCGTAGTGTGAACGCGACGACGCGGTGGCCCCACCGTTACAAATTGCGAATCGATATCGAGTTGGGCGCATAATAGCGTCTTTACAAATGGCGTACGTCTTCACACTCAGTCGTGCAATTGTTACAGACAGTTAGAGATGGTTTGTTCGATATATACTAGTGAATAAAATTAATATTCACGAGTTGTACAATTGTTAGAAAGCAACTTATAAGGCTTTCTAACAATTGTAAATATGCTTCATAAAACGTTCAACTTAATCCTGCCTCAAAACTTTCCAAATTTAGTGTTTAATATTCAGACAGGACGTTTAATTTCTGATGTTAGTATTCAATGAATTCTGTAACTTAGTAGTGCAAACAGTAAAGGAATGTTTATAAAAGCACGAACAATATTTAGGAATGAGAAGCATGAGTAAGTTTACAGAACGTAAATCCATATAATTTCAAAAATCAGATAATTTCAAAAATCTCTTATTGAGGTAAGAAGGAAACAACAATAGGTAGACTGAAAATAAAATAACTGAACTAAGTAATTAATATAATCGTTATTTGACAGGTTTAATCCAAGCAACGTTTAAACTACGACAATAATACTGACAATTTTAGAATCTCAAAAATTAGACATGTACGAAGTCTGTCATTATTCTGTCGTATACCGAAATAGTCTCCGTTACAATTTCACATCACTTGCATCTCGCAAAAGAGCACTGATTACTTTTCTTTAGGCTACTATTCTTACTTATTTCTTAAGTTACTATTCTTTCTATGGTCGTTTGGATTGGCTAATTTGTGCTTTTGAAGTGATTTTTAATATGCGGGCTTTAACAAACCGTATGGCATAAACTCATCAACACTACGTTACAAGTGTATAAACCATCATTAGTTGGTTTCATAGCGTAGGTCGAAGCCTAGCACACAGTTTTTTGTGCTAGATGGACAGAGTACAGTGCAATATTTTTTTACTCGACTTGTACGAATGCTCAACTTTTATGTGGTTATTTTGCACTCCTCATATGTAGTTACTTTGTTCCTATCGAGAGCCGTTTTCGGTCACAGGACTGTTGGTGTTGAGGGCCTTTTCGAATATCGCTATTAGAATGGGTATGGGTACACGTTTGAATTTATTAAATAGTCTCATGGGCAGGGCATCGCCTACAAATGCTTTTTGAAGTCTATTGCTATCTGCTTGCTGTCTAAGAGCAGAGAAGTTCTAGTTACGAAACTTACGAAATTTTACTTTATCTCCATTTTGTCGCACACAATAACACTGAAATAATCATTGTCCGTATTTACTCTTTGTAACATTTAGTTCTTTGAATACTTCTACTAGTCAGATCGATGTGCAACAATTTTGGAATAATTTTCCTCTCGCTTGATTAGCGATTAAAGTTACCGTAACTCGTTGTTATTGAAGAAAATAGCCTGTTAAAATAATGTGTATCAATAGAATAATCCATTGTCCGCTTATTATTAAGTATCGAAATTGATGTTTGCTTGCCAATACGTTAAGATAATCAACATTAAATATAAATACTTGACTGAACCTTGAGTAAGATTACTACAAAAACGTCAGGTAGTTTAAAAACTAGAAAATAGGTTCCAGGCAATATCGAGGGCAAATAAGGGAGTCTGTAAACGAGTATACAGTACATATTATGCAGTTGAGAGGAAGGCGAATTTTTTTCTCTGAACATACGAACAAGCGCAGCAATTACATACAAAAACGAACGCAGTATTTCTACTAAATTGACTGTCGTATAGTTGAACAGTTCCTCGCTTTCCTTCGACTTGAGCCGGTAAGAAAAAAGCAATTAGTCGCCAATCGTTTCCACCTTGGGGCGCCGCCCGGAGAGAAATGCAATATCATGCGTTGTATTAAGTCGATCCACCGACTACGTTCTTGTGACACTTTTTTACGCGCACATTAAGCGTTGCTTGTCTGTGCGGAACTAATTGAGTTCGCCGCCTTGGGTCTACAGGTCGTATAATACCTAATAGGAAAACTAAATTAAATTTTGCAGCAATTATAGACAGTGAATATATAATACATTGTTGCAGATTTTAGCTTACATTATAAAGAATATTTTATAATTATAAAGGATATTTCTGGAGCATAAGGGCAATATAGTGTAAACTTAAGAAAATGCGTGAATTTTAGAAAACGTTGAGGCTGTTAGTTTTAATAGTTCATTAACGCGCGCAGCCACCCCGTAAGCGTGCTCTATATTCTGATTGTTGGGAACAACGGAACTAAGATCAATACCGATACTGTCACGACGTATTTCATTCAAAAGACGTCGCAGCAGTATCGGTATAAGAGACTTAACGAGGATATCTTGCACAGATGATGTGATCATTTGATACGTTAAATATCATATCTTTGCATGACCAATCAGCTTCGCCATTCGATGCTGATTTAGATGAAACCACAAAGCTAACATTAACTGTCTATCGCTCAGTCTAATTTATATTTCATATGTAAATGGGTACGAGCTGATATTTTAAAAGCGGTTCTAACACCTTGCAGTATATTTTTCAATAGGTGTGACAGGATTTTAGATAGGGATTTTGTTTTTATCTTGTAACATTTTGATAAACTACGTTGACAATTGTATTAAGTAAGATTTTCCATTTCATCACGGAACATTAATTAGCAAACAATGTTTACAACGTATTCATATCCATTATCAAAATTCGAGCTCGATTATATAAACTCGTCTTTTTCGTGGTGTTTATGATCTATATAATCGTCTATCATTTAAAAGCTTAATAATTCATCGAATAATTTATCAAAGGCGTTCAGTCGTCTGTTCTGGATATAAAGCAAGATTTTACTTCGATGAGGTGTCAAAGCTATGAGTCTGTATTTGCTACATTTCTTCGTTGTTTCTTATGCAAAGGAACTAAGACCAAAATCTAGTCCGTAAAAATGACAGTTTGTTACGCGTTTTTCAATAGTTTTATTACATTTGTAAAGCCACTATCATGGGCATTATTAGCTTTCATTTCATTCAGATGAGGTAGGAGAAATCGCAGTGGTTTGGAGATGTGGTGATATTGAAATAAACGATGGGAAAAAATTAGTGATATAATAACTTCAAAAATGGACCAATCAATTAACTTCTAAGATCTTGTGACGCCGCTCGATTAGTTTTTATTGGGATATTTGAAAGCACGAGAACAATCTACGCTATTCCATATATATGCGTATTTATTGTAAATATTTGCACGGGCATTCATTATAATACTCATTGCGCAGGACATTTTAAAATTGATACTTGAAACCGACATTTCAGCGAAGAAGCATTTCTACAAATCTAAAACAAAGAAGGAATGTTGTTTGTTAAAAAAAGAAATAGCGCACATGCACAATGACCGGGTGTTGCTAGAATAATTAGTATAGTATGATAAAAATATATTGTAGGAATGTTGTTTATGCATATTCAACCACCAGTTCATTGTCTTTGCATACACACGGACTCTAATCTGCGTTGCACTTTTAAAGTATACGATCTACCGCTGCGTAATGGAAATGCTTTGCATTACGACATACGAAGGAAACTATACGAAATAATTCCGGTCGTACAAGCAGGTGAGAGAATACCCGTAGATAGACCTACATCTGGTCCCTTAACCGAAGTAGCATTCCGTGATGTGATGCAATAAAGCTAACGCCTTAAATATGTATAATCTAAATTCGCAACGGGCGGTCAGGGCTGGCGCGCAGCGTCCAGTGCGAGGGCCCGCATGGCACGCTCGCCACGTGGCCCCGGTGACAGCTGAAACCTACCTCGCCTCCCGTCGCTACGTCCCGCCTAATAAAAACAATAATACTCACCTGCATGGAGTCGGGACGAAGCTACACTATGTTTTTCTCAAATATCGGCCTCGTTTTATTAAACTTTTTTGAATTATTAAATTCATTTTATTCTTTGCATTTGTACAATACAGACTATTAAAAAAGTATTTTATATACGTTCATGCGTTTCTTTTTTCTCATTTTGTATCTTAAATATTATAATACAATTTATATAAATAAAAAATAATGAGTAAAGAATGCAATTACTACACAGTTTGTAAATTATTTTGTAAACTATCAGGACGGAAATTAATGAAGTGTTTTCATGAAGTGAACATATAAAGAAATAAAGAAAACTTTTAAAGGTTTCCCCTTTCTCTATTGCCATAAAATATCAAATAAAAATTAACTTTATTATTCTTCACCGTTATCTTTTCGCAAACAGACGTTACTGAACATTTAACATTTCTACAATGCAGAAGAATCACGAAGTATTTGTATATTTGTATGCAAATACAGAATATTCCGTTCTAACTGCTAACCACGCGGCATGACTTTAATAGCATAAGTTTGGTAATAAATATCGTTTAGCAAAATTGGTCCATATAATCAATATGTCCTGTTATCCGCGCATGATCGCCTAAAAGTACAAGATTCGTTAGTGTCATGAAGTTAGTCAATATTAAGAAGTTAATGCAGCTATGTGGAAAAAAATGTATTTTCTGAAAGTCATACAAAGTAAACTGACAACTTCTTAAACATTTTGAAAATAAAAAGAAATTTTTTTTTCATAAGTAATTTACAAATAGGTATCCTTTCGGGTTGAGAGCTGAAAATAAAACATTGTTTTCAATATTAAAACGTCACGAGCATTCACACAGAATTTTTTTCTAAATTATGTTTCCGAACTTTAAAAACATCTGTCAGGTGCGTGTCGGAACATATACAGAGTCGTGTCCCGCAGTTGTCATATCCATTGATACTGGTCATGCATGTTAACCAAAATAATTTTAATTGAAGGCCCTAACTAATTATTTTTTATTTCATATTTGTTCAAATCTATTGAACTCATTAGTAATTTAAGATCTTATTGAAAAATTAGAGGAGAGGCGGGAGAACCTATTCGCTTCACTATGAAGCTTAATATTTCAATAACGAGGCTTAAAAATAAATATGGTAAATGGATTTCTTATTTTATTTTAAATTAACGACCCGCCCCGGCTTCGCACGGGTACAATGTAGGTACTATTGTGGGTAATTGTCATTCCCCCGCCGCCGCCGCCCGCCGCAGCCACCGTCCGGGCACGGTATCGGCATCGTGAATACTGATTTTTGGTAATTTTAAATCTGTGATATCTTTAAAAAATACTTTATTAAAAAATCTTTACCAAAATAACTTCGAAAGTATAACCCACACAAAAATTAATAAAAATGGTCACTGTGGGTTACCTGTAGGATATAGATAAATGCCATCGCGAACTTTTTTGTAGATATTTTTAAAATACACAATTTCATAGCACAACATTTTGATATCTTCCGTAAATTTAGTCAGCGTTAGCAATGAAAGCGCCCAAAATTCTACTTTTTTGCGAAATGTTGCCTTTTTTATATTTCCTGTAAATATAACATACACGTATTATACCTATAAACCTTCCGGAAGAAATTATCTGAATGATAGTGAAAACCTCATCAAAATCTGTTGCGCAATTTAAAAGATCTAAGCTTACAGAAGGACAAACAGACGCGGGAAGCGACTTTGTTTTATACTATGAAAGGAAGACTGATTTAATGACACCTCACATTATGTGATGATGCGCGAAAAAATTTTAATCACTACTTTACAAGACCGAGGAATTTAAAGTTTTGTTTTAAATATGTTGTTATTATTAGGTGAGATCTCCATGGTGCACTTGCGAATTCCATGCACATGAATATAAAACTGTGGAAATTATGAGGCTGGACATGATGAACTTATAAAGGTTCCAGATTTCACTATGAAGTCCTGAAAATGAGTACCCATCAGGAAGCTGCGAAACTTCCTTGGAAAATGGAGAAACCGAAGAGTATTTCACGGTGGGTAGCGAAAATGATACTTATTATTACTTTTCTGTATGAAATACAAATTATTCGAAATTCAAATCATTCTTGAGTGGGCTTTTCTCTTATTCACGCATGTACCAATGGAATGTTTTAGAGCGAAATAGACTAATATCTTTCTACTCCGCGCTAACTTCACCTCCTCTCTGAGTTGCCGTTGTAGTTACCCATAAAAATTGTCATCGATAGCGTTCCCGGTAAGCCGGTCGTGCGGTAGTTACATTTTCGTACTTCTATGATAACGATATATCGGTTTGAGAAAAGTTTTTGAAAAAATAACTATTGGATCCGTGGAATATATTCACATTCAAAGCCTAAATAAACAAACATTCATGGATAATTTTACATGTACGCGCCCTTTTTAAGAACATTTAGGCCTTGAGCGAAATTCATCCATACCATTCTATTCTAGTTTTTTTTCATTACATATCACTTCTGTTTGCATAAGTCGGTAGGAGTAAGGAATGTTAACATTCGTCATATTGATATATATATAATGCATTACTTCAAACAAATAAGAGAGCCGAACATTTTTAAAAAATTTTTAGTGGTTTTTAATGCGCTATAACTTTGCGAAAAATAATCTTATTGAAAAATTTTAAAAATGTATTTTTAAAGCTTTAATAGCTTAAACTTTCTATTTCTTACATTATTTATTATTTACGGCTACGGTTAAAGCGTAATAAGCAAAACATTTAAAACAGAGTAAACATTTTTAAAACTTTTTTTATTTTTTAAATCAGTCTGACTTAGAAATTTTTTTCCCAATTAATCAATACCACGATTACAAAGTTTGATCCTTTAGCATTAATCTGTTTTTTTAACGGTCTCTATAGAACACAACTTGCTGCTGAGATATCGACCGTTGCATGAAAGTCATCTTTTGTTTTTGATAATCAATACCTCATTAACTTATTTACAGTTAAAGAACATTTAAAGCACAGTTTTGGAAACTTAACAAGATGCTCTATAAGTTACAAGTGTTGTTTAAAAAAGTAGTAGTAATAAAATTACCCTTATTAAATTTAAAAAGAACAAGCAATTATTTTCTTTCATTTTTAAATAAATCTAGCACTACTTCACAAACATTGTAAAAAATGTTAATGTTTTCAGGTTTTTTTAAGCTAAATGTACTCCCGATAGCCTGTGAAATTTCGAGTTGATCGGTTTATCCGTATTTCCGTCCCGAATACCAAATGTTCTCTTTTAAATTAAAGAAGCATGTTTATTGCTCTCAAATGTCATGTATTATAATCGAGATGAAAAGAAAATTAATACATACTTCTCCACAAATTTACATTGATTATTACTCAATAAATGGAAAAAAAATTAATGTCTGAAAATTTTAAATTTTTTTCAAAAATCGTATTTTTTTAAATTTGCAAAAAGTTGTGCAGAAAGTAAAATTATTTTTTTCCATTTTAGGATCATTACATGAAATTTCAGCTGTGCTTTAATGTTCTTTACGGTGATTAGTTCATTAGATAGTGGTTAAAATACAAAAGGGTAACTTTTTAATTTAACGGTCGATATCTGGGCAGCAAACTGACATACAGAGACCGTTAAAATGAAATTAAAGCTAACGGTCCGAAAATTTTTTTTCCGAGTCCAGGTGGAATTGAAAAAAAAAAAAAAATTATTCTCATTATTTTTTTATTGTACGTTAATTGCAGCCGAAAAAAATCATTAAGAAATTTAAACAATTTCTGATCCCTTAATTTTTTGCGTTAATAATTCCATTAGTTTAGAAAAGTAAAATTTATCAGTGTATAATAATTACACAGTAGGATGAACGAGTTAAGTATTAAAATAAATCCATTATTGCCAAAAAATGTTTGATCAATTGCGCGTGCTGGCTGGAAAAGGTTCTAAGGTAGCGTTAGATTCGATTAAGTACAAAAGCAGACATCTGAGCCCAGAGCAGGAAAACATGCATTGTTACTTAGTTTAAATGGAAGTTAATTAGAATTGACTTAACCAACATGACTGTAAGCTCAAGTTGAAATCTAGTCTAAATTTATAGATGAACAAATTAGTTACAAAATAGCGGGGTACGAAATAAGAAAATCGCCGAAAATTTACCCTTCAACAAACGTATACAAACGATATACCGTTAGAAAGAACTTTTAAAATACTATTAATTTCATTTAAAAAATGTTTCCAACACTTATTTAAAAATAGAAAATAACGGCCTAAACACTCAACATGTAGATCCACAATACTTACAGCATCTCCATAAACCGTTATTTCATCTTGATATGTCTTAGAGAAAGGGTACATTCATTCATTTTATTTTATATTTTAGTGTATTTATGAACTAAAATCTGGCTAATTAATTAATATTTTTTTTCTTGTGACGTAGACGTAGGTACTTTATCTAAACTAAATATACAGAAAACAGCGTGAAATAAAATTAAGCGCTAATTAATGGAATTAAAAAAAAATCTACTAGAAAATGGCGCTATGTTATTTAAATTGTAAAATTAAATTAAAAGTTTTTGTAATAACACAAAGACGTCATATTTTACTTTATTTATGCACAAAGTAATTCCGACGGATGCTCGTTATCGGTTTTACTTTCGTTACTCTCAGAACAAACCGAAGCGTAAATTTATCAAAGCCTAACTTTCTGTATTTCATAAGCGACTTTCAACTTTAGGCTCATGACTATCTACAGAAGAGACCGTAGTCAGAGATTCTTGATAATACGTTCATAATTTCTTAATTAATTTTTTTATTACTTACTTATAGCATTTTACTGCTAAGCTAGAAGATTACACAGATGACAGACTTGATAGAGTTAGTGTGCAAATTACTGGTCGTGTAAGTCAATTGGATTACGAATAACAGTTGGAAAATAGCAGAAAAATAAAAGACAGTAAAAGGTGCCTTAAATAAAACAAAAAAGAAATTGTAAGGAATAGAATTTTTAAGAGACTACTAGGTCAGTAACTAACAGCCATTTCGGTTTACAGTTATTTAATTATTTTATGTAAAATTAATAAAATAAATTTTAGTTATATCAGTAATATTGTTATTTTATTGCAGTGTGCGTGCATAATGTTTTCTCTTCCAGGTGACGCGAACTTGACATGGGCATTTCATTTATCTACTTTTAAAAAGGATATGAAATGCCTGAAAATGAATCAGCTTCCTAGATGATGATTATAGACATTATCAAAAATGTCCTTTTTTGAATCTTTGGAAATACTGCTCGGCTGTGTCACAAGAGAATACATGCCTATATTGGTGTCGCTTCGCTCGTTTTTCTCTCTATATGGAACCTTTACTTTATGTAAGATCGTTTTAGGTTGCCCATGTAAAATTTTCATATTTTGTTTGTTCTTTACTCGCCGACACTCGGTTACTAACTCTCCAGAAGATCGAACGCTGTTTGAAATGTTAGAAAACTTTTTATAGTATTCCAGAAATTGCTAGAAACAAATTTTGGATTTATTAGTTGCTAACCAACAAAACGGCACGACGAATACTAAAGATTATACAAGCGTAATTTATGGAAGTAGGAAATTCAATAGCTAATTAATAAAAGTCGTCATAATATAGTTCATTACATGATTATTGTTTACTGAGTATCGTTTCATTGTGACTTTAAATTTTTGTTTTCGTAATACAGTCTAAACTTAGCCTATATTTTGATGGCGTTTTTCATCTAGGTATGGAAAAAAACCAACGTCGAAAAGCCGCACGTTTTTATTGATATATTCAAACACCTTATATTAACTTTTACATAAATTTTTATATGTCTAAAATTACTTACGAAATCTTTTCTCTTTTAGATCATCAACTCCTTTGAAAGAAAAGAATATTAATTTCCAATTTTTCATGTTTTACTAAAACCGTTTGAAACAGATAATATTACGTTATGTCATAGACGTACAAATAAAGTATCATCGGTGGCGATTGGCGTCTCAACTAAGCCCGCTGTGCGCAGCTAGCCACCAATAATACTTTATACGGGTAAGCGAGGCTGCTTAGAGGGGATATAAAGTTGACGATGAGCGGAAAAGATAATCGTCTGCTTCGCTCTCGATCGGTCTATCTATACATATGCGAAAAAGAGAAAAATTTACACAAGAATAAGTGATAAAAGTTATCAGTTTCACACTTTAGTTTTTTCATTAGAAGGACGCACGCCACGCGTTACTTAGATTCGCGACTGCTTCCTTTGCACCGCTCGTAGATTATTATTATAATACAAAACAATAGTTGAAACAATAGTAAAATGATGATCGTCGGAAAGAATGAATGCAAAATGACGCTTGAAATGACGATATGGTTATATAATAAGTAGATAAGTGTGCTTAATTAAGAAGTATATTTTTAAAGAACGGAAACGAAGATAATGATGGGTGCTTGAAGAATAAAAGCATATAGAAGAAAGCGGGAGTAGCTATGAGAGTGGTGCGTTAGTGCCAACATAATGAAAAAATTTAAATTTTGACGTCCTTACGTGTGACGTTTGGCTTAGAACTTTTCAAGTGATCGTAAAACATATTAATGAAACATGAAAAGTTTGTTAGTCTTTTATCCTGCCCCTTTATTTTCGCAAAATTTTGAGGAGACATGTAAATAAATGTCACGATGTTTCATTATTAAGTTATCAGAATTTGTCTAATAGCTTTTCGTTACATTAACGTCGCGTCACAGGCATTTTTTCGATAATTTTCACGTCGCACCAACGTAATAGTTACCGGATAGCATGTTGTTAAATGCGCTTAAGATAATGTAATTACGTGGAAAAATTAAAACATCGAAGTCATAGAATTACAAATTGCTGATATCCGTCAAAGAAGTGGTTATGAAAACAAAAAATAGCCATGTTTAACGTTTTTTGATGAGCCAATTGCGGAAGAAGAGGCCGAGATGATTATGTATGGAGACACATAAATAGAAAGTAAGTAAGAGAATGATTGAAGTGAAAGACAAGAGTGCGATTTTTCGGTATAGTATATTTCACATGCAATCTTTGTTTTTAAATATTGTTTACACTAATTCTAACTACAAGCATATAAAAAGTTAAGCTTTGCAGACGTATGCGTGAGTTTTTGCCATGTTCGAATAAAAATATGCTAAACAATCTGATAGTTATTGTGTTGTACTTGTGTTTTCAAAACTTTTAATTGGTACGGTACTACCGAGGATTATCTAAATACCTCAAAGAAAAACTGTGACGTTATTTACTAATAATAAAATTATAATTTTATACTTACGCCCTTTTGGTTACGGCAGTACATATAGAAGTTCCAGACACATAGTTGGCAGCATTGTTGAAGAGTGAAACATGAAATAAATATTTAATAATATAATGTTACAACTGAAACTCATAAACTCGCTTGCTTTAATATTATTAATAAAATGACGGCTCGTAGAAATATAGCAATGTATAAATAAAATTAAGACGATGAAATATAAGCTTTTGTAATCGAATATGTTTTAGGCACTGAAAGGAAAAGAAAAATTATTAAATAATTTATGCACGAAATACTGAACGTATTAAAGTAGAAGCTATCGCAGTTGTCACATTAGTTTTAAAATACACTTTCGCTAGGCTTAACTTATACTTACAAGCTGCGCTTATTTTTAATTACGTCAATATACATTTCTAAAGAGCAATGCAGAATTTGGTTAAATAATGCTACCGATCCTTGGCATATTTTTGTAAGAACTGAGTGTGATGATCCAATTGTGACTTACCGTAACGGGATCCTGAAACAAAAAAAAAGAATAAGAAATGTTTTTCTGACGTGAAAACGATTCATTAATTTATGGGGAACAATTTTTAAACTTATTTTAGTTAATTATTCAATAACCATTCAAAATATACATCATCAATCATAATTTGATGATATATATTTTAAATGTTTGTATAGTTTTTATTTGCCAGAACGTGATATTATTCCTAATATGAGTCCAACTTTCTTAGCTAATACAACGTTTAATCAGATATTGAACCAGATTTGTTCAAGATAACGTTAACTTTAAAATATAAGTATTGACGATTTAAATAAAACTTTTAAGAAGTTTATTTTTTCATTTTCTCTACTTAAAGAGTGTAATTTTTATTTTTGTAATACCCGGACCCAACACGGTAAAGACTTTTATCGGTCTACTTTTATACCTTAATCATATTTTGCCTGACTCATGGCATTTAAATTAACACCGTGTTTACAATTAAACAAAAACAATGATTTTTTTAAACAATTTATTTAATTTTACTCCCATTTTAAGATTTGTTTAATCGTCACATACTTAGAAGTCTTTTATTTGTTGCACGGAGCGAATTTCTACAGAGTAGATACAATTTTTCATGGGACCCTACACAAAAAACGTCATGGTCGTCATATTTGGAGACCATAGAGGTCATGTTTTTATGTTCATGTTTTTCGAACCATTGGTGGGCAAACGTCGTATCTAAATATTGACGCATTGACGGCATTTCGATCGCGCATGGCTCAAAATAAAAAAAAGCAACTTACAAAAGTCTTATCCAGTTTTACTTAAAGATTTAAAGTGCAACAACTACTTATGTTTTCATACTGTAGAGCGACTAATCAACGAATGAGAGATGTACACTCTGGTGCTTAGAACACTTTACAGGGAAAATGAGCCTGATTTTATAGAACTAGAATATAATTTTTAAAAACGATCATATTTATTACAATATAAGAGAGCAAATAATTCATATAATATTTTCTTAATAAACCAAAAATTGTTAATAAGAAATAAAAAAATCTAACGAAGTGACAACCTTTTACAAACGATTATAAAACATTATCAACACCGATTGATAATGTTTTATAATCGTTTGTAAATTAATTAATTAATTTAAAATAATCATTTAACTGACATTGATCTTTTTCGTTCTTTTCGAAGTTTTACGTTGCTTTTTTCAACGACCTTGTAAGATCTGCGGGTTTTATACACACAATCTGAGTTTCGTTTCATCTTGTTGTTTCAAAGAGTTCCTCAGAAATAGTATCTACCAATTACAATTTTTTTTTAATCATAAATGGGTATTTTACGATTCCATCAATATACCCTTTGCCTATGATGATGCTTTTTTATCAGGATAATAATGAAAACTTCTGTATGCTGAAGGAGGAAATGTCCTTTTAATCTTTGAGAACATTCTTCTATTCTATTTATGGTGACGTCGTCTGTTATCATCGGGACGCTTTCTATCATTAAGTAAATCAAATAGCCTGCGAACTATTGTTTTAGTAACTCCGTACAGGCTTATAAATTCTTTTTTATAGACTTACGTTTTAACAGTTTATTTTAAAACAAAAAACTGGAAAGTATTTTGCCTTTGAGTACCATTAGTACTATTCTTTTCGCGGACATCTCTCTTTTATTTGTAACGTTCTAATAAATTAAGGTATATATACTACACCTAATAAGTTAAGGTATATATACATACCTACAGAAAATATCTAAACTGCTACTAAACAAACTAATACAAACCTGCAATTTTCGTCAGTAGACTTTGAAGCAGCTCTCTCTTTTCCTTTTCAATTAGCGTGTGCCTGTCTTTTAACTTTGATATTTTAAATAATGTTCCTTTCGTGTGTCGATGGATTATACAACATCTTCTTTTTTGAGCCATTTTCACTCTCTCTTTCACTCGAAGATTGTATTTCGAAAGGAAAAGCACCTCTCCCACACAGAGTTAGTTGTGAATTAAAAAAGTAACGAACCCAGAACAATGCCGTCATGCGATTTAAATTGCAATATTTCAACCAATCAAAACGTCACATTAGTCATCACTGCTAACGCCATCTTTCAATGCACACAAGAACCACTTGAGTCGGAGACTTATGTTGCTTATGCAATTCCTTGCGTGGTTTGTACACAGATTGTGCGTCCATATATGAAGATACGCTCTCTTGCTACAAAAAAATTTGTTTGAAAATACTTAACTAATGTCGTTTTTGAAATTCAATTCAAAACCGATTCAATTATAATATATTGTTTGGTATTGGTAAGCGTTTTTGTATTATAGGATGGAGTAGTACAATTCTAGACTCGAATAAAGCAAAATATAACAAAATATAATAAACCGTTATATCGAATATAATAAACCGTAGATATCGTTAGTAAATTAACCGTAAATAATTATTATAAAAAAAAACAACTAAAACCAAATATAGTCATTGCTCCTTTTTTTGACAAATGTTATTAGATTAATAATTTAAAAAGTCCTGACAGTAAGGTAAAATTTGGTTTTCCAGATTATGCTATTAATCTGAAAGTATATATTATGTAATATGAAAGTAGATAATTCCTAGTTTAATATGACCGATTATGTTTTTTCCCAATATTTAAAAGATTTTTTACCTTCGTTCGATTTATGCAATGCCAACCATTCATTAACTATTAATATATCCATCAAAGATCGTTAAATTTACCACTACCACACCGCCCATAACCCAGTTACTTACTATCTACCTTTCCATATTTATCATTTCACGGGTAATACTCTGCGCAGAACATGCATCAATTTAAAAGTACACCATAACAAGAGGAGATAAAAGGCATATTACCCAGACGGCTATTACAAATATGAACAAGTTTGTCGGCTATCATTAAAGTCATTACTCGAGGTAACTATTGCTGAAGGAGATGATGCCCCAGATTATTCATCAATCGCGGTTATTACGCAGACATCAAATCGTTCTCAAACACTGACATCACGGGAAATATTACCTTTCCTTTTGATAATAGTGATGAATATCAATAATAATAAGTAGCCACATTATTAACTTTCTGACCATTAGCTATACTACTAGTAACAACTTGTTAGACATTACATCACATTATATTTGTGTTTTAGTATCACACGAATTGATGAAGAAAATCAAATTTCGAGCTGTCATCGAGAGCCTGACAAAGTAAGGAAAAACACCACAAGTCATACTGAATGAGATGTCATTGATTTACAGGAACTCTTACACTAGTAAAACCATGATTCACAAATGGTATAATCTCCTCAAACAAGGCAAAGATTCGATAAAGGATGACTCGCGCTCAGGATGGCCGATTGATGGCCTACTCCTCGGACATTGTTGAAAAAGTTGGAAAGCTTGTATTGAAAGATACTAAATAAAAGAAAAAGCAGTAGGAAGAAATGGTTGGAGTATGTTCTATAACCATTCTGAATATTCTTCATAACCATCTTGACATGTCAAAAAGCACGAGATGGGTGCCGAGAATGCTCACGCCCACGTACAAGCAATAACGTATCGAGTGTACATGCAACTTTTTGATCTCTGTAAAGAGGATAAGGGTGGAATTTTGAGCCAATTGTTACGAGAGACAAAACTTGAGTTCGTCATTATGAGCCTGAATCCAAGTAAGAATCCATGCAGTGATATAAAAAGTGTACTGCACCTCTTAAAACGTCCAAGGTGTCGCAATCAGCCATAAAAGTCATGGTGATGGTTTTCTAGGACACAGAGTTTGTCCTTCGTTGCTGTATTGATAGAGGCGATGGCGCGCTTTATTTTAATTTTTATTATTGTTACGTATGTGATGATTTGTGTTTATTATTTGAATGAAAATTTTAAAACCAATTATGAGCCTTATTATATCAAGCGAGTACAAAATTGTAATCAATATAAAAATTTGTTATTACGTATGCTTTGTAGAAATTACGGAAGGAGTTCAATTAAAATTTACTGGCATTTCAGAATACAATAAGAAACTGATACTGAAATAATGGTTTACGGTTGGAATCGAGCTTTCGTCTTGACGTATAATCACTTTCAACCAAATATTTTTCGTTCGAGTACGAAAAGTGCGGTACAATTATTGTGGTTTTTAAATAGTTGTCATAATAAGCTCTAATGTATACCGCCCACGTAAGCTCATCTTACCAACTGAGACGATTTACGTAAATACATATTTCACACATTGTATATATTCAACTTCTTGTGAAACACTAATTCCAAATTACAATATACCGTGATTACGCGCTCGACTAAAAGCGATGGTAATTTAGCATCATTAACAAGATTCTGACACGGTATCAACGTGATCGCATCTAGAATACGCCATTCTTTCAACAGCGACAGTGTGCGGACGAAGGAATGTAACACAAGTATACAATGTTTTAATACATCCATGCGTGCGCGAACTTGTGTCCAATTTGCCGAGGAATCAACGGAGGAATAACACGTTGTAAGTATGCTGACAAATACCGCACGTCGGCCCGATGGGAATTAATAATTTGTCGTTGTCCGCAGGGCGCGACGCACGTCCGCGAGCGATACAAGAGCGTCCGCGACATGATCGAGTGCAGGCTTGCGCTTCTCAGAGAGCTGCCGTGGTCGAGTGGGCGTGCCGCGTCGGCGCTACCCGCTACAATATCTCGAGCCAAGTTAATTACCGGACTGATCTTTGGCGGTACGAAATAGTTCGAGGAAGGCGGTGGTGAGAACACGTGTGAGGCCGCTCTTTGCTTGCCAGTGTCACGTACTATTAATACAGAAGTAGATACTTGCCGACCAATATTCAGAGATAGAAACACTTAGATGGATGCCAGTAGTAGACACTTTTGCTTCATTGGCAGGGCAGAGCAATATTACTGAACTATTTTTATAAATTACAGACAAACATTTTGTCAAGTATGAGTAGAACGCACTATGAGCACTATGAGTAGAACGCACTATTTTACACGTTTAGGCACTTACAAAGATTTAAGGATACATGGTATTTGGATACATTAAACTATGTATTTAGAAATGTTAATTTTTGACAAAGTACTTATATTGGCTCCTATATATCTTTACCAGGCGTTAAAACACGGTGCATATTTAAAAAAGGATAAGATCTGGAGTGATCGCATAGTTTTCCTCCAATCTTAAGGTAGTCTTTTAAAAACCCTATCATTTAAAATTTTAGGTTGAGTAGTTTCGGAAATAAGGAGGGATGCTATATTTTTTTCATATTTTTCATTATATAACTGAAGATCTACATACTACCTAAAAATATAAAAAAATAGTTTTAAGAACTTTATAACTAGCCCAACCCTTTTAAGTGATACTCCACACTATACATGAAATTTAAAATAAAACGGAGCATTTATAAGTTAACAAATATTGCCCCTGAACATTTCCATTCGAATATTTTTAATATTAATTTTTTTTAATATTTATAATTTTATTTTATAATATTGTTAGGTACTGAGATATGTGTGGGTTAATATGTTTTATTTACAATGTCAAATTTCAGTTTTCTACGTCAAGTGTTTTTTTAAGGAATCCACCAAACAGACGGGCAGTCACGTGAGAGATCTCGTAAGGGTTCCATTTTCCTTTCGAGTTACGGAACTTTAAAAATACGTCATAAACTAAATTTTAAAAATAACTACTTTCACTTGACTATTGGATTCATATTGTATGTAAGGACGTTTCAACAATAGTCTTGTTTTTGTTATAAATTAATTACTAAACGTAAAAAGAAATAAAAAAAACATTTGTTTCGCACGTACAAAATATATATGCTTGTAAAATACTTATCTGCGTACAGGTCAACATTTATTTTTCTAAATAATTTTAATATATTTTCAAATCTTATATTAGTGAATATTATGTTTTTGTGCCATCAAATACATAGAAATAAACTTCATGAATAGCTAGAATTAGAATGCTTTCTTATATTAAAATGTTGCCAGTTTGGTATGTATCTAAGTAGTTATCTGACTATTACTACAGATTAAATAAGGAATTGTTACTCGCTTCATTATACTTGCTTTCATTACGAAATTGTAAAGTGAGTTCATTTACAGACGAAAACGAATAATCGCACCGTTGTTCAGGAAGCAGATGAAATAATATATGACATAGAACCGGTTGAAGATGTTAGACAGCGTCAATATTTCAATCCGATTTCCATATTGTATTGTATTATAATTTATTGAAAATCTGAATATCTGATTAGAACAACGCACAGTCATAATTGCAACATGACGTTTCCACGCCGCCCTATAAGCGTATTTTCAAACACTGCACGAATTCAGACAATTTTTAAGTATAGACTTCCGTATGAAGATCTATCATCGTACGTAATGAGTGGCGTCGTTGGCTATTCCGTCAATGTTTCAATGGTTACTTTTATGATTTGTTAATGTTATTGCTTAACAATTGTGGAAAACGGTTAGAGATATGGTTTGGAGGTAGACTTCGAATCTAATATTTAAATTCATCAGTCTGTTTAAAAGTCAAAATTAATTGAAAACCTATAATTTGAGTTTCTTTTTATGATACTGGGAAAGTAGTTAGAGTGAAAGGCATAGGTCCGACAGTATTTTTCAAAATACATCTCATAACTAATTTTCAAATAACACCTGATTTAGATGTTATTTGAAAAATAGTTACAATATGTTTCGTTTTCCGATTAATGATTGTGAAAAAAATGCGGGTAACCGATTTGGGTCCAACAAAATGTTAATAGCAAAATCGCGTTCGTAACGTGTTAAAAATAAACTATGTTATTTTCCTGAACTTCTTAATGAAACATTTTATATTGTTATACATATTTAAATCTATATCATCAATTCGTGTGCTGTACACTTCATTGGTGCAGAGCCGATTAGAATACGGCTCCATTATTTGGAGCCCACACGAAGCCAAGTATAGCTTGATGATTGAAAGTGTGCAAAAGGTTTCTTCGATATCTGTATATGAGACAGTATGGTTACTTGCCCTTTCTATTTCCTCTTGTGTATGTTAGGATTCCATGTCTTACAACTCAGTAGAGATGTTGCACTAATTAAATTTATCTACCAGCCATTAAAAGGAAAAATTCTAAGCCCTGTATTATTGAGTAAACTTTCATTCTTCGTACCTGACAGTTTCCTACGTTCACGCAATCATCACCTGTTTGTTATATCACCCCCTAGAACCGAATTATATCGGAACTCTCTAGTTTCCCGTGGTGTTCAACTGCTCATCCACCTGGTCGCTGTCGCACCAGAGTGTGATTTATTTATGATGGGTGAAAGTAAATTTGTCGAATTACGTCGTCATTATTTTTTGTAGTTATTATGTAATTTGTGTTCATGTTTAATCTAAATGTTTAAACTTTGTTAAACCATTAATTTATTATCGTTACGATTAGGTTACCTGTAATGTAACGATAAATGAATGTGTATGTAAATAAATAAATAAAGTGAATTTATTGATCATTCACCGTGTAATAAGTGAAATGTAATGATGTCAGGAATATATTTTCGTACTGTTCAAAACAATTAAATGGAATTAAAATATAAATTGATTTTACTTCCTATAAACGGTTTATATGTGTATTTTTATGTCTTCTCCCCTAACTATGAATATAAAAACCTTCTGCCTAATTTCAATTAACGCAAATGGATCGCGACAACCCTACCGCTATCGGTAAAGACACAGAGCCAATCCGTCGTTAATAGAGCGTAATATCGTGGTTGCGGTAGCTGATCCGACGGCTCCGGCGAGCTAATAAATAGCGCGATGACAGATGTCAGCCGGGCGAACACTTCTTCACTCGGCCGGCGACAGGCAGTCGTCGCGACGAGCCACTCCGCGCCGCCACCCATCCCGCGAAGCTTAAATTTTCTGCCTCCGAGTGGCTGTCGGGAAATATGGGCACGATTTATTATTGGTGATGGCCGTCCAGTTGTGAAACCGTGCAATTAATGAAGGACGAGAAAAAAACGAAACGACATGTAAATCTATAATATATATTATATGTAAGTCCATAACCATAACGACAATTTCTACGAACTGATATTATAAAGAGATCTGCCGAAAGCGTCTGCACGGATAGCTACGCTCTGTTAATAACAAAATTCTTTCGACCCTAATGAGATATTAACATACACAGATTCTGTGGGATATTCTTTTATCGCTGCTTACGCCAGTTTGGTAAAAGATATTGCAACAAATAACAATAGCGAGGTTGATCAATAATAGAGTCTAAATTTGGTTAGTTTGGTTTTTATGTTTGTACATTCACTTGGGGCCCTCAAAACGTTAATTAATTTTTATATGGAAGTAAATTTGTCGACAATTGTTTTAGAATATCTTAACACATGCTGTCCGATGACATTATGTTGGTGTTACGTGAAAACTATTGAACATATTCTGGTGAAATCATATTGATGCGAAAGCTACCGAAAAAGTGTCGGTGATTTCATATATTTAATAAGAAAAAATTATTTGCATTTGTTCCCTTCTGCATCTTCAAAATTTGACCAGCATGGAGGGCCAGATTTAAAACTAAAGAGATTTTCATATTTAACTATGAATTTTTACGATCTCTCGAAAAACGCCGGCGGTAGGCGGTGGAATCTACGCGAGACTTAACCGGCGCCAGAAAAAAGGAATCTTAGAACCAAAGTGTCAAACGGATGTTTAAGTGTTAATGCTAGCTAATCCCTCGGTACCCTCGACGTGTAAGTTCCATTTGATTGCTAGTTTCTACGCTACTTTATAAACAGTATAAAACTACTGTAAAAATCTGGAGTAATCAAGCTGTCAATAGAAAAAATCAGGATTCAAGCTAACATACGTATATACAGCCAGGTGAACATGGCTGTTTATAATATGTATGAATTCTGAAGTCCGTCACCGTAGAATTAAATTACACCGTTCCGTTCACACTTAGGCTCATAGAAACGAAAAGTACATGGTATTTCTGTTACATGTATATAAATATTAATATTATTTTTCACCATATAAATACATAAATATATTGGCTAGTATACCTTTCACACGCGTAAGAAATCTATATTCTAAAATACAAAGTTATATTTGCAGTTGATTTAAGTAATTTGTGTGGAGTTTCTATGAACTTTTCGTACTGTTCAATCGTAAACTTGTAGAACCTACTTAGCTGTGATTTTTTCATTTAAATTTAGTCATATATAAAAATCAGTTTGCACTGTAGGGTGGAGAACACGTAACGCAAAAAAATGATCACTTTATAGGTTAAAATTTCGTAAATGGATCTAATAGTCAGCAAGTAAAACGGCTGTGACATACAGAAGGACACGGTGATACTGTAAACTTAAAAAGACGTCCTTTTGAACTGTTTGGCTACGGAAGTTTAAAAAGATACCCCTTAGAAACTGCGTATCATACGGGATATTTTCCAAATTCTTATGCAAGTCACTCGGTATATTTCTCTTTATATACTGTTTACGAAAAAAATGCTTGTTTTGCACACCCGTGGGCGTATGCTTTATTATCGACTAGCGCACCAGCTTTCAATGGATATAATAATACGAGTAACTAGGGTAATTTTAAAACTTATCAATTTTTAATACAGATTCTTGGAAAGTGGAAATTTTTCTCTAAACAAATTTTCTAAAATATTTATTATGATCTAAATTTATAGCACATTAGTCTGTACGTTGGTATGAGAACACGCTAAAGATCGCAATTCTTCATGGATTTTGGTGATTATTTTTTTTATCGATTGGTTAACTATCAGAAAGACCCTTATTGATTTTCGCAATGGTTTGTCAAGTAGTTTAATTTTTATAACAACTTTTTACAAAACTTCCTTTTTTGGTTTTACTAACTTTTATGTGTACTTGTAGTTTTATATGGTTTCGGTTTTAAATAGTTTAATTTTTATACACAATTTTTTACAGAAACATCCTTTTTGAACTTACTTGCTTGTGCACTTTTGGTTACAAATAGTTTAATTTTTATACACAATTTTCTACAAAAACTTCCTTTTTTGGTTTCACCAATTTTGTGGGTGTACTTTTGGTTTTTCCAACGATTTTAGTTTTTAGGAGGGTACCGTTGTTTTACTTTGGATACTTGTTAAAGTTTCAGAGTTCTCACCACTCATGTGTATGTTGTTTTTTATTTTTTTAAATATACCACTACACAAATTTTATGGACAATAATAATCGGGAAGGATGTAGGTGACATATACATAAACAAACTATATCTCTTTGGACTAAAGAATCCGTTTTTGGGTAGTTTGCTATATCCTACATTTATGCAGATGGTATCGATCGGAGTACTATTTCCGTATTGTTAGTACAGAGATTAGACACAATGTTTGGAAATTTGCCATTAAACTTCATCAGTTAAACGAAAAACAGAGAATATAGGTGGTTAAGTGCTTGTCAGAACACGCGTAAGGTAAAACGTAACGTAATTTCAAGTATCTATTTCTTGAATGTGTTGTTGCGAAATAAACGAAATAATTTTAATTGAAACTTTTAATGAAATAGTTGCAATCATTTGATTTATAGCTTATTTTCAGTTTTTTAAAAATTTACGATTCAAAAATAAGAGAAAAGAGAACATATTGTGCTATTTTGGAGCTCAATATTTCATAAACAGGTTTAAAAATTGTAAACAGGATCTCAATTTAATTTTAAAAAATCTATTCTCTAATACCGGGTCTGAATTATCTACTATTACAGCATTACCTTATTAAAAATCACGAAAACCGATAATGCGATAAAACCTCTTTATTTACACGTCGTAATATAAAATCCTTGAATATTGCGTCGTGTACCAAAACAGCCGCATTCGTGCGTCGATGTTTGGAAATCAATGGACGGAGCCGAGTTTGGAGTCGCCATCGGTACGAAGAAAAAACAAAACAAATCTATTTAATTACCTTTATCATTCCGCGAACAAAAAGAATTTAAACCAACCAAAAAGTGATCAACGCCACAGAAGAAGGAAAGTCGAAGAAGCTATTGAGGGTATAAATTGTCGAGCGAGTAAACAGATGAGATTTATTGGGCGGCTTCGCGAGCGGGCGTGCGCCCGCGAATGCCTGACGTACGGCGCGTATTCGGTAACGAATTGTGACTCGCCGCATCCCTTTCTGTACTCGAACAGACAATATATCCGAATATAGGTTCGACGATACTTCGACGCGGGTTATTGCAAATTACCTATCACTTGCGGTTAGAACGACGACGCGAGTTGTGTTGCGAACAGAAATTAGTTTTGTTTAAATTAAACTATGAATGACAAGGGCTAAATATTATTTTAGTAATTGATTGTGGTTGTATTAGAAACATAGGGAAATTTTAAATGTGACAGTAAGTTAACTAACACTATCCGTTAAAGGATGGGTTACTATCATGTAGGAAATAATTTCATATATTGTTTATGATCGATATTTTCAAATGAATAGAATCTGCCTTACAATATTGAGAGTTGTGAGAATATGTAATAAAAAATATTTGACTAAAATTTACATGCAAATGCTCTAAAATGTATTTTATAAACACTTTAATAAATTCCAATTGCCCACACGAATACCAAATTAAAATTTACGATATCCGCTTTCGCCGCGGCGAGGTCTCGTTGCATCGGCAGGTAACCAGCCCCGATCTGAGCACCGAGACGTTGCCTAACTACATCTGTCTACTTCCGTAGGTATACATTATACGTATGTGCCTCACGAAGCGGCATACTGGCGCGCGTAGGTAGTCAAGACTGCATCGAGCGGCCGACGCGAGCGTGAATAATGTATCGCGTTTAGAATTTACTAATACAAATAAATAGGACGGACGCAACACGAAACAGCGCCCAAGAACGCGCGAGACGACGCGCGCTTACCGTAGCCGGGTAGTCTGACGTCGAGGACAAGCAAATGCACTTATCTGTGCCCGGCTGTGAAAAACTGTCCCGTCTGCCACGGCGCCGCCCGCCGCGGCGTACAGTCGCGTACGCGTGCCGCCCGACAGCTGTTCAGCCGAGGTTAGCCTATTCGGGAGATTATCTAATTCGTTTGGAGGGTAAAACGTTAGAAAACAACCCCTGTACTTTGTAGGCAGATTGATGAGCATCTTGAACTTTTATTACGATACGTTAAATTAAAGTGCTTATAGTGGATTATGTTTTATTATATGATGCTGTTTAGGCAAATTAACAGTTGTATTTTATCAAGAGATTATTAAGAAACATTTAGGTTGACAAATTAAATTAATTGGTTTCGACAAAGGAAAAAATATTTAAAGCTGTAAATAAATAAGATAATTGCCACAATAACGTGTTTCTTAACTTCTATGTACTCTTACATAAATGTCTGTGAACACTTTTCTCATAACATAGATGTTATGCTTTAAGAATATTTTCTATCTAATTCGATCAAAGACTATATAACCAAAAATTCGATCAAATTTAAGTCTTTCGGTAAACACAACAACCGAATATCCAAAACAGCAACTCAAGCCTTTCTTAGCAATGTGCTTTCCTTTTTATTATTTTTATATGTGGGTATTGTATATAGGTCTCAAAAGAAAAATATAAATAAATTTAACGAAGTTTTAGAAATTATATCGCTTTGGAATATCAATATCTACAATGTATGCGTCAAAGCACAAAGTGAAATTTCGACGTATAAATGGTGTAGTTATGGGAAGGGTGTGTAAAAACATCTTGGTCACTTAGAACGCTCCATGCGTTCTAATTATTATTAGTATTAACATTTTATATAATAAAAGGCAAAAATAATTTTGTACGATCGAGATGCGAATATTTTGGATAAGGGAAATGTATGAAAATAAATGCACATGAGATTTTGCTCCCGGTTAAAAAATATATACTGAGCGACAGTATATATTTTTTTAAGTAACAATGTTTTTATATTTTTTCAGTATATATTTTTTTACGTTACAATGTTTATATATTTTTTTCATTATATATTTTTTTATGTAGCAATGTTTTCATCTAAAAGGAACATTCGGATGGTAGGAAAATATTTCATAATATTTCATAAATATTTTATGAAAGAGAAATATTTTAAATTTGAATGCGTACCTTAAACATTATCTCATCAGAAGTTTAATTAAAATCGGTCTAGTAGTTTTCACGTGATGCTCAAATAAACAGAAAAATCGATAAACAAAAAAAGACAAAGGAAAAAACGTTACTTAGGAAATATTCGAAAGGGACAAAAGCCAGCCTAAATTTTGTGAAAGTTTTATTCAAATAGGTTCAGGCAATAATTCTAAAAGAATGCGTTTTCAGTTCAGATACGCTTAAAGAGCATATTCTACTATTTTTTCCAAAATCTATTCAATATACATAAGAACCTATGATGAAGGTTTATAAAAGTGTATAGATGTGAATGTTGATGTTCAGTTACCGTTGTTGTACGTATATATAAAGATAGTTTGTTCAAAAGGAAAGTACGTAATTAAAAAAAATTACTTTAGCGTATCACGTCCTGCTCCATCTCTATCTTTGTATTTGACGTTATTTCTTGATTCTTGAAATGAGTCCAAGTATTCGTTAAGTGTACGTCCGACAAGGTACATTAGTTAGGAAAAAATTAACAAGATATGTTAGCCGAAACGAAAACCGTTGTTCTGCTAAAAACGTCGGCGACAAGAATCATGTCTTACAATGTAATTAGAATTAAACACAACAAGACGGGTTATGAGACAGGAATGTGGGTGAAAGAAAACGTGTTTGAAAAATAAAGATTTGTTGACATCTTTTGGTTACATGGTACGAATATAATAGCTGACTGGTATAGATATATCTATACAGTCAGGAAGTGGACTGCAAAACAACGTGTGGAAGATCACGTGAGATGCGGTTGGATTAGATCCAGAATTCATCGAAAACGGGTAACGCTGAGAATCTTAAAGTCAACGAAGAACTGTCATTTTCGAAGAACGAGGCGAGGTGTTCTACTCTAAATAAATAAGTCAACGGCGGCACATCATTGTCCATTGTAAATTTAATTCGCATCGGTCATAAATCCTGAGAAGAAATTATAATACGGCAAATGTCATGTTTATGGTCAAAAGTGGAATTTCGATTTGACTGTTAAGAAATCAAAAATTACCTAATTGTGATTTTTCAGAAAAAAATTAACTTTAAATTTTTAATGATACTGTTCTTTTTATTTACGTATTTAAAAGATGTCATATATCTGTAAAATATGTATATGTATATATATATATATATATATATATATATATATATATATATCGAGTATTATTGGTATTCCTTTCTTTACTCTCGTCAAGTTTTAAAAATATTCAGGGATTATCGCTGTTTAGTGTCTGAGTAACAATCAGCTTTTAAAGTACAAAAATATTTAGCGGTTATACCTTACAGCCACAGTTAGAAATTAATATATAAAATTATTACCAAAGTATTTTGACCTCTTATTTTATATTAATTAAACGATCATTTTTCCAAAAGAAAACTTAAACTACGTAACGGATAATAGTACACAACAGTACAAATTAAAAAATAAGTCAGAAACAGTAAAAACATTTTGCACGACTTAAACACTTCTTATTAACATTTTTATTTCTATATAACGTTCTTAATGGAGTAGAGTGATATAAGTAATGTCGGAGGAATTGGTTAATGTAATATTAAAGAGTGGAGACGTGGCCATTGAATTATATTAGCAAGTCTCTGCAAAAACTTAAGCAAAGAATTTAAATTTGTTTGTCCTTTACGGACGTGAACTTGAATTCATTCTATTTTACTGTCAATAATTATAATTGTTACTGAAATTACCGAGAGTTAAAAAATTACAAAACGTTATAAATAAAAAGTAAATAATTTAATAGAAAATTACATCGATTCTTTGAGATTATGCCACTTTTAAAGCATGTGTTTCTATTGTCCGAAACTTTTCTATTATTTAGCTCCGAAGTAAAATTAAATCTTAGCCTTTTATATAATATTTCCGAGAATTCAAAATGTCACGGTATCTAACAGCCATGCTAAAATTAACATGTCAATGCACGCTAAAGAAATAGAATTTGTTTTACAACTTTTTTCACACACTTAACTCGTATGTAGAGTGTAAATTGAATATAGGTTTAAATGATCAGAAACACCTCTATAGTACCAAAATAGTGTCACGTTTAATGTTTTGTTAGCAGTAAATTAGCTATAACACAGCCATGCTAAGATTTTAGGTCAACATTTGCATAATGAAAAAATATAAAAAAAAATCCATAATAAAATTTACGGTTACTCGTAATCGTCGATATTTGATAATGATCGAGTTCTGTCGACAACTTTGCCACTTGAAACTTCTATTGGTGTTATTTTTATATCAGCCGCAATGCCCAATTTATTGGAGTTATTTTAACATCTCTAACAGATTCACTGAGCAATGACAGGAGGTAAAGTTAGTTTTATCATTTCGACGTTCGTGTGTCGAAATTAATTATAATTCCATAAAGTTAATTTCGCCTTTCGTTAATTTTAAGAGATGACATTTTTATAAACTTTAAGAGAGCTTGGCGAGTCTATTTGAACTTATAAAGCCTGTTAGCCATTTTAAGAGATGAAATTTTCATAAATTTTAAGAGCGCTTAGCGAGTCTATTTGAACTGATAAAGCTTGTTATAAGGCCTGTTAGCCATTTTAAGAGACGAAATTTTCATAAATTTTAAGAGAGCTTAGCGAGTCTATTTAAACTTATGAAGCCTGTAATAATTATTCAGATCAAGAACATCAAGTATTTTGATTAAAATACTTATAAATATAATTTCCATAGAAACGAAAACCGAAGCGGAAAGAGAAAAACTTTATTGCAAACGAATATTTTATGTTTTTTATTCTCAATCTGCTTGTTTACATTAATGACCAGCAATATTAGAAAGTTTTACAGGGTTGGACTGAAATAGAGACAACTTTTTTTCAGAAATCAAAATTAAATCGAAAGACACGAAAGCGATTTGATCCACTTATGCAACCGACTGTAGGCCTTTACCGGCTCCTTAGCTCACGTTCGTTCCCCATTTAACATCATCGACCGCCGCACGCCGCCGCCGGATGTATTAGCGCATTGACAAAATTAAACTCTGCTCAGTAATTGTTACAGAACTTTATGTGCTCGTGTCATCGTTCGGAGTGCAACAACGCCAATGCGAGATTCAGTATGAGGCGTTACACGAGAACACATTCGACGATTAGTCACTGCCACCCTCACAGAAATACTTGTTACGTCGCTAATAAGGGGGACGAGCATAAATAAAATTAAATTTTATTGTCCCTTATATTTGTGGTATTCATGTCTAAAGTCGTTATAGGGATGTACTCGATTACTTTTTAACCTACATAGGTTAAAAAGTAATCGATAAAATATCCTACAAGGTGCATACGCAAGTACTCTATTTTTGTGAAATTATTGGGATTTGCACAATAAATATATCGACGAGAAACCTGCCAAGCACGAGTAAAACTCGCACTACAAGGGTTCCGCGCAAATTTAGGCGCTTATAAACATTTAAGGTTACGTAATTTTTGTATTAAATTATTTACAAATATAATTTTTTTAAACTGTAAATATATTGACTACTACATCTTTCACAGGTCTAAAAATATAGGTAGTACTTATTTAAAAAATTATAAGTTCTAGCATATTCACAATAATTTTCTTGCAACCTTTGCACAAGCTTCTATAAGCTCTACTTTTTTCATAAATTTAGTTTGAGTGATTCGTAAAGTAAAGGGGACATTTTTTCCATATTTTTCAGATACCTCTGAATTACTAAGACTAATTAAAATTTTGAAAAAAAAATTTTCGTAGCCTTTATTATTAACTCTTTGAAATGATACACCAACACTATTAAAGAAAAATTGAGTACTTAATTTGCCCCCTACTCACCCTCAGAAAATTCTCTTTAAATATTTTTTAATGCTATGCCAATTATTAGTATGTTTATATATTGATTATAAGGTTCTACGTCAAGCGGTTTCTGAGAAAAATGGCTGTGCCAGACACGTGGGTGTGGAAGCAGTGACCGAATAATAATTATATAATGCACCGAGAACAGATTTTCATTATTACTGTTATATATATATATATATATATATATATATATATATATATTATACAGTATATATATATATATATATATACATTTTTTTTTTTTTGTAATTGTTCACGATAATTAATATTATGAGTTAATTATTACTCCATTCTATGCATTTATTTGTTTACTAGCTGTGCTGAACGGTTTCACTCGCGTGAACTTCGGAATAAGACATTTCTCTCTCTCTCTCTCTCTCACGTGTTGTTCTTGGTCATAAACTATTACCATTTCAAATTTCGTCAAAACTCTGAAGTGAATTTTGCATGATTTATGTACAAAATAACATAAAACTACATACAGACAATAATTCTAAAAAAAAAGTTTTTCCGGATTCTACTATTATTCTATACGCTAAATCAATCACTCTTTAAACTATTTTCCATGTACAGAATTTTCTCTGTTACAATTTATATGTATAGATAGACTTTAATATACACGACTAATAACATAAGGGAGTAATTATATTCGTAGGAATGAGAAATAACCACGTCATCCCTTCTAGGCATTGAGTAAGTAATTAATTGTTTACTTTTTAAGCACCCATAATAATTATATTTTTAAAATTCTCTACTACATGAACACTAGTAAAGGTGGACACATTTATTTTAATTTCAATAGACACAATTAATTTATATTTAAATATTAAAAACTGCTGTAATGTCACTACCTATTAGTTATATGTACTTTGATACACCGTCCTGAGTTCTCACTATAACGAAAAAAATAACATCTAGATGTGTGTAACATAGCATTTGTAGTTACCTATGATATTAAGCATAAAGTTCGTTTATTGAGCCACTTTGCGAACATAGAACAAACCAGCTCTAGGTTTTGTTTAGTGTGTTTCCAAAAACAATTATAAGAAGTACAGCATTTCGTTGATCGTTTGTTCGTATTTTAATGAGGATAGTTGTGTAGTTTGATCGACTGCTATGTAATATAATTTAATAATTTTTATTAAATTATATTACATTATTCGACGAAATAAACATCTGCCAACTCTTATTACTTTTAATAAAAATTTTTTTAACACCAAGAAAGTAACATGAAATATTAAAGCTATTAGAGCGCTGCGAGTTATTTCTAATAATGCTTTTTTTACTTATCTTTAGCAACGAAAAAGTCAGACTTTATGGAAGTAACGACGGTGGTGTACGGTAAACTTTTCTTGTATTGTTTAATGACACAATTCTAGATGACTATACCGATAAAAAGTCGGAATTCTGATTGCGTTATTTATGGATTGATTTATTTTTAAAGCAGCACATAAGAAAATTGCTTAGCAAATATCACTTGTGTTTTCTATAATATATTTTAATAAGAGTTACCAATTTTAATTAAAATAAAAAAAAATGATATCCGTCGCGTGTTTTTCAATACAAATACAAAACATAAAATAAACTTTTTTATTAATCATATTTTTTTAGTAGGGTAAACGTCTACCTACATTTTTAAGTAGGCTTAATTTTTTTAAATTAGTTTATATTTCCTCATCTCTAGATATAAATAAGTAGTAATGATAGTAGCACTTATAAAATTAGTTAATTTTAGGTTATTAATAAATCGATAGTTATAGTTATATTATGTCAATCATTGAATAATAATAATATTAATTAACAACATTGATTGATAAATTCCGTTTTTTTATAATTATAATCTAACGAATACTGTAATTTCTATCAATTTATATTCCTACGTGTGTTATAATTATTGGGAGTTGCGCCATAAATAGACAATGCGCATATCAAGTAATATCAGTTTATATTTTATATACTACTGAACCCTGAATATACTACTGAATTTTGATGAAAGTTTTACTGTACTTTTACTGACGAATACTAAAGCCAATAAATATATTTTTGCAATCCGATTATTAGTTTCTGAGTAATACGTGGACAAATATACAAACATCGATACACTTTATCAAATTTTGTAGCTGCAATAATACACACAGGCAAAATTGATAAACTCATTCTTTTTTTTAAATCGGTTAAAAATAAAATCTATTCTATTTTCGCACCGAGGACTATTCTATATTATTTTGAAATTAACGAATAAATTAAAGTGCTAGCGTGAAACGAGAATCGGTATATTTTGAAGAAGAAATTTGTTTTATAGTAAAGCCAACAAAATTATGAAATTATTTGGAAAAAAAGAAAAGAAGAGTTTCCACTTTTGTGCTGAAAACTTTTCTGAGTCGCCTGACGTTCAAAAATCAATATAACAAAGTTCTCATTAATTTCTTATTCCTAATCCTGTTTTTTGTTTTTGTTTTCTTCGCAGCGACACATTACATTTTTTAAATAATTCGCAGCTTATCTCGTATAACTTATTGTGCCTCATTAAATATTTGCATTTTTGTGTAACAGTTAGTCGCTAATGGTCGATGTTGTGTCAACAATTGGCCTCCGTTTATGTAACAATAAATAAATGTAATAATATAATTAACTTACACCGAGTAGTAAAATTGTTTTAAAATTTTGTCGCTTCTTCACATTTACATCGCTGTATATATCATACGAAAAGGCAACCAGACGTAAGCGCTAAGGGACCGTTACATGTCTTGTCCACCTTAGCGAGATTCTGAACGAACGACTATACTGAGCGCTTCTCTTTTCTTTATTTCAATAACTTACTTGAAAAAAAAATGTTTGAATGGTGCTCGGAGCTTACGGCGCGGGCCGTGTAGATTTGTAACGGGTCTCCGTCGCGCCCGGCCTCCGCCTTCGCTCAGATAAAAGCGCTGACGGTTTTATCCATGTACGCACCGGAGTATTCACCCGATCAGATTAAGTCCCGGCACAACAAATATAAAACAATGGACAATGATCCGATTAGGTCTGACGAATTGTATTCAAATATATGAAAGACTTTAGACTTACCTCTAGTACATTAATAATGTATATATTCTATATTAATAACGTATCTACCGATGGTTATTTTCGATATCAACCGTAGGCCTAAATTAAGAGCGTGAGAAAAAAAAATAAAAAAATAATCGTTTGAAAATTGAAAAATAATTTATGAAATAGACGAATAAAGTGTGTGTCAGATTTGCACATAAAGCAGGGACAGCTACGATATAGTTGTCTATATCCTGAAAACGTTTATGTACGTTAACGGAAATAATTTTAATCAAAATTTAGCGTCAAAGATTTCTTTACGGTTTTTCCAAATCCTTTGCGAAAAACCTGTCAAGCAAGAGCAGAACACGCACTTCGATGTTTCCGTGTATATTTAGGCACTTATAAATATATAACGTGACATAATAATTCTATTAATCTATTTACCACTATGATATTGCCTATACTATACTGTTCATAGACGTTAAGTCTTGGTACATATTTAAAAAAATAAAAAAATTAGGATAATTGCTATAGTTTTCCTACAAACCTTTGCGCAGACTTGTAAAAATCCTTCATTTCATAATTTAAAGGTGAGTAGTTTTAGAAATAAGGGGAGGGATATTCTTTTGGATATTTTTCAGTATATTTCTGAAGATATATTACATAATATTATGAAAAAATATTTTTGAAATCTTTATTATTAGCTTTTTAAAACAATACACAACACTACTTAGGGAATTTAAAAAAATCCAGCACTTAATTTGCCTCCTCCTAAAATTTCTATATTAATATTTTTGAGATATGTATGGGTTCATTTTTTTTATTAATAATATATTATTGCCAAATTTCTAGTCTCTACGTCGCATAGTTTCTGAGAAAATCGGTTGCGAGAAACAGAGAGAGTGTGAGTGGTGAGTGATCTTACAAGAGTTTCGTCTTTCAGTTTGAGGTACTGAACCCTAATCATTATTTCATTTTTAAATATTTATAAAATGACATCTCACATGAGACGGAGTACGGGAAGAACAAAATTTTGCTCCACTTTACATGTACGGGGGAAATACATTAGAGAAGTAATCATATTTATTTTAATCATAGGGTTTAAAACTGAGATTTTTTAAGGTTGTGAGAGACATAACTACATAAAATTATATTTTGTTTAACATAAAATTATATTTAGATGGATGAATACATAAAATTATACTTAGATGGACAGAAATATATAAAATTATATTTTGTGTCACACGCATTATTAGATTTCAGTTTAACATATTAACAAATGATCTTTATGATTGTTAATGTGTTGTTCTTCTTTGTGTCCTATATCGCAGTTAATTCACAGCTATAAAAATATAACATTGATACTTTCAGCTATCTATTCCAGATTTAGTTAATAAGGCAATTAGCGATGTTCATTTAACTAAATGATCAATAATTCAGTTATCTGTTAACTGTTAATAATAGTTAATAAAAAGCAATTTAACCTGTTTTATTTATATTAATAGGGCCAATTATTTTAAATAACCAATTTCTATTTAAGACATTATCGCTTTTGAACTTAAGAAAACAATGGGTATTATTTTAGACATTTTCTCTTATTTCACTTCATTTTTTTTGACTATTTTATCTCAAATATTAGATAATATACTGCTACTAGATGCTTACATGAGGTAAAATTAATATTATATAGATTAATAAATATACTGCTACTAGATGCTTATATGAGGTAAAATTACTAGATTTTTTTGCTTAACGATTTTACACTAAAAAAGTAAACATGTTTGTAATAACAAACGATCAAAAGTTACTAATTGAAAATTTAGTGAAATGTATATGACGATAAAAAGCTTTTAAATATCTGAAAGAAAATATAAGAGATAATCAGGTATTGCAATAAAACAATGAAAACATTCAGTATAAATAATCCAATGTTTACAATTAACTTGACGTCCGAGTACATATTATATATATATATATATATATATATATATATATATATATATATATATATATATATATATATGTATATTTATTTATTTATTATAAATAACAAAATAAATAAATCGTAATAAACTCCTTATCCAATCACATTTGAACTTAATACGTTCCTTTATGATTACGGAGTCATAATTTAAAGTATTATTTTCAATAAGACGAGTCGATGTTTATACATTAATATACGCATACACTTCGATGCGGAATTAATAACACTGCACAAGGCAATTGTACGTGTATAGCCTGTGCACTGTATATATCACAGAGCATATAAAATAATATATATACCGTATGATCGTAAAATGCAAATAAATTTGGTATGCCACTCGTAAAAGCGTATCTCGGATGATTTGTAAACAGCCGCTGGGCATTACACAAATCATTCCCCGTTTCATTCCTTTGGTCAACAGTAGCTGAAGTTCTCGGTCCGTTTAATTGAAAATAACGAACATACCGACGACTCCGTCGCCGCTATCGGGGTGGCCGCGTGGAATTTTATTAAAACGGCAAAAAGACATACCTAATAGATTTTCACATTATTTATTTCGCCGTAGAATAGAGGGTCGTAGAAATAACCACATATTTATAGCCACGCGATGGTTATTATGTTTGAAGAAATAGAGGTGCTGTGTTTGATGATGTTAAAATTAATCTAACGAACAATAATATTTAACAAATGGCTTGAAACAAAAATATAAAATTTATTTATTTAATCAACACAGAAACGCACATTGGAAAATAAAGAGATTTAATAGGCGTGACGTCACTAAGAATAAGTTGTCAACGGGACCTAAATGGGGAACCGAGGTAGTTATTAAAAAATAAAAGTATACGAGAATAAACTTTCAATAAATTCTATTTCCAATATTTTGAAAATGAAGGAAATTCTAAGTCTGTATTGCCGTACTTGATAAAGACGCCAATCTGCGTTGTCTAATTTCAAAAGTTTAAAAATGTAGAAATCTATGGGTTAGAACTACTTTAGAAAAGAGAAAATGTAAGCAAACGTCCTGTTATTTCGGACGTCGACAATCAAAGCATTTGTTCTCAGCTATTATCAGGGTTTCGGCCGAGTTCCAATTTATATTCCGTTGTCAATGTTACCTTTCTGCAATCGCGTGTAAAATCTTCACAGTTGGTATTTCGTTCTTGAATAATATTTGTAATTTTCAATAGAATACACAATTAAATGAAACTACGTGATGTAGTATTATTTCTACTTTCTTTAATTTCTTTACCACGACCTAGGTTTCGTTGTATTACAACATCTTCAGGTGGGATATAAGCAAAGATCTTTGCTAATATCCCACCTGAAGATGTTGTAATACAACGGAACCTAGGTCGTGGTTAAAGAAATTAAATAAAGTAGAAATAATACTACATCACGTAGTTTCATTTAATTGTGAATAATGAATTTCTACAAAATTAACGCCAAATATATTCAATATTCAATAGAATACTTTAAGTTTCCATTAAATAACGAGTTCGATCGTTGAATGTTATGGTAATCACTTAAAGATTGTCATTTTCATATCCGATAATTAGCAAGCGGGTGCTGTTTCTTACTGGTATCTAATATGGTAAGTATCTAAACGGATTCCGTTTTTATTGTATTAGAATATTTTTTTATCTGTTTGTGTGTATGTTTGTTCGTATGTCAGAGGAACTTGCATTACTTGTAGATTAAAAAACTGCAACAGATTTAGACCTTGTACATCAATTTTCTTAATGTCATTCAACTGACGGGGATATTAAAAAAAAACGCTTTTTAACAAACTTAGAGAGGACGAAGACTTAAAATTTTAATCAATTACTGAGTGTTAAGATTCTAAAACTGCTTCTCAAAATTAAGCTCAAATGGATCTAACTATCCCATAAACGTAAACAACAATTGTATTTTGGGCATAAAAACAGCTTAGAATTATATTGATAATTTATAAAATTTCATAACATATGCCAGAGTACCAAACAATGTGGAAACTAGGTTATCGAGTAATATACATATTACACGCTACGAAAATTTTGATTTAACAAAATTATGCGTAACAGAAAAAACATACAATGTACTGATTTGATAGAGTGCCATTTGTCTTAAGAAAAGAATGAAGTTTTCTAACTGAATGAGCGGTCCCAAGATCGAAAAATCAATTCGAAGAAATTATGAAGGTTGTGGTGTAAAATATTTAAAACGAGAACAGAGAAATTATTGCACGGAAGTTATTGTTAATTGCAACAGAAAAACAATTCAAACCAACAAATAGTATCCACGCCGAATTTCATTAAATGCTACTAATTTATATAAAGCTCAAAGGTTCAACTGGCGGCCCTCACGCATTCGCCTTAGTCCAACTAATTGATTGTAAAAGAAGCGTCCCGCTCTATGGAGATCTCATTACGGGTGCCGAGTCCGTCGGACCTCCTCCTGCCAGTGCGCCGATAGCTAATGGCGCCTATAATTCCTTCGACATTATCTTAATTTGACTCGACTTTCGACTGCGTTTATTTTAAAACTTGGCTTTTGATAATAACCATTATGCATGTGTAAGTTTCATAAAGGTCATTTGACTTTATGTCGTGTTTATAACTTTTTAATTTGACGTGATGCTCGTAACGAGTTGATGACTCGTGATAATTATTATCGAATGCGAGCTGTAAACTTAATGAATAGGATTCGAAGCTAAGCGACTGATGCTTATAAATATATATATATATATATATATATATATATATATATATATATATATATATATATATATATATAATATTGGGTGTTCGGATTCCATTTATCTTTGCGAGCTTGTTAGTAAAATATGAATACATTTTATGCACGGTATTAGTACCTGAGCCAATGACTCATATATTCGGTGTGCACGCATTGGCGTGGAAAGTGGAAAAGCTTTAAATATTAATATATTTTGGCAAGATAATAGGGGAAGAGCGTAGGCGGGTACATTAGTGCATTCCATATATTATTTAGCGTCGTAGACAATTTACGCTTATGAAATATGTGTAATTGGGTGAATCAATTAAATCTGAATAATTGGGTATTGATATCATCGAATTATTAGAATTTATTAAAAAACATTAGGTGAGATTTGTTTTACTACATACAAAAGATGAAACAAAAAAAATATCGTATATATGTCAAAGTAATTCAGGAAGCCAAAGACAGAAATATTAATACATTAAACAATCTTGTAACATTGAGCATTTTGATACAATAATGACGTTTAAACGAATTATGTGATTTCTCATGTATTCTTCAATAATGTTTTATAAATATATATTTTCTTTCAGCGCTAGTCGCCAAGATAAACTTTGTAGAGGTCTTGGTTACCTAGGTATATTATTTATATCGATAAGAAAAATTTAAATGATGAGAAACTGTGTACAAGGGATAAGTATTTTGTTTTTAAATTGTTTTTTCTAAATAAAATTCGTCCACGACCGAAGAAGATATGGTGAAATTACCACGAAATTCAAAAGTCGAGAACTTCGCAATGGTTTTATTTCTATGGAATTCAACTAAAAGAAATAAATACGGTCAAGTAACACATTTCATTCAATATTTTTAACTTTATTTTGGAGTCTATACATACATTTTTTTGCAATAGGATAACAAAACATAGATTTAAAAGTAATTAACTTAATTATATAAACATATTAAACACTATAATAATTAAAAAAAGATAATCACCACTAAATATATCTATGGGCAAAATGTAATCGGTATCTAGGCCATGGGCTTTTAATAAGCGGAACGCTATAATACTTTTAGGCGAATAGTATTTATGCAAATATGTAACGCCTGCATTGTATTATTTTCTGTTCCTATATGTCTATTAGTGTGAATGTTTGTCTATTTTTTTTCGTTTGTTTATAAACTGTATAACCATAGTTTCTAGAATTAAGCTATGAAAATAAAATTTCTAGGCAGAAAGTCGATAGTGGACTATTTATTCCATTGAGGTAGATATTAAGATTTGAGATCGCATTTTCTAATTAATAATTCTTCAGCCTTTTCTTTTTCAAAAGATATGCAATATATTACTTGCGATAGATCTAATATGAAATACATAAGAAACAGAGCGTTATTTTATACAGGTTTTCTTTTTCTGTCACATAAGTAATTGCTTTCACTTCCGAAGTTGTGCATATTAATATACAACTTTTTAAAATTTGTTTTTACCTACGTTTAACGCCTACGACGATTGGACAGAAATAATAAATTAGCAAGAAATTTTGCGAATACTATTATCATCGTAAAAAGTTTCAACTTACCAATAAATATCAGCTCCCGATCGGGACGCCACAAGCTCAAACTAAATCCGTTGAATACGGGCGACGATCGTATTTCGTCTGTCCACAACCCCTAAAGATGAGGCTGCGGTGAGAGGAGAGCTGAGGCCAACGACCATCGACAGGCAAGTACCAACTGGATTAGATGAATAAGACACAAACAATTCTCCGAAGCGCGAACAGACGGCCCACCCGGTTGCTGGAGCTTACCTTAAAATACCCCCCCACGAATTGACTTGTTAGTTCGTCGTTAGCCGGTAAGAGCTAAGCTTATTATGGCCACACGATTACGCTTATTAGTCAAAATCTATTTGTGTCTCCAATGATTTTTTGTCGTTTATAAGTGCGTAGTAGATTAAATATGTACAAGTTGAATGTGTATTTTACAATACTTGTAAACAAGTTCGTATTAACAGTAATTATAACATGTAACATGTTTTCAAGCGTGATATGTGTAGCCTAGCGGTGGAACGTGTTTTGGTCTAATTTTTAAAAATATAATAAGAAATATGAATGAACAAATTCTTCATCGTATGAATAAAATTGTAAAAAAAATTATTAGTACATTAAAAACCGAAATTTTAGGAAGGAAAATGTTGGCTGGTATGCTGCAAAGATACTCCCTCAACCCAAGATTTTTTCAGTGTTAGCTTCAAAATTTTTTCCGTATTAGGATTTGTCATTTAGATTGCTAAAGAGAATATGACAAATTACTAGGGTTACAATATTGCTAGTTGTAATAATTTTATAATTTATTATTATCTGTAAAACAAATCATATTTGGAAATAAACAGTAAACTCGATCCGATCAAGAATGAACTGTATTTTGATCGACTATTGAAAGGTGACAAGTAATAAATTATTAATTAGGAATTTAATTGTATACATTCCAGTAGCTGGGCTGATCGGACATAAAGTTAAAAATTTAACTAAAAAGGGGTCAGCGCGATTCATATATATATATATATATATATATATATATATATATATATATATATATATATATATATATATATATACAAGATTTTAACACATTATTGAAAAGTGTACAGACTTTACTTATGACTAAAATTAAAAACCGTTAACATGACAAATTATTCTTGATGCTTTTAATATGTTATTTCTTTATGACGTAAAAAAATAATATGTCCATCTTAATCGGGAATTAAATTAACGATAATCTTTAAGGTTCGTACCTTTGGAAAATGATGTTTTTAAATAAAATCCTACCACTATTTCTTTCATGGAATTGGCCTGTAGCAGTACGATAAGCTGCTACAACTAATTTAAAACAAATTTATCTACTCTGGCCAGCTTTGGCATTCGCGACAGTCGGCAATTAAAAGCTGATCTCGTATACGACGTTGCTACGCTTAGTTCTCTCGTAAACGAGTAAAGCAGATGCGACTCGAATTGTCTTAATGTATTTTTTCTTATTTTTCTACACAGAGCCACTTTCTATTCAACTGAGAGTCGTGTTTGTTTATTTTGCTTCAAGTTTTCTTTATAGAAGATATCCTCATTGGCCTTCATTATCCAGTCCCAAATCAATCACGACCGAGAATTTTAAAATTCTAAGGGATGTGGGGAATTCTATCAAAACAATATTAATATCACAGTTTTCTTTCGTAGTTGTCGCTATTTTCGGTGACTAGAGCGGCAACTCACTTGAATAGCGACTATGGATGATTTACAAACGTACATACATAAACACTTGCATCGAGGCATGTATATTAAATTTAACAAGCATGTGTATCTAAATAGATTGGACACATAAAAACAAATTCTTGGAAGTAGTTATCAAGGTAAAGCTGATGTCATATCCATTATTAGATAATTTTGTTTTTAACTTTTAAAATAGCTCTTCTAGGTTTCTTAACACATTTTTAATAAGATTAACAAAGAAAATTCTAAGAGTTTTTTCTTTAAATTTCGTGTATAGTAAATTACATGATCGATGTGGTAAAAATATCTAAATTTATATCTTGAACACATCACTATGCAATGTTTTCTGGATATAACGATGGCACATGAATTGTTGCTAATGAGATCGGAGTCCGCAACAGACTGCCGATAATTTGAGGATCGAATTAAGTAACATTGAAAGGGTGTGATGAAAGAAAAATGAAATAAGAGGCATGCTACGATCTTTATCACAGTGGGAAGTACTACATAGAAGATTAAATTGCTTTTTATGTGTATTTTGATTAATATTTTACTCCCTCGGAAGGCATTAATAACAATTCTCAAATGACGATGTCTTTAAACTTCATACCATCGTATTAGGTGACATTTGGACAAAGACCTGATACATTTGAAGTTAAACATAATAACATTCAAAAACATATCCGCCGATGGGCGTCACGATCCTTTCGGCAGCGATCTTCCCGTTGCGCGGGCGCCGCGCCGCCGGGACGGGAAGGCCGGGGCCGCTTACCGAGTCGGGCTTATTTATTACGAGCCGCTCCACAATGAGCCCTGCGATCTTATCTCGTAATATTTTAATAGCTTTTCGTATTGGCGCCGTACGTTTGATTTCTAATTGTATAAAATATTGTAGCGGCTCAAATTCAATATGTGCGGCGTCGTACCTGTCCGCGATAAAGGCTAAATCAACACACAAACTAATTACGAGCGCGCCACTCCTCGCGTGATTAACGCCGCGTGCAGTCAACCGAGCGATTGCGGCTGGACCACCGAGCTTCGAGGCTAATCAATTCCGATATTGGGTCGAGCGCGTGTAAAGTACTATGAACGTGCAGATACCACGAAAATACCATCGTTTGTCTCGAGTTCCTGAAAAGCCACGGTTATTTCGAAAATGAATGGCAACTCTACATAATTGGGTTTACATCACTAGTTGAATAGGGACGAAAGGGATTTAAAACATACCAATTTGAAGTCGAATTTACAATATTTAATGAACGATATTAGTCGTAAGTAATTCTTCAGAATACAGTCTCTCTACAATTCGACTTCGTTAATTCCTCGCCAAAGAAATACATTCTTTGCTAGATTTAGCTTCCTCAAACTCCTTAATCAGCTTTTATGGCACGCTCCTAATGCTAAAAAATCCCGGGAACGTTGTACGATTCCTAGCTGCAATACGATTTTTATGTGAAGTTGAAAACTAGTAATTGTGGCATTTCAGCTTTTTATAGAAGATGCGATAGATAACTTTCTATTAAATAATCAAGAACAGTGATTCCCAAAGCGGTCCAGGTGAACCCCAGGGGTCCACGCGAAACTCGATGGGGGTCTACGTTGGCGTGAAAAAAGTTTGGGTTTGGGAATATGGTAGAAATGTAGCAGCAGTGTGTCCACCGAAACCAGTAAAATTTTGGAAGTGGTCTATGAGAAAAAAAAGTTTGGTGCCTGTGATCTAGAATATCCGATAACTTTCTTCTCGGTTTCTCTTAAGTAGAATTTGGATACTCTCTTTATACAGGAAGCAGGCTATCTATTTCTTTAATCGGGAAAGTGAATTAGAGACAAGCAACTTCTCCAACAAGTTGGATATAATAAATAGAATGGGAATGAATACTAGAATTTTAAAATAAACTTAATTAAAACATATATAGAATTACAAAATATATCTTAAATTATATTGAATTATAAAATATATATTGAATTATAAAATATACTTGAATTTTAAATAAATTTCAAATTCTAGGCCTCTAAGGCCTACCTTACCAAATTTCCCCATGTCTTCTTCTATGCATAGAAGACCTTTTATTAAACCATATCCAACCGAGGTTCAGTGTGTCGTAACTTTGTTAATCAAGTTACGACACATAGAACCTCGGTTGGTCTTGGCAGGCACCTTAATTATTTTTATAACTTTTTATAGGCGGAGTTCTTTAGTAACATTACTATTCGAATTAAAGCCAGATACGTCGAACAGCAGATGGATCGAATGTATGTAAGGTTATATGTATTTAATTTCTCGCAAAATAACATACCTAATGAAATATTCACCCGTTTATGTATATATATATATATACATACACACACACACACAAGTGAACTAGTATTGTCTCAAATGTATTTAAAAATGACCATATCCAACATTTGCGATTAAAAATTTCAGAATGTAAGGAGTTACTAATGTATGGAAAAGTGTTATGAAATGATAAAAAATCTCTATTGAACATAGAACGAATTACTTATTAATAATGAACAGATTGTAAAAAATGGTTATAACTACAATGGCCAAACTTTTTTTTAACACCTTTATTGGGTACGCATGATACAATCTTATTATATAATTAATTAATTATCATTGATGAAATGTATTTGATTTTATTTTTAAGTAAATCGTGTGTGGGTTTACTGTACCCTTGTTCAGCTCCCAGATAAATTAAGTTTATTCATGAAGTTAATTCATGAGGTCTAATACGTTTTAACCTTGTCAGTTCATGGGTAATATCCAAAAGTCAAATAGTTCACGTCTAAGTCGTTGTGAATTTCTGGATTGGTTACATAGCGACATGCATTGGTAATTATACGCAATAACTTGTTTTAGCTTCGTTGGATTACATTGCGATTTGACTGCTTGGTACATCCCCATACCATATATCCAAATCGTTTTGACAATAAAAAGGTAGTAGAGGTTAAGCTTGGAATGATGACCAACCACAACATTTGTCGTTGTTTCAACCTGATTTAATCAGCATTTACTTTAACGTGATGTTTCCAATTAAGCCTTCTATGCAAGATATGCGCTGTTTGCGGGACTTGAATTCCGTTAAGACGATTGTGTAGATTGGTGTTTGTTTGTCGCAATGCAAATGTGACATGAATGGATTTAGACTCGTTGAGTTTGATTTTCCAGTCAACGGTCCATCTGATGAATTCGTCAGCATTTTTTGTAATTTTTTGGTGGCTTGACTTTGCGTGTCTGCAGTTGCTATTATTACCGTACCATCAGTAAAGGTGCCTATGAAGGTTTTTTCTGCAGTGCGAATATCAGCGGTATACAGTAGATAGAAAAGAGGTCCTAAAATAATTCTTTGCGGTACGCCTACCCGGACAGGATAGAAACCTGAATACGCTTCCTCATGCGACACTCTGACCTTCTATCAGTCAGATAGGACTTAACGAAATTGACATAGTTTGCCGGTAGCAATTTGTTCAATTTAAGAATGAGACCTTCGTGCCACACTATGTCAAAAGCCTGTGATATGTCCAGGAACACTGCAGGGCAATATTTTCTTTCCTCGAATGCCTTTTCGATTAAGGTTATAACTCTATGGACTTGGTTGACGGTCGAATGTTTATTTCTAAATCCAAACTGGAAATCCGGAATGTTCACTATTGGTTTAAGTCGTTTCAGCAATAATTTCTCAAACAGTTTGGATATTGAGGGTAACAGTGATATTAGTCTGTACGATGTTATCTATTCCGCTGGTTTACCAGGTTTTTTTAACATGATTATTTGTGCTGTTTTGAAGTATTTCGGAATTGGTTCAAACCAAAAACAAGCGTTATATAAGTATGTTAGCATGATACTAACTTTGCACGATAATTCCTTAAATAGACCAGGAGATATTTCATCTATGCCAGGTGCTTTTTTAGGGTTTAAATTTCTATCTATTTCTTGTGCTACTTCTATTGGAGTTACAGGCTTCATTGCTATTACTGATTGATTTACATTGGAGTTGGATCAATGCTGGTTTGAATATAACGGGGTTGGAATGTTGATGCTAGGTGTTGAGCGAAGGCTTCAGCTTTTTCTTTATTTCTTCATATCCACTGACCGTGTGTATTCTTGATAAGTGGCACTTGAACAAGGGGTCGTTTGAATCTACGAGTTGCTTTTCATATTGAATAGTCTTGTCCGCGTCATGACGCAGACCGCTCAGGTAGACATTGATGCGATTCTGCTTATAATCTTTAATTGACCTATTAACTCGACTGCCCACCTAATTAAAAATCCTTTTGTCAGTCGGATTTCCGGATCTATTCCATACACGTCTTGCTTTTCGACTCTCATTTATTAGATCTCTAATGTTGGCAGGATAATTTATTTCGTGTTCTGGTTTAGTTCTTAGGATGGGAGAAGTCTTACTTGCTGCCGGCGTAAATATTCAATAAATTTCTGTGCCTGTTGCTCCAGGTCATCAACAGTACAGAATCATGCTTTCAAATCGAACACGTTGTCAAGGTAATTTCTGAATAGTTCCATATCAGTATACTTATTGGTGAGATTTTGCTTTCTTTTTTTCTTAATTATTGTTGCATTCAGCGTCAATAGGACAGGAGTATGATCAGAAGTTAGATCATCCACGCCTTCTACATCAATGAAATTGCTGACACGCCTTCTACATCAATGACTTGCATTTTATTGCTGTCTGTAGGCCAATATGTTGGAGTACATGACATGGAGTACATGGGATTAGCATTTTGTTTCATTAGTGGCAGCTAAAATTTCATTCCATTTGACCGGAGTGATCAGTCGAGATCCCAAACAGTATATTTGACGTTCAAATCGCCTCCAATAATAAATTTTGAATCAAGTTTTCTGAACATGGTGACATACTGACTTTTCGAAATATTGTGACGTGGTGGGCAATAGGCAGTAACAATACTTACGTGAGCTCCATTATGCTGAACAGTAATTAAGGTGATTTGAATATGTCGTTCTTTTATTTCTTCTTGCTGAAAATGTTGTATATTTCTTTTTATTAACAAGGTTGTTTCTCCACGGGCACTTTCGCTAGGATGAGATATCCTTTCATTTTAATGTGGTTCTTTTGTGAAAAGTGAGTTTCAGATATTAGTGCGATATCTATGTTTTTAGTGTTCATGAATACTTCTAGTTCTTGAGCTCGTTGGGTAAGCCCATTTGCGTTCCATGTTATAATTCGTTATTAATTTTCAGGTTTTTTTTACTTTTTGGTTGGCGGTCTTTGGATTTTCTTCAATTTTCCCACTCTTTTGGCTAACTGGCTAAAACTTAGTTTAATTTCAGCCTGAAATGAAGTGAGTAATTTCATCATGTCAGCGATGGTAGGCTTATTAGATGCAGCTTGCTTCTTATTATCATTACTTGAATTAATTGTATATTTTATGGTTTGAACGCTATAAATTTTTGAAATGGATGGTTCATCTTTTCAAACAGTTTTATATTCTCGGTTTGCATTCTTTGAACAGCAGAAATTTTCTTCGGTTGTAGAGCTTTAAATTTTTTTTGATAGATTGGACAACCTTTGAAGTTTGCCGGATCTCCTCTTTCGTTACTTAGCGCACATATTGCTACACTGTTGCGTTGTTTTTTGCACTGTGTAGCGCGATGACTGCCAGAACATTTTACGCACTTTGGTTGTCAATTACAAAAAATTCTTGATATGTCCCAGTTGCTGGTAATTTGGGCATTGTGGAATACCTTTTACTTTTTTAGGTTATTCAATGATCACCTTGGAATGTAGCAAGTTATTAATTTCAAGTACAGAATTATCGTTTTCTTTTTGTCTGGTATCTTCACAGAATAATGGAAAATGTTTGTTTCTTTTTTCATCCATTCGATGTTTTTTTCTGAATATTTAGGACATTAAGAACATCGTGTCATAGTTTATTGATTGCGAATTTTATATCATTGATTATCTGTTGATAATCAATGATATCTATGATAATATTCGGATGACGGATGACCTCTTATGACAAATCTGTCACTTTTCAATTGGAAAGTGTGGAATTCCAATTTTTTAAAGGCACTGTTTTGTCTGTCTCCTTCTTCATTTATTTTGGTTTGGAGATAATTTTTAATTGTTCTATAATCGTTTTCGTTTTGACAAGTAATTTTGATATAGTTATTCGATATTGTTTTGAATTGTACTGAAGTTTTAATTAATTTTAAAACCTTGTATCCGACTGTATAAAAGTCCCCAACATTGCTCACATTAATTGGTGGAGGCAATGGGATTTTTGTTTCTTTTATTTTATTGTTTTCGAGTTTGGTTGAATTATTATTTTATTTCTTTTTTGATGATTTCTCCGCTGACACATTTTCCTCAAGATAACGTTTATTCTTATTGTTTTTCTTGCTTCGGACTTCAGTGAATTCTTTTTCCAATCCTTCTTTATACGTGCGATATTCTGGTGCTTTGGATAAACAATCACTTATATTGGGCACTGTTGATTTTGGAGATGGCAAAGTTTTAATATGCGTTTCAAGTGCATTAACTTTCTGCTGTAACTCATTTATTGTTACGTGTCGTTGTTGACACAAAGCCAACTGTTGTTGGTATGCGGCCTACTACTTGTTCATATGAAGTCATGTTTTTCATGCCAATATAATTTCATAATTTTTCTGGCCTCGAATTCGATGCACGGGTTTGTGCATTATATGGCGAATCTATAATGGCGAAACTGCCGATGAGAAAGTAAATATGGAAAGACCTAAGGCATTAATAGAACCATATTTATACAAGATTAGTAAGGAATTATATTGATATTTAAACAATTTAAAAAGAAATTTGATTTTAGCCAAATTCGCGGAATTAATTACGAAGCAGAACAAGCAATTTTACAGAGTCGTTTTCTTAATATAATTTACCTAATATCATAAAGAAAACAAATGTACTTTTGAAAAATGATTCAAGCCGACAATGAAAGTGAAGTAAATGGCTTAAAAATAATATTATGTACATAAAGCTCAAAAAGAGACTTGCAATAAACATTTTTAGTTGTCGTTTATTACAAAAAATTAAGAATGAAATTTCACAAATTCTAAAATAGCTTTAAACTCTTTTGCTAAATTGTTTACCTCTGAGGCACGGATACTTAATTAAGATGGAAAATATCTCTTACAGCGTCTGGTTTGCGTTAATGCAATGATGATTAGTAAATTATTATGAAAATACGCAAGATATTCTGCGAATTTTTACATCACAATTCAGTTGAAAAAAACAATCACCATAAGTCGGATATATTGAGTTTGCAATTAGGATGGTCTACATTATTTACGAATGCTACTAATTTGTTGCATTTAGCTTTTATCTAATTTCATCTATCATTGGACTGCACGTGCTTACTCGCACACATTAAATTATGAAGGATACTTAAGGTCGATACCTTTGTGCTTGCGCACCACGAATTTAAATATCACGCCCTGTTCTAAATCCAGTATATACTCATATATCAACAATCCTTGGCTTAAGCCGCTTGTGCTTAAGCCAAGGATTGATTTGAATTTCATATTCTCGATATCCGGACATAGCTTTGCGTGTTACGGTTGTATTAGGAAGAAACGGCGTGCGATTAAGAAGTATACACCATTGTTGCATATACATACATACAAATATATATATATATATATATATATATATATATATATATATATATATATATATATATATGCGAAGATGGCTTTTGCTAAATCAATAATCGTGAATAAAAAGAGCGAGTAAAATCTTGCCCTCGAAAGACTTTCGATGCTTTATCACAATCTTCGTGCCAACGCTACGACGTACCAACTGCTGCTTGATCGGTCGTGGGTTCACCTTCCCCACTACAATCAATTTGTCAAAATTATTTTATTTCCGGCGGGCAATATGACCAAAGTAATTGAGAATACGAGAAAACCACAGCCCGGACTAGTCTCACTTTGGTGGTATTGGAGATCTTTCCGTTCGGCCACATACTTGTTAGCTGTACCACTGCAGTCTGTCTCATGATTTTTCGTCTGCTTCTTTATAGTAAGTCAGTAACGATCCGAGGAAAAGAAACTCTTTGGCAACCTCTAGATTCGAGAGCTCTACAGTCCTTTAGAGAGTTACCGGTTCTGTCGACCAGATTCGATTTGTTGACAGAGTGTCCTAACTAGTCCACTCCCGTACTCTACGAAATAATTTAAGTTTTAATAATTTAAGTTTTAATTGAGATGCCTCCTCACCATCCGTCCAAGGCATTTCTCCTTATATATTCACCATAGATGTTAAAAAGAATGAGAGACAAAGTAGATCCTAGTCTAATCCCTTTTTCCGGCTTGAAAGGACGTGAAATGATGTTGTTAATCCTTACCATGGATTCACTGTCTTGGTATAAATTCGCGATAAGCGTTATGAAGTGTCAGGGTGTTGGTAGTAGCTTCCAATAATTATTTAAAATACGCTTGCGAATAAAATCGAATTATCGATTAACCAGTTTCTAGCACATTTTCTCTTGACAACAAAGATGCCAAATCATTTTTTTTCCCTTTTAACAAATGTCAAATTTCTACATTCTAATTTTGGCATTCCCAGTTTGAGACAAAACAAAACATACCATTAAAGTATAAAGTAAACACAAAGTATAAAGTAAACACAATGACATCATACCATTACTCACCTGCCAGTAACTAAGTTACGTAACAGGAGGAATGGAACATAACAATTATATATGAAATATTATAAGAGATACAATTATTTACACATTATACAATATTATTCTTTGAATCTAACAGGTATTCTTATTGTTCGTCCTGAACGAGTTTTTTTAGCATAAGTTATTTTTAATTCAGGTACATTTTCTTTAGTTTAATTACATTTGTGTAAAGCCGATGGATTTTCAAAAAAATCTTTACTTATGTCCGGAACATTTTCTTGCAGAATATAACCAGGTTTTAATTTGTCGATTGAGACTGTAACCTGTTTTCCTTTAATTTGTAGCATAAAATATTTATCACTTCTGGCAGTTACTCATACGGGAGTTCAAGTTGTTTCTCACTCTATCTTTTCGTACAATAGCATGAGTAGTTGTCTTTAAGTCCTTCGGAACGAATATCTTTTGAGTATATTTCTTAGAAACAGTTCTTGGTCGTAAAAATTCTATCATATTCTGTAATTGATTTGAAAAGGTTTCAGGAGTAGATAATTTTGTATTACTGGAAAAATTCTCCAAGTAAGCGTATATTTTGTCCGTAAACCATTTGAGCGATGGTGTATGCGGAGTCTCCTTGCATAGCCGAATGTAAGCCAAGAAGTACAGTTAGAAGTGTATCGCTACAGGTTACGCTATTGCGTGCAATTAGTGCCGTCTTGAGAGTTCTACGGAGGCGCCCGACCTTCCCATTAGCTTGGGAATGGTAAACAGTTGTATGTTGCAATATTATTCCACACATTTTTGATAGATCGTTGAACAACTCTGACCTAAATTGCGCTCCACGATCTGTGAACAGGCGACATGACGTACCAAATCTTGAAATCCAGTTTGAATAAAATGCTTTGGCAACTGTCTCTGTTGAAATATTATTAAGTGGAATTCACTTCCATCCAGTTTGAGTACCTGTCAATGCAAGTAAGATAGTAAATATTTCCATTAGATGGTGGTAATGGTCCAATGATATCAATATGTACATCACTAAATCTTTCTGAAGGAAGCTGAAATTCACCAAAATTTCATCTTGTGTGTCGATTAATTTTACGTTTTTGGCAAGCCACGCAAGATCGAGTCCAGAGTTGAATATCTTATAACATGATACTTAGCCAAATAAATTTAGACGATAAAAGCTTCACAGATGATTTAATGCTAGGAAGGGCTGTGTTATGCATTTGTTGAAATATTTGCATTCGATAACTTTCGATGGTAGCCAATCAAGCAAATTTCTTCAATTCTAGATAAAGTATCTACAACGATGTTGTCTCGACCTTCTATGTATAGTATATCTGTCGAAAATTGAGAAATGTATTGCAAATGTCTGAGTGAAGCTTTTTTCTGTGAGGTGAAAGATGAGGTGAAGTTTTTTCAGGTTTTTGTTTAAAAGTAAAGTATATGTGGGTTTATGAATATTTTGAATGTTCTTCCTTCCAGCAAACATTTATGTATTTGATGGATTGACGTATTTGATGCCCCAACTGAATTTGAAGCATCAGTATATAGTCACAGTGGTAATTCATGATTCGGAAAAGATAAGAGTGTTATATTGACTAAATCATCTCTGCATCGTTGAAATTGTTCTTCAGCTTCATCTGTCCATTGCATTTTTCGTTTACGTTTTTTCCGTGCTCCTTTAAGGTAATCGTGTAGGAGATATTCCTTATTATTATACGTGTTTTTAGACGCTTTCTTTAAATAAAGCCGATAAAAATTAATAAGGCCTAAGAATGTTCTCGAGCTCGTGAACAGTTGTTGGAAGTTTGTAATTTATAATTGTTTGAACTTCGTCGGGTAGAGGTTAACCTTGAGGAGTAATTAAATAATCTAAGAATTCTATTTCTTTTGTGCCAAAGATGAATTTAGAAACGTTAATGCGAAGTCCATAGTTATTTAATCTTTCAAAAACTAACTTCAAATGTCATCCAGGTATGGGAAAACAAAATTTAGATTCGAAAAAACTATGTTTATAAGTCTCTGAAACGTCCCTGGTGCATTCCTCAAACCAAAACTCATTACATTGAACTCATACAATCCAAAAGGAGTCATTATTGCAGTTTTACATCTGTCTCCCTCAGAAATAGGCACTTGGTAGTAGGTTTTAAATAAATCTATTTTGGAAGAAATATTTGTACCTTTTAAAATGTGATGAAAATTTTCATTCCTAGGAATAGGATATCTATCAGGAATTGATCTATAATTTAGTTGTCGATAATCTCCACATGGACGAAGAGTACCATCTTTTTTAAGCACTACATGAAGGGGACTTGCCCATTGAGAACTTGATGGTTTTATTATCTTATTATCCAAAAATTGAATATATTTGGCGTTAATTTTGTAGAAATTAATTATTCACAATTTAATGAAACTACGTGATGTAGTATTATTTCTACTATCTTTAATTTCTTTACCAAGACCTAGGTTTCGTTGTATTACAACATCTTCAGGTGGGATATAAGTAAATATATCTTTGCTTATATCCCACTTCCACAATCTTTCCTTATATCTACAATCTTTGCTCTTCTTGCTTATATCCCACCTGAAGATGTTGTAATACAACGAAACCTAGGTCGTGGTAAAGAAATTAAAGATAGTAGAAATAATACTACATCACGTAGTTTCATTTAATTGTGGCTTATTATCCAACATGAATTGGAATTCTTATTTAAGTATTGCAAGTTTCTGATGATCCAGCGGTCTTGCTTTAGAATGCACTGTGTTTTAAACCTGATAGGAACAAGTTTGGTTTGCATAAGTTTGGATATTGTTTTAATAGGGTATACAATTTGATGAAGTGTTTGCTGTAACGATATCACTGTGTTCTCTTATGGAATTTCGCCGTCACCCTTAGTTGAATTGCTCCATCAATCAGTGTCTTTTTATGCAAATCTATTATTAATTGAAATTTGGTAAGGAAATCAGGACCTAAAATATATTTATTTATATTGGCCACAATAAATGGAAATTGAAATTCATGCCTAAGTTCCAAATCAAGTGTTACCACTTTTATCCCATATGTTTTTATTTCAGTGCCATTTGTTGCATATAATTTATAATCACTGGATTGTTTGTCACGAGTCGTCGCAGGAATAATACTAACATCGGCTCCACTGTTTACTAAAAAGCGCATTTTTGAATTTTTATCTATCACAAATAAAATAAATTTGCGACAATTCCTGAAGTCAGCAGGAAAGCTTGCCGCATTCTCTACTGCATGTTGGCGTTTTCCGAACTTAGAGTATTGTTCGCAATTTTATTATTCGCGGCAATGCTGAGGAATCTAATACCCGTGAATAGCGATACGCCATTAACGATAGAAACTATTACCGGCCTCCGTAAAGTTTAAAATATAAAGAAATGTCTTAACTGGACAATGTTTAAATGCAATTTGACCGATATATCCTTTATATTGGATGAAAAACTTGTTAATATAACTTTGAAAATCCTTCTCAAATTTTACCTTTTATAATGGCTTATGGTAGAAGGAATTATAGCACGGCAGGCGGTTTTATTAATAATAAAACTATTTCATTGAAGAATATCGATCAATGGCATCGTCCAATATGGTATTTACGCTGCTCGATGAAATGCATTTATAAACTTGAAAATAATTATTGAATCAAGCAAGGAGAAAGAGCCATTACAAAGTTTTATTTATAATTTGGTGGATATAAACAAGGGGTTAATGGACTCATAGTATCACTGCTGATATCTATATGATGTTTATTTTATTATAACGATAAGTGCAATTCGGTCTTATACGTCAACGGTACTTGTAAATATTGAAACAAATTAATAACCATGAAAGACATAGAAAAAGTATATAAAATAGGCAAGGTTTAACTTTATTTTATGATCAAATGAATTAAAATCACGGTCGCCTTCACTGAAAAAGAAATAAATTTGAACGCTTTAGAGAGGAAGGCGACAACCTTAGTACGAAAATAATCCGATTGAGAATCAATTTGGATAACCGTTGATTGGCCTACTCGTCCCACAAAAAAAAAGAAAGAGATCGGAGGCGGTGACCAAATATGTATACATGTAAAAAAGAGAAACACCATAATGATCCAAATAACTCCAGGGAAATTGTGAGTTTGCCATTTTTTTGTAATAAAATTGAGGTCTAAAATTGAGGAAATATAAGTAAGGAGACTGAAGTAGGTAATATTTTGTAGCATAAAGTTCTAAATTATTTTAGAAATTGGGCGCCTTTTGGTTCTGACAGACTTTGGAAGAACCTCGGTGATTACATTCATTAACTTTAAGTGAAATTTAGCTTAGAAATACGAGAAAATTGTGCCAAAAATACATGATAATTAACTAATAAAGTTTTATTGAATATACTATTTCGCTTTCTTTGAGATACTATTTCGCTTTCCAAAATAAATTGTACAACTTGAAGGACTCAAAATATACTGAATAAGAAATTTTAATTTATTAATGCCTGAATAATCTGTCTATATTATTTTGTAATAATTCTAAATTATGTCATAAGTGTTAATAATAAATTTCTTTAACTCTACAACTTGAAAATAATTGTTGCATATATATATATATATATATATATATATATATATATATCTACACACACACACATATATATTATTTTTTTAATGGTTATCGAACTTAAAGCCTTTTAATAAGGTTAGTTTAGTTCCTGAACTATAATAAACGTACGATTTATGGTTCAGAATCTAAACTAAACTGAGAAATATTAGCTGATCTTTCGCCAATATTGAGAAAGATGAATTATAACAATTTTCAAATATAATTGTTTAAGTTATTTATTTGGCGCACTTGTGTTTTAGAAAGGAAAACTATTCTGGTTAAACTTGACGCGAAACTAATGCATTATAATCCGCTTATTAACGAAAGTAATATATGCAAGATACAGAGATAGTGAAGTGAAACTTCTTAGATGGCGATTCGATAATTGATAAGCGGACGAGAATTGAGAGCAAAATTTTAAGGCTGCGCCACGTTTAGACACATTTCGTTACATGAGAGGAAGAAAGATATGACGTAAAGAGAAAGAGAGTTATATATTCCGACGCCATGGAAGTGCAGCAAAGAAGAGCGATGTATACACAACGATACAAAGCGATTGCATAAGATACCACGCATACGTTGAGTTATTTACGTTACATGTCTCAAAAAAGACTATCAAAATGTTGTCGATTTATTTATATATTTATCTTTGATTTATTACTAATTCTGCATATACTTCATCCATTACAAGAATAACAACATAATAGATATTTAATTTATTTATAAATCCGCAATGGACCCGCACATATGACGAATTATAATTCACAATGCGAGCTGCATTTAAAAGTGTCCTGGTATATATATTGCAGCTATTTTTTAAATTGACAATAGGCTATGTAAATTTATATGAAGATTAGATGCTTACATCGATTTGTAATGACATTTTATTAATTTTTCTAAATGTATAGTTTTAAAATCTTCTTATGCGAATGCATTTATAAGTATTCTACTACTTATATTGCAGGTATTTTTTTAAATTTACAAAAGGCTATGTAAATTTATATGAAGATTTCATGTTTACATAAATAAATATATAGTATTAACATCTTCTTATGTGAATTTAGTCCAATCTTTGGATTTACACTTTGTACATTCTTTCTCATCGTCAGTGCCATTTTAACTTTTTATACTTACTTTTGTCTAAGTTTAGATCGCTAAAGAAGTATCACTTCTGTCACGTGTACTGAGTTGCACGCAATTAATTTTTTTATATTCATGCCTCTGTTCGTTCGATCGTGAGATTAAAGAATCTAAACAATTACTTATATATAAAAGCCGCGAAAAATTTTAGCTTAATAAGGCGACAGGCATAAAGCTAAAGGCGTATTTCATACTCGACGACTACCGCTGACGGCAGCTTATTTATGACCCGGCGCCGCATACATACGCGTCACAGAACCGAATGCTTCTGGCATTCGGTTATACATAAATACTTATGGTTACGAAACGCTTTTAATTAAGATCTGCCTACCGGTCAAATAACCTATTTGTTTAACAAAGTACATACAGCGAATGAAAAGAGATGGGAGAGCATCGATAAGCCCAAGTGTTGGGTGCCGTACGACAGAGTTGAGCCGGAGCAAGATTTATTAAGGAGCATGCACTGATGGGACCGCGAGATTTGCACAATAAAGAAATTATTAGTTCGAGTCAGATGTCATGATAACTCGGGATTACATATGTTCCTTGGGGTAGTGGATTTTTGGTTTAGTTTACACTTGTTTTAGACTTTTTAGGCAACGTTAATTTAGTTAAGGTAATATATACAGGTATTAAGTTGAATACAACAAAGCTGAGGAGAGGTAATCCTTTTCAATGTCCTGAAGAGAAAAGTGGAAAACGTTTTCCGAAATTCTTGACGGTATAGGAATGATTCAAGTTCAAAGTTGAATTTTTTTGCTAAATTATTACTATATTTTTCACGTTTTTCAGTATCGTATTTTGAAATATCATTCATCAATTAAATATTATCAACAACAAATCTAAATTTTTCTCTATAAATCCAAAAACATTTTAAGCTTTAGAACGGAAAGCACGTTTTTGTTTATTTCAGAAATCAGTCGACTATTACGTACTTAAACCTGAAGCGGAAATTGATCATGATTTAAAATTTTTCACATGGTCATAATTTTGTTATGTAGAAAATCTAATAACGGTTTTCAATATTGATATTGAAGAGTATTACCTTTCCGCGCTTTATCGTATTCGTTTTATACCTGTATATGAAACTAAAGAATCGACTCAATTAGGAAGCAGAAATAATTTAAGGGAATGACTTAAGTATAGCGAGTTTACAAGTAAATTACAATTTAAATAAATTATATTTATAATTATTATATTTCCTAAAAAGCGCCAGTCAAATTGGTCGTTTTTTATTTACAAATGTCGATAAATAAACCTTTTTTCTAAGTTTTATGCAAATTATCATGTATTTTTGGCGTAATCATTATGTAAAATCTGTTAAATGTGACTTGAATTTGTGAGTCTATATATATTTATTTCTGACATGTATATAAACACTCATATTAGCTTCGCTTTTATATAAACATCAGAACTTAAATAAGCTTCATCGGCCAAAGTTCGAAAGCCACGCTCGCCGACCAGCGCCAGAGGTTAGACAGACCCATCTATCTATATTCGGCAACAATGCTCGTCCGGGCTAAATTAACATGTACTTTATGAAAAACACGTCCGCTCTAAGCCCAGGGCAGGGTGCGCAGGTGAACTACATGGACTCGCACTCGATGCCGCCGGCCAGCCACCGTGTTCGCGGGGTGAAAATATAAAACATGCTCATTACTTTCCGGCTAATTGGGGAATATCGCCGGCGGCTACCCGCGTATCTACCGAGCTATACGCCCGATCAAACAAGTGGCTCAAAGAAAAGCGACCGCGCTTTACTGGCGAAAAAGCGGCGAACTTCTTTGTGGCGGTATGGTCCTTTAGGAGGGATGGAAAACAAAAAAAAAATAAAATAATATAAGATAGACGGCAGGCGTGGTTAGATCCTTCAAGTAGTTTAGGAAAGATAATTTTCTACGATGTTCGCAAAACCATTGTTTAATAATTGAAAATATGTTGGTATTTCGATAGAAATATTGATGTTGTGAGTCTTCGTCTTCGGATTATAAGCTAATTGACGATTACGCTGCCTAAAATAGATACGATCTTAAGATGCGCTACATAATAGACATGTATATTACTGGACATTTAAATAATTTTTCATCATAAACTTAATTTCGTACGTTTGTATGTCAGAGTTTTGTGAACAAATAGAAATAATTCTGACGAAAAATATTAGAAAATTAGAATAAATGTTATTCATGGTTATCAACGAAATGAATACAGCATAATAACTGATTATATGGTTAAGGATAAGTAAATAGTATTTTTTTCAAAAGCCGTTAGTAACCGAAATCAATAATTATTTTGCATATGTATATTATGAGATATTTAAATAAATTTTCATCTTACATTGAGATTTAAAATATCTGCAACAGGGTTAGCGGTAAATCGCGGTTGTAAGGCGTGAAACACCGCTTGCGTCAGAAATATCGACTCAATACTTTATTTTAGTAATTACTCAGACAGATTCATTTAAATTCACAAATAAGCACACTCGACAGATTAAACGCATCGGTCATCGCCGGCATCTTCAAAGACGACGCGACGCTGGCCGTTATGGGCTACCAACGACTGCAAAAAAATGAGACATCTAATCGATGTTACCAGTACTGTAGTACAGGTATGTCACGTCACAATATGTCGAGAATTTCACCGGCTTATAGTACACCCGTTTTGGTCCGTTCGTGTTCTTGGATAGAATAAAAAGTCCTATAATTATGAACCGTAAATCGTATGAGCGAACTAAGTAGCGAAACGGAAAAGAACTTCGGACAATCGCCTAGCTTGGCAAATAAAAACAAAATAACAAGCGCCAATTGCAAATGCGTTGGACAAATACGGTTTGCTGAAAAAGTTCGGTGCTAAGTGGCGTGTATTTACTGGCGACAATTAAATAAATTATTACCGTAAATGTGTTTAATAGCCGGAAATTAAATATTAGTGAAATTAAAATATCTTCAAAGATCATAATTACCTTTCTCTAATTTTTATTTAGGTTTTCGTATCAATGATTGAGATGAGATATGTGTCTATTAACTCATTTTTATTTTTGATAATAATGGAATGTATTTGCTTCAGGTTTTTCATTGCTCGTCAAATGTTGAAAATGTAGGTGATTTATATTATAACAAAAACACTAAAAATAATAAGCGACAGTTATAAACGTGAAAAAAACTACGGGGTACACATTTATGCACTTATAAACCTTTTACAGTACATAGTTTTTCGATTAATCTATTTACTAATATTAATTTTTCACAACGTAAATACATTGTGTAATATATCTTTCACATATATCGCCTAATATACTTGAACATTGTCTATATTTAAAAATTATAAGGTCTCGGATAATCACAATAGCATTCCAATAGCCTTTGTGTAGGCAGTGTATAGCTTCGTGTGTAGGCTTCCAAAAATGATATTTTTTCATAAATTTGGGTTGAGGAGTTCCGGAAACGCGGGGGTAACAAGTGCGGGTTAATATTATTATAACTAAATCTAATTTAAGCACCTACGCCAAACGGTTTCTGAAAAAAAAGGTTGTGACAGACGGGCAGACGTGAGTGATCTTATAAGGGTTCCATGTATCCATTTAAGGTACGGAAATACAGAGTTCACTTGTGACAATATTTACAATACACATAGAATTTCTTACATAATCGAGCAATAGTAATAACACTATACTTTTGTTATAACTTTGTAAAAAAAAGGATATTTTTTGATAAATAGTTTTTGTGATAAAATATTAAAATATTCACCTATTGCGATCCAGCTGTGTCCTTATATTGTCATGTAAGTGTGATGTGATGCTTTGTAATTTAATACATCGAGTGTCGGAGCGAAAACACGTTGGGTTCTTGTAGGTTTTTTATTCAGTAAATCTTTCTTAAAATATAATACCTCTGTGGTGAGTATAAATGATCGATGATAAAAGTTACTTTTTTCAAGGAGATAAAGTTGAGGTTACTGATATGCAATGTGTAATACTAGCATAAATTTAGAAGACTAGACCGCCTAAAATTAAAATTCATGTTATGAAATAAGTGGACCTTGTTTGCAAGAAACAATTTCTAAACGCGTGTATCAATATCAAGTTGATCAACTTTAAAACAAACTAAATCATCTAAATCGTTAATGTCCGCGGATAACAAGCACTAGCGGCAATATAGGCTTATTAGTAACGATAACAATCTCAAAAATAAAATTCTAAGTGCACACGAAGACCGCCCTGGCAATAAACAAGATGGAAAATAAGATAAAAGTTATAATTAATTAAATCCGTGCAAATTGAGAGTGTGGCGGTTTTAGTATTGTACCTACGTTAATATATGCATGCAGATATGTTCCTCCGTTGTTTCTTGAAGCCGAGTCGTAAATTATGCCACAAAATGTAAAGGATGTACACTGGAATGCAGCAATTCATTGTTTGGGAATGGCGTATCTATTTTGGGTGAGATTAAGCGACGGGTTTGTGTTGCAAGATACTATAGTCAAACCGTTACAATTCCATATTGATATTCAGTTTATATTATCTATGTGAAACGAGATCTTTTAGGAATGTTTTTGTAGGATAACCAAAACTAAATACATGTTATTCAAACATATTTCTACAAAATGGTAGGTTTCATTTCAACATAGGATTTTACAAGGTTGATAAAGAATGCAAAAAAAAATTATAATAGTTCCGTAGTTGACTATATATTTCGAAATTATCTTAACGGTAAGGAGGTCAAGAAAAAAGAAATCAACAAAGGAAGTTTCTTTTTTAGTGTAGGATTTTTTTTTATAATGCTGCATTTGGTGTTTCACCCCCCGCGCAAGGTCATATTATGTGAGCGCTTATATACACAATATTGTGGTAATGGTAGGATTTATTTCAATAAAATTATGTATTTAAAAGTGCTGCGTACGGATCTCTAAGCATCCTAAATTTTGGATTTTAGTCATCGGTAGTTTATTTTTTGTTTATTAGTTATTTGAATTTGTAAATTTATTCGGCAACATATTTATATCGAGAAGTTGTTTAAACACTCTTAAAACGTTCTATTACATTTGTGAAGAGCGTACTATTAAAAGGATCGAAAATCTATAACAGACTTTGTGGCAAGTGCACTTTTTTCATCTTTCGTGTACTAACTTAATCAGAGAAGTCGTGGGTTTATTTCTACTATTAGTACAAATTTGACCTTACAATTTTAAAGAGAAAGATTTAGTTTTGTTTTTTCCGTAAAAAATGATATTGAAATTTGCTCTCTTATATAAGTGTAATAAAAATGGTATCCATTTGTACTGTTTACCAATATGTTTAAAAACCGAATGGAAGAGAGATCCCCTGTATTGGGGAAAATAAAGTACGGTGTGAAATGCCAATGACATATTTGTGATGATACGAAGACGGTAACGTTGTTGCGGATAGAGGGCTGCGTGCACTCTATCCGCAACAACGTTACCTAAGAGGTAGTAAGTACTACTACTATTCGAGATCGTTGGGAACAAAATTATTGGCCTTAAGAGAGTGACGACGGCAAAATATGTAAAGTTGCCATTAGTTTCAAGGTATAAAATATTATATATACACGATCAGGGCTGTTAAAAAAATTCGTCAAAGCTTTAAAAAATAACGCTTCATTTCTTGCTTACTTATTATTTTTTATTAAAAATTAGAAAATAGTTCAATATCTGCGCTAATGCCACCGCGACAGATTCCCAGGAAATCTTGGCTTATATATCGAGGAATAAAGGTAAGTGCTTCCAAAAAATATAAAAAAACATATATAAGAAAGTTATCGAGGCAAGTGGAATGGTATACGACATCTGACTATTGTTAGGACCCTATGTGTGACTATTTTGGTAACACTTCAGTAATCAACAAAATGAGAAATGGTTGTTTTATCTGCGCAGAATAAAGAAATTAATTTTGATATTATAAGAAAAATATTTTAACCCAAAATGTTATATCTCATAAATCTCACGCAGGAGTTAAAGATTATAAAAAATTGTCATAATGTAGTGCATGACCCCGAAATTTACAAACAGCTTAAAATTTTGCGTTTCCTATTCGAGTGTTGTTCTTGTATTGCCTACGATAATATTTATGGACTGTCCTATTCTTGAAATACGTTTTCACCATCATCAGCCGGAAATTTTGCACTGCTAAACACAGACCTCATTGGTCGATACGGCGTTGCGCACATCCAACGTCTGCTTCCATCTTTACCAGGTCATGTATTCATCTTGCAGCGGGGTATCAACCTACTGTGCGTTCCGTTCAATAACCTTTTCTTCCCCAGCGGTTTTACGCGAAATATGATCTGCCCATTGTCACTTCACTCTGCCAATCGTACATAGCCCGTATCGTAATCGTACATAGTCGGTGGACTTAACTTTCCTACCGATCTTCTCAATATGGATCACATCCTGGAGAAACCCTCAGGTGAAAGATATATATTTTGACCATAATATGAAAGATTGATCTATAACAAATAATTTTTCAGAGCCTTTAAGGCTTCCAGAATTAATTTTCACATATAAAAATTTGTACATTTATTAAATGGTAATAAAATGTTTTTTTAGAAAAAATTAATCATTTTCTGAACATATTTGTTGTATGTATATATTGTTGTATTGCTACGATCGATCTACATGTTTTATTTTAATCTAATTTATCGACCCTTTCCAGTGAATAACAGCAAAGGATAGAATTTTTTGACCGTAAATCACTATCAATGTATGTATAATCAATCAAATCAGCAATTTTACTGAAACTGAGCCTATAAAATGAACAAAAATATAAAAATGCGACGCAATAAACGCTGTTCATATGCAAGTGAATTTCCTTTCCTGTATCACCACGCCATTATCAATGAAAGTATTTTTTAACAAAAAAAAACAATTCTTTTTCAGTATCTCACCTCCTATACTGCATTACACGAATCTATTATGTTGTATTTATGACCGACTAACTTTTGACTTCGGTTTCGCTCATGTACTTTTTTGAAATAACAAAAGACTATATATGTCTAAGTCGAAGTTTTGTTACGTACTTTGAGACCGTCGTCACTGAAAGTACCAATAAAAAAATTACTGTCGTGTTTTTGTGCGATCAAACCAAGAGACGAAAAATCTACAAAATCTTTTATACTACGTGTCTGTTTTTTTATAATATTATCTGTATTGATTTAGTATACGTTCATTACGGGCAACATGTAACTTTTCTGTATGTAATATTTCAACTACCTAGTGCAGCAGTACAGTCGCATTATGATTTTATTACGAATATAACTTCTATATAAATATTTAATAAGTTGTTCATATTTTGCATTTTTCTGTACGAACATAATTTACATTCGTTTTAGAATTAAACTAAATGAAACTGACAATAAACGAACGAATAATGCATTAAGAAACAAACAAAAATTGCACTCTATTCACTTTCTACTATTTTGAAGTTTTCAGTGGATTCATATTTGTATTCATTGAAAGATGAAACGTAGCTTAAAATATGAATAAACCAGTGCCAGATAACCGTGGTTAACTATAGATGCTTATAAATATCTCACATCAGCACCGCATCTTATTATCAGGCATAATCGCAGCAGAATCAATGACAGATTGGGCATTAACCTTTCGAGAGTATAGATTTTTAATTAATGGTCCTTGTCCACCACGAAACCAAACCAAAAGGGGAACATTAAAAATGAAATACCGGCTGTACGTAGACAGTGAATAAACAGTTACCTAACCACAAACAGATCTCGTACATACGACTCTATGTTTCAACAATGAATGTACATAAACTTGTGCGGGCAAGGAGCGGGCGGCTGCGTATACAAGACCCGGAATCCTTAACACGACGAGTCGAACCCTCCCGACTGAAGCTATGTAGGTCCAGTCGGCTCAAGTGACTACTTGGCAAGTGCTTAGAGCTGGCAGTCAGAGCCTTCAAATTTTATTTTTTATATACGAGTATTTAGTTCAGCAGAGTCGCATGTTTCGTATTATTATTGCAAACGTTTAAAATGTTTCCTTCGAAATAATTCTTCTTTTAAATAATCATAGTATGATTACGATTCTTTACAAATTATGTAGCTATATTTAGTTTTTTATCAAAAAATGAAAATGAAACAAGACGCTACTAATATGATTAATATATTGATGGTTAAACACTTATTAATTATTCATGGGTTATTCTTCAAAAGCCTCCTTGTCGGCAAGTGTGTTCGATGTGATGTTTTATTGTCGTTGTCCGCCATGCCTGCTCTATCTGACGCTGGTTTATTCAAAAGTAGATATAAAAAAAAATTAGTTAAACAATTTAATAAATTTGAAGAAGTAAAATACTCTAATTAATCACAAGCAATTATCTAGGAATATAATAAAATGATTTGAGTGTACCGCAATTTTGTACAGTCAAGAATGCGTGATATACAACTGTAAAGTAATAAATTATTATTATATACACGCATTTCATAAATAATTCAAAGTTGATAAAATATGCCAGTTTTCACAAACGGAATATGAAGTGGTGATGAAATTGCAATTGTAAAAGTGTTATTGATACTTCATAAATATTTATCGATTTGAAATGATTGTCGATTAATTTGACACAATTCACGTGTTTTAGGCCTCCATAGTGAAATTCGTCGCTGGGTGTGTTGGGTTGATGGCAAGCTTTTGACGGCGCGGCTGACTGTGGAGCAGCAGGTTCGATTTCCTTTCGCTCGTTAAGCGGGGCTCGAGTGATGTTTCTAATCGCATAGCTAAATGCCCCTGATCAGAGACAGGCAGCAGTGCCGCTCGTGCGGTAATTCACTCGCCGTGATCGTCATGCCGTTCGCTCAACGTGGCGATTATAGGCATTACCTCCGATGATATGTGCATTAGGAGAAACCTAAGTCTCACAATGGACAGAGACAGGCTACTTATAAAGTGAAACAACTGTTGTAATTTCGTCGTGTAGGTTCGTCTAAAAAGACCTCAGACTTTCTAAAATTTTGGGCAATTATGTTTGAAATTTTATGAGTAAATTATTAATATTGGGATCTCAATTAATATATAGCAAAATCTTATTTTTTTAGTATATAAAAGTTGGCATCAAAAAGTTTTTTCACACATACCGTCGAGTGGTAAATTTTTGAAATTGTTTTTTGTTGTTAATGTGTCCCAACTAACCTATTTTATTATAATTTTCAAATAAAATTATTTCAATTAACTTGCATCCATAATTTCAAAGGGTCCACTTCTATAATCATTTATTTACACATAAAATTGTAAGAAAGTGAAAAATATTTTAAAAAGAGAGATGATTTAGCGTATAGAACAGACGTAGAAGCCAGACAAGTTGTTTCTAGAATTGTTTGTCTATCTGTAGGCTAATTCGTTTTTCAATGATGCGAAATTTACTGTATAGATTTTGATGAAATTTAGCATGGTAATAGTTTATACCCTGGAGCAATATATAGTATACTTTTATCTAGATATTACAGATATAATAAACACTGATTTGGTGGATATTACGATATTTGTACTGTCAACGTCATTTCTTAGCGTTTTTAGTAAACTTTACGCTCATAGAATACAGAGACAAAAACAATTCCTAATAAATTTTCTAATACTGAATTTCACACGAACGAAGTCGCGCCGGTACAGCTAGTTAATAATAATACGTTAATAGCAACTACTGATCGTACGGTACTAATAGTATTACGATATTTTTAATATATTATTTGATATTTAGAACTAATATTTTTATAAGTTACGTTGGATTAAGTAGTTGGGGATTCCGCAGATAACTATTGCGGTGATAACGGAGTTATTTACATACCGTTGGTACTGAAAACTCGTTTCATTAAATGTGTGAGATAAAGGGTCTTTGATAAGTCTAATAATAATATTGGCTAAAAATATTAAGGGAAATTAATTAAAAATAATTTCATGTAATTATTTTAATTGTCGGAGCGAATTGTCCTATGTTGTTAACCTAAGATTAAATTATAGTAATAATAAGAGACAATTTTGTACAAAGACCCCTTATCTCACACATTTAAAGAAACGAGTTTATTTATACGTATATCGAAAAATTTAAACAATTTTTTTTCTCTATCGTCCGCAGTTACCAATAAATTAATTGGTTGTTTAAGTTAATGAATGGTGACCTACATAAAGGTATACATTTATTAAGAACACTTAGACTTCATTAAGTCAAAACACTGACTGAACGTTTTAGGATGCACTACCTCTAATATATAATTGTAGAGATGCAATGCACAGTATTCAATGTCAGTATTTCTATTTGTACTTTATTTCAAATGTACATAAAACAGTCGTTACTTCAGAACATCGAAAAGCGAGTTACGTAGAAGTGAACTTCTTTGCCTCCTTCACTTGTCAGGAAACCACTCAAAAAACTAACAGGAAATGGATTTTATCAGATGCAAATCGAGTTTCTCTGAATTGCCACAAAATGAAGACGATCTCTTCGTCAGATGAAATTTGAATATAATTTGTTTGAAATAAATACACTAAATAAATCTGATAGATACTAATATTTGCTGATTGTACCACGGTTTCATAATCACATGGAATATTATTACGTTATCAAAAAAATTAAAAATTGTTATTGAACGCGAATCAATTAATTCAAATGGATATAGTGTCCATTTGAATTAATTTATTTTAATCACAAGTATATAATAATATTTAAACATAAGGAGGGATTCTGGAATTTTACGTCATTTGTTTTGATATAGTAGTTGAAAATAATTAATGAAGTTACTGATGACATATGTATCACTGATACAAAAGCAGTATATTTGCTCTTTATAGCATTGATTCACAATATACAACCCAACGAATATATCACAAAGTCAGCGTTCCGAGATCTATTTGATAATAATGTATCTTATGGAATTGTGAATAATACTAGTCTGAGCATTTAAGATGCAATAGTGAAAAAGGAATACAAACGTTCATCCTAGAAGAATGAAACTCTCAACTCAAATCCGCCATACGCCTAAACGTATTTATATTCCTTGAGCTTGATTGATTAATTGTTTTAAGAGATTGCATGCATTAAAGAGTTCCCAGTACAAATAAAATTGAAGTGAATATGGATTCCTTTGATAGAATGAAACACTGCCTTTACTCACAATGTAAATTAAATGAATATTTCAAATGATACGCACGAGGAGGAGTGGTCCCATGTATGTAATATTAATTACCATGTATAAGCGTATAGAGAGTACCATGGTCGTAAATAATATTGAATTTATTATCGATGCGATCCAGGTTTGTTTTTCAATTACAAGATATTGTTAATAAATGGAAAGGTTAACAAAAAACGATGAGTAGCAAGTGGTAGTTGTGGACATGGTATGTAGGTTCATAATGAAATAACTAGTTTAACAGCTGGATGGTAGGACGCGGTTTCGTGTGTGCCGACGAGATGGATAATTGGAGAGCGACTTATACGAATTAGGACTTCTATATTTACATTTCCATGCTCAGTTATGGGCTGAGTTAATAAGAGGAAATAATAATACAATCTAAATAATTGTTGCTCGTGTAAAAGGATATAAGTTTATATGTTTATGCCGTAAAATTCTGGTAAGTTATATCTTTCGTTTTAAGCATATGTTTATGAATGTTTATATTCCATATTCAGAATGCTGTATTCCCATCACAGACTAAAGTAATCTAACTTGGCATGTGCAATTCTAAAGCCTAGGCAGAGACTAAATTTTATAATAATAATAAATATTTGTATAGTATGGCATGTCCATTCTTTCGTTTTAATAATATATTTCATATAGAATACCTTAGACCAACTGTTTAATTTAACGTTGATGAAAGTTGATTTGAAACTATATTGTGTTAAAAAAAATTAATTAAATTCACGTAGATAATTTTTCCATAAATTGTTCATCGCCCAAGATATTGTCTTTAGAATATGTTTTTATTTAAAAAAAGTACTGGTTATTTAACTTTCCAAAATCAATTTATATAATCATAAAGTTATGAGAAACTACTGAATTTGTATATTACAAAAAAGTAAGGAAGAAAAATTTTGTGGTGATGAGGAAAGTATTCATAACGGTTTTAGAAAAGTATTCTTACATTTTCGACACACCTTCAAAATAAAATGTAGTCAATTTAATAATTTTAGGATTTTCATCTTACTGACAGTTTTTTAATTGAATTTTTTTATTTTGTTGACAGAAAAATATTTTCATTCAGTTCAATTCTGGGTCATAAAGCCTATACTTTTGTTGCCAACCAATCGCACTGGGCAAATCTAAAAAAGCCCCCGCCCCTTACGACTACGTCCGACTCCCGCGAAGAACAAAATAACAGTAAAAGCAGGCGCGCTGCGCCCGGGACCGCCCCTCGCATTCACCGACACGCCGGGCACTAAATCTACGCGAGCTAATCGCACAAGAATAACCTCAGCGCTGTTAACTAAGATGTATCTTTTGAAAACAAATCGTACATCGCGACGCCACGCGGCAGAATGAAATAATGTGACGCGAGGACTGACGGCGCAAGTGAACCGCTACCAATCCGAGTAAACAAATTAATTATAGTGCAAGAAATGCAGCGAGCGTTGCTAGGCGGGCGCTTTCTGCCCTCTGGTGCTGGCGCCGAGCGGGGCTTGGGGTTAAACTTTGTAAACATTGTCACTCAAATGGGGGGCTGGAGGGCGGCATCCACTTTGGAACTATCTAACGTGTTTGGATACAATTTGGTCTGTTTTTTGTTTCTTAATTGCCTTCTATAAATTAGATACATTTTCTGTTACACAAAAAGTAAGATGAAGACTCTAAAATTGTTTACCTATACGTTTGTTAAGTTTACTGCATTGTGTTTTGAAGATTTGTATAAAATGAACGTGAAAGCTCTTGTAAATATTTTCCCATCACTACACTAATCTCTATTACTCACTTTTTTTTTAAATATAATGTCAGTAATTTTAATAGGTTTTATGATTTTTTGAAATTACTTTCGAGTAGTTAAATAAGCAATACTTTTTAATGAAACACATCATTTGTTTCTGTTCCAAGTTTTTCTACTATTTTTTTAATGACAATATTTAACTTGGGCGCAATAGATTGATGCAAAAAGGATCTGCACGCTCGAATTTAATTATTTTTGCGGTGATGCGTTAAATTTAAACAATTGGACGAAAGTATTCTGTATGAAAAAGACCATCAAAATAAAAGACTAGATGTGAAATACTATATTAATCTTGATATCAATATTTACAGTTTCGTGTTAGATTTTATCAAGGCATGAAGCAGTAATAAAGTGTGGTATTTCATGTAACGGCCAGAAAGCATAATTTTTCTTTATCACAATATGGAAAGTAAATAACACATTTGTCAATGCAAGACACCTGTAAATGGAATTAAATATATCTGCCACTGTTTCCTATAGATTTTTACTTTCCTTACAAACAGAAGTATCAAAGCTGTCAATACACATATTTTATAGGCCGTATTATTTTTAATTTCATCTATTATATTTTAATTGAATAATTTTTCTGCTTAAAAGTTTTGTAGCCGTTTGAAATCGTGATAAAACAGATCTTAGCTTCGTACCATACGTTATAAAAGAGTAAATCGTATGTCTGTCAATAGCTGTTGTTGGTTAACGATATTGAAAAAAACGGTTCTGACTGATTTTTAAATTTGCAATCTCGCTATATTTCAGGTATTATTAAAAAATGTACTTTCTATTTATTATACTAACACGTTATGTTAAAGTTTTACAGCACAGTCAAAAATTACGAATCTATTTACTTCACCGTGCAGAAAAATCTAAAAGCCTCGTAGACGCGCTCCGTAACTACTTAAACTTGAAATACTCAGACAGCGTTGCATAATGTACGGCAATATCAAAGGGAACACCGAAGAACATTCATCATTTAATTTCGTCTCGTGATGTCATGTGAGGCCTGCGTCTGACTGACGCGCGTATGCTTCCGAACGGGAGTAATAAATTACCCTACGACACCTCGCGTTATTTATAAACCGCTTTTTTATCCCGCGCGTATCGCTGTATCAACACGGCCATTCGGGTGCATCGTGATCGCTTCCAAATAATGCCGCCTAATTAATTATTGTGCTCAGAAATGTCGCTGATTGTCACTGTCTGACAATACTTCGGCGGTGTCCCTTCCGGCGAAGTCCTTTAGGTAAATTTACGCTCGGGCTTTTGAAAAGCTTATATTCATCGCTTTTATTTATTCGTTCCCAGGCGGTATTCGAGTATCGAAGAGTCACTACGACTATCTAATTGATTGACATTTTTTTGTTTTCTATTTAATACCGTTTGTTATGCAACGCTGACCAGAATATGAATAAATATAGAAAGTGGACAAATAAAACATTATTATCATATGGTAAGTTGAATTATATATTTCGGAAAGCCACATTTCTATTTAAGCGGAACCATGAAACTTTTTTTTTACGTAACCCCACTAATGCCACGAAGACAAGTGTGCGAAAAATGATTATAATGTAAGTATATATTTTCTGTTATGGCGCCATTTGTTTTAAACTATGAAACATGTTGAGTGCAAATATTAATATTACATATGAGATTTCGACGACATGAATATAATTAGCGTGGTTTAAAAATCTCGCGAAACGTGTATTTGTAACAATACAAAACAAAATAATTCGAACCACACTACTAATTACGTATAAATTCTGAGAAGAGACTAATTACACTGTTTGCTGTTAAGGTAGTTAAAGTGGTTCGAGGTGTGAATCGTGCTGCGGCGCTAGCATTTGTTTTTCCAGTTAGTCGTCAATTGTTTTATTAATATTATTCTACGATAGTGATGTACACATTTTAATTAAGAATGTTTTTTTTAAGTTTTTTCAAACCACCGACAAACTTTTCCAGTTGCCAGTAGAATTTTTTTATAATTCTAAAGTTAGTCTTTGTAATTGATACGGAGCCAAGGTTTTGCAAAATTGATAGGTTTTATCATAGTGTATATTTTCATTACATATACATTAGATGAACTGCATAATAACAAATAATATTAAGATCAAAAATAAAGTATCCTCACTAAATATTATTATAAACTATAATTATATATACAACATAACCCGTTTAAAAACATAAAAGCTTGTACATTGAGTGTCTAAATATTTATGGTCGATACTGTTCACACGATTTCCGGTTTATGAAACATTTTATCGTCAATGGAAAGTTTTTTCTTTACAACTAATGCAACGATTGAACTTACTTTTATTTAACAATTAGAGTGAGATACTATAAACGAAATCGCGCTGTACTAAATCAATTATAAAATTGTCATCGGTAATGGGCCATGAAAACTATTTTATTTTTAAAAATGATAGTACTGTAAAATCTTTTAATATAGTAAAAACCTACTTAAATAAATAAATAAAAGAGACCAGCAAACGGTCATATAGTGTTGGGCCCAAGTATTAAAAGAAAACAATTAAATTCTTAAATAGAGAAGATGCAAAAAGTGTTCCCCAAAAGATGAAAAAAGTGCAGATTGTCGTTGAAATGAATTGAATCCAGGAAACTCGCAGGCCAATAAGGTCTTTGAAAAAAAGCCACGTAAAACCCAAAAAGAGTTAAAAAGACAATTATTTTGAAAGTAATAGAACAAATATAGTGGCCAATCAACAATTTATACTTAATTAATTTAGGCAATGACTACAAATTAAAAAAAAATTATTACTATAGCGATATTTATTTTTTTAATAGTTCTTAAATAGTTATTATGTACCTCGTTAGACTTCGTTTCATTGTTATTTTTATTTCCTATTAACAATTCTTGTTATGTAAAAAAAATATAAGAGCGCTTATGAAGACAACTTTTTTGTTTTATATTGCCAATCGGTGAGCTGTTTGCTTTTTTATATTCTAAAAAATAACTAACTTTTTTGATACCAGATTATATAATATACATATATATATATATATATATATATATATATATATATATATATATATATATATATATATGCCCTGGTCTCCTTTTATATCCTATCTAATATATTAATTCTACAAAGAGAAAAGTTTTGCTTGTTTATTTTTTTAGGATCTGGCATGAAAAGTTTTTTAGAATGCCATGACACTTCCACCATCGTATTGCTTATAGTATCCACACATGGCATATAATGTATTTTAGACCATGTACGTATTATTCAATAACAATTTAAGTGAAGTGAGTCGAAATGTGTCAGCGAATGCATTTTTGAGTAAACAATTTAAACCATTAAAATGATGTATGAATGAACATATTGTAGACGACATGAAAATCTGCTAAAATATTGAATGATGTAAATTGCTAATTATTATAGATAGGCCGTTATGACTTGACCCATTTTTTGTTGTACATTTTATCGACAGACGTATATTGGTGTTAAACGAACTAAATTGCTATAGCTACTTCAAAATAATGTTTTATATTAGAAGAAGAATTATAAACAACAATGAACTGTAAAAAAGCTCCAGGATTTACATGGCTAGTTTGGTCTGTAAAGTACTAAATTTGTCTAAAGAACAGAATAAACAACTAATTGGTCGAGAATACCGGTAATAAATTAACAATAAATAATATTTATATAAAGTGATAAAAACAAAATATAGTTAATCATCTTGCTATTTTGCCAGGGCAAAGCCGGGATGTGCAACAACTCTAGTATAATTTGCATTATTATTTAAGTAATTTATTAAGATATATCTCCGAGTACATGATTGTCAATTAATGTTTCAGTGAACAGCTGAACAAAGTGGTATAATTTAAATTCTAAACGGTTTCTTGGCAATATTCTTTAGTTTTAAAATAAATAATAAACGTGCATTAACCAAAAGAGGGGTTCATTTTGACTATTTAAATCCCTTAAAATTCAGTATTTTATAATTTTCTTAAAGCATAACAGTCTCGCAGACGGGGTCTATAATAGTGTTATTTGTGAAGTACATTGGTATGAATCGGTCTTAGCAGATTATTCTCAGCAGCTCCGTAAGTGTTGGCATCAAGTTATCAACAGACTAACCTCGAGAGACTGCCACATAACAATGGAGCTCTCTGATTTAAGGTTAATCCCATGTGCCTTTTGTGAATTATTATTATGATTAACAACGTACAGAGTTTATATAGATACGTACTAAGTTGGTTGATATTTGTTGTATTGCGATGGCTTAACTTGTGCCACCATTGAATGATATCGTTATTAATTATTACATAATTTATTTCTATATATACGTTCTAAATTAAGTATATTAGAAATACAACAAATATTAAATTGATGTTGAATAAAAATTGGTCTTTGTTGGCCAGTGTCAAAATAGTTTTTTTTTAAATGGGTCGAAATTTATTTTGATGTAGAAGACTGAGCAATGAAGGCAAGCGTCTAATCAAACATTAGTGAAATTGTTTATAATACGCAAGACTCAAAATTTGTCGTTAATGTCGGTACTCGATATTTCATCAATGAAAGAGTATTTTTCCAATAGTTTAATGCGGAACTATTTGTCCAATAGTTTAATGAGGAACCGCATTTTTTGAAGGCAGGTAAGAAAGTAAATGGGGTGTGCCAGGATCTAATGATATTGGAGATGACATGATGATTTACGATAAGCAAACAGATTGATGTATATTTCATATTTATTTTGTGAATCAACTTTCCTCGCTCATAATAAATATCTGTTTATATATGCTGGGCATATAAAGTGTGCTATTTATTCGTAAATTTATAGCAATATTGAATGGAAAGTAAATTTTATAATACTTATTGCAATTGATAATAGTATAGTTATAAATATGTAGACAAACGATTTCATAGTTACTATAAATTCTCGAAATCCCTTGTATTTCTTATCTTCCTTTGCATATAAATCAATATTTTTTTTATAAATCGAAATTCATTACCTTTACGTACAGTATCGGAAGTTTATATAGCATTCTTTTGATAAATTTAGTTCCGGTATATTTTCGGTTTTCCGTAAAAGTAATAAGTTTTAATTAGTGAGAGATACGAAAATTAAAATTTTTATAAGGAATTAATTTGTGTTTTTTTGTTGGGAGCATATTGTATATTTATTATAATAATGTTTAAATTTCAAGTACATTTAGCCCATTAAATTGTATTGTGAAATTAAGTATATTTCATGATGGTGGATGGCTTCAACAAGAGAGGTAGAATATGATAATTTTTCATCTCCACTTTGTCACTAATCAGCTCGAAATAATTCCAGAACACGTTTTCGACTGTCGTCGTAATAGTTCTTTTCAGTTTGGATAAATCCTCTTAGCAGACAAGATTCTTGACTTTGTCCAGGCTGTATAACTCTTTTGTCAGGCTCACAGCCCACTTCTAAATAGATAAGACACCAACATGTGTATCATTACGTCAACCAACTAACGGATGATAATATTTTCTGGTAATGTTAAATCAGCCATACGCAGTCCGAAAGCGTTGCAAATAAACATATAAATTTTAATACATCATTTTTGTTTCTCAAGTTGAATTGTAGAAAAAACGAACGCCCGTATTTCTACAGATGATCACGAGCAAACGAACTTCAAATGACTATTAAAAATTGATGAAGCCGTTTGAGAATTTAAACGCGGATGATCAACATCAGTTGGTGACTCAATCCCGAAATTACAAACAGGACATATTTAGAGTAAAATACTTATGAAAGGTTTTTCTGGGAGATATTTGATAATATGTCTGCATGTTATTCAGATCTATTGGGTTCTTAGGTCTTGACTTACTTATTGGTATTGGGACTGATACCAAGAAGACCTTAAACTTTAGGTCTCATCTTTGCTAAACACAAACACCAAACTAACCAACGTCGGCTCGCCGAGTCAGTGGCCGCCATAAAACAAGGACCACGATTGAAATCCAGAAGGGTATTCACGATATTTCATGCTCTAACGAATCAGTGCATAGGTGGCGTTAAAAAAATGAGCTGCCGACGTCAATTACAAACGCATTCCGGTAACGTACGCGGCGCTGACATCCGAATAAATCAACGCGAGTCGCGTCGACCACTTTCTTAAATAATATACGATGCGCGGCGCTATATATATCGAGCGCGACGATCAACCAACGCCATTCGCCGCATGGCCGAGATCGTTTTAATTATGATGCCGACTTCTCAGTGCGGGGTGGACTTCTCAACTATGTACCTATGGCATTAGCGTATCCCGAGGACTACTGGCAACTCTTGTTAGTTGAAATAAATTATAAAGTATTGTACTTATCCTGCTATGCAAGCCGTACTTTCTTTAGATTATGTTATTTTTAGGGTTCCGAGCCGTTACATTCTCTGTGCTGGGTAGACTTCTTAATTATGTACCTTATGGCGTTAGCGTGTCCCGAGGACTACTTGCAGCTCTTGATAGTTAAAATAAATAGTAGTAAATTATTGTACCTTGCCTGCTTTCAAGTAGTTTCTTTAGATTATGTCACTTTTAGGGTTCAGTTCTGTGACCTTATCGGTGCGGGGTGGACTTCTTAACAATGTAGGTACGAATTAGCGTGTCTTGAGGATTACTCACACTTTTTTTAGTTGCAATAAATTGTATCAAAGTGCCTAACCTGCTTTCTAAAAGCTGTAGTTCTTTTTTAGATTACATAATTTTTAGGGCACCGTTACCTTAAAATAGTAATCCTTATAGATCACTCACGTGTCCGTCCGCCTTTCTGTCAGAGTCGTTTTCCTCAGAAACGGTTTGACGTCAAAACTTGAAATTTGGTTAGTGACAGAGTTTATTTACTTGCTCATTTTATAACAGTAAGAATCTAAAAATTTGGGGATAATGATTTTTTTTCTATCCTATGCATCGACTGAAACAAATTCGTTGTTAGGAGTTATTTTTCAGTTTTAAAGATACACACACGCTGAAGCTGAAAATGTCCACAAAAAATATATCCGAAACTTTTAAAGTAAAAATTTAAAAAAATATCTAAATTTCTACTTCCGTACAATTTGTATATTTCGAAATAGTTTTATTTAAATACCAAGTAACTTTAAATATTCATATGTGTCTAAGTGGCTATGGAATCCTCGTAGTGCTAACGACACTTGACAAGTTTTATTTGAGCTGATTTTAGAAAGATGGAGTTTATTACGCTTGTGGTTTCCACATCAAATATATGCAATTTCATTTAACAGGTAAATAAGCTAATTGCTTAAACCAATTGAACCATATAATACAATAATTCAATTAACCGTATAATACACATACTTGAATATATACTTTAGAATATTGATAGCAATTATTTGAAAAAAAAAACAATATTTTTAAATATGTATTTATGCAGCCATTGTTTCGACGTTGGAGCTCCTGTTATATTTGTTATAATTGTAATTAGATAAAGGAAGTATTCGGTATATTACAATTTATATCCTTACTAGAAAAATCCCTTTTTAGATAGTGTAACATTTTTTTTTATGAAGACATCTCTACGAACTTGAATTTTTAAAACGACTTCGACCATGAAGTGTGTTTTTAATTTTTTTAAATATTAATGCAATTTTTTCATAATTATTTTGTGAACATATCGCTGGCTGATGTTTTACTTACATAGCAAGAAAAAAATACTTGATCTGAATTCTCACGTTACTTTCGAAGGAAATACAGCAAAATTAACAACCGGGATTGCCCTTTATACAAATGTATTACATCTTTTTCAGAACCCTTATTTTGAATACAAGGTTTTCATTACTTTTCTATGGAGCGAAACGGTAAAATTATTTAGTTCAAATTCGCAATTCTAGTAAAACAGATATCTAGGTGGGATAAAATTATTAAATACACCGCGCGGATTAGAAAAAAAAATTCCGAAACATTTGAGGTATTCTGACGCCAGTTTAGAATGCTATCCGTCGATGATTTCAATGTTCCCACAACTCACTAAAGCCTGATCGCGTCACAAAAATCTAAAACCCTCAAACCAAAAACGGCCTTCACCACCAACAAAATATTATGTAAACAGATTCAATATTAATATTATTTGTATGTCTATACCCTACGATCAACATCAAAGGCACGCGCGCTACAAAGACGCGGCCCCCCTGAAACGAAGGAACGATGATCCGGAGCAATAAAAAAGGCGGTAGAAGCAAAAGTGTGGGCGTATCGCGATACGCCGGAAGCAGCGAACAAATCAATCATTTTCATACGAGCGGGCCGCGCGACGGCACTTTTGTAAGGATGTGGTCGCACGAAATGTGAACTTTAAAAGTACTCATATTTAACGAGCAGGTAAGGTTGCGATTCGGTATATAAACAAACAAGTTTTTTTTTTTTCTGTAGGGAAAATATAGAAAAATAGAAAATCTACAAAACAGAAAAATGCTGAAAAGCAGATTATATCCCGGGTAATCACGAACATGTATCCAGTTAAACAATTCAGAAACTTCTTACATTCTTGAAATATCAAAATTTTTATATTAAGATTACTCTACTAAAATAAGTTCCATATTGTAGGAAGGTTCTTTTTCCTTAAGATAATGGTATTTATCGTTTACTATTTTGGATCGGATTAGACAAAGAAATCAGTGATTTAAGACATACTATAAGTAATTTGTGTTTTAATAAGCCTTTTGAAAAAAATAACTGAATATATTTATTGGATGAATCGATATTTTGATCTGATTCATCATCTGTAAATATTTCACTGATCTTACTGTAACAGTTCAAAACAGTTTATACACTTTAAGAGGAATACTTGAAGCGAAGCGTTCCCACACTTAACGCTTTTGTAAATTTTCTAATGTGTATCAACTTTTTTAAAACATTATAAAAATAGGAAAACATTCTAAAAGTTTTCCTCCACGATATCATTTGTCCACTTTGGTCGCTCACGTAGCTCGACATGTCATAAGTGAGGTTGCTGCCTTAGCACTTGCTCACTCGTTCGGCCCTCCACCCCGTCGACATGTTCAGTCTGACACTGTCGAAATGTTTACAAACAAGACATTTCCAAATTAGCCAATATTAATGACTTGGAATAATTACGTTTAAGATAAATGATATTATTTCATTTTATAAATTGTATTAACTGGCGTTGGTGTCGGGCGAGGATGATTGTGATTTTTCAGAGCGGATAAGCGGTCACCGGTTAGGGCGAGGTGGAGCTTGTAGCGGGTATTAAAAAAATCAATACAGAAATATTTACATTTTGTGTAAACATACATTTCTAACTTCATTTACAAGCGACACACATGTATACAAACGTTCATAGGATCGGAGTCGACGGGGTGTCACGGGATCTTTATGTGTCGATATGACATCTCGTTGCAGAATATGGCATGGAGCTTATTGTGACGGTTTATTTCATGGTCAGCAAATATCCAATAAACTGAATTTGCTAATAGATATATACAAATAATAAATATACTAAATTCTTTCTTAATAACGCTTATATGAAATTACTTTTTCAGTTAGCAATCTTCATTGTGAGTAATATTTGTAGTCCACGATCGATTGTTTGGATTTTAAAAAGGAGTTTATTTATAGTTCACTAAAAAAACTAGTTTAAGGTGGAAAATATATGAACTGCAAATCATATATAATTGTAATTAAAAATAAGGATTGGCGCTTTCCACATTGATCTCCAAAAATGCCGATGTTCATCCCAAGCAAAGCATTTAATATACCGTTTTCATACCACTTTAACAATATTTAAAATTATTAAAAGAGCGTCCTAGATAGATTCAATAACATCTTTATCCAATAATCTGTGTGACGGCAATGCATTATTTAATTTAAAAAACGTAAATTACAACTGTCACGCGGCTAAACGGAGTATTCGTCGCGCGACAGTCAGAGCGCTAATAAGAAAGTATAACTTTATAGTTGGGAACATTTAAATGCGCCTCATAAGCTTCCTTTGATTTACAACGCGACTCAAAGCTGCCGCAAACGAATTGTTCGAGATTAGACGGCAGAGCTTTATAAAGATAGAAATGTTGGCTGCGTCTTAAATTATTTTCGTCGCGTATTCAGCAAGATTTCAAGATGAAAGCGAACCGTGACAAGCAAATACTTGTAGCGTTTTGAGAGATTAGTCGGGTAGATATTTTAATAGAGCGCCGGGCTTCCGGTGCGATCTTTCACTGAACCGCGCATCGCTTGATTAACGCTTCGTGTTTCGTTTTAAGTCGTAAATAATGTTAACTTTGGCGATGATAGAAACATTAAAATGACCTTACGGATTTTTATTTTTGAGCTGTTATATTATGTTACGTGCGTTGTTGAATTCGGAATCGTGTATTCGGGCGGCCGTCCTCCCGCCGATAAACGGGCTATCACTTTCCGACATTTCGTGAAAAATTTGCGACGCCACATTTGCTTTCAGCAAATTAATAAACCTATAATTTATTACATTCAGAAATATTAAATATTTATTTGCTCATATTATACGTTTATGCGTTTAGCATGAATTTTATTATTTGAACCATGTGTTTTGCGTCTAAAAGTTTAAATTGTTCTACAACTGATGAATATTCATAATTGTAATTACATCTGCATATATCTACATTTTCATTACACATCTAAGCTAACTATTACAAGGATCGCAGTTTATTAAAGACGAAGTGAATTTTAAAAGCAAAAAAAACGTAAAATTCTTTCTATAAATTATACCATAAACGACAATTAAATGTTTCAGCCCAACTACACATCTAAATATAAATATATAAAAAAAATAATTATTTAATTAAAAATTAATTAATTAATAAATAAAACGGGAGATATGTTGTGTTAGTGGTTTCAAGCAAGGGTATCTGAAAGTTGAAACCTTGTTTCAACTTTCAGATACCCTTGCTTTTGTATAAATATATTACTGAGTATAACTTCCATTTAATTTTATTACATACACCGGAACATTCGCATTGTATAACCTCATAGAATAACATCAATTTCATTTATTACCCTCACTGAAATACTTGTATATTGTATAACTCTCGAAAATATAATAAAACCTAAACCGCTCCCCTACAATAAACTCACTAACATCAGCAGTGGGAAAACCCACACAAACCGGGCTTCCGCTATTGTTTTTGAAGCATATAAATGCTGTGGGATGTTCCTAAGAGTTAATCTTTGCTAATAGCCCACATGAAGACGTTGTAATACAACGAAATCTAGGTCGTGGTAAAGAACTTAAAGAAAGTAGAAATAATACTACATCACGTAGTTTTATTTAATTGTGAATAATGAATTTCTACAAAATTAACGCCAAATATATTCAACCATAAACGATCATGATGTAAGATTTATAGGGCATATCTGTTATAATTGGGTTGTTATCTTGCTTAGTTATTTGCTATATAAATTAAAAAATATAATAATGCGTATTCTTAAAGATAAAACTCATTTTTTATTCATAAAAACATGGACAAACCTTTTACATTTGCATAAATCAATGTAATAAGTTATTTAACTACTTTTCATCTATGTACGGATATAATTTTAATTGAAAATTATAAGTAAATTTGAGTATTTAGAATTTATTTTTTCAGATTTTTAAATCGACAGTGGCAAAATTAAACGCGGGAATAAACTGCAATAGCAGGTCATTTTAAATTTAATATTTTGCAAACGGGGCTTAAAGATGAAAAATCTTAAATGGAACTTCGTTTTAAAATGCTTTTCGAATGATGTCACCCACTCAATGGAGTGCGCGAAAACCATTTCATGACCTTTACACGTATCCAGAGGGTACATTTTTTTTAAATGTATTGTTACATATTGATATCCCCACATAATAAATAACAAATTTGTTTTGTTATTAGAATCCCCCATATGAAATACCAAATTGCAAAATTTCGTGCACAGGTTACATCTGCACTATAGAAACCGAGAGGCTAAGACCGACAGACATAAACGAATTTATTAGAATTTTTATTTCACTGAGGAATTCTACAAAATGTAATATTTGACGAGAATAGGTACAATTGTTTAAATTTTGAAATTTTCCAATTACTTGCAATGAATGATTGCTTCGTAAATATTTTATAAGTATAAATAAATATTTTATTATATTTGTGTGGTGGTTTATGGTATGTAAGTGGTTTTGCTTGTTGTTGGCTTTTATCAGCCAATTTTTTTATTTTAATTTCTGTTTTCTCCTAGATGATCAACACACCTATTAAAGTGTAAAATTAAATATAATTTTTTTATGTTTTTGCTTATAGGGACAATAATTAAAATTGATTAGACAATAAATATAATAATACTCATTGATCTTTATCATGTAGTGATTTAGTCCAGAAATAATTATGGTATCGTTACTGTCCTTAAGTTACCAAATGCGCATAAATGAAAATTCAAAAGCAAACTACCGTTTACGAAAACAAACTACTGTTTAGGAATGTATTAAAAACTACTTTGGTGACATACAAATAACTAGATAGGCAATAAATGATTTTTTCCCCATTTAAGATAAAATTATGAACGTTTTCTTAACAAATTCTGGTTATTTTGAGGTCAGCAGACTCTACATCCCGATGAATACTATTGAATGTTTTAATGATTGGGTACAAAGGTTGAAATTAATTCAAATAATTACCAAGACACGCTATTGGGCGCCGCCCAGTCGAATTTGCGGGCGGCATAAAGAGCGGACGGGCATCGTTGACGAACACATTGCGATTCGACTCATAACTGTTAAACATAAGAATATTGTCAAATTATCGCCGAGTTTGTTACAATTTAAAAATGATATTTTCGTCAGGTTTACTATATTTCTCCGTTCATTGCGTATTTGGATTTCTCTCGTTGTTTATCTACGTACGTAGGTAAGATCGATAACAGGGCACGCAGCCAGTTGCATTATTGGGCGTTCACCAACATCGCGGGTGGTTAAGAGCGGGCCTTGGTCGCTCGCGGTTAAATCGCGATCATTTCACTAATACCGGTTTTATTATTGTATGCTAAAGAGCGGGAAGGGTACCAAAGTGATTGTCCTGTTTTATTATTGTACGGTTTTGGGAGACGGCTAAATTTGCAGATCATCGAAATTCAGATATAATATTATAGAATTACGCTATATTTGATATTGAATATACTTTAAATGTATATACGTATATTGAAATATATACTTCTATGAACATAATACTTAATTTAACATTTTATCTTATAAAATCATAGTCATTCGAAGAGAATGCGATTTCGATGAAAGTATAAATGTAATAAAAGTTGTTATGTAAGTTGAGATGGCTTAGTCATTTAGAAGCTTGAATGGTGGATAGGGAAGTAAACAAAAGAGTGGATAGGGAAGTAAAAAAGATCAAAGATATGTGTAAGTCAAAATTGAAGTACCTTATGGGAGTAGAAGTAAGAAGTAGCTTATGGATAAAAGCATGTATGATGATGAGCGAAGAAAAAGAAGAATATGACGTACATGAAAATCAATAATTATAGTGTGCTCAACATGGGTGAAAAATTAGAGAAACTGAACGCTTATGACACCAAGGTAATTACTTTGGTGTCTATACGTGTTATACTATGTGTTACGAGAATATCGAAGATCATTTACATAGAATGGTAAACTTGAGCACAAGTATAGGGATTATTGGCGTAAATACAGAAGTCGTGTATTTTTTCATTTACATTTTGAGAGAGTGAAGAAGTTAAATAGGACGTGCTTCTTTTTCAATACCATCATGTAGGATGTTAAATAAAAGGTTATCTAAAGCAGTTTCAAAAATATGTTATTTTTACTGAAGGGCAGAAATTATATAGTTTCGTATTCAATGTTATTTAGTTTTTGAAGGCAGCCTAGTGGAGATAGATTATAGCAATTGTTGTAATTATTAAGATGTACATATTAATATAGTTGTTTTCATTTACCAGTTAAAACGAAATGAATTTCAAAGATTTTTCAGTAAAGTCAGTGCCAAGTGCCAAGTGAAAAAAAAACTTCAGTGCCAATGAGAACATAAACATAAACCAATAGCTGCGTAATTTCTAAAACGAGCGGAAAATTACTAAATTAAATTAAATGAGTCCATTTCGTAATTTCCTCTCATCTCATATATTAAAGGATTTATAAACAATTGGAAAAGACGAATGAGAAAGTTAGATAACAAAGTTTACGAATAAAATTTACATTTAGAAGTTTAGAATTGTTATATTTCGTTAGACTTTCTAGGTACAGATGTGCAGCCTTATTTTTAAAGGAATAGCAAGGAAATATGATTATACTCGGTATTACAAAAATAATTTTAAATACACTAATAATTTAGTATTTTTTGATAAACTTGAATTAAATTTGAAGTTTTTGGACTCGTCTATCAGTAATTTCTATACAAAATAAACAACGAATATATTCACAAAATACAGATTGTTGGAGTGAACGGCATGTAAATGGTGATAATTAGCGAAACATGACGAACATACCTCATCCATCTCATACTAATAACGTGGCCCGTAGCAACGCGGTACCTACGTATCGTACAGTAGACACCCGGGCACCAACAGTACGAGAGCGATATATAACATATAGTATATGATATCGCCTAATACGTAGTAGCTTATATATATATATATATATATATATATATATATATATATATATATATATATATATATATAACACATTTATAACATTATATACACGCACATATAAGAAACTATACATACGTCGTTTGATGTAGATTTAGATAGCAAGTAGCTATGTACGATATGTAGATTTTCCCCGGTTAATTAATGTGCAATGGTAACGAACTAGCGCTCAGGCTCGAAGCTCTCAGAGCTCAATACAGAGCCCCCCCCCGGGCGCGTCGACCCTTCCCCTCGCGGCCTCCCTCGCCCCGTGGCCCGCCTAGCAGTAATTCAAGCAATGAGCCGGCCTCCGACGGTTGCGTAAATTGGGTGCCGCCGCCGCTTGCGCCGCCTACAATAGTTTCAATTCCACTACCTATCTACGGCTCGCTGTATTAGTTAGCTATCGAGCTGGGAGAATTTACGCGGCGCGCTCACGCACCCGTGAAAGCCACCTCGGCCTCAAAGCGAAACCTACTGCGGCTCGTTTGTGAAGCTGGCCTTTACTGCGTTGGTTGCACTTTAAAATGATCAGTGCCACAATGGCACGTTTTCTCATTTTTTTATTGGCCTTATTTAGTTATGAAATAAAAACAATTATGGGATCGTAACTTCGAATAAATTGTGAAAGGCGAGGGTGGCACACTGCAATTATTAAAACTTACCGACTTAGAACGTTGACATGAGGATCAGGAGAAGGTCTAAAATTTTCATTAAATAATCTCGACGCATCAATATTGCTTTCCCTACTCCGTAAAAGAGAAAAACGTTAGTAAATATTTAACGAAATTAACTCCGACATAACTTTTTCCAGTTTCCTTGATTTCACATTCGTTTTGACATAATACGATTATGATATTTTTACTTTCAAACAAAACAAATATTCTCTATATTTGTCCACATTTTGCACAATTTATGCAGAAATTATTGCGTTCCGCACTAACATGCGAATTATTTTATTTTGTACTTATATTTTCGTCGTTCGAACAGTCAGCGGTTATTTATTAGGGCCGGTAGATCTAAGCACGTAAGTCAAAAAATGCCAATATATTTTTAAAACTTTAGTCATTGGCTTGTATCAACTTGTCACCTGGTTAAAGTATATGAGTCAAACAGGCGGACATTTGATACAGCAAGTTATAGTTAGTTAGTTGGGTGGCAGATTGGTATAAGTCCGTGACTAAAGTTATAAAAATAACTCGGCATTTTTCTCAGGTTTGCGAGCTCTAATTGAGACTATCTAATTAAGAATATGAGGCTTCGAATATAATATCTAAAGATAGAAAGGAGAGATAACGAGACAACAAATGACACAAAGCGTCTTAGACGTAATAAAAATTGTCACACCACATCATTCAGTCATTATACCGTTATTCATGCGTTAAGAGATACTCTGTCTTTTTTGGTTGGACAAAAGTATAAGAAATCGAATCTCTTTAAAAAATAATTTTTCTACTTAGTTTTAAAAGAATTCTTTACTTAATATAAAATATTTTATTTCGTTTATTTTTCTACGGCACATATTCATTTTTCTTATTTTATCAAGGTTAAAATAAATAATGTGTAATTTCAATTATTACTGGTAGTATAAAAATACTGAAATTTGATCCAAATTATTCTTTATAAAGTGAAAAATGACAAAGAAAATTGTATACTTACTACACGCTAACCACCTTTTTAGTAAACGAATTTGAAATTTGAATAGAGCTTTAGAACACTTGCCGTCAGAACGAGACAGTATATATTTATATATTCGCATAAAAAATACTTTTACAAGTTCACGTGTAATATGGAATTGTCACCCCTTCGAATTATATTTGCTCCATATTCTTTTTTTATTATATATACGCTCCTTGAACCGACTAACCGAAACGAAAGCCAAAAACCCTACCCTAAAAAATTCTCACAATGCGAGGCATTCTAAATACAGGAGCTACCGACAGCCGTCCGTACGCCGGCACCGACCATCTCTTCTCTGCGTTTGGCCGGTGCCGGAATATCTCGAAATCGCGCGCACCGACAACAGGCCGCACCCGCCCCACATCGACGCGTATAAAACGTAGAGAGGTACGCTCGGCGCGGCAACATCGTAATAGCCGGCCGCTCGTCGGTATTTACGGATCGCCGCCGCTGCCGTCCGCTAACGATGCCGCAAAACTATCGCCGTTATCGGCGATCAACATAATTTTCATTTAGCCCTGTCCTCGCACGTCCGCTGCAGTTTGCCATCCAATATCCCGCGACAAAATGAGCTACGCTATAACAAAACGTTGTTATAGCGTCGCATTTGTCTGATGGTGTTATGGCTAGATTAAATTATAAAAAATGTAGTTTTACTTTAATTACGTATAGAATTTGATATAACTGAAATAAGTGGCTTGAAGTGGCGTTTGGAATAATCTTGAAGTACCTAGTATATCTCACAGTCGTTAGATTAACACATAAGGTACATAATTTTATTTAAAATTTGGAGATGATTTATTGAAAGTTTGGAGATGATGTTTGGATGTGAGAAAAGATGTATCGATGAAAAAACAATGGTAACAAAAATACACAGGTGACTAAAAACGGTGACTGATTATAAAGAGGAATAACAATTTTACATGCATTGACAAGAAAAGTTTTGAGTTATAAAGTGGAATCAAAATGTTAAATGCAGTGACAAGAAAAGACTAGGTTTATAAAGTGGAATCAAAATTTTGCACGCAGTGACAAGACAGAAAAGTCTAGATTTATAAAGTGGAATCAAAATTTTGCAAGATACAAGATAGAAAAATCTAGGTTTATAAAGAGAAATAAAATTTTTGAACACAGTGCAAGATAGGAAAGTCTAGATTTATAAAGAGGAATAAAAAATTTGTAGGTAGTGACGAGATGAAAAGTTTAGGTTTATAAACTGGAATAAAAATTTTGCAAGCAGTGCAACATAGAAAAATCTAGAGTTAAGAAGAGGAATCAAAATTTCGTAAATAGGGACGAGACGAAAAGTCTAGGTTTATAAAATGGAATTAACATTTTGGACGCAGTTACAAGATGAAAAATGTAAATTTCTTAATTTTTTATTGCGCAGTGCCAAGCAATGTTGCTTTATACGCTGTACAAACTTAAGCTTATACGAAGTGGTCAACTTTGATATTACAGCGAACTTTTTTATTAAATATACTAATTAAATATGTAAACATATTTATTTGAAAATGGCGGTTGCATGCTAGAGGACGCTGCCCATCTCTGTCTATTCCACCTTGAGGAGAGTAAGAGAAGTATGAGATGTGAATAAATAGAATATCAATTTGTATTCATTCGTATAAATAATGACCTGAAAGTACCGTAACCTATAGTTTTACTAATATAGACAATATTATATTAATAATAATCGTCTGCGGTAACGAAATACTAAAGGCATTCAAATGCAAATTATAAACATTTATTTTAGTGTTCATTTATTCTTTAAACATCCCGTATATTTAAAAAAAATACAATGTGTTTACATTTGCCACTTTTATAAAATCATAATTAGTAACACAATTATGTAAGGTATGTTATTTTTAGAAAAAAAAAATAGGAAACTTATTAAATAACTCATTTTGTCCGTCTATATGTATACGGCATATTTGCGAATTTTCAAAACTACGGTTCGAAGAATAATTGGCATAAACGGCTATATCAAGAAATATTTAGTAAATTTGAGGAAATCAACTCACCCAAATCATAAGAAAATATTGTAGCGCGAAACTGAAGAAAAACTTGGTATAGTTTTGAAAAATGTTCGTCTTTGACATTTTTAAAACTACGGTTAAAAAACCATTGGCATAGATGACTACATCTCGGAAAGCACAGTAAATTTAAGGAAATCAATGTGCCCACATAATGATAAGATATAGTAGCTCGAAATTGATGAAACACCTTGTAGAGTTTCTAAAAATCTTGCCCTTTGAAATTTTTAAAACTGCAGTTCGAAAAATAACATTTGATATAAATGACTATTTCTCGGAAAGTTTAGTAAATCAACTCACCAGCACTATGACAAAACATTCTAGTCCGAAATTGATGAAAAACCTGGAATACTTGGAAAAATGTTCACCTCTAAAATTTTTAAAAGTATGGTGAGAAAAAGAAAGTTTGGCACAGAGGATTACATCTCGGGAAATTTCAGGGTAATCAACTCACCCGCAACATGACAAAATACTATAATCAGAAATTGATGAAAAACATAGGATACTTTCGAAAAATGTTCACCTTTGAAATTTTTAAAACTACGACGTGAAAAAGAAAATTTGGCATAGACGACTCAATCTCGGAAAGTTTAATAAATCTGAGGTAATCCACTCACACGCATAATGATAAAATTTTGTATCGCGAAACTGATGAAAAACCTGGGAAACATTTAAAAAAATATTAACCTCTAAAATTGTTAACACTATATTTTGAAAACGAACGATTGGCACAGACGACTATAACTCGGACAGTTCAGGGAACTGTAGGATTCACCTGCATCGATAACAAAATATTGTATTACGAAATTGATAAAAAACCTGGGAGACTTTCGAAAAATGTTCACTCCTAACATTTTTAAAACTACGGTTCGAAAAAGAACACTTGGTATGTGTCTCGGAAACTTTAGTAAGTTTTAGGAAAACGACTGTATCTTGGAAAGTTTAGTATATTTTAGGAAATCAACTCTCCCGCGTGGTGATAAAATATTGTAGTAGCCCGAAGTTGATGAAAAACCTGGGAAACTTTCAAGAAATGTTCATCCGTGAAATTTTCAAAATGACGGTTCGAAAAAGAACATTTGGCACGGACGACTATATCTCGGAAAGTTTAGTAAATTTTAAGAAATCAACTCACCTGCGTCCTGAGGAAATATTGTACTCGAAATTGATAAAAAACTGGGTAAGTTTCGAAAAACGTTCATCTCTGAAATTTTTAAAACTACAGGTCGAAAAAGGAAATTTGGGATAGACAACTATATCTCGGAAAGTTTAGTAAATTTTATGTTATCTACTCACCCGCATCATGGCAAAATATTACAGTCCAGAATGATGAAAAACGTGGGAGACTTTCAAAGAATTTTCACCTCAGAATTTTCACCTCTGAAATTTTTAATACTACGATTCAAAAAAAGAACATTTGGCATAGATGACCATATCTCGTAAAGTTTAGTAAACTGTAGGAAATCCACTCACCCACGTCATAACAATATATTGTAACACGAAACTGATGAAAAACTTGGGAGACTTTCGAAAAGCGTTCAACTCCGAAAATTAAAAAAAATAAGGTTCGAAAAAGAACTCTTGGCATAGACGACTATATCTTGGAAACTTTTAGTAAATTTAATGGAAATTAATTCACCCGCGTCATGACAAAATATTGTTGCTCGAAACTGGTGAAAAATCTGATAAGAGTTTCGAAAAGTATTCCCCTCTGTAGTTTTTAGAACTACGGGTCAAAAAAGGTGACTAGATAGAGACTAGATCTCTGAGAGGGTAGTCAATTTTAGGTCTCATCCGCATATTATCTTCTTTAGTCAGATGGCGAATGGTTTTCGGAATATTGTAATGAAATGTTATAAATATTTGAGTTAAGAATTGATTAGGGGCGAGTTCGTGTCTATTTTAAAGTATTACCTTAGTTTCGTGGGTAAGCAAAAGTTATATAAAATGAAGAAACACTGTATATTTTACAATTATAACGCAACTTACTAGAAAAAAAATTTGATAAACCAGAACTCAAAAACAAGTCATTTACAACTTCTACATGACTCCCTTTATGTGAGAATGGTATTGTAACTTTACAAATGTTATATTATTTTTACTTTATAAGAATTTCTAATGAGAAACAAGAATATCAAACCAAGATAATTAACTAACCTAATGTAGGTATTCACATCTACATCCGCGTCACTGGAATTTTCCAGCTCTCGAAAAAGCAATGCCATCGGTGGCCACGGGCCGGTCGCGTCCTACGCCGCCACTAAAAGCGGTTAAAGCGAACACGGTCGAGATAAAAACACGCTGCGAGCGGTTAAACCGTAATACGAGGGCGGTGGAGACCGTGGCGCTTTGACGCAGTCGATCGCGATTTGTGTATCCAATTAAGTCGCGTACGTATGGTGTATGCGTCGTCGCTAATGTGGGCATCCTGTTATGATTATTAATTGCAGGGTCATGAAAATTCGCTGTAAAATTCGCATTAAAAATAACAGTCGAGTTTTACGCTCATACAATGTTGTGGCATGAAATTAAAGATGAAACTAAAATGTCAAACGTACCTAAATATTGGTATGGACAACTAAATGTATGGTTGCATTATAAACTTTTTTATATGACTGGATACACATGGTACTTTCGATTAGGTATATATATATATATATATATATATATATATATATATATATATATATATATATATATATATATATTTGAACTAGCATGTAACAATAGCCGTAAGAAATTTTTCTCGTCAACTACTTGTATAAAAAAGTAAAAGACCTTCAGATAATATAAAATCGGACGATGTGATTTTTAGTAGAGTTAAAACTATGAAAAGAAAACTGATAATATCGCCATTTGAAGTGGTAAAGATATTATATCTTTGCGCTCATAGGCTAAGAGCCGCCCGCAACCTTTTAGTGTTTAGCTGTGGGTGCGTCAGCTATGATTATCGTAAACTATGCTTTTCGTGAACTTTATAAGTAAAACTACCTATTTAATTATTTTTTATAATACAAATTTGACTACACATAACGTTTTTAAGTAGTTTCAGCGAAAAATGCACATAAATCATAAGAACGGTATCAATTTTTTTTCTTTAACATGTTAACAATACTCTATTTACACTTGTAATGCACGAGTAGGCACCTGGAGCACCCTTTCTTCACAATGCAGTTTATTTTTTTTAGTGGGATTTTTGTTAGTAGCTCATGAACAAATTCTCCATTGGTCTAAAATGCTTCAGTGGGAATTTTATTCTTGTAAGTTCTGTATTTTCACATAACCATCCCACCGTCAGTAAAATAATAATTAACTTTTATATGACGACATACATGATAATTAAATGTTTCACACGCAGTTAGAATTTAAGGTTGAATTGGTAGAGTTCTGGATGGTATAACTGTGCCATTTTAAAGTGACAACTAACACATATTCCAAACACATATAAAAAACAGTGAGCCGTCACGGGACGCCTGGCAGATGTGAAACATCGTGTTCGTACAAGTAATATGGATAAAAGACAAGATTATTACAGGAACTAAATATAGCATAATGAAAAAATAAAGTATTACGAATTTCTTACAGAAAATGGTGACTTTATTTAATAACCATTTATTTACAATTAATACAAAAATAATGAAGCACAGGTTATATGTACCGTAGTAAACAACAGCGTCGAACTGAGTGAGGAGGGGGTCGCGTAGTCGGTTGCGCATGGCGACACGTCGCCATACCGTACACTCTACTACATATAGACTAAAGCGTGGCGACCCGTCGCCACGGCAAGCGTCGCCACGCCAACGATCCGGTTTATACCTGCGCCTATAGATGTTTCACATCAAAAGAGCGCACATACACTTTATTACTGAAACGGCAAGTAAATAGTTGCCGGCAGTGTGCCCTGCACACAACTTCGTTACTACATAACACAACAATAGTGTGCTTATCCACGTCGGTAATCAATCGCTAGTCGCTGCTCGCAGTGACGGCTCTAGCCCGGCTTACCATCTCGCGCCGCTTTACATACACAACTTAGAGAGCGGGCGACTATATGGACTCATTTATTTGTTAGTGGGGTATCCCGAATGGGGTTGGCTGGTTGGTTATTGCAAAACACGAAACCGTGTTAATTGAAATTCAGCATGAAAGGGATAATGAGGGGTGGGCCCTCTCAGCCGTAGACGTTTCCTTGACTCGAGTCAAGCGTCGCGGCTTGCCTTCGCAAATTTACTCGGGCAGGGATGTCCTCTAACTGCGGCGAGCGTGTGAGGCATCGCAAATTCGTTTTTGACTTATTTTATGACAGCTCCACGGGTGGTGTCTTATCAACAGATGATTCCGATTGTATAGTAAAAGTTTATACCTGCGAGTGAAAAAATACTGGCTACGAAGCCATATTACCAAGTAACGTCACTGAAAAAAAGAGTAAACGTAGATAGGGTCGATTGAGAGATGCAATCATACGAGATGACACGTTCGTGAAAGGGGGTAACTTAACTCATATTTTTGTCAAAGCTAAATGTTATTATGCGGCTATGGATTTTGGTAATATGAAGATACATTTATAATATTATGCAAGAATTAATTAATTGATATTAGCATTGCGCGAGTAAAAGAATGAAACCTTGCGTATAAGGAATATCTGCGCCTACAATGTTTATATGAGGTTAAGAGATTTCAAATTTAAAATAATTGTTGTTAAGTAATTAAGCCAGAAATAATTCTAAACAGAGTTATATTTTAACTGAATGCATATTATGGAAGCGCGGATATCAAATCACAGGACTGAATTGTGAGAAAATATAGGATCGTTGAATTGGCAAGTATGGTTTATTATAATGCATACGTCTTAAAATATGCTTAGTTCCAGTTCATTGGAAATCATTGTATTACACGACTTATTAGTATTATATGTTTTTATAGATTGCTGAAAAATTTCTAACAGTATCGGGCAAAGAATAAATTTAAAATTTCCTGTTAAATTCAATTAAAGAAATCGGACGACGGAAACCGGAAAATAATGTTTTAAGTCTGGAGAAGAAAGTTTCTTCATTGTATTTTTGAAACGTCCAAAAACTTGAGGATAGTTCGAGACATCGGCGATAACAAGCGTCCGTATCGCCCTCTAACTTCCAGGACATATCAAAACCTTGGACCATCAAAGATCATCAGATGATGTTAGATTAAGGACTGGCAAGAGAAAATTTCTGTATTGAGGGTAAAAAAGACTCAACGTGAAAAAAAAACAACGTAATTTTTACTTTTTTCTCATTCGGAACCTGTTGCGGTTTTAAGAAAGTGTAAACCTATTGTGGGTTCTGATGGGCAACGATTTTAAGAATTACTTCGGAATTATAGCGTGATGTATTGTGTACAAGGAAAATAATATCGCGAAAACTAATTTTTAATATTCAGATCTTACCTTACGTCACACGCGAAAAGGTTTTGCATGAATTAAAGTTGAATGATAAAGAAAATTAAGCAACAAACATATCATTTTTTTATTAAATAGTTGTCTACTTCTATTGAATCTTATAATTCTATGTGTTTTTAAGTGTTTTTATACAAGTTTTCTATATCCTTCTGATATTAATATTACAATAAAATTCTCCTTATCGCGTTTTCTCTTATTTTCATTTTGCTATTCGCTCCTATTAGATTGGATATTAAACAATTTTCTTGGCTGTTGTTATCCTACGATAACAATAGGAAAATATGAATTCAATATCAAGAGTTATATAAATGGTGCACGATAGCATACGGTTACGGTATTCTAAACTACGTAATTCTTGAACGGTTCAATCAATACGAAATATAAAATGTACTGTGTTAAATAAGTTAATCTTGCGCTACTATTTTAAAGTGTTAAATCACCTCAAGGACAGTCACAGACGTGCAAACTTTTAGTTGATGAGAACGAATTCGTTGCGTCGTTTTTATCAATAGTAATTCTTAATCGGTCTAATAACTTATTGACGTTATCCATAATGGATTCTAATCAAAGATAAATAATATTTTCGCAACTATTCACTCGATAAGAACAAAAGATGAATTTGTCTTCCACGATGGATGCCTCACTCTTCCTACACAATATTTGAATCCTCTCAAAAATAATAAATTCGGTGGCAGCCCTTCCCGGGCGACACGCGACTCATCCACTCCAGACAGCGCTCCGCTACAAGATTGATAAATTATAAGACGGCAGTAGGACGGACTGGCGGCGCGGCGCGGTGTCGGTGGCGCGCGCTTCGCACGCACGCGGTGCGCCGTCGCGCCCGGCCCGGCTCGCTAAACGCGAACATAACGCAATTAGCGAACGCGTACGCTGCTCGCGGTGCGTTGGGCGACCGAAGAAAATTAATCCACATTCAAACGCCATTTGAAAATATTTGTATCGTTTACTCAAATATAAACGGAATAAATCTGAAATCAGAAGTATTCCTCCCATGCAGACATTAGGCTACGTAAACATTACAAATTGTTTGCATCGGTAAATTTAATGAGAATATTTTTGATAGAAGTAAAAGAAAACGATCAAATACCGAGCGGAACACGCATAATCTACAGCTTTAGAAAATGTGAATGCGATAACACTTTGCTGAATATTAATTGAGATCTCTATATTACAACGCGTCTGCTTGCAAAATGCTAGATTGTAGGGCTGTAGCAGATAGACGGAGATGATAAGGGTTTCTTGTTCTACTACGGAACTTAGGAAAGAAAATTTAACATAATCGATTCTGAATGAGCCTATAGAGTCTTTCGATAAAAAAATTATATAAGCGCTACAATATGTACTCCGATGTTAATTATCAAACCCATACACCTACATGTCCTCCCTACATGTGTGTAAATAATTATCTATTCTAGAAATTATTAGTGCCAATGTAATGTAAGATAAATTCTGTAGTTTGGTTAGAAAATTTAGTGATATTTATAAATGCTTAATATTCATGTTAGTACTTTATATAAATAAACAAAAACATTTTAAGTTAGATTATTATAAAGGGAGTAAGTATTAGTAAACAAGTTTTAATGTAAGTCGTTACATTGTGGAAGTTGATCTTCTCGAAAAAAAGGCGAGGTCATACGGTACCTTTATATGGTTTTTCATATACGTATTGATCGCGTCTGGTTTAGATAATTTCGGTGACCGGACAAAAATTTCGATATGTATTCATTTATAGTTTTATTCTACTTGGAATAGCGTTTTATGAGATTAAATAGTTTAGTCGTATTTCACGATTGTAACTAAACGAACGAAATCCTCGCTACTGAATAAACAAATTTCTCACTTTTAATAGTATAATGAAATGTCTACATACTAAAATAACTTAATATTTATGTCAGTACGGTAAATTAGTAAACTACTGAAATTCGTAGACTATTTGTTGCAACGACGTGTACGATCTGTGTTATTATGACATAGATTGAAGGGCGGCAAAAGATATTCGCCAAATGCGCCTCGTGGGGCATGTGGACCGATGTGCCAATTACATACATGGATTGCCAAACTATCTAGTTGCCACCACTAACAACGAGGGATAATATCGCCAGAACTCACTCCAAATACAGTACACGGACCGATAAAAACAAAACACTCAAGCCGCAAGCCGATGAGCAAATTGCCAAACAGATTTCTAATTAGCTCCCGCGATGCGAATCGCTATCTACCCGCTTACTTTTATCGCCCCGCGGTAGTCGACACAACAAACGCCGTTACCGCACCTGCTATGGTTGTGCGCTAACACAAAACACAGGTCGATCGTGTGTATGTCAGTTAGATAATGATGTTATCAGAGTAATTCGCGTACGACAATCCAACGCGTCATTCGTAGGCGGAGGTGGGGCGTTTACAGCGACACTAACTTTATTAAATTACTTATCGCATGGTCCAGAGATTGGACTTATTATCCGGTCTCCTTGCCACTGCATTCGAGTAAAAAATAAACCTAAACTATTAGGTTTCCCTAATTTCAATCGCCGCGAGTTGATTTTGCTTTTTTAGAAAGGTGTACGTTATAATCTTAGTCCCGCTGTCTTACTGCCGGTATCATATTTTATAGTTTCTAGATTCATGTGTTACTTAAAAGTTTTGTAACAAAATGGATCATATGTGACATCACTATACTCTCTGAGAGCAGCAGCAATACGGGAAACAGTTCCCGGGAGCGGAGGGATATCCATTTCCAATACTACTCATGTTGCTAGTTATAGTATAGTAATTATTTGTACCTTTTCTTAATACCACCGGTTATACTCCAACCACGTTCCGTAGCAAAAGAGTTAATAGGACTATTTTTAATATAACGACTAAAAATAAAATACATCTCCGAATTCCTATTTCTTTACAACTAGACTCGATTTTTAAATTTTAAAATCTTTGTAGTCGTAAAGTGAATTAAAGTTAGAAATATTTAAAAAAGTAAGTATTTCAATATTGAATACTTTTCAGTAATTACCTCTTCTACAGGTTAACATTTCAATCGACTCAGTTATTATGGTAATATTCTATCTTTACGTTAACACCGTTAACTCTACCCCTTAGACGCTTAGCGGCCGAAAGCTGTACAATTAATAATAACGGTAAATATCAGACATTCGAAAAAAACTTTCATTTAAACGATTAAACATGCATTATTTGAACATTGCTCCCACCCGCGAGGGTAATATCTGTATACATAGGTATACAAATGTACTTAGACAGAAGTCCCAATAAATTTTTAATAATATTTAAGAGAGTCAAATGTGTTTTAAATAATTTCCTATATTATCACGTGCAAGAATCACATTGTATATTGACCTAGCGACGTGCTGCTGACTATGGCGGCGAGATTTAACCTTTCGATGTATCGGCGTGTATACGTACTTGTTCTTCGTACATGTAATATGTATATTTTCGATATTCAATATGGTTTACAGGCCAACATTCCATTGTTCATCCTTTCTCAGAATGACGAATCAAACTTACACTAGTTTGTTCGACTGTTTATATTCTATTTCACGCCATATCACGTCGACAGCTGACGCCGCAGGAAAAGGATATATGACACCATCACTTTGAATATTATTATGAAAAAAAACTTGTTATAACTGTTGGAAATTATTTTGATATCGAATGTTTAACATTTTCTTTCTATAATATTACAGAGAGTTTAAGGATCAAACGGATATTCAAGTTGATCAGATCAGACTCAGACAGAGACATTTAAAAAAATGCATGATCAAAATAATTTCCGTTGAAGTAGGAGGAAATTGCATCCAAATATGCCCATTATAAAATCCAAAGAGAGTAAATAAGTATAACACCCCACATATTTTTAATCCCAAAACCTATTTTCTCTAGCATGAAGATATCCTCAAATACATAGGGTCATACGGAGACCAGATGACGTAAAAATGAAGTCGCCTGTCCCTGTATGAAGCTACCGTAAGTAGCTTATATAAGTAGTTTCATATGGAGACATGATGACTATAATCGTCTGTAGTTTCGACAATACCACACTAAAAAGTTGAACAAAGTCATAATACCTTCGACGTCATGAAAATCGTGGAAATGCCTTACGGTAAAGCCTAGTAGGCCTTCTGGTCGCTTTTGTTACAGTACTTTGTAATGTGAGATGATCATCCATAATCACACCGAGATTCCGCATGGAGATTAGTTCCATCCGGGTCATAACTGTGCACGAGGATCACATGTAAGTGAAAGTATGTCATTATTGCACATTGGCTCAGATTAAAATGTACCTGATTCTTTATTACTCCATAGGGACAATGAGTTAATATGACATTGGAAAAGCTCACTATTAAATAGGTTGTTGATGCAATACTTTATAAGAATTGTTGCGAGTCTATCTACCAGCAGTCCATTGGCCCTAGCAACATCTATATATATATATAAAACAAAGTCGTGTTAGTTACACCGTTTATAACTCAAGAACGGCTGGACCAATTTTTTGTTTTTTTGTTTTTTTGGATTTGTCTTTGTCGGGAATAGGACAATAAATATGAAAATATTGGAAAAATTCACGAAAAAAAAATTTATGAACAAAATTCATTTTCTCATACATTTTGTATGGAACGGTTTTTTTGATGATATATCGAGAACGGATTGACTGATATTTTTTTTCATTGAAAATTTATATCTATATATATAAAACAAAGTCGTGTTAGTTACACCGTTTATAACTCAAGAACGGCTGGACCAATTTTTTTAATTTTTGTGTTTTTGGATTTATCTTCGTCGGGAATAGGATAATAAATACAAAAATATTGGAATGTTCACTTTATGAGTTTATGATATTTGTGATTGTGCGGGCATGGATAATTGCTTCATTATGTAATTTACTTGATTAATTTTAAAGTGTTATTTATAATGCTGATAGTCTAATCTTTCACAACAAAGCCGTAATGCAATTCGACATAGGAATATTGCGAATCAATCCACTGCAGATGAACAAGAAATTGCACGGGAAGAGCGCCGCATAAGTATGGCCCAACTTTGTTCTTCACAAACACAAGAACAAGACAAACAGATCAGTTGCCACCTGGAGGAACAACTTCATCGGTGTCAAAAGATCGAATCGGCAATAAAAAGAGAAGTTCTTCAAGATTTGCAGAAACAACTTCATGAATATCATACATTGGTTCAGTTGTTCATAACTGCGATGAATCGCATGCCAAGTGATGACTACAAAGTCATGATTTTAATGTTATTTTAATTTAATTAAAATAGTTTTGATTTGTACATTTATTGAACTTAATTTATTTCGTATATTCATTTTATCTTAATAAAAAACTGAATTTAATTTAGCTAATAAGTTAACACAATATTTATTAATTCTGAGGCGATACAAAGTGCGCCGGGTCAGCTAGTATTTAATAAACTAGTGAAACAATTTGAAACTATCATCTAAAGTAGCCTGGGAAGAATTGTAAAAATTAGGGAATAACATTTTAGATTGGCTGTAGAGTTATATGTATTTGAATTATTTTAAACAAAAGAAGGGAATAATAACGGATTAACGCAAGAATATAATTACATTTCTTTCCCGTATGCCTAGAATGACCGCTAAAATATAGGTAGTAATAATTTTTTAATGAACATTACTAATGCGAAAGCAGTATCTATGAAACTTTGTCACTATATGATTACCCGTTTTTTACATTAGAAAAATACCAAAAAATCTTGAACCGGTATAAAAGGATACAAGTGCGTTACTGAATAACACTAGGATATTAAAATGAGTATTCAAAAGACCTTTACGGCGCGGTAAGTCGAGTGAAAAAATAATACAGGGCCCTGTGTGTTGTGTCAGACTTATTTAAGTATTGGACAATAGTGCAAGTCATTTACTGGCGCTACATTCAAGTGACGTTCGCATGTGATTTTGTGATGAATGAATAGACTAAATATTATTAAATGTTTGTTTTTACTTTTATTGCCTTGTTTAAATTATTCAAACACAGTTAAGTAGATATAGCGCGTAGAACTGGGCGGAACATTGCCTATTGTGTTCCCGTTGTTTGTTTGTTTTAATTTTTTAATTTACACTATGCGTAACATGACAAATTACTTTTATACAAAAACGAATCGCATAAGCTATGTATGACGAGGTAATTATGTCTCGATCGGTATCGGTAATTTAATAGACGTTGCTGCTTTCGTATTGCGTGGAGCTGTGGACCGGTAGAAAAGTTGATGAGTAATTCTAATAAATTGTTTTACTATGTTGCTGCGTTTTAGATTAAAACACGCCGTTAAGCTTGATGAATGCGGACACGTGTGCATTAATTTCGCGAAATTTCGCTTAAATCACTTTTCAATCTATTCGGGGGAAAGTTTGTTACAGATGTTAATATATTAACTAGACTGGTATGTAGCGTTGGATACTTAAATAATTTATGTAACATCTACAGTAGCAAAAGAGAAAAATTAATAATTTTATTTATAAGAATTGCGAACAGGTACTTCTTTCGATAATAAATACAGATTGGAACCTTTAATAACAAGACATGGATCAAGGATAAAGATTCATTATCTATGACAACCATTTTGGTGGAGTTCCCGAGTGATTTTTAATCCTTTATTTTGGTCACAAACTTTATGTTAAAAAAATTATATTATGTCGTGAATTCATATATTAATATCTACAAGCTAAAGTTTATTAGAATTTTTATACTACCCTATTAGTAATGGAATGCTGCTTTAGTGCAAAAAAATTAAAACAAAGAACAGGCACACAAAAGGCTAAGTCCCGTTGGGGTTTCTAGCCTTCTCTACTGTGATACTGCTCATCAGGTATCTTTATTATCGTATTGCTTCTGTATTCGTTATTATTTTCAGTGTATCACATAATTTTTTCAGGTTCCTATATGTATATTAGCTTCTAACGACATTCATCACTTCGTGTCGCATGGACTGCGGTAAAGTATACTGTGTATCAATGTAGGCTATAATCTATCTTTGTTCTAATTATTTTTTTTAAAATCTTTTCGAATTCAGTAGTACCACCGTGATCGTGTTATAAAAGAAAGCAAATTTGTTATGCTTTTTCCAAATTACCGCCTTTTATAAAACCATACAAAATTTACTACTTTTTATATATCCATACAAAATATACTGCCTTTGATAAATCCATACAAAATATACTGTCTTTTATAAATCCAAAACAAGTCCTTTATAAATCCATACAAAATTTACTGCCTTTTATAAATCGATCAGCGGTGATTTGGGGATTCGGGATGTACGGTATGAGTTAATGGATGCTAAAATCATAGATTTTTTTTATGTACAGTAGCATCACGCGATCCGGTCGAAACATAATGAACATCATAAAAGACGAACGCTATACCTTAGGAAATAATACTCACATTAGTATAAAAGTCGAGCTTTACAACAATTTTATTGGCTATAACCCATTCGTGTACAAAATTTCTTGCAAATCCGTTCAGATATTATGAAATTAGAGAGTAACAAATACAAAAAGTATTGGAGAAATAAAGCTGATTATGAATTTGGCTATAAAAACAATACGTGAAAACCGGTCAAGTGCGAGTCAGATTCGCGCATGAAAGCTTCCGTAGAATCAAACAATATTAAACTTATAAGTTTGTATTTCTTAAAGAAACTGTGAAAAACAAAGATATTGCTGCCGTCAGTACCGAAAATATTCCATATCTCAAAAACTACACAACATATGTCATTCAATACTATATTATTTTTTTTCAGAATTTTACACAAGTTAGTTGAAAAGTTAAAGGGCCCACTTTAACTTTAAGACTAAGAATTTAGAAGCGTATAATCCATGAAACATTGACTTAAATCGAAAAGTTATTTTGGAACTTTTATATCATTTTTAAGATCTATCTAACGATACCTCACGCGTTTATGTGCACTGGATTTTTTTTCATATCTCAGTTACATGTATGGAGTGCCATCCCTAATATTATTTTTTTTCCATAATTCCATTATTCATAGAAGACACCTACCATTCAAATTTTATATATAATGCTATTAGTCTTCGAGTAAAATGGATGTGACACACGGACAGACAGACGGACAAGACGAGGTTATAAGGGTTCCGTTTTTATCGTTTGACTACATAACCCTAAAAAGAACAAAACATCAGTGATTTTAATTAAAGAATGTCTAAAAAGCATTTACGGAACTAAGTGAAGTGAAATACATAAGAAAGACAACTGACCGTTTCACAATTACCTTCACTTATTGTAAAGCGACATCGCAATTTTGTTTTGAACAATAGTTTTTTTCTGTTACTTTTACTGTAAGAAATATTTTGATATGAATATAAAGATATTAATAAAGAATTGTATAACGATAATAAAATATACTTTTTAACAGTGTTACAAGATTGAGTCGTACATTTCTGTACTCAACTAAAGTACAACCTAACGGTTGAGAATACCGTATATATGAGAATACCGTATATATAAACCTACACGGTAGAGAATATCGTAAATTGTCTGTAAATAATAACAAACAAATTAAACCATATGTAGTCGCGATCCCTTTTTGGCCCAGGAAAAGCCGGCAAGGGCAGCTGGTTTAAATTATTGGCCTTTATTAGTGATTTAAGAGTATGAAGAACACTGCGCACTTTATAAACCTACCATCATTCACACTCAACACTATTCGACTTATTAGAACTGTTGAAATATACATTATCAGAAAATATCAAAATAAAATACAAACAATGCAAAGACCCTCGACGCGTCGCTATACCGGACGAAATCGCTCCGAACACTGCTTACCTACATTTCGTTTATCTCATCACTTTTGTCTCATTTCTACCCGTACGTCGTTTAAGTTTTTTTTTTCATCCCGACTGTGAATGAGGGTCATACCTAACCCATAGATCTTATCTCAACATCGCAACCTAATCTGTCGTGGACCCGTGGCGCCTGCGCGGCCGCCGCCCGCCCTCTATAAACTTCTTTTGTTTCTGTAATTGATGTTGAGCTCGAAAAAACTTTATTATGTATAGCGTCTTAGAGTACCTACCTGCGGGGACCGGTACAATTCGCTACCAGATTCCGATCCCGGGGTACTTTTCGCCGGGACGAGTGGCGAGATTTGGCTATGAATGAAGATGGTACTAATACATGTATATGTTTTTCTTTCTATTTCCAGATTTATAACAAAGATTTATGCTGGCGCTTTATCGCCTTTATATGCAGATGAGTAGACGGTAGATTTGCGACATAGAAAGCTAGACAGGTAATTGTTGTTTTGTCAGAAATAAATTAACTGTTTATAAAATTGTCCTGATTGACTTAAAATTAGTTCAAATTTATCCTAGCATAATTAAAACGGTAGGATAGTTATACAATGGTAATACACCAGAGGTTAAGTAATAAACATAGACTATATTGTGCAAATATCACATATAAGACCTATAGCAGGCAAGTACTTTAATACAAACGTGACTCGCACTACGACGATTCCGTACCCATTTAGGTACATCTAGTTAAAACATTTAAGAGTACAAAGTATTTCTATTAAACTATTTACAAATATTAATATAATTTACTACAAAAAAAACTTATTGCCTACTATATATTCCACAGGCGTAGAATGAACTTGATATTGCCTACAATATCTTCAATTGTTTAATGAAAATTGACTGAAATAACGTTATATTGAAAAACTCACCAAATGTTATTGTCTCGATTATTTTCAGATTTTTTAAATACATAGTTAAATATTAGGCGTAGTAAGGCGACACCTTACCCGCATTTGAGAGCTCAAATCTCAACTTACGAGACACAATATCAAAAAAATTACTAGACTTTTTCGATTGCATTTCGAAATGCCTCTTCAATGACACCCCCACTTGATGGGGTCCGTTAGAAAAAAAGTCTTCATCAAATTCGATATGTATACTTAAAAACTTACAAAAACAATTTTTCTATTTATACTGGTCACGTATTTAATTATGTCTTTCTATAAAACAAATATCGTAATCGGTCTTAAACTGAAATAGTTTAATGTGACATGCAGACGGATATGACTAAAAAAACCTGTCAAATACGGTTTCGAATTTGAGGTGGGATGGGGCTATATGCCTGTTTTCGCATATCTTTATATACGAAAATATGCGAAATACGAAAATATGAATATTTTTGTATTCCTCGTAATAAGACCTTGCAAATGATATACCATTTAATGCACCTAATTGAAAAATAAAAATTGAGTACTTATTTGTCCCTTTTTAATCTTATAAAAATGTGTTAACCAATCGTCGCTTAGATCTATTTCGCATAGTTTTTGAGAAAATCGATGGTCACAGACGTACTGACGACGCGTAAGTGATCTTATACAGTTATAAATTTTCCTTTTAAAGTAAGGAACCCTAAAAAATTATCTGCATATTAATAACATTTTAATATTGAGAGTGGTAAATTTCACGATTGCTTTGATTGTGTACATAATCTTTAATTAAATAAAACACACCAAAAGTACAAAGGTAAACTGTACATAAAGCGCAAGCATTCAGTGAGACAACGTCAGAATAATACACGATTAAATAATACACAGCGACACAGAAATCACCAAACCCTTTTTTAGAATAATAGTTTCTCAAACCAAACTCTTCATATTAGAATTTCGAAATGGCGTCAATCCCGGTTACTTGCTCTCTTTTTGCCATAGCGTTGTACAGATTTTACATTGATTTATAACAAGTTCAATATGTTATCAGGGGGTTTCGGTTCAAATATTGATCATGCGAACCAAATCGAATACACTTATTGAATATTAAATATGTTACTGTATTTAACTCATCCAAACAATAAATATTAAACCTTTCGTATCTAATGCGAACGGTCGTGTGTTCAACGGTTATAAATCATTCAATGAGTTAATGTGAACTTGTAACACCCATTAATGTCTGAAAGACTATATAATATCAGTTAATATAATGAGATAATGATCTTCGCATGTGCATTGTTTATAAAGATATCTCAGGTAAGGCACGGACGTTTTCGTGTTTGAAATCAGATTTAAAATAAAAGGGTCTTGCAAAAAGTATCATATAAATGTATGAGTTATATATATCGTTTACAAGAATACGTCGACTGAAAAAAAACATCAAGCAGATACTTTATTAATTATGACTTACCCAATTAAATATTATAGCTCTTATTCTCAACAATGAAATTCATTTGCAATCACTTTATTTTAATTATATTTTTCGATTCTAATAATCTAGAGAAGCAGATATGTTAAAGGCGGCTATTTGAATTGATTGAATTTACTCTTGACCGTGCACAAAATTAAAATTTGACTAATTCTACGTTAGAGCTTTTTTCTATTGTTTTATGGTAACACTGGTACAAAAAAGCAACTTGGCGACAATTTCGCCAAAAAAACTAATAAAAATGAGCTAATGTAAGAATGAAACTAATAAAAATGTGACTTAGCCACAATTTAATCCACATCAACCAAGCTCGTATTATATCAGAAACATGGTTGGATGATTTCGTATTGAGTAGCAGAGTTATCCGATTTATAACAGAAAAGAATTTTTAAAATGTGAGTAGTCAAACAATATAATAATCAATAATAAAGGCTCTAACGCGGCAGCCATCATTCTCTAGAGAATGCGCGCACCCTTGCAGCGACTTTTTCGTGCTTGGAAAAAAATCAGTTTTTTGCTCTTACCTCCGGTAATACTATTCCAGTTATAACTAAAAACAATAGGTACCGTCTATGGACTGGTACGAATAGAAGGTAATTTGTCCGGTTCCAATCCGAATCGCCCAAAAACTTAGCGTTTTGTTCGTTCCTATGAGCATAATCAAATAAAATATCCAACTTTATAAGCATTTGAAAACGTACATGTGTACGTACATGCATACATACACAACGACTCCAATATGATTCGTATTTATTCAATAAATTCTTCTTCAAAAAAATAAAAAAAAATGATAAAAAATCGCTGATTAATAAATTAATGTCTAACTTTTAACATGAAAACGTCCATTCGCTCGTTAGCTATGTGATAGCCGGTGGAACTTTCTTGTGTTACAAAAAGATGCATACGCGTGATTGTTGCTACTTAGCGTTGTGTAAAGTTATAAATTAGTGTAGCATGAAAACGCGTATAGATAGGACGTTGATTTGGGTATTATTGTGAAGAGCTTGGGGAACACTACTAGGAGGCAAAGAATTATAAAAAATTATAAAAAAATTAAGAATGTCGTCTCATATTAATTGATTGAATTAAATATGCTCGGAATTATTAAAAACCTCACGTCAAAAGGAATCTAAGAAACCTAAAAAGTCCAGGGTCGAGCAAATGTGACTATGATCGTGTGTAGGCCCACCAAAGGTCGTCGTGTTGTCATCGTCGGGCATCAGTCAATGCGCTTTTGTGAATGGAGAGCGCTCTACGGTAGACAAGTTGTTATTGAGCAAGAAACCGTACTTGCAATCGAGGCTCGATGTGCTACAGCTCTGCTGGAACCCCAAGGTAAGCTTGGACATTGAAAGACGCTATGCGAACATATATATTGGGCGCGGCAAACCCGAGTGTAAGCGAACGCAAATTCCAGAGAGATTGGTAATTAAATTATATATTAATACGAAACATTTGTTACGATTTTATCCCGGCGTCTTCACGAAAAATTTACGGCGCTGACCCGAACTGTGTTTTTCGGTGTTTTTTTTGTAATTCTTTATGACATGTATGTAATTTCTGTTTGACTTCAGAAATTGAACTTTTTCAATGAAATTGAACTTTTTCAATTTGTTCAATATTAGTATTAATTTCAAGATTCAAATTTGGTGACTCTAGTACTTTACCACTACACCAATGACTCATTTAAATAAGTAACAAAATAAAGGTGTACTTGTTACGTTGTGCGTACGTGTTTGTTTTTTTTGTTATAATTCAGTAAAAAACTAATATTTTTTTATATTTTTCCAGGTATCTATAACTCACTTACTATCCAAATGTAAAGTTTCAAGTTATTGCTCGATTATGAATACCCACAATTACTTGATTACATAATCCCACAGAACGTCCACATAAAAATCTTCAAAGTTAAAAAATTAAATCCTAATTTGTATGGGAAATGGTAAACATTCCTGGAAAAATGTTTTCCTCTTTTTGACAGATGAAACTTTCACAGAAATATATTATGAATATTCGAAGAAAGTTAATCATTTACTGATTCTAAAACAACAATTGTTTTCACATTCTTTGATAAATACTTGGAAACCTACTTGAAAATATACGTCTTTTCTTTTTTTTACATAATTTAAACAAAATAATTTAAAGGTAACAAATTTTGGTTCTGTAACGATATTAAATTAAGCACCTTCCAAATGTCTTAACCGTTTTTTTAGAACTCCACGCGCAACATACATTTCAAAAAACTGACGTTTCCAACACTCATAATATGTAGGAAAAAAATAACACATAACGTAAAATTAATATATGGCTATATATCTAAATACCATTCAAAATTTATTACACTTCACACCCAATGAAGCATGAAGGAACGCAAAAAGCGGTTTCATTTTACCGATTCGTGGCGCCTACGCGCCGTCTACGACCCTACGGACATACTTACGTATGTCAAAGTTACAACGGAGCCAACCCAACCCGAACTAAAGAGTGTGATGTAGGTAATACGATATGAGCATTCGTAATGATAATTTTGAAAAGATTTACTGACCGCTGGACCGGAAACCGCTGATAGATTAAAAAAAATTGGCTCTAAATTGTTTACTGGAGATGTTTAGATGTGAGAAATTAGTAACGAAATATTAGTGAAGAAATATACATAATATTTACTACCAATAAATACAGAGTCATATAAGATTTACAAACGAAGTATGTGCCAATTAAGATAATATTTCTGATTCTGATTGTTTTTATCATTAAAATCACAAGAACAATTATTACTAAATATATTATAATATTATCCAGAATACCTGTTAAAAAAACGCCTGCTTTCACAAAATTAGCGCTGGAATGGTCTGTTTTTCCAATTTTCTTGATTTTTAAAAGTTAAAAAAACAGTTGGTCTAAATGTAGAGTTGCATCTCGCGTTTAATTTTTTCTTGGTGTAACACAATTTTCTTAAACAAAATGGTAGGCGCGATAAAATTAATTATGTTACTTTTTTAAATGTTTAAAGGGCTGTTAACTGAGACGCTGCTATAACGTAATGGCATAGGCGGTCCGTACGGTTGATCTTAGAATTTGACTATTGTCTGTCACCAGCACCCTAATTGAAATTGAAAAGAAACAATTTTTAGAACCGCGGTCAACATTTCTTTACGCGATGATTTGCAGGAAAGTACCAATAATCAAACGACGATTTACATTGATTTATTGCTACAATGGATTCCAAGTAACCTCATTGTTTAATGAAACTCGTGAAGTTAAGACGAATTCAATGACACTTCACATGAAAACCTGTCAAGATATCCAGGCTACAAGAGATAAATAAAGACTCAAACATAAATACATACACAAAATTAAAATTTGACTAATTCTACGTTAGAGCTTTTTTCTATTGTTTTATGATACTCGAAAACCTTCATCCTCTTTTTTACATCAATGCAATACAATTTCAGTAACATAATACTTGTACGAAATAAGCGACGTTTGTTTGATGTAATAATATAAATGATCTCAAATATACATAACCTAAAAAAACGAGAATCAAATACGCTCATTAATACGATCGATCCTGAATTAAAATGTTACTCTCGGAAATGTATTTTTGTTCTTCTCTCTCTTAATAATAAAAAAATTATATCCTTTTAATTATTGTTAAGAAAGTTTATTTTTGAAATTGTTATAATATTAGTCTTTGCAAATCGTTACCAGTACTTGGTTTGTTTGATTTACGCACTAATATTTTTTTGCTTATAGTTATATTAATACATCGATGGCTATCATGATGAAAGAGAAGTTAATAGGAAGACGCTTTAAAATATACTACACGGTAAATAGGTAGACTACTAAATTGTATTAACTATTGTAGGGAAGTTACGAGTAAAATTTATCAAATAATGACGCTACCTCCAGTAATGATAATGATTTGTAAATAAATATGTGGTATTTTTTAAGAAATATATTATTGCATCAGTTCACTTTTATTGAAGAGGAAAAAAGCGATTCCGTTTGAATAATCTTATGAGATAGCTTTGGGCCATTGTATTGTTGTTAAAATATTTAATTTAACGTGTTATTTGCGAGAAGAAGTCACATTATGAAGGTCCCGTACACATTAGTAACGTACTGAATATTCCCATAGGCATTGGCATTCGAATATGCGCATATTTTTTAATATCCGTATTATCATTTGTAATCTCAAAAATAATGCGAATATTTGCGAATGTAATTCCAACAAAATATTCGTATTGAGTTCATTAAAACAATTAAATTGAGTTTTTTAACATAAATACTAACTTTTTACCTTACGTAAACATCATTTTTTGACAGAAAAATTCTACAAATAGTTCAGCACAACAGCAAATTATAACATTAATTAAAATTTGAAATGATCAACTACGAAAATTAAAAAAACAATTATTTTAAACATAAATATAATTTGTCTTTTAATGAAGTTAATATGAATTTTTATTAACACATTACTTCTTTTACAAACTAACACAAAAATAAAATGTTTATCAGCTAAGAATAGAATTGGAGCAGTTAATAAAAATTTAAAAGAATAAATGCTTTGATATCTTCTCTCTTTGCAGTCTGTTTCGTAGAGGTGTATAAAGGCCACTAAAGATTCTGGGAATACTCCTGGATGTAATATTGCCTTGTTGGAGAAAAAAGGAGCTCATACTTCTAATTACTAATTTCACACCACGTTGGAGGGTTCACATCATTTTTCACGCATTTAACTGAATATTCAGTAATAATTTTTCAAATTAAGCTCTGTGCAGGAGCTTAATTTGAAAAATTATTACTATAGTCTAAATCAATCTCAGACTCATTTTAAAAAGAGAATTGTATTTTCAACTCACTGATCGGATAAATAAAATTCATCAGTTACACTTTCAAATTGGCAATTAACGGAATCACTGATGATGACGAAATGTTAACTGCACTTAGGTCGTTGATAATTTCCTCAAATGGTTTGTATAAACAAATTAATTTTTTACAATCTCTTCTGAAGTAAGTTGCGAAGTTCTATTATTGATCGACGCGTTAATAAGGGGGCCTTTGTTTCCCAAAATGTGCTCTAACGTACAAAACGTGTGTTCCGCCTTGTAGTTCATTTTTAAATAATTTTAAGATGCTGTTGCAAAATTGCAAACTTCTCTTGAGCTGTATTTCATTTAAGAAAATATATTGACATTTTATGAACACCGAAACAACGGTTTTTTGGATCTTAAGTACCTCTTTAGCAACCAGTTGAATTTAGTGAGAAGTACAGGTAAAGTCTTGATCGTGCAGCAAGGAAATTCTTTGCTTCATATTCGTGACCTACATTTTTAATGAAGCGTTGTATTTTTCTTTACGTATTTGCCATGGTAACAAAATATTTTGAATTTATATTTGTAATTTTCACGAGTAAGCTACACTTCCGCTTTTAACAATATCTTTTTTCTTTCAAATTAATTCACAACGCCATGATAATTTAAACTCGGCAGCAATACTCTAGAAGAAAAAATTGATTAGATATTAATAGTAAACAACCATTTCCCAAATGGCTTCATCATTTCGGACTGATATAGGTACCTCAAAACTTTCACAAATCTAAAACATTCCAAGAAATTAAACGACAAAGCCTCCATTAAAATCATTTCGTTGCGTAAATTTTCAACCGCCAGAGACTCGGTATAGTTGTTAACCTACTGTTTAATTTTTTCAATCTAATCAAGAATTACTATCAACATAAACTGTGTTAACAGAAAAACAAGTAAACAACGTCGGTCATTATTTGTTTTTCTGTTAACGACAATAATTCTTGGTTATATCGAAAAAATCGTACGCTCGGCCCCTACATGTAAATATATATGTTCGTATTTGTCAATTTTATATATCAACAAACGACGTCTGATTTAAAAAAGCGGCATTTGCATTCACGAATATACTGATACCGAACATTCGCATTCGTGAATGGGTAAAATCTATTTTCGTTACATTACTAGTACAAACATAAATACGTACGTAAGTAGTATATTTCTTAGATTATTTACAAATATTTATATTACTTTTCAACGCGTCAATTCATTACCTAGCATAGATTTCGTAGGCGTATAAATATCGTAAATTTCTCAAAAACTATTAGATTAATTGAAATCGCTATGATTTTCTCGTAAACTTTAGGTAAACTTCTAGTAATACTGCCTTAAGAGTGCGCAACCAAGAAGGAAAAAATTAAACTCTTATATCACACACGTGTCTGTTTGTCTGTCTATCTGTCGTAGCGTTTTCACCTCAGAATTTGTTTGAAGTAGAAATTTTTTTTTAGAAATTTGGAATAATGATAAAGCATACTAATAGGTAAAACTCGAAAAGAAATTTTAGTGAGGAAATTATATCACGGTCACGAAACATTTTTTAAATATTTTAAAATTATTTATTTTAAGAATAGTTAGAGATACTGCTGAAAATGTTAAAAGAATCATCTCAGATATAGTTTTTACGTAGAATTTGACCAAATTCAGCATATTAACTAGAATATATCTCAATAATTAAATTCAAAAATATGTATAAGTATAGAAATTTTTAAAGAAAGAACAGCGAAACAGAGATGATTCTAAATTTAATAATTTTTTATACATTCTGGGCAAATAAATTCACATGGTGAAAATAACGTTAATGTAAATTGTAAATAGTTTAATAGAAATGCTAAATGTTTATAGATGCCTAAGCGTGTACGAATCCCCTTTTGCGCTTTTGGCAGTTCTATTTTTCATTATTTTGGTTAAGCAATTTTGGAGATGGGGTAGGGTTAGCATCTTCATATGTTTGCGAATGGTTTCTGAGAAAAACAGCGTGACAGACAGATAGAAGGACGGACCCGTAAGTGATCTTATAAAGGTTTTACAAATATTGTAGACAGATGAAAAAACATATTGAAAAAAAATGTGTCGAAATATATATTCATATAATACAGCGTGAGGCCTGCCCAAAGGCCCAAGCGAAGCTTGAATGGCGCTTATCAAATTCGTACGTAAATAGGGACGATGTGGGCGAAAGCTGACACCTGTTTGTATGCGGGTGATTAATTAGCGAGCCGCTGGCGCCAGAGCGAATTTTTTCACCATTGTCACCGAGAGCAGTCGCCTCGCCCTGAAGCGACGTGAATATCTGTGTCCCGTTTCCCGGGTACGCGATGACATGTCGTCTTATTGCGATAATCAAATGTTTTGCTCGTCCTTACGTCTTTTTTTCTATGTTGTTTATCTGAAACTACCCAAAATTTAACATGGCCCATGTAGTTATTTTTTGTTAGTGAAGATTATATTCTAGTTAAATGGGCATATTTTATTTTATTTGTTATTGTTGGATATAATACGATGATATCGTTCTATTTCGTAGAGGCTGCTACATATAAATCGATTGATATACACATAATTGCAGAGACTCGAAGAATTATTAATATACGGGCTGGGAATGTCCTCGATCATTCGAGTACATTCTCGATCCTTCCGGTTCACTTCAATTTATATGATGCATATTATGGCCATTGACGAGATACAACGCAATTACTATTTATTAGTTCTGTTTGAAGCCGTTGAAAATCTATCGAACCATTCTATATTATTAAACAAGTGGTAACTTATGGCAATGATTTTTAACTACAAAAAATCACAAGAAATTTAAAAATGTTTAGTGCAAAATATCGAGCCATTGGATGCGGATAGTATTAAAACGTCTGACCTGCAATGTGTTAAGAATCAGAATAAAACTGAATATTTCTTTAAAATTGTGATGTGCTTTAAGACATAGTTATATTATGTATTCGACCAAACCGGACGCAATGATAAATACAAATTAAATCGAATGGAATTGAAAAATGATTTTTTAACATTTATAAATGTTAAATTGTATTATTTTACACCTAATAAAGTCAGTAATAGTTAAAATAAAAACAACCCTGTACCTACAAGTTGGACTCGAACACACTTAGGAATGATGGTTTCTTACAAACTTAAGTACATACAGATGTTTAAACGTTTAAGGGTAGGTAGTGTTCCTATCAAACTACTTACGAATAATGACTGTCTTGCCTAGTATATTTTTAATAGGCGTAATATTTGTGTTACGTGCATTGTTATTCACAGCCCCTTAATTTCTAAATTTAACTTGGACGCAAAAGGGTTGCATTGGGTTACTTATTAAATGTCGTTATAACGATCTTTTATATATTTAACACACATGGTTAAGACGTTAGAGGAGGAGATCCGTATTATATCTTCAAAGATCTCTTCAACGGCACCACACTCGATAGGGTCCGTCGAATTTTTTTTTCCTAAGTTGGATCGACTGGGACGTAATTAAAAAAAATATTTATATATGTTTCTGTTTTTCAGCTAAGTTTTTTCGTAAAATTTAGTCATATTTGGTATTTAACTGAAAGAGCTACTGTTATATACGGACCGACTGTACTACTGTACGGTGACTTCTTAACAATTTTTTACTATGAGTAAGTCCTTTACTCATGAGTTTTTTTTATTAATAAGACGGTTAATATTTTTGACGAATAGTCGTGAGGTTTATTATAATATTTACATTCTTTTAAAAAAAAGTAAAAATGAATCATCACTTTCGACTTCTGTTATATTCTGTTCTATCAATACACTACAGATTAATTCGCTTAAAAATATTCAAGTAAAAAAATGTAACCTTGTAGTAGTTCTCCGAAAGCTATTATGCACTTATAAAAAAAAATCTGATAACGCTTTGAGAATTTTGAAATAGTTTTGGTATCGTGACTATAAAAGGTACAAGCTAAAGAAAGTTTGGATGTAGGTGTAAATTGGCATGAGTCGAGAGAACTATTTTCTTTCAGTACAAACGCTTCCTCTACTAACGATAGAAATATCATTACAGCACGATGTCGATAGATAATCGTCATTTGAGATGAAAATGGTCAAAAAAGGCGAAGAAAGAATACTATGACAATAAATCTCGTACGTCTTTTGAAATAAGCCACGTGATAATGCGAGTAATTTGATAATTGTTCCTTGGAAAGAGATATATTTATAGGTGGATTGAAAACACAGAATACAAATTTTGAGGTCTAACTTGAAAGATTCAGTAAGAAAATATGTGGAATTGTTCATAAGATGTACATATTAAAATGAAACAAACATATGTACATCAACTGAAATGCGTCAGGATTGAACTACGCGGCGTTCCATCGTTGCGCTCTACTCCGCCTCCACACTAGACGACGCAATATATATATATTCATATACAGGCCTAGTGTGTTAATTAAGATGTCTACGAAGCTACACGCAAACAATCAATGCTAGACGCACCCGCAGCATGCAAAGTAGATATTAAACGGTACGGTTTCTCTGCCCTCCGTCTAGGTACGCATATTTGTCGGCCTTTATATATATATATATATATATATATATATATATATATATATATATATATATATATATATATATATATATATATATATATGCATTACGTCTCCGGATGGCGCTGTCAAGCAGGCGGGCTAATTAGGCGCTATATTAGCGCATCCGAGTGCTGCTTTACGACACCTTGAAACACTTAGTCGCCACTAATGCGGTCTTGTTGGGAGCGGATCTATTTCGAGACGGCGGCGCGCGGGGCGGCGAGCCGAGCGCCGAAGCATTTATTGTGTCAATATTATGTACCGAATTATGGGTTACATTTTTAATTCGCTACGGGTGCAGGCGTGTGCTATGTTCATAGCCTCGCCTTAGGAAAATTGATTCGAGTTCGAGACGCGTTGGTGATTAGCACAAAATAATACTGCGTTGATTTTGTTACATAAAGCACAGTAAATTTTTATGCGGGGTGAATCGCCTATACGTATTTCGTATTAAACAAATATTCGTGTCAATATTATGTCCCGTTTTATAGGTTTATTTCTTCATTAGCTACATGTAGCGACATTTCATTAGGCGTGTTTATGTTTATAGTCTTGCTTTAGGGAAATTGACGTGTATTGATTGGGTTTGGAATGCGTTGGAAATTAGCATAAAATAATACTGCGTTGAGTTTATTGCATAAAGCACAGTAAATTCTTATGAGAAATGAATCATCAATACGTATTTGTATTAAATCAATATTTATATCAATATTATGTCTCGATTTACAGGTTAATTTATTAATTAGCCACATGTGAGGCGTGTTATAGATGCCTGCATATGTGCAGAAGTTTATAGACCTTCGGGAAATTTACGTGCATTGGATTTGGGACGCGTTGGTGACTATCCTACTGACTTCGGCTCGAATATTTTCTTTAAGTTGTGTCACAGTGCTCGGATTTGTTTTGTAAACAACGGATTTTAAGTATCCCCAAAAAAGGTCACATGGGCTTAAATCGGGTGACCTAGGTGGCCACGGTACGGTACCATTTCGGGATATGTTTTTTTCTGGAAATAACTGCCGCACTGCATTCATGGACACATTAGCAGTGTGAGCTGTGGCCCCGTCCTGCTGGAACCATGTGTTTTGGTTGAAGGATGGACTATTCTGTAGTTCTACTCTGAAAAAGTCATTTAACATCTAGGCATATCTCTCCGAATTCACAGTTACAGTTTGGCCACGATGATTTTCAACGAAATAAGGCCCTATGATTGCAGATGCAGACGTGGCACACCAGACTGTTACTTTAGGCTTATGTAAATGCTCTTGATGCATTTGTTTTGGGTTGTGGACATCCCAGTAATGAAAGTTCTGCTTATTCACATATCCTCCAATGTGAAAGTGAGCTTCGTCACTAAAGAATATGTTGCCCATCCGGGTAGCAGTACGAAATCTCAACAACATCACCTCCGCGTAAGTTTTTCTTAATTCAAAGTCAGAATCGTGTAAATCTTGAACAATTTGAATTTTATATGGATGGAACTTGAGCTTTTTTCGCATTATTACCTGTAAAGTTGATTTCGGAATTCCCAATATCGAACGTGTACGCAGTGATAAACGGGGATTTTCAACGACAGAAACCATAACACGCTCAACATTGTCATCCGTGGCTACCAATAGGTCCTGGCCTGGGCCTATTTAAGCCTGTAGCTCTGAACCTTGCTACTCATGACTGAATGAGGTTGATCGATGGTCCATCACGTAATCGACAAATACTGTAACGATTATTAAATAAGTCTC